>CM040123.1:92629716-93229716 GCA_022559845.1 Amorphophallus konjac
TTTCTTATTTTACAGCGTAAACAAGGACACCAGATGTTACCACGCTGGTCCACTGCTACTGGATGCCCTAATACAAACTGAATAAAACTATCAACTCCATCCTTAAACTCCTTGGACACCACTCCGTCAACTACTCTGTGATTCATCCATGAACGATCAACTCTAGCTATATTTATCTAACAAATTAAAAAATTCATATCAATATGTCTTATCACTACTTCTAAGAAAATATCGACAACATCTCCCCTAAATATTGACTATTTTCCACATTTGTACATCACGTTTGGTCACATATACGTCCATATCCACATCCACTTTCACTTCTATATTCACATACCCACGTTGACATCGACATCATCTTCTGGAAAAAAATCATTATCATACTCCCATTCACATACACATTTTTTCACATATCGGCATCCACACCTGTCTACAAATGTAATTCACATCCAAGCATAATAATCACATATATCATAACAAAAGGCTTGAACTGGCAAAAATGGAACAAAGGGTCATATCCACATTTACGCACACACATTTATATCACATCCCTCTTCCCACCCTCCCAATAAAAATAGGGGCTTGAAATTTCATCTGATGTTGTAAGAGTACAGCAGGGGATAAGGAGAAAAGGTTCGTCTTGTAGACCAGGCATGAAAAGAGAGAGTGTGTGAGAGACCATGCCTGCGTGTGTGTGTGTGTGAGAGTGAGCGTGAGAAAGGGCGGGAGCTCACCGCCGCTGTCGTAGGTCACCGGCGCATGTGCACCCTCGTTGCTGGTGCCACCTCCGCTCGCCCCTTACCGGCGTCCCTGGGTAGCTCCGCCGCGCCCGCCCGCCCTCGCCAAGCCGCCGCCCGTCGGTGAGAGATTGAGAGGGGGATGTAGTGGTTGAATGAGGAGGAAGGGGGAGGACTAAGGAGGATAGGAGAGGGGATGTTTTTTCTAATTCTTGTCTCTGTCTATTTGGCACCATATTTTCATTTGGCGCCATGTTTTCATTCACTCGATTCGGGATTCTTTGTCATTCATTCACTTCTTCTAATAGGATAAAATCTCTCTCAGTAAAAAATATCATTACATCTAAAAAAATATTTTTTATTAGTTAGAGATCCGAAGATCTGTAATTTAAACATTTTCAACTTCTTTATGGTTGATAAGTCAATTATATAAAAAGAAGAGAGAACATGTTGAATAGCCTAGCTACCTTGAAAGCCCGACATCGGGGTGCGTACGAAAAGGTATTCAGAGGTGTATCGGTCACATGTTGACCATTTCCTTATTGTTCCGTGTCCTCCTCAAACTCATGTGCCGTGAATTTACAGTCACATCTATATTTAATGAATTTTCAAGATCTACGTCTCTTTGATAGCGGGGAATATTAATGCCACGTGGAAGCACTCAGGATATATAATAGTCAAATATCATTGTATCTTTCATCGATTTTACTCACGATAGGGCGTGCCAATCATGTGTTTGACAATATTGTGTTCAAGTTCAAAGGCTGGGATGGTTTGGACTAACCGAAGGTGCGCTCCTTCTGATCGATCACTAAGCAGATCAACGATGGTGGGCATTCGGTCGAGACTGGCGACCCGCCATGCCATAAAGGTCGTTCACAATGATAAAAGTGGGGAAAACGTTTGAGTAATCGTCACACCAAGCAATGGGGCTGCATGGCCAATAAGTCAATTTGATTATTTAAAAAGGAGAGATAACATGTTGAAAAGCCTAGCTACCTATAAAGGGCCACAGCGGGGTGCGTGCGAAAAGTTACAAAGGGTCATATCGGTCACATGTTGTGACCATTTCCTTATTGTTTCCTGCCCCCCTCAAACTCATGTTTCATGAATTTACCATCACGTCTTTATATAATGAATTTTCGGGAACTAGGGCTCCTGGATCGCGGGGAATATTAATGCCACGTGGAAGCACTCAGGATATAAGATAATTAATAGTTAAATATCATTACATCTTTCATCGATTTTACTCACGATAGGGCGTGCCAATCACGTGTCTGACAATGTGTTCAAGTTCCAAGGCTGCGATGGTCTGGACTGACTGAAGGTGCACTCCTTGTGATAAGCAGGCGATGGCGGGCATTCGGTCGGGACTGGCGACCCGCTGTGCCATAAAGGTCATTCATGATGATAAAAGAGGATAAAACATTTGATTAATCACCACGCCAAGCAATGGGGCTGCATGGTCGATAAGTCGATTCGATTATATAATAAAAAGAAGAGAGAACATGTTGAAAATCCTAGATACCTTGAAAGCCCGACATCGGGGTGCGCGCGCAAAGGTATTCGGAGCCGTATTGGTCACATGTTGACCATTTCCTTATTGTTCCGTGCCCCCCTGGAACTCATGTGCCGTGAATTTACTGTCACGTGTATATATCTCCAACATTTCAGGAGATAGAGCTCCTCGATCGCAGGGAATAGCTCTTGGAGGCAACAATGGGTCAACGGCAAATTTTCACCGTTGTTCCCACATTTCTTCAGTGTTAACATCCATTTGTTAGCCTTATACATCTCTTTGTCACCGAGATCATCTTCATTTGTCACCCTTAGGAGAGTATTTGTTACCATCAGTCTTCTTCTGTTGTTCTTCCCAATGTTTTAAAACCGGACCAGGAGCTTGACCCGCTTAGGTTAGTGGGTCACGGGTCAATAGTCTAACCGTTCGGGTTGACCTGTGACCCGTAAGACTAGAACCGTTTATAATAATATTATAAATTACCATAAGATTTTGTTGGGTTCTGTGCGTCCCCTCGTTGTCTTTGACAATGGTTTTGATGATAACTATATATTGTGTGTAAGTATTGTGAAAAATACTCACTGATCACTTTGGAGCTTATGTAGCAATATCTTATTTTGCAGGTTTGGATGCTTGGTGGATAACTTCTTTAGATGGAAAATGTGCTTTGTGAAGTCAACCTCACTTTTGATGATTGGTTCAAATTCTTAGACCTTGGGTCATATGCATTGACCTTGGTCTCTTGATGTATTTCATACATGATGTTTTTCATTGGTAAAATGATGACTACGCCTTCATGCATATTATTGACATGCATTGGATTGCATTGGTTTTTTGTTGCATTGGGCTTTATATTTCAAAGTCTGTACATTGGCCTTCATCAGCCAAGTCCATACATTGGCCTTCATCCTCCAAGTCTACACATTGCCTTTTGGAATCAAAGTATGTACATTGGCCTTTGGACATCAAGTCTATACATTGGCCTTTGGCCACCAAGTTTATACATTGGCCTTCACACATCAAGTCTATACATTGGCCTTCATAGTTCAAAGTCTATACATTGGGCTTCTATCTTCCAAGTCTATACGTTGGCCTTCTACCAAGTCTATACATTGTCTTGTGCCTTCAAGTTTCCAAGTCTATACATTCAGTTTCATGCATATACAATGTGGATCATATTCATAGTGTTTTGATTGGGGTCAAAATCCCTCTTTCATGCACTTGACTTATATTGACTGCATTTCAAGTGGGAAGTTTGCTCTTATTGTGAAAATGATGTGTTTGATGCTAACATCTTGTTTTCAATGCATAGTCATTTGATTTACATGTTGAATGAGGAGGAATGATTTTTGGTTGGACATAAATTGATGCCATTCGGGTTTAGAATGAATTCTCATGCACATCACTTATTATCATGCATATCACTCATATATGATTTAAGGTTGGCATTCATGAATGGGTTCCTTCTAGGATTGAATAATTGAAGGGTTCTTCCATTGGCTCTCATGTTCTAGTGATTTAAGCTTTGGGAAATTGTGTGGGTTGTTTTCTGAACACCTTCTATGAGGTATTATTAGATTAAATGTGTTTCATGAATCATGAAGATGAAGTTTTTGAGTTTTTCAGGTTATGCTCTCAAAATCATGAATGACAAGGTAAGAATTTACTTTTTAATGCAATTCATGTTTTAATTTATTGGGTTGCATGCTTAGAACATTAGGATTGGTTTAGAAACCTTTTTATCATGTTCCTAGGTCAGTGGGTCGACCCCCCATGCTCAATGGGTCGTCCCCTGGGCTAAACAGGGTGTTTTCAGCACCCTGTCTGAAAGTGGGTCGACCCCCCTCACAAAGTGGGTCGACCCCCCTGTAAAATATGCTAAAAAATAGCTTCTGGGTGTAGATGGGTCGACCCCCCTCTGAAAGTGGGTCGACCCCCCCTGTTTCGCAGGTCCGCGCGGCTTTTTCGTAAATTGCCGAAACCCATCCAAATGACCTCCGATTGGGCTGAAATTTTAAACTAATACCCTTGAGTTACTAATGAACATATTAGGGTGGATTTGTTAGGGTTTTGCAAGGGCAATATGGTCTTTTCATCATTCTATCATGGGGCTATATATAAGTTGCGAATTTGGAAGAAATAAGAGATGATGCTCTAATTTCTCTATCTGTTCTTGCAGGGAAAGAAGGGAAAGGGCGGCCAGAGCTGAGGAGAGGTTGAATAGAGCAAGGATTCAAGATCTACATCCATTCTCAAGCTTCTAATGCTAGATCCGTGATCGGTTCTTCAAGGAGAAAGCACCGGTGGCTCGATTTACCTCGAGTCTCTTCTTCCTCTCGTGTGGAACCAACGAAGCATCTTCTATCGGCCTCCAACCTAAGAGAAGACATTCTTGATCTTGTTTCTCTTGATGATTCATCTCTATTTGTTCATTTCAACATAGATAGATGGTTGAGGGTTTATTGTATATCTTTTCTCTTCATTAAACTAAGAACATTTGTGTGTGGGCGGAGTTGTATCTCCGCATGTGTGGGTTTATTGTGGGGAAATGCTCCCCGTGTGTTGTTGTGTTTTGACGGAGCGGTGACTCCGTGTGGATTTAGTGTCCGGGGCGTGTTCCCCGATTTTGTGTGTGGGTGTGTGTGCTGCAGTGGCAGCTTGTTGGGGGATTTTCCCCGTGTGTGGATATTGCTGCGGAAGCAGCGTGTGTGTGTGTGGTTGGGGTTCATCCCCGGGTTGCTACTTCGGTAGCGTGTAGTGAAGCCTCACCCGGTTGGGTGAGGGGTGGACGTAGGGAGCCCTTGTGGTCCCGAACCACCTAAAAATCTCCGTGTCCTTTGTGATTGCCTGTGTGTTTGTCCCTTTCTTCTATCTCGCTTCACAGGTTAGTTTAATAGATTTTTACTCACTACACCACTGCACACTGCTACTTCTGTTATTCGTACTAGGCATAATTTTCTCTAACATTTACATTGTTATTACGAGTGAGATCGGAAAGATTGAGAGAACCTGTTAAATCTCATATGTGTTTAGGCTAATCAAACAGTTGTTTTTAATTCCACCGTGGTCAGTTAAGAGAATTATTTAAATCCGCCATCTAGGTCAAGGGGACAATTCAACCCCCCTTCTTGTCCGCCATCTAGTCTGGGCCAACAATTGGTATCAGAGCACAGTCTCTGATTTTTATTCAGCGGACCTCACGGTCAAGGAGAAAAGATCCTTTTTATGATGGCTAGTCTGAATTCAGTTCCTATCTTTGATGGTTTTGATTTTACATCATGGCTTGGAAAATTGTGTGTTTGGATTTCTGGGATTGATCCGAAACTCATAAAATTAATCTCTCATGGTCCACATGTCTTACCCAAAAATGAACTAAGGTGGACTAATGAAGATAGGAAAATGAACTCTGATAATCTTTTTGTTTTGAATGCTCTTAAAGCTGCAATTGACTCTAACAAATTTCCGTTTGTTCTTGATTGTAGCTCGATCAAAGAAATCATGGATCAACTAATCAAGGTTCATGAAGGAGGGCTAGAAGATGCTTGCATGATGGCAAATAGTGAGGATGATCATTCAGGCCTAGAATCCAAGGAGGTATCTTCTGACTCAAACTCTGATGATGAATTAAGTTTTGAAGAATTAATGGATGCCTATGATGAGTTGCTTGAAAGACATAAAACAATAAAATCTGAAAATCGAAAACTCAGAAAGAAAATTGAAAACATTCATGTTAATGATCTCACTTGTGAAAAATGCATTGAATTTGAAAAATCAATTGAATCTCACATGCTTGTTGAAGAAGAACTCAAAGAAACGATTGCAAATCTGAAATCTGAAAATAAATCTTTACAGGATAAAATTTCAGAATTTCAACTCATTGAAGAAGACAATGAAAAGCTGAAAATGGTAAATTTCGCTATATCTGAAAAACTGCTTCTTTTGGAAAAAGGAAAAGCTACCTTGAATGCTGACAACTCTGAAAAGTTGAAAGAACTGAGAAAGGAAATAGAAAGCTTCAAAATTTTGAATGACAAATTTGAAAACAATGAAACCATTGGTAGAATGGTTGGTGAAAATGCGAATTTTCAAATGAATGAACTTGAACATATCTCTATGAGTGAAAACTCATTTGAAAAACTTCAAAATGAAAAACTTGCTGCAGAGATTCAAAGATTGAAAGATCAAAACGGTCTTCTGGTTGATAAAGTTCGCATGTTTGAAAAAGGAAAACATGTTGTTATGAGTGATAATCTTGAAAATCTTCATATGTTGGAACAAGAAATTGCAAGTGTTAAAACTGTCAACTCTTTGTTGAATGAAAAACTTGCATTGTGTGAGAGCGAAATGAAGAGCTTGAATGAATCCTTGTGTTTGCATGATAATGAAAATCAAAAAGAGAAAAATACTTTTGTTAAGTCTTGTAGGCATGAAAACCTTCCTTCTGTTAAACACTCTCATGCATCAAGAAAAAGGATGAATGTCTCTTGCTATTACTGTGGCAATCTTGGCCACGACATGTATGACTGTTCCATCTTGAAATCTGACGATGAACGTGCTTTAAAATCAAGAATGGAAATGTGTGAAACCTCTCATGATCATGAAAAACCCACAAAGAAAAATTTCCATGATCATTGCTATTATTGTGGTCTACATGGTCATACTTTTGAAAACTGCTTCATAAAAGAAAATGATGATGCATGGTCTGTAAAGAATAATTTTTCATGTTATTACTGTGGTGAAAGTGGACATGTAATGGATACATGTTCTCTAATGAAAAATGATGAAAATCGGTTTATGAAAAGAAATTCCTTGCATTGCTTTTACTGTGGTCAGAATGGTCATTTGATGGATGACTGTTCAATTATGAAATTGGATGATGATTGGCATGCCAAGAAACATAGGAAATCTTTAGTTCATGCCAGGACTAACCCCTCGGGACCCAAGATGGTTTGGGTACCCAAATCACCAAAATGAGAATCTGTTTTGTAGGGGCACCTTAAGGTCAAAAGATGTCAATTTATAAAGGACCTTCAAGGTGAGAATGAAAAAGTTTGATTTTGAGAATTTCCTTACTTAGGTTCACTTTGATAAATCTGAAAATGAAACTTTGGGTCCCCTTGTTAAAAGGCCCAAATGCACTTCTTTGCAATCTTGTGAATAACCTTAGTTTTGAATGCTTAATACTACAAATATTCAGTTTGCTTTTCATACTCACATTCTTTGCTTTTGCAAATAAAAATTGGGTTTGGATGTTTTACACTGCACATATCATATACATCTTTACACATTTGTAAATATAAGTTTGCATGTGCATACATATTTCACATACGCATCCACATGCTCATATCATGCATACTCATGCATATCATTTGCATATTCTTCATACTTGTGTGCTTGAATGTCTTGATTTTTCGGTATATAAAATGGTGTTTGTGGAAGGTTGGATTATGTCTAGCCGGAAGCTTTCACTATGCGTGATGGTGGTCTTCAGACCTATGTTCCCCGCCGCGTACCGAAAATCACTTTGTTTGAATAGTTTGCTATATCCTTGCTTGAATGCATGTATATAATTTTAGAACACAATTCCTTGCAAATCTTCTAAGACCTCACCTCCTTGCTATATAAAATGCAGTGATTTTAATCATTTGTGAATAGTGACATATACAAAGGAGGATGATTCATTTCAACTGTGCATACATTTAGGGGGAGTCATAACTGTGTATAGGCAAATTCATCTTCTACATCCAAAGCAATTACCCATACATTATTCCAAAATGATGCATATGACTTTGATTGATAAGGATTTCAGAAATTCTTTTTAACACTTCATGGGAAATAAATTTCTACATGAAAATTGAGAGAATCGTGAGGAAAAAGCTGCCTACCCCGCATGCTTAAATAAGTGGTATGTCTAACTGAGTAGCCGGGAATCCCCACTGAAATAAATGAGGAAACTCGCGTCGAAAGGTGAAACAAAATCCACATTTTGTGATGAATCCTAGTAAGCCGGGAAACCCCATTGAGACACATGAGGTGACTCGCGCCGAACAGTGAAATCCAATAAAAGAAAAACAAAAAGGGGTTGAGCGAAGCTACCAATAGTCGAGGATCAAAATGGAAGTGTAGGAAGGAAAGAACCCTCTAGTGTTTTCTAGAAACTCTGCTAATATCCATATAAACTTGAAGTTCATTGCTCATTTACATAAATTTCAATTGGGTATTTTTGTGATGATTGTATATCTTGAATTTGTTCTTATCATGGCTTATGTAGTACCTTGCATATATGAATGCACTACCTTTTTTTGATTATGGTTCATATCTCACATTTTGATTTTGAATGAACTGTTCTTTTGCTATCCCCTTACCCCATTAAGGGGGAGCTATAGTACTGTTTGTGTGCTTAACTCCAATGCATGCTTGCTTGTTTGCTTGCTTGCATACTTCATTTCACATTTAAGTTTGCATACATGCATCCTTAGGCTATACGTGTATATAACAGGTTCAATAACCCATTGTCGGTTGGTTTTTGCTCTTGACAAATGGGGAAGAATAATGTGCTCTTCTAGCACAATACACTCTGTGCATAACTCAATTTTCAGATTTTGCATATAGTTACCTTATGCCACTTGTGCATATTTTGTTAAACATATAGCAAAAAATTTACGAAAATTGAGCCTTTGCAATTATTTCACACGTCTCCTGATTGCACATCAAATTCCACACTTTTGATTGCTTCTCAGTTTACACACCTTTCTCTCATGGTAGGTGTATTCCCTCAGTCCCCCATTTTTTTTGCTAATGACAAAGGGGGAGAGAACTTTAACATTGTCACAATATATTGTCATCATCAAAAAGGGGGAGATTGTTGGGTTCTGTGCGTCCCCTCGTTGTCTTTGACAATGGTTTTGATGATAACTATATATTGTGTGTAAGTATTGTGAAAAATACTCACTGATCACTTTGGAGCTTATGTCGCAATATCTTATTTTGCAGGTTTGGATGCTTGGTGGATAACTTCTTTAGATGGAAAATGTGCTTTGTGAAGTCAACCTCACTTTTGATGATTGGTTCAAATTCTTAGACCTTGGGTCATATGCATTGACCTTGGTCTCTTGATGTATTTCATACATGATATTTTTCATTGGTAAAATGATGACTAGGCCTTCATGCATATTATTGACATGCATTGGATTGCATTGGTTTTTTGTTGCATTGGGCTTTATATTTCAAAGTCTGTACATTGGCCTTCATCAGCCAAGTCCATACATTGGCCTTCATCCTCCAAGTCTACACATTGCCTTTTGGAATCAAAGTATGTACATTGGCCTTTGGACATCAAGTCTATACATTGGCCTTTGGCCACCAAGTTTATACATTGGCCTTCACACATCAAGTCTATATATTGGCCTTCATAGTTCAAAGTCTATACATTGGGCTTCTATCTTCCAAGTCTATACGTTGGCCTTCTACCAAGTCTATACATTATCTTGTGCCTTCAAGTTTCCAAGTCTATACATTCAGTTTCATGCATATACAATGTGGATCATATTCATAGTGTTTTGATTGGGGTCAAAATCCCTCTTTCATGCACTTGACTTATATTGACTGCATTTCAAGTGGGAAGTTTGCTCTTATTGTGAAAATGATGTGTTTGATGCTAACATCTTGTTTTCAATGCATAGTCATTTGATTTACATGTTGAATGAGGAGGAATGATTTTTGGTTGGACATAAATTGATGCCATTCGGGTTTAGAATGAATTCTCATGCACATCACTTATTATCATGCATATCACTCATATATGATTTAAGGTTGGCATTCATGAATGGGTTCCTTCTAGGATTGAATAATTGAAGGGTTCTTCCATTGGCTCTCATGTTCTAGTGATTTAAGCTTTGGGAAATTGTGTGGGTTGTTTTCTGAACACCTTCTATGAGGTATTATTAGATTAAATGTGTTTCATGAATCATGAAGATGAAGTTTTTGAGTTTTTCAGGTTATGCTCTCAAAATCATGAATGACAAGGTAAGAATTTACTTTTTAATGCAATTCATGTTTTAATTTATTGGGTTGCATGCTTAGAACATTAGGATTGGTTTAGAAACCTTTTTATCATGTTCCTAGGTCAGTGGGTCGACCCCCCATGCTCAATGGGTCGTCCCCTGGGCTAAACAGGGTGTTTTCAGCACCCTGTCTGAAAGTGGGTCGACCCCCCTCACAAAGTGGGTCGACCCCCCTGTAAAATATGCTAAAAAATAGCTTCTGGGTGTAGATGGGTCGACCCCCCTCTGAAAGTGGGTCGACCCCCCCTGTTTCGCAGGTCCGCGCGGCTTTTTCGTAAATTACCGAAACCCATCCAAATGACCTCCGATTGGGCTAAAATTTTAAACTAATACCCTTGAGTTACTAATGAACATATTAGGGTGGATTTGTTAGGGTTTTGCAAGGGCAATATGGTCTTTTCATCATTCTATCATGGGGCTATATATAAGTTGCGAATTTGGAAGAAATAAGAGATGATGCTCTAATTTCTCTATCTGTTCTTGCAGGGAAAGAAGGGAAAGGGCGGCCAGAGCTGAGGAGAGGTTGAATAGAGCAAGGATTCAAGATCTACATCCATTCTCAAGCTTCTAATGCTAGATCCGTGATCGGTTCTTCAAGGAGAAAGCACCGGTGGCTCGATTTACCTCGAGTCTCTTCTTCCTCTCGTGTGGAACCAACGAAGCATCTTCTATCGGCCTCCAACCTAAGAGAAGACATTCTTGATCTTGTTTCTCTTGATGATTCATCTCTATTTGTTCATTTCAACATAGATAGATGGTTGAGGGTTTATTGTATATCTTTTCTCTTCATTAAACTAAGAACATTTGTGTGTGGGCGGAGTTGTATCTCCGCATGTGTGGGTTTATTGTGGGGAAATGCTCCCCGTGTGTTGTTGTGTTTTGACGGAGCGGTGACTCCGTGTGGATTTAGTGTCCAGGGGCGTGTTCCCCGATTTTGTGTGTGGGTGTGTGTGCTGCAGTGGCAGCTTGTTGGGGGATTTTCCCCGTGTGTGGATATTGCTGCGGAAGCAGCGTGTGTGTGTGTGGTTGGGGTTCATCCCCGGGTTGCTACTTCGGTAGCGTGTAGTGAAGCCTCACCCGGTTGGGTGAGGGGTGGACGTAGGGAGCCCTTGTGGTCCCGAACCACCTAAAAATCTCCGTGTCCTTTGTGATTGCCTGTGTGTTTGTCCCTTTCTTCTATCTCGCTTCACAGGTTAGTTTAATAGATTTTTACTCACTACACCACTGCACACTGCTACTTCTGTTATTCGTACTAGGCATAATTTTCTCTAACATTTGCATTGTTATTACGAGTGAGATCGGAAAGATTGAGAGAACCTGTTAAATCTCATATGTGTTTAGGCTAATCAAACAGTTGTTTTTAATTCCACCGTGGTCAGTTAAGAGAATTTTTTAAATCCGCCATCTAGGTCAAGGGGACAATTCAACCCCCCTTCTTGTCCGCCATCTAGTCTGGGCCAACAGATTTTAAGATACCTTGAGTTAGAAACATGAAACAAACAAAACATATATTGCAAAAATTAAAACAAGTGCATTAAATAACCACTAAGTTTGTCTAAAAAAAGCATAAAATTCATATTAAAAAAACACTACATATGACCATTTATCAACTATAATTAACATCTCATGAGACACAAGTTTCATGATGTGTGAATTTAAATTTCATGTTCATCTACATTTTCATCTTTTTCCTTGTCTTCATCTCTTCATCTCCCTCTAAATTTCTTTTCAACTTCTAAAAGTTAGAAAGTTAGAGTCCCAAAAAGACTATGCATCTAAAACTTTAAAGAGAGGAGTTAGAGGACTCCTCATCTTCTATATTTTTCATGTCATATTAAAAAATAAAAATTAAACAAATAAAAATTATGTCTAGGAGTCAGACCCGGATGGGTCAAACGAGTTTTAGCGGGTCGGTCGGGTTGCTCCAGGTTGCACCGGTTTCATGGGTTTGACCAGGTTTTGGGTCTAAAATAGTTTAGACACTATTCTAACCCGCTTTTGGGACTGGGTCGCGGGTTAACCGGTCGGACCGACAGGTCCGGGCCAGGTTTTAAAACAGTGGCTCTTCCACGTTTGTCATTTTCTGTGTCCTGTCGCTGGCTGAAGCTTGACAATGCTTTGATCAGACGTCAACAGTTGAGAAAGCTTGACTTTCACTATTGACTTTACCCGGAGTATTGGGGCATTCGGTCAACATATAGTTGAAGTTATTTATCACCCTGTTCTAGTGAGCACGTCTCTTTCTCCTCAAGTTCCTCCGGTTCTTTTTCACCTTCAGCTTCCTTATCACTTTTTACCAATTTGAAGTTATTTGTTAGCCCAGTTGAGCATTTGTCACCTGTACTCACTAATTGTCACCACTAAACTCCAGAAATCGTCGCCCTTACTCCACTGCCTGAAAGCCGCGCGTCGGGCTTGTCTCTATTGAGCCTTATTTGTCACCGTTAGCAGGGTATTGTTTACCCTTGCTAACCATTGTCACCCGTGTAGACACAGTTGTCGCCCTTAACCTCCAACGCCGTAGGCCACATCAATAGAAATGATGACCTCGAAACTAAAAATTCACAATTCCTTATATACCCTTGCCGTCATGTCTCGCCTCTTACGAAACCTACCAGAAGGCAGTTTGTCTCTCCATCGTGCTCAGCGTCTCGTCTTCCTCGTGGTGCCTTTTGCGACCTCTCAGCCATGGAGCCGAAGAAGACACCCATGCAACGCTCTGTCCGCCGTAAAGTGGATGTCCCACCTGCATCTTAGGACATTGTACCGGTTCCTACGGCCGAAGAAGAAACTTTTGAGGAACCTAGGGTTTTTAAGGCCTCTACTTCAGGATGACAAGTTAAAGGTACAGTGGTTCCTTATCTCCCTTACATATCTATTTGCCCCACCTATCGACCTATTTATTTGTCACGCTTATATTTATGTCAGATTTAGACCTACCTGTCACCGTATTTCATACATTTGTCACCCTTAAGCACCTATTTGCCACACCTAAACTCCCTTGTCTATATATACATTTGTCACCCTTGTCTTACTGTTAATATTTTTTGTATTTCTTGATCCGTCAAATAATTAACTGAATTTCTTGTTTACACGTTAATTTTTTAATCTAGTGAACATGGGAGTCATCTGCACCCGGTGTTCTATGAAGATTTACATGAAGGATAGGGATCAGATGGCATTTTGGGAATGCCACAAGTCATTGATGAGGACCACACCCTCTGGTCCATATGTTGACAATGCTTCTCCCGTCACCTTCACCATGACACTATTGGAGGAGATTATTTACGCCCATAGTGGAGAAAATTACTTCCGTATGGGTAGTAAGGAGGTCGCATTCAGTGTGGAAGATGTGGGCATAATTTTAGGATTACCTTGCTCTGGTCAGCCGGTTCAACATTATGGATCTGCAATTCGGAAGTCGAAGTTGTATAATCGATTTGGATTTGCAGCAACATTTCACCAGAAGAAAGTGTGCTCTCTCATCAAGCAAATTATTGGGTACGATGAAGAGCGGGAAGTGGCTGACACTGTCCGGCTGTGGATTGTACTCTTGCTATCCACTTTTCTTTGCCCACGATCGGCAACTTCTTATCCACAACAGATGTTGTCATGCTTAGATGACATTGAGAGAGTTTCATATTACAATTGGGCAACCGCCATGCAACAGGTAACGATACACAAGTTTGAGGAATTAGTTTCGGCGGTCCAGAAACGGCGGTCAGGTACAATTGGCCATGCTAAGAGAAGAGTCAGGGATGCATCCCAGTCCCATACATTTATATTAGGTTGTTCTGCCGCCCTTGCTGTAAGTTTTTTTATTTTTGTTGTGTAATAATGTGTAAATCATTAATTCTACTACATTGTAAAATAACTTGATATATTTCATATTACAGGTCTGGTTTTTTGAGCACACGCAGGTGAGGCAGCCAGTAAGGTAGGTGGCATTTCCCCGACTATTTAGGTGGGGGACATTTGTAGATAGGAAATTAAAATTCTCCATTGGATCCTAGCGAGACCAACAAGTATTATGAGTACTAAAATTAACTTCTTCTTTGTCATTCATTCATTAATGAATAACCAGAGTGATGTGGTTTGAAATGTAGGTGATCAAAGATCTCCTTATTGAGCCAGGTGAAAGGGTGATGGTGTATAGTGAAACGATGATGGCCAGACCTAGTCGCCAATATTATACATCTTCATCAGAGAGATACATGCCTGTGCTACAGGATATTGCCGCTACATTGAAGATCCAGAATTCACTACTTGAGGAAATGAAGGCCTTCTATCTGACTAGTGTGGAAGGGGCTCACATTCCCACTGATGCAGCACCTCCTGGCCCCATCGAACATGCGACGGATGATGGCAAGCGACCGCAGCCACCCCCTGGAGAGAAAGTGCAGGGGGCTGAAACTGTTGAAGAAAATATCTGTCAAACTTTGGTGGACATTGCCGCCACTGTCCAAGCTCCAAGGCCCCTCCCACAAATTACGAATGATACTGTGCCAGGTAACGCAACTCTTGAAGAGGATGTGCTAGGCGATATCGAAGGTCAGGTGGAGGCAACCAATGGGCATGGTGACCATCGTCTAGCTCACATTTGTTAGTCCCTTCATCAACAGGATGAGAAGCCCATGAGGAAAAGGCGGGCACCTCCAAAGAAAATAGGACGGGGGAAGAAGAAGGTGAGTTTGGGTGTGTTCCTACTTCTTACAATATAGAATCTAAGATTGGTACATTGGCATACATGTAGAAGGGAGATGAAGCTGACGAGATCAGAAGGCTCCTACAGAATACTAATTGGATCTGCAAAGGCCAGCTGAATCCGAAAGAAAACAACGCTGTGAATGAATTCATTGTTGAATCTCTCTCGGGGGATATTGAGTTAGTTGTCCTCTTATACTTTATGTAATTATCTTGATTTGCCTTTCTCTGACTACCAATAACTAAATTTTTGTCCAATATAGTGATCATATATTTTCAGCAAAGAACAAGATTATTTTGAGACGTTGTCATGTCATTGATCTATTATACGGTCGGATGATAGATGATACGGTACTCTCTTTCATTAATTGTGTGATTTTACGCCTCGCCCTACCCTAAACTTGTGTTTCTACTGCTAATAGAATCGTGATTGTTCCTAATAGGTGATCGACGCCATGATGTACCTCCTTAAATCAAGACGCAATGAATCTGGCATCTTTCATCAGTTGGTTTGTTTTCCCACCATTCTAGTGAATCACATCAACGTCATCCCAGAGACCGACTCCAAAAAATCAAACCTGTTGTTGGAGTGCGCCTTCGAGAATGTTGAATTAATCGAACTGCAGAAGAACAAATATTTAATCTTCATGTTATACTCATCAAATCACTGGCATCTACTTGCTGTTGACACGGAGAATCACTACTTTGTCTCATATAATTCCATGAGAGGCATGGCCATCCATGAGGCCACTACAAGAAAATGGGTATTTTTTCTTATCTGTGTACCTGTATTAAAGATATCTTTAATGTATCTTTTAGTTATTCTTTGATAATGTTAAATATTTCATTTGTAGGCTGTAGTTGTACGGGGGTATATGAACAACTATGGGACTGCATTCGAGGGAGTTGAGAATTGGGAACTTGTATTCGACAACGAATGTCCCCAACAGTAGGATCGAAGCCTCAACTGTGCCATTTATGTACTGAAATATGTTGATGAATTGTCAAAGAAGGTGGAGACATCATGGACATATAATGAGGATGATTGTAATATATATATAGCCCGGATTGGGGCCCATCTCCTTAACTTTGGAAATAGAAGATCTTAAATATTTTCATGTCTCAAACCTCAGAATGTGACATACCTGTGTTGATTGATATTTCTTTTTTCATACATTTTGATCTACCATATTTCATATGTTTTAATGTCGTTAATGTGTGCTTGATAATGTGTATTCATGAATATCAATGAGTTTTCTGAAGATAGATTCAAGTTTGGTTAAGGAACTGGGCTGAAGTGTGATAAGATGAGGGCTTTACCTGCACAAGTGTCGACTAGAGTGGAATGAAGACATGCACCGACCTCACAGACTAGAATGTGAATGTGCACCGACCTGATAGTGCTATGTGCACAGACATTATGTTTCTATCGCTAATGCATGTGCACCGACCTGATGCTTCTAACACTAACGCATGTGCACAGACCTTATGCCTATCTCTAACACATGTGCATCAACCTTGCATTCTATCGCTAACACATGTGCACCGACCTGACCTTGCAAAATGTAAATGTGCACAGACCTCATGCACAAACCTTATGCCTTAGCCATTTGTCACCGCTAGTTGTGCATTTGTTACCACTAAAGTGCCATTTGTCACCCTTACCACATATTTATCACTCTTACCACATGACTACATGAACAGCTATTGCCTTCTCTTCTCTTCATTACCTGCTTGCATGGCTTTGTCTGGGGAGCATAGTGGTGACTAGTCTATTCATTGACTTTGGACTTTGACTGGGACTTCATAACTGTTCAACAAAAAGCTGGGCTTGGCTGGAGACTTCTTTGAATTGCGTTGACCATGACCAGTCAACATTGACTGTCTTGGCATTGACCAAGTCCCTTCGTTGTTCTTCTGATTGCTGTAGAAACTCTTGGTACACTGTTCATATTTTTGTCCTCCTGTGAAGTGACTACTTTCAGCTCTTTCTGCTTTTCATTTGTTAGCTCTAGAATATATTTTTCACCCTTACCAGTGTCTTTGGCTAATACGTAGATCTAGTTATCGCCACTGATAGGGCATTTGCACCCTTATCCACTGGCTTTGCTTCATGCGTCGGCGTTGAGGTTTTCACAATTTAAACGCTACAAGCTATTTTTCAAACATACGTAGCTATTTGTCACTGCTATCGGACATTTGTCAGCACTAGGCAACTATTTGTCACCGTTATACTCCCCGTCACCACTGACCTGTCGTCAAACCGTGGTATAAACCAGGGTACCCCATGTGGGTTACGTAACACCCTTATCCTCCTTTCTCCACTCATGAAACCCTCGACGTCATGCTCCGCCATCACTGTGGATGTGCGTTCCTGGGGCCAACGTCAACGGCGATCATTGTCCAATCACCTAATTACACTTACACCCTCCCTTGTCCAATCACCTCTGCAATACGCTCCGATTGAGCGACGTTCATTCGGCTAGAGTTCCACACGTTCCCCTTTTTTCTGCTCCTGCGGGACTGTGTTACAACCTCCATTGCAGCGATGTGTTAAATCGACACACCAATCCCGTCCGTCTCCTCTGCGTCCTCCCCTCAGTCCCTTGTCGTCATTGGCTCCAGCTACAGATGCCCTCTTCCTTTTTTTAATTCGTCAGGGAATTGAGGTTCAGAAAATGGCAAGGTATAAATGCTATGTAGTGTGGGTTGGTCGCGAACCAGGTGTATATTATAGTTGGCCCCAATGCTTTGTCCAAGTGAATAGATACCCTGGAGCTCGTTATAAGGGTTTTCACTCGGTAGAGGAAGCACATGCTGCTATAAATGGGGTTGGCAATAGTAGCAATGCATATGTTAATCATCCTTAACTTACATATCATGCAAGTCCCGGACCTGACTATGATTCAAGGAACCAGGCACTACGCCAGCAGACGACTACACAAATGTCAAATGTGCCTTGTATTGTTGTTGTTCTATTATGTACTCTAGTAGTGTTGCTCCTCTTCATATTAGTTGCTTTGTTATTACTGTTGTTGTCTGTGTAGAGAAATGATGTACTTGACATTTTACTAATTGTCAACGACTTGGCTTGATCCCACTGTAAATTAGTAGAACTGGGGGTAAATCTCATTTCTTCATCACACATGAGTTTAATCAGCGTCGTTTGATGACTAGGAAAGCTTCAGATCCTTGTTGGTAGAGTTAGAAAACCAATACATGGTTAAACCCTTCAAACGAACTTGAGTTTCTTTAAGTTTCACTACCATGAGCTATTTGTCACCGTTACCGACGTATTTGTCACTGCTACCGGCTATTTGTCACTCCGAACATCTATTTGTCACCCTTATCGCTAGCCAGCCGTCGACTTTGTTTCGCTACAAAATAAACATTTTTCTGTTATCCATCAAACCACTTAATTATGTTATCCATTTATCCACAACTCAACATAAAACACACATCCCCCGATGTAATCCACACAACATATAAATCAATGAAAAAAATAAATTACAATTACATTAATTCAAATGTGTCATTTTTTACAATTACAATTATAAATCAACAAATATCCATTGGATCATCCTCCACCATCACCAGTTGCAGAAGAATCCCCTCTCTCAGACGACTCATCTTGCCCAACAACCAACTCTGCAGTGTCACCTGAGATAGTAATTTTTTTAGAATACTCGCTCCATTCAAACCGTAATTTTGAAATAAGCTCTTTCCTAAAGCAAGTATCACGATCTCTCTCTTCCGGAGAATCGGCAGCGACCAGCCTGTATGTGTAAACCTTCCTCGTCTATCCAGGTCTAAAAGCACGAACAATAGCTTTGGTACCTCGCCAAGCCATTGGTTCTGCTTTTAAACCAGGATAGATAAGGAAGGTTTACACATATACGCTGGTCGCTGCCAATTCTCCGGAAGAGAGAGATCATGATACTTGCTTCAGAAAAGAGCTTATTTCAACATTATGGTTTGAATGGAGTGAGTATTCTAAAAAATTTTGACAGCATCTCCCTTAAAAAAATTTGATAGCATTCTCCAATTTTTAACATCCTGAAAAAATATATTAAACAAAATATAAATACATCCAACATGTGAACTGAGATAAAATTAGGAATCATGGCAGTCACACCTTGGATGTGATGTTATAGAGGCCCTGCGCAGGTGGCGGTGGCGGAATGGCGATGGGCGGTCGATGACGGTGGCTACAGCGGTGCTAGATGGCAGCCGGTGGGTGGGTCCGGCAGGAACACCAGTGGGTTGCCACGGCATGGCACCGGAGGGGCAGCGGTGCTCTACCGGCGTGGGCGCAAGGGGGAGCGCGACTGTGGGCTGGTCGGCACTCACGGCGGTGTTGGTTCGCCGAGGAGAGGGAGGGTGGGCAAGGCACCCGTGGGCACACGGGGACAAGGTGGCGATGGTCTGTGGCGAGGGGGGAAAAGCAAGGGATGGGCGAAAAACAAATGGCTTCTAAGGGTAAGAAATAGGTCGCAAGGGTGACAAATAGGTCGTAAGGGTGACAAATGCATCTAAGGGTTACAAATAGGTCCTAAAGGTGATAAATAGCTTCTAAGGGTAATAAATGAGTGTCTAAACGTGAAAAATAGCCTATAGTGGTGACCAATGAAAGAGACACACACAGAGAGAGAGAGAGACATTAACAAACAGAAAAAATGGTGGCTCCTTGCACACGTCTCATCCTCCTGCAGTCCTGGTGCTGCCAACTACTCCTACAGTCCTGCAGTGGAGGAACTAAAGTCGGTGGAAGACAAAGTGTCTCTCCCAACTAAAGGTTGGTTTTAGTTTTAGGGTTTTTTACATGAAAACTATTGTTAAAAGTGAATTTGCAAAAAAACCATTCCTAAAAATGTATTAGCAGGTATATCACTGAGTTAATTCAAATAGTGCATAAATGCCATTTGAGCGTGGTTTTCTTACAAGTTGTTGGTAAAAGAAGTGATATGCATGCAAATAAATATGGCATTTTTGCACAATTCAGATTACACAGTGATATACCTGCTAATGCATTTTTAGGAATGGTTTTTTTACAAATTCACTTTTAACAATGGTTTCCATGTGAAAAACCCTTAATTTTACTAGTCAAATTGATAAATAGGGCAGTTATTATAGTTTCGGCAAGTGTAACAATCTTCCATTTTATCATATTCTTAATATTTTATATTAGAAAAATTATATTTTATAATATATTATTTACATATATATATATCATATGATATATAATATAATATTACGATTGCATAACTTATGAAACAAATATTATAATATCCGTTTCCACTCTGATTCAAATTTGAATATTATCCGTATCCGAAAAAATAAATACTATTTAGAATATTATCCTCTAATTAATACGGATTCGAATATTATCCAACTAAACTATTGATATATTTATATTTATTTTTGTTATTTATTACACACGGGAGGAAAAGCAAGGGATGGGGGGAAAACAAATGGCTTCCAAGGGTAAGGAATACATCGTAAGGGTAACAAATAGGTCATAAGGGTGACAAATAGCTTCTAAAGATAATAAATGGGTGTCTAAACGTGAAAAATAGCCTTTAGTGGTGACAAATGAAAGAGACAGAGCGAGAGAGAGAGAGGGGGGGGACATTAACAAATAGAAAAAATCGTGGCTCCTGGAACTCATATGGAGGTCAGTGCATGTCTGCATGTAAGCACATAAGGTTGGTGCACATGTTCAGTGTTGCATTTCAGGTCAGTGCACATGAACAAAATGTTGTATGCAAAGGTCTCCAGGTTGGTGCACATTATCACTGTTGCACACTAAGGTCTGAGCATATGTGCATGAGCGCACACTAAGGTCTGAGCATATGTGCAATTTTAGATCTGAGCATATGTGCAATTTTAGGTCTAAACATATGAAAGGCAGGTCGAGTTAGAAAGACATGTAGAGTTTAATCAGTGTCGTTTGATGATTAGGTAAGCTTCAGATTCATGTTGGTAGAGTTAAGATCGCTAGGACACGGTTAAATCCTTCAAACGAACTTGAGTTTGCTCAAGTTTCACTGCTATGATATATTTGTCAACGTTATAGAATATTTGTCACCTCTAATGGTTATGTATCATTCATAACTTGCTATTTGTCACCCTTATTGCTCGTTAGGTGTCGTCTTTGTTTCGCTTCATCACATATTGTGACTTCTGTTATCAATTTATCACCCTTACGAGACATTTGTCAGCCTTGAAGCCTATTTGCCACCATTGATCACTATTTGTCACCATTATGCGGTGTTAGCCATTGCAGTATCTCTCTCCGGCCTCTCGTCTGCTATGCGGTTGATGTAACTGGATGAAAGGAGCCTTGGTCCAAGCGATCTCATGACCGACAAAAATGAAGGACCGAGAGTCAGAAATGTTGGGGAAGATGGAATGATCTTCGCGGTCCCGTCGCTTCAATTTCCACAAAGTTGGGGAGGCACGAACACTCTTTTGCCCTCTGGGCTCTGGGGATTTCATCTCCTTCCTATAAATAGAAACTTTGTGGGGAACACAAAGGACATCCTGAGTTCCTTTGGCTGTCTCAAAGACACTCTCATGAAGATGTCGTCTGAGAAGTCAGATTGTTCGTCACAGAAGGTTTCCTACAAACGGCTATGCTTCCGAAAGGAAGCCCTACCGGTGTCGGACCAACCATCAGGGGAAAGCAGCGGTGGCGATGTTTCGGAGGAATACAAGCAGGGGTACCTGCAAGGGTGGCGGGACGCCTTGGCGAAGGTGGACCGCCTGTTTTGTAACATGGGGGTGACGAACCTCCAACCTGACTGGTTCCGTCCCAAAGAGGATGAGTAACCGCTTGTACCCTCTTCCCCTATCAAATTAATTTCCTTTTCTACAACCTTTCTTTGCATGATGGATGCTTGATCTTTGTGTGATGTGATTGCCGTCAAATGAAGGATAACATCTATCGCAGGTAGGGGTTACCCTTACGACGCTGAGTTCTTCCCCTATAAGTAGCAGGGTTTGTCAATGGTTCTAATATTAGTAGCACTTATCTTCATACTCATAGTTCATCACTAGGATCCATTTGTCACCCTTCATGCCCATTTGTCCCCTTGTTGATATATTTGCCATCACTAATAGGCATTTTTCACTTTTAGCATGCAGTAGCCGTCATCATTACTCCTAGGAGACGTCATCTTTGTGCATTTTTCACCGTTAAGAGCCTTTTGTCATCTATCATATGCATTTGTCGCCCCTGTTAACCTATTTGTCACCCTTAATGTGTATTTGTTACCTCTATTAATTTATTTGTCACCAAAAATATGCATTCATCACCCTCATCATACATTTTACTCTGATACTCTCACATACAGAAGGTGAACCCAAAGGAGAAAATAAATATAATAATAATAAAAATCCATAAAAAATGATAATCAATAAATACATGACTTTCTGAAAAACCATGAAAAGTGCTAATTAATAAATATAACAATATAATAATGTTTATTAACAATAAAAAGGGAGGAAAACTACTTAATTATTTATCAAAAATTTTCGACACATAAAGGTTTGTTGGAGATACGTCGGCAAGTTTCCGACGAATATTCGACCTTAAATTTATGCGTCGAACTATTCATGTATTGTAAAATGCATTTATTAATTTTCGACGACATAGATTTTTATCGGAGATACATTCGAAATATTCGACGTTAATTTCGACGTTACTTTTTTCTGTCGAAAGTTTCGGACGTATTTCCGACAAAAATATTATGTCAAAAAATAGTCGGTAATTACCGACGACTTTTTGACACAAAATATTTCCATCGGAAAGACAAAACATTTCGATGTATTTCAGACGAAAAATTTTCAATCGAAAATACCATCGGTATTTCCCATTTTTCTTATAGTGTTAGCAGACTCTCTGTCTCGTCTCTTTTTCTACTGCCTCGCCTTCTGTTGCCTGCCTCTTTTACTGTCGAAGACATGCATCTTATAAAGAGGGGGGAACCTCACCAATCGGCGAGGCACTCTCTTGGGGCGCTTTGTTCACATCGGTGGCCAGTGTCATCGGCGCGCTATCTCTGACCACTGGTCTCGGCGCCACGGGTCTCGGCGCTCCACTGGTCTTAATGGGCTTTCTTTCAAGCCCATATATATATATATAGACCATGGGCCACAAATCTTTATAGACTCTTCTTAGCAAGCCTTTACCATGCAACAATTCACACCCCTTTGTTGTATTACATTTAAGCTTGTCTGGCCGGTGATATCAATCCCGTCCTCTTACTTCTTCCATGATGTTGTGGAGGTCTTTCCGAATCTCGTTGGTTTAATCGGCTAGATCGTTTGAAATGACGATCGCACCGGGTAGCAACTTTGCCAAAGGCTTTAGCCGGATAAGGTATAAACTGTGATAGACCTTCCTTCTATCATGGTTGTGGCTCTGAGGAACATTATGGTAGCCTGGTCTTTGATTTGACCATCAGCCGACTAGCCGTCTGCCTTCAGCTTTCCGTGGTTTCAGTTGGCTGTAAAATTTTGATGTCAACAAATGCCCCCCACCCGCAGGCGGCGTGAGTGAAAGATAAGCGGCACGGGGCATGCAGGTGCACCTTTCAATGTGCTTTTGTGTATATTTTCATGCTTTCCCTGCTCATCGTGCTAACTTGCAACTTGATATCTTTATTCTTTTATCGCTTCAGTCTTCATGTCCATTTCAAAAGTAATTGTCATCATTTTGACTTGTATGAGCTTGTTCAACCCTGGTTTGGACAGGGACCATACTGATTTGACTGGCGAATTCTATTATAGTCTCTTGGCGTGCCTGAGGTCGGTGTGGTGAGTTCACGGCGCCACATGGGCAGGGGCCTCGGAGCGACATGGTTTCGGTGCGGCAAATGCAAAGGCGTCGGCGTGCCTTTCTCCATTCGGTGCGTTACCCTCTCGACGCGAGAGAGTCATCTCGGCACGCATTAGGGTTTTAGGATTTTTTAAAGGCACCGAGGGCAAGCGAGGGGCTCATTCTTGCTCGCACCTCCTCTCTCTTCGGCGTGCTCCCTCCTCGTGGCGGCGTTCGGCGTGAGTGTCTTCGAGAAGAGATTTCTCCTTCATGAGATTTTGTTGTTGCTCCACGACCGGACTTTGTCCCCTTTTATTGAGGAGGCATCCCCTCTTGGTGGATGTTCTTCCTATTATTCTTTAGGGCATACCCAAAAAAGGGGAGATGCTGATCAAAATTTCTTCTTTTTATTGTTGTCTCAGCCTTGTCTCATCCTCTTTGATTTTCTTGATTGCAGTTGCTGAAATGGCCACCACTTCTAGCCATGCTGCTTCTAGAACTGCTGATGCCAGTGCTTTGGCTCAGGTAGCATGCCCGGTGTTGAGTGGTGATAGGTAGATCTAGAGGGGAGGGGTGAATAGATCAGCCCCTTTTTGCCCTTCTTTACGGAAATAAAAACTAGATCTAACATAACAGATTATGAGACAGATATTAGTTAACAGCTAAAAAGCTAGATACATACGTGATATCTGGAATTGGTCCTATCAAGCTTCTACCCTTGGAACAAGAGAGAAATCAAACCACAAGATAAGATCTTTAAGGTGGTTCAGTCTCAATCTAGAGACTTACGTCCACCCCTCACATAATACAGTGAGGCTTCACTGGTGCCAACACACACCTGCTGATTCACAGCTTCTTACAGAGAGAAGCACTCTCACACTCCACTGCCACACAGCTTGAGGTATCACAACCCAAAACACAGACCAGTGTCAACAGTGTCTATCTTCCTACACTCAGGTAGGGATCAAATGCTATGGAGTTTGTTTTGAAGAAAAGCAAACTGAAAATGGAACCGCCAGATAGAGTATTGTAGTAAAATACAATGAGAAGGAAGTCTCCTATCTGGGAAAGAGCTTGAGGAGTCCTTGGCTTTCTTCTTCTTCTTCATGGATCTTCACCACCACCCTTGAGGAAGAAAGATGATCAAGCTTCAAGCTTTTTAAGAGATCTGGATGGAGCTTCACGAAACCCTTTTGCTTGTAAGAAGATCTCTCGTTTGAGGAAGAGGATCGTCTTTTTCTTCAAGTGCTCACACCAGTAGCATCAGGAAGGAGGCTGGCTTTCTCAACAAGTCTTCCAACTTTTCATTTTTCCTCTTGCCTGCATGTTCTGCTTTCGAACTGGAGTTCATGCTCCTAATATATTGGTGTCCTAGGGCGACACCAACGTTGTCCGCTTTTCAAGCAACACCCAGAATGTCACATCCACATTATTTGATCTGCTTCCATTTGCATAGTTGACTTCTATTCTATCAAGTCTGCAGGAATGTGGGTAGGTAGGAGACCATAGCAACCAAGGTACGATCTTCTTCAGAGGATGTCTCTGCCAAATCATAGTCTTCTGACACAGAAGCACTTTGACGGCTTTTTCCAGAGCAAACAGATCCTCTGGATTAAGTTCCAGATCTTGAAGACATCTTCTATCAGATTCAGATCCGTCCTGATCAAACCAAATGTGTTGACACTTTCCTGTCAGTGTGTCGAGACATTCCTTTGAAAGCCTTAAAGAATCATTCTGGTTGAACGTGGATGTGTCGACACTTTCTTGTCAGTGTGTCGAGACATCTAGTGAATGTCTTGAAGATCCATGGCTGATGTGTCGAGACATCCACAGAGTTGTGCTGGGACAATCGTGCTTGGCTCCGTGATGACACCATGAGTGTGTCGAGACAACACCAAACGGTGTCGGGACATGTGAGCCATGTGCAGAGTTGTCGCATGAGGGTGTCGAGACAGAAGCGCCATGTGCAGAGATTTTCACATGAGTGTGTCGACACTTTTCACTCAGTGCGTCGAGACATCGGTGAGTCCAGAGGCCAGACAGAATAGCTTCAGCTTGATTTCTTCTGGAGGTGTTGAGACATGGGTCAGATGTGTTGACACATTCTTTTATGCCGGAGCTCAAACGTTGGAGATTAAACACATTTTCTTCTAGATGTGTCGGGACATCATTAGGCCGTGTCGAGACATCACTTAAAGAAGTTTTCCTGCACGAGTTTAGTCAATTCATCAAGCCAAAATATGTTAGATATTCCTCAATTATCTACTAATGATTTATGATCTGTTATCATCAAAACCAGGGGACACAACACCCGGCCCTTCTGTAACTTGGCTAAATGTCAGCCAGCTTGATCGAGGCCTCGGGAAGGTTGCCATAGTTGATGAATCTTCCAACTCCGAGATGGACACGATATCTGCATCCCGTGTCCTGCCTACTGAGGATGGGTTGAGCTTTAATCGCGATGACGGCTATCGTCCGGATTTTTAGAAGGACCGTCATCTAGTATCGTTCATCTACACCTTCAATGTAGCCGGGAAAAGAGACATTATGTTAGCCCGGATGGTAGAACGGGCCATGCTGCTGGAGAGGGATAGCCTGAAAGGTTACGTATATCGTGGCGAGGCCATTTATCTTCTCGGAGAGCAGCGTAAGTGGGATGCCATCTTGGGAGTGACTGAGCTGGAGCCGGAACAGAAGATGCTGACACGAGCTCCTGAGTTCACCCTGGCTAGGTGGGATACTGCTGCGGGTCGGGTTAACAGAGAGAAACCCAGCTACGGATTGTTCCTTGCACCCATAAAGTGGGGCTACAAGGATGAGCTATTTGTTCTGAACTGCTTGGCTGTCCAGTTCAAATTTCAGCTGTCCAGTTCAAATTTCAGCTGGCTGCCGGCTGGTTTACGGACACTAAAGTGATCGATGCTCATCTCTTCCGCATGGGAGTGGCAGAATTTATAGAATTTGTGCTGAAGGAATATGCTCCTTTACTGACCAGAGCCGGAGTATACCGTAGTGTATATGCATCCTGCTTCCGGTATCCCATCTCCAAAGTTTTGTGTTGTGGTATGTTTGAAGTTTTCTGTCCTCAGTTCAACACTTTTTACACGACAGAAGGTGAACCTTCTTTGGACCTCTAGAGTCTATCACAGCTCTCAGGTTTGCCAATTGACGGAGAACCATATGAAGAAGTCTACCTGTATGACTTTGTCAAGGATGAGACCGATGGAGAGGGTCGGTATTTTTTCAGCTTTTCGTACCGGTACTTGATTAAAGCATATCGCTCCCTCTGCCTGGCACATCATAGGGGATCATCTAAGGGCTATCATACTCGGGAGAAGAGCAGTAGGATGGAAGTCCGAGTAGGACATTGGATCCAATATTTCTTCGGTGGCCCTTTGAAATACAATGAGTTTCCTTCCGTGGCTCCTGTTGCGGGCAAGCAGAGCAGACCTCCCAAGTTCAAGTCGGAGCTACCTACTTCTAGTCGACGGGTCAACCGAGGAGGATCGAATCATGCTAGAGTGGATCCCCTTACTCACTGTGCTGCCTATCTCACATTTTGGCTATGCACTTTTGCTCTCCCGCAGGGAGATGAAACAGTTATAAGACCGGAGGCAATATACCCGACATGTCAGATGGCTTGAGGCATGCGGCTTGCTTTATGTCTGGCTGCACTCTGCCTGGTTTACAAATCTCTAGGAGATCTATATAAGCATCGGGTCCCTCGGCCCTTTAGAACAGTGGGCCCATTCCATTTCTTCAACGCCTAGGTGTGCAGTTTGTTTCCCAGGCTTACTCCCAGGACTTTGCAGATGGCCCGATTGTATCCCCAGATGCTGGAATTTGCAAGTACCGAGCCTGGCCCAGTGTCACAGTAGCTCTACTCTATCAGAGGCCGGTTAACAAGGGTTCCAATGGATTCAACATGAACTATTCATTTTTAGAATTTGGAAGCACATTCCGCGCCGCTGGTGAATCGTCAGCGTGAGTGTAAAATGGAGGTAGTGGAGGCTTTTGTCCACCCTATTTCAGGTGCCACAGTGACCCGGCCAATCCTGGAGCTTGAACTAATTGACTGGGCCTTGTCAATTCGCCCCAGTGTTTTAGTGTTCAGAATGGTGGACATGGTTCATTTGGAACCTTATTACCCGTTCAGATTTGGACGGAATTTTGGCAATGATTAGCACATTCCTCCTTCAGCTGCTCAGTTGTCGTTGGACAGTAGGTCAAAGCATGGCTCGGTTGTTGTTGGCGAAGGTCGCACCTGGTGGGACTACTTCCATCGTCAGGAGGCCAATACCTACAGAGTGCCGGTGCAGAACCGTGTTCCCTGAGTCACTTCAGAGTTCATAAAATGGTGGAATGCCCGAACAACCTTCTATCACAATGCTAGAACAACATGCTGGGATGTGGCTGAGCGTACTTTTCTAAGTCAACAGCCGGGACCAGTATTTGACATTGACGAGGCTCACCTAAAGAGGCTATTTTCTCAGCACCCAAAAGAGGCAGACACATACATAGCACGTAGGAAAGCCTTGAAAGAAGACGCGGCCAAACAGTTGACGCCTATGCTTGCTGATATAAATGAGGACACTTTTATGAAGAATTTGGAACATTTATGTCAAATTGGTGACGCCCGCCTGGAACTTCAACAATGTCCTTTTCCTATCGAGGAGCCGTTACCCAAAATAGTTTCATGGAAATGCAAGGTCGACCGCTTCTGCCCATATCAGGCGTTTATCAGGAAAGAAGATATAACCTTGATGTACTATCATCATACGTCTTGGTTATTTGTTTTGATGAATATCCATGGGCTAACTTCCGCCGACCCTTTGGTAAATATTCTGGACAAGCCCTTACTTGTATCTTTTCACAATGCTGATGGCTGGGGTATTGACCACCTTGGCATGTATCATTGTCTTGCTTCTCGTAGCCATGTAGGCCTGGCTGATCTGGCCGAAAAGTGCAAGAAAATTGGCGACAATTGCTAGCTTGTTCGGGAGGCGGCATCCCAAAACAAGGAGGTGGCTTATCAATATTGGCCCCTCTTATCTTTTTACAATGGCCCGACAGGTAATATTTTCTCCGGTTGACATGTTGCTTGTCTCATTCCTTGACCCTTTTTATAATGATAGACATTCTTTTTAGCAGATAGGCCAGACATAAAACAACAGGGGCTTTATAGGAAAACTATTTCCCAAGCCCAAAAGCCTAAATATTTTGATACTCCTACACCAGTGCCAACCACTACTCCACTCCCTCCTGGTAGAAAGAGGGTGGCTTCTTTAATGAAGGTTGCCTTGGGATGGGCGAAGAAGGCTCGGAAAGCCTCATTGAAGCAGCCATCTTCTGCAGCTGATGTGATTGAGATTCCCTTGCATCTCGTGCCATCATATGAACAATTTGTCACTCAATAGGAGACCACCCAACAAGCAGCCGAAGGTGATGTTACTTTTATTTGCGGAATACAAGATTATTCCTTTCACGGCACCTTCATTCTTAACCTGAGATTTTCTCTATTGGGTAATAGCTCAAGAAGTAGTTGCTGCTGCTATGAACACTGAGGGGATCGCCAAGGCGGCGGAGGATATGGAACCTCTTGCCGTGGCCATGGTGGAGACAACTAAGACAGTTGAAGCTGTAGAATAGAACCTCTCCACTGCTCAGGAGGACATCAAACTTCCTTCTCCCACACTGGCTAGTGAAGCCAAGGGTAAGCCAGGTGACTTTGATCTTTCTGGATCTTCTTTCTTCACTTTTTTTTTCTTTTTGATGATCTTCTGACCCTGCACTATGCATATCTTTGTGCTGTAGTTGCCAAAGTAGTCGGTATTGAGGCTAGGACACCTACTGTGGGTGTCCCTTTGCAGCAAGAAGGGCATAAAACTGTGTTGAAGAAGGGTACTATCCGCTTGAGGTGTGTGATCACCCACTCAGCAACTCGGAAGTCAATAGAAGCGGCGGGCCAACTCAAGCCTGGTGTAGATATCTCTTCCAACAGCTCTCCTACCCTTTCTGACAAAGAAGTTGACTATGGTTCCTCAGAGGGCGATGAGAGAGCATACGAGACAGTCAACGAAGGGACAGTGACACCCCCTACGCTACTGAATGGTCCTTGAATATTCAGTCCTCCAAGATTGCTAGCACCGTCATCCGAGGGAACATTGCAAGAGGAATTTGTTGGAATCGACATGGAAGAGAAGATAACCCCTCCTTTTGTCGCTTCATCTGCGGAATTGATGTCCTCTATACAGGCATTCGAAGAGATGAACTCCGCGATCAGGGTAAATTATGCCCGCCTTTTGCTGAGCTGCATAGCCTTCCATTTATATTTGTCACCTTGGTGCTTATTGAAACTTTGTTCCAGGACCCTGGCGCAACTGATCACCTTTCGATACCGTCTTCAGATGTCATCATTTCGTCGGAGGCTTTAGACATATTGCCTCTTGTCACCGTAGCTTCTCCAAAGGCGATTAATGTACTCCGTCCTGTGCCAATAAGGATACAACCGACAGCTGAGGCATCATCACTAGAGTTGAGCTTGCTGGGAGAGAGTTTTGCTCTAGTGCTCGCTACAGAGTTGCGAGCCGAAGTGGATCCGTCCATAGGTTCTGCTTTCAGTCCAACGACCATACTGACCATTGTGCCTGAGCTTATAACTCCATCTGTGTAAGCAATAGAGTCGGAGCCTCTGCTGCCTCCAATACTTATAGAAGAGACATCTTTAAAGAGCCTGGCGGAACATGAATAAACTGTTGAGGTGCCCACTCCGTCAGCTTTGGTGGCCATTCCATCTTCTTCTTCTGAGCCAGACACTGGCTTATGGGCATCCATAGATAGTGAAGTCACTTTTGATGTGGCGCCAGCAGACTCCCTTGGCTTCACATCATCAGAGGATTTCATCTGGTAAAATTTGGAGATGTTGCGCCGGGTAGTGGAATCTCAGCCGACGCTGACTTATCTTCAACGAAAGAGGTGGCTGAGCGGCTGATAGTGGGTCTGCAAGCACTAGGCTGTCCCTTAGAAATATGGGCCTAGCGGGTGCTGTTATTACTAAAATTTGTGAACCGTAGCGATTTTCTAGGGCGTACTGTGAATGATAGACCGGCAACCCTTAAATTGTAGAGAGTCAATTGCCAATCAGGGCTAGAGATGCTGAGTTCTAATCTTCAATGGCATCGAACCCAGCTGAAAACTTCATCTACTCGTGCCCAATTTTTGTGCAGCTGGATGGATGAGCTACGGGCAGAATTGAATGCTATTGAGGCTGAACTGCCATTAGTGGAGACGGCACGGTCTCAAAGTCCTGAAGAGATCGCCCTGCTAGAGGGACGGGTGGCATCACTACAGGATGAAGCAGTTCACCTCCAAGAGAAGAAGCTCATCTTCAGGAATTAGGAGTAGCTCTGAATGTTGGGCTCTTTGATTTTGAGGACATCTTCCGGTGACCTTAGTCGTTCCTTGATTTGTAATGCGTCCCTTCCGAGGGCCCCGACTGTATTCATCCTTTTTTGCAATGAAAAATTGTCTTCCCTTTAATGTCTTGGGTGCCCATATCCATATCTTTATCTTGTAATGGTTTGTAGCAATTTAGTAATTCTCATGAAAATACACATGTATCTGTATCGTAGGAGAACGCCCACTCTTTCAGGGAAAGGATGGGGAATCGCTCCATCGCATGATGGAATTTTGAGAGTCCCCAAATCGGAATATTAGCATAAGTATATGTTTCATCGGCCAAAGGTGCCGAATGTAGGAATGTTTGCTGATGTGTGGATGAAGGGTTCATAGGTCTCATCGAAATAGACTGAAGGTCTATCTCGGATAGGTTTTAGCATCAATCCAGGTGATGATGCCTTATGATCGACGGAAAGTTTCATCATCAGCATTGGGTTTATGCCGATGCAAGAAAATGGATAAGTTTCATCGGAATAGACGGAAGGTCTATTCCGGATAGGTTTTAGCATCGATCCTGGCGATGATGCCATATGATCGACCAAAAGTTTCACCATCGACATTGGGTTTATACCGATGCAAGAAAAATGGATAAGTTTCATCAGAATAGGCGGAAGGTCTATTCGGATAGGTTTTAGCATCGATCCAGGTGATGATGCCTTATGATCGACGGAAAGTTTCATCATCAGCATTAGATTTATGCCGATGGAAGAAAAATGGATAAGTTTCATCAGAATAGGCGGAAGGTCTATTCCGGATAGGTTTTAGCATCGATCCAGGTGATGATGCCTTATGATCGATGGAAAGTTTCATCATCAGCATTGGGTTTATGCCGATGCAAGAAAATGGATAAGTTTCATCAGAATAGGCGGAAGGTCTATTCCGGATAGGTTTTAGCATCGATCCAGGCGATGATGCCTTATGATCGACGGAAAGTGTCATCATCGGTGGGACATATGGTGGATGTATTGTTGGAAGACATATGTATACTTTATATCATAATAACCGCATTACTGACCCAAGCGCCCTTTCGGGTTTTCGTCGGGGTCAACCCCCTCTTACTTTTGCCCACGCGCCCTTCCGGGTTTTCACGTGGCGGGGTACCCAATTTTGCCCACAGCGCCCTTTCGGGTTTTCACCGCGGCCAGGTTATAGCCATTTTTGCCATTGTCCAAGATGTCTGAACAAGTCTGGCGAGGCACCTCCATTTTGAGCCTAATTTTTTTTCTTTCTCTCTTTCTTCTTCTTCTTCTTTTTAATTTAACCTTTGAGTTTGCATGTCACCTTTTGAACATGTTAAAGTGCTTATCGTTGATGTGGGGTAAACACCAACGTAAAGGAGAATAAGGTTTCATCATCTATCAAGACGGAAGGTCCGAATTGATGTTGGTATGTAGCAGCTTAGCCCCGAAGCCATTCGCCGAAAATGTGTGAATTTTATCGTTGATGTGGGGATTAACATCAACGTAAGGGAAGATAAGGTTTCATCATCTATCCGGATGGAAGGTCTGAATTGATGTTGGCATGCAACAGCTTAGGCGCGAAGCCATTCGCCGAAAATGTGTGTAAGTTCTATCGTTGATGTGGGGTATACACCAACGCAAAGAAGAATAAAGTTTCATCATCTACCCGGACGGAAGGTCCGGATTGATGTTGGTATGCAGCGAAGGAATGACCATCCCTATCAACGTCATCATTCTTTCCAGAACTCCTATTATCATCAAATTTTTTTGAGAATGTTTGTTCAATTATTCGCCAGTCCCTTAAAGGGCAGTGGTACAGCATGATAGAGCTTCAGATGTTTCTCGTTGAGTGGCGGGAACTGAACTTTCTCCCGATGGTTGATGACCACATAGGCTCCACCCTTGTAGACTCTTTGGACCATATATGGACCCAGCCAGTTAGCAGCAAGCTTGCCCTTTGGGTTGGAAGCCATGACCTCTTTCTTCTTGACCATGACCAGGTCACCTTTCTTGAATTCTCGCCCTTTGACGAGCTTGTTGAAGGCATTTTCCAGGCGAGCCTGATTTATCTGGATATTCTTCTGTGCCTAAAGGCGCTTTCCCTCCAGCTCAGCCAATTCTTCTAGTCTTCTTTAAGCATTTCTTTGCTCATCGCGGGCTAAACCGTATTGAATGGCAACCCAGAGTGACGGTAGTTCTAGCTCCACGGGGACAACAGCCTCGGAGCCATATACTAAAGAGAAGGGTGAGCAACCCGTAGGAGTCTTGTAGATAGTACGATATGCCCATAACACTTCATACAACATCTCCCCCCAATCCCTTCTGTGGGAACTGACGATATTGGCAAGGAGCGTGCATAGGGTTTTGTTAAATGCTTCAACAAACCCGTTTACCTATAGATTGTAAGGGGTGGAGGTTCTCCAATCAATTTTATACTTCTCGGTGAGCCGATATATTTTTTGATTCTTGAAGTGGCTTCCATTGTCCGAAATTATTCGGCTGGGAACACCGAGGCGAAAAATAACATTTTGCTTGATAAATCCGGCAACCAGCTCACCAGTCACTTCTTTGAGTGCTATAGCCTCTGCCCATCTGGAGAAATAATCTGTTATAGCCAAGATATACTTGTGTCTGGCTGAGGAAGTTGGAAGAGGTCCAACAACATCGGTTCCCCACTGAGCGAAATACCAGCTGGGAATTGTTGGATGTAGGGGTACAGGGGGCCTCCTGGGCACAGCAACATGTTCCTGACATGATTTTGTGAATTGATAGTAGTCTTCAAATATGGTAGGCTAGTAATAGCCTAATTTCTTGATTTCAACCTTCCTCTTTGGTCCATCTTGGTGTGCCTCAGCTGTTCTGGCATGTATTTCTTTCATCACGTGCCAGGCCTCCTTTGTGGATAGGCAGCGGAGCAGAATCTTTTTGCGGGCGTCCGCCATGATTCGTAACAGTCTTCCGCTTCAAAATTCATAGGAATCTTTGGTCCTAAGGAGCTTCATTCTTTCTTCTCTTCCTTTGGGTAGCTGTTGGTGGAGGAACCATTGTGTCACATGCTGTCTCCAATCGGGCTCTTGTGTTTCTTTGGCTATGTTAGCTTCACATTCCTCTGGACATGATTCCAGCATATTGGGAACCTGCCGTCGATTTATCACAACAATGTTAAGTGTTTCATCTAGTGGGACTATGAGCAAACTGGCCAATTTTGCCAAAGCATCAGCTTGAGTATTATTCCCCCGGCCCACATGATTGAGCTTAATATGATGAAAGTTCACCATAAGGCACAGTGCCCATTGATAGTAAGGGTTCAGCTCTAGCTTCCACATCTAAAACTTCCCTTGCATCTATTTTATTATCAGCATTGAGTCGCCAAACACTTGGAGCATCTGAATTCCCATGCTGAGAGTGATTTGTAGACCGATTATCAGAGCTTCATATTCAGCTTCATTATTGGTGCATGGCTTATTTATCGAGCACGAAGTGTATATCACTTCCCACTCCGGTGACTTCAGGACAATATCGGCTCCTGCTCAGACTTTGACTTGTCCAGCTAATGTAGTTTCTACTATTGATGCCCCATCAAAGTAGAGCTGCCACATAACCGGCTGAGCCTGACATGCCTCCAGTGTTTCATCATTAGAAAGTTCAGTTCCTAATGGAGTATTTTCTGGTGTAGGATGCGCTGCAAAGAAGTCAGCTATGGCCTGACCTTTTATGACTCCCTAGGGTATATATGAAATATCAAATTCCATCAGGATCACGACTCATTTGCCGATTCGACCTTTGAGTGCTGGCTGGGACAATATGTACTTGAGCGGGTTTGCTCTAGATATTAACTTGATTTCGTGAGACAGAATGTAGTGCCGGAGCTTCTAGACAGCGAAGACCAGTGCCAGACAAGTCTTTTCTATAAAAGTGTACTTCTCTTCAGCCCTTACTAGCCTTCTGCTGAGGTAATAGAGGGCTTGCTCTTTCCCTTCTTCATTCACTTGAGCTAGCATTGCCCCCAGGGAGCAATGAGTGACTGCTATATAGAAAATTAGAGGTCTTCCTTTGATCGGCGCTCCCAACACCGGAGGGGTTCCAGGTATTCTTTCAACTTCTCAAAAGCTGCTTGGCATTCGTCGTCCCAGAAGAACGGCACATCTTTCATCATGAGCTTGTGAAAAGGGTGACATCGACCCGACAGATTTGAAATAAATCGGTGAATATACGCCAGTCGGCCTTGTAAGGACCGCAGTTCTGATAGATTTCTCAGTGGAGGAAGCTCTTGAATAGCTTTAATCCTGGATGGATCAATCTCAATGCCTCTGTGTCGGACAATGAATCCAAGGAATTTCCTGCTGGACACACCGAAGGCACATTTCATGGGGTTCGTTTTTAGCTCATATTGGCGCAGCCTTTGAAATACTACCGTCAAATCTTGTAGATGGTCCTCCTTTCTATTGGTTTTCACCACCAGGTCATCAATATAGCACTCCACCTTTTTGAATAGTAGGTCATCGAATATCTTCGTCATGGCTCTTTGATATGTAGCACTGGCATTCTTGAGGTCGAACGGCATCCTTTTATAGTGAAATATTCCTTTTGGAGTGCGGAATGCAGTATGGATCCTATCTTGCTCAGCAATCCAAATTTGATTGTATCCGGACGATCCGTCCATAAATGAGAGAGCTTCATGGCCTGTGGTGGCGTCTATCATCACCTCGGTGATTGGCACGGGAAAATCATCTTTCGGGCATGATTTGTTGAGGTCTCGAAAGTTGACACATATTCTTATCTGTACATTTTTCTTTTTCTTGGGCACTATGTTTGCCAGCCATGTTGTATATTGATTTTCTTCGACAAACTCCACATCAATGAGCTTATCGACTTCTTTATTAATTTGATTGATCAGCTCAAGATGCATCCGTCTGGGAGGCTGCTTGACTGGTTCCGCCTTTGGGTCAATTGCTAACAGATGTTGTGCCACAGCGGGACTTAACCCCGGCATTTCATCATATGTCCAGGCAAAGTAATCTATAAACTCTTTTAAGAACTGTATATACTTTTTCTGCACTTCTGGTGTCAGTAGGGCACTGAGAAAGGTCAGTCTTGGTTCCTCTTTGGTTCCCAGGTTCACCTCTATTAATTCATCAACGGTTGCTTGACCGCCATCTTCAACTTCAGGTCGAGCCTCCTGCAAGTCGACAAAGCCCCCATGATGTAATTTTATTCAGCCTCAAGGACTTTGAGCTCTTCAGGTGAAGTGTAAGTTTATAGCGAGCCTTTGAAGTTAATCATGGCTTGTTGATTTTCTTCAGATTTGTCTCCTGAAACCATAGGGATCCGCCCCTTATGCTCTTTGCTGCAATATCGAGCCACTAGGCCCTCTGTCAGGTTTTGTTCGGCCCGGCATTACCGTCTTGGCATACTTCCTTGTGATCCCGGTGCACAGATTTCTTCCTCCCGAGGGTCTACGGGCATAAGCTCCTCTGCTGGATCCGCCGACTGCTGCATAGCTCCAACTTCCTCCAGGATGTGCTCGAATTCTAGATGCTCCTTTGCCTCATCAGAGGTCTGATCTTCATCGGGCGGTTCTATATCGAAATTGGCTTTAGCTCGGAACAACTCCTCCTTTGGGAACAACTCCTCCCAACATTGGTATAGTGTTGCTTCCTCTCCTCCTTTTGTATTTTGCTGACTATTGAGGGGTTCACCACCAATAGTGGAGTGACATAGGATCCTTTCATCCCCTAGAGGGTATTCAACACGACCAACCTCAAAAGGGTCTTCATGGGTGAAGAAGGTAGAGATAACATCCACCTCTGCTTCATAATATTCTCACAAGGTGTAGCCCAGCCCCGGGTGATGGGTGATTTTCAGCAACTCTTTGTTGTCAGAGGGCAGGTCCCAGAGCTCTTGGAATGCTCCTTCTGGCTAGCGGATTGTAATGAAGGCATCTGCATCCTGGTGAACATCTGTGAGACCCGTTGTGTGGTGTAATCCAGGCCCGCTAATGGCACCATCTGGTTTGTTGCTTCTTCGGGGATCATACAGTCTTGATCATCTTCATCAGTAGACTCCCCGGTGTAGAATATTATAGGAGGCTCGCAGAAATGAGGGACCTCCATAGTCCTCAGTGGTTGTACTGTCTGGCATTCCAAACTAGGAATGGGTTTGAATATTCCCTGTGGGATTTTGATGTGCATGAACTCTTCCTTCATATCACCATTAGCTTCCCCATGATAAATGGTTGGTGGTGCAGCTCAAGCAAAATCCCTAGTTTGAGAGACATGGAAGACCTTGTGCTGTTCCATGTAGCCTGGAGGTGGTGGAGGGGACCAGTCGTCTTATTTTCACATTACTTTCTTCTGGTTTGCAGGAACTTCTTTCTTCTTTGCTCCTCGGGAGACTTCCGTATAGAACGGTGCATCGAGCATGTGACACTCGTATACTTCAAAGGGATGCAAGTCTACAAACACCCTCTCTTCTTTGACATTGTGGTAGTACTTGATACACTAGTGCAATATGGAGGGCACTATCTGGTATTTATGTAGCCAGGGCCGTCCCAGTAAGGCTTTGTATGTAGTATTAGAATTTATTACGTAGAACTGCACTGTGGTGGTGAAATCACCCAATGTAAGGTTGAATTCTACTATTCCGAGCGGGCTTTTGCACTTTTGATTGAAGCCAGCGATCCTCATATCTTTCACTTTGGTGAGGTGCAGGTCAAAATAATATTTTTGATAGATGCGGTAGGGCAGGATGTTTACAGCAGCTCCCGGATCTATCAGAATTCGGCTTAATGGCTGACAGTTGAGATACCCCCTCATATACAGAGGCCTTGATGGGAATCAACTCCGAACATGTACATTTTATTTCCATATTTGTGTCATTTTATTTATTTTTATATCCTGGGGGAAGTAGATTCACAAATGTAAGGCTTCATGAGCCTATTTGTTCTTCCTTAGGATTGTGTGGGTTTATGTGTAAAATGCCAGTAGGACCTGCAAGGGGGCCCCCACCCCTTCCCCATTGGTCCATCTCATCCATGTCGGGGTGGTCAAAAGCCAAGGTGGCATCTAGAAGGTTGGACTAGTCAATTAGACACATGGGGGGACAAGTGTGTTAAAAGGTCAAGGGTAGGCCACCTACCCTCCCCCTTGGTCAAGGGGGCACCCCCCCATTAGATTTAATTAGGGATTTCTTTTTTTTATTTTGTTTGAACCAAATGTGATGTCCCTTATGTGCCCCCCCAGATCTTAGATCTGAGGGTATCCTTGGTCTTTTTCCATTTATTATATAAGCCTTGTATTTCTATTATTTGGAATTAATGAGAAGAAGGAAATTGCATTGTGCAAGAAGCTAGCTGCGCCCCCCCTCTCTCCCCTGGTGTTTCCCCTTCCCCTTCCTCCCTCTGCATCTCAGGGTTTAGAACCCTTCTACCTTGCCCCCCCCCCCCCCCCCCGCCTCTGATTTCATCCGGTGCCGCCGCCGCCGCCGTTCGTGCCGCCATCGAGCCGCCACGAGCCACCGTCGGAAGTTCTGTCTAGGTTCTATCTTGCTGGACAGAAGGCCACTCCGAGAATTTTAGCTCCCCATTATCTCATCTTCTGGAGCTGATATTTTCAGGGTACATTTTAGGGTACATCATAACGCTCCAAAAAAATTGAAAAAATTTATAGCCCCGTTTTATAATTTTTCATTTTCATCCATCTCCACCCACCAATTCTGCCTTTTGTTCAGATCTAGTCACAGCCACCCGGCGTTTCGCCTTCTTGGTCCTCTTTGTGATTTTTTCTAGAATCCCAAATTTTACTGGAGGTTCTTTCCACCATTCCCTCCATCCACAAATTTTCGTAGAATTTCTAAAGACCTCCATCTATTTTTTGAAATTCCATCTTCTTCCCAAGATCTGTTCAGTCCCCTACTGTCCAGATCCGACCACCCGCCAGCATAAAATACTTTTCCCCACCTAAATCTCAACAAAACCTTTCATAAAAAAATATCCCCATCTTCCTCTTTAATTTTTCTACAACTTTCATGAAGAGCACAATATCTGAATCTGAGATCTACCCCACGGTCAACAGCAGTTCTCAAGAAACTTTCCTGCTGCCCTGAGATTTCGGGCCCTATCCAACAGCAACTTCAAAAATCGACTAAGGCTAGATCCGTGCAGATCCAATTAATCTCTCTGGCCCTAGATCAAAGTACTTCAAAAGAGATTTCCAACGATACCTTTCGTGCTTCGATCTGACGTCAGGATTGATCGCAGCAGCCGATCTTGCCGGATCGCGCGCCTGAAAACAGAAGCAGCAGATCAGTGGGCACTCTTTCCGACCGGTGCCGATCGGAGCTGCCCGGCCTCTGGCCGGTGAACCAGCGCGCTGCCATCCCAGGAAGCACCCCTCCAGGCGTCTCCACCACAGTGGTGCCACCCCGGTCCCACACGGCTCCACCGACCAGCACGTGACCCCCACAACCAACAGCTTACGTCGTCCAAACCGTGCCGACGGGGTGATCAAATGCAGCCTGTCAACCCGAGATCGGTCCTCCCGGGCTCACTTGTGTAGCCCTTTACCTCCCTACGTGGAGTGGGCGATATTTCATTGCTGTAATTTAATTCATTACTATTACCGGCAGTTACCGAATTCGGCCGGGATCATCTTCCCCACGCCGGGAGCGTGGAGGTATCGTGTTCTCTCCCTTGCTCGGCACCTTGCTTTATTCGTATATATTTCATATGCCGCTGCTAGAGAGCATGATAGGGTAATTAGCTCGCTTCATATTATTTCATTACCGCTGCTGCGAGAAAGAGCGAGACCGTCCCGTGACCCGATCTAGGCACAAGAGAGAATTGACCACCCTAGCTCTTGCCGATTTCTCAACCGCGCACGTCCGACGCTTCCCTCGAAAAGGGACGATCGCAAGCTTGTTTAGAGTCCGAGGGTTACATTCCTAATTGGAGTCGAGTTCGTGGTCTGTCCCGCATCAATTTGGTATCAGAGCGAGTTTGAGTCTAGGGTGTTTAAAACAAAAAAAAGTGCCATTTACGTCTAGTCATTGTCTAAGTTGGTCTAGGTTGCATTTGCATCCCTTTACTCGGTATATTAAAAGGTGTTGTCTGAACGTTAGGCTACGCCTATCGGGAAGGTCACACACTTGCGTGAGTGATCTTCGGATCGATTAACTCCGCCACGTGCCATGTTTTGGTTAAGTCTAGGTGCATCCTCTTTGTTTTAGTCCGTGTTTGCATTAGTTGGAGTCTTCTAGTCCATGTGTTTGCATGCCCACTCGTAGAGGTACACAGTACGCACCCCCACCACCACCTATGGCAGATCCCCGGGTCACTAGTCTCGATGCGTCAGCTGTGGCCAAAATATTCCACACCCTTATGGGACAAATGCAAGGATTGCATACACGTATCGATGGGTTAGGTACACAAATGGGTGAGTTGAGTACTCGGATGGATAGGATGGAAGGGTTGAGTACACGAGTGAATGGCCTAGGCACCCGCCAAGAAGAGAGGATGATGTGACACACCCTTGGACCTAGCAAGCAAGCACAATTGCATTCAAATGGGCCAAGTTGGGCCACCGCTCTATCGTCGCTCACCCAAACCCGGGGTGACTTGGCAATGCCAAGGTGAGGTTGAGGGGTTGGGCCCTTGCTGGTAGAGGGCCAGCAAGGCCAAGACTTGATTCCCAATGGGTATGGATGCCCAAATCAAAGGGGGCCGACAAAGTGCCAAGGGCACCGGTTGTAATTTCCCACGGGGATCACTCAAGACAACGGGGCTTGAGGATCGGGCTCTCACTCGCTTAACCAGCGGAATCAAGAACTAATATTGAAAGATAAGCACTAAATAGAGGGAGGTTAGAACACTTACTCGATCGGCTTGAAGAAATCGGTCCCGCTCGGAGACGAGGGCGAGCGGGGAGGCGGTGGATCCCCACACGCCGCGGCGGTGAAGCTTGACCTGCTCAAACCAATTACAACACTACGCCTCTCGCAGGAGGGGGATCTTGGGGTGGGGGTTAAATGATTACAATCAAAACTACCTCCACACAGGGAGGGGCCTTCAGCCGGCCAAGCGGGGAGGGGAAAACTAAGTCGAAGATGGTGAAGCAACGAAGATGTCGAATCTGCCTCCTTTCAGCCAAAGGGGACAGACAGTCGGTGCCGGAGCTATAGATCTGCCTCTGGAATTTTTCCGGGGATGAGACCAGTGGGGAACTCTTCATTACGGGAGCTGGGATGCTTCAGAATTTTGTTAATTTCTCCTGGGGTCGCTGCTGGTCGGGGCGGGAGCTCGAACAGGGCCTTTGATTCTCGGACTAGCAGTGACAGGTCACCAACAGTGGGAAGAAGAGGCTGTCCCGGCCGCTCCCGAACTCCGAATTAGATACTGTCAGCGCCGTTAGAACCGTGGGTAAGTCCTATTTTCAGTAAAAGAAACGGGGATGCCAGAGAATGCTGGATAAGAACTGTCGCGTCATAAGAGTGAGGAGGGGTCGGTGCAGACTGTGGAAGATAGAGTCGCGCGACCGTGGAAGAAAATTGGTAACTTCTGTTCCCGGATGCTGAATGGACTTCCGCTTCTTGTTTCTGAAAGTAGACAGGCCGAGGAAGAACTTTACAGAAGACCTTGTGGCCTGATTCCATCAGGGCTCGTTGTGATGAAGCTTTTCCTCCGGTTCGGGAACTCTGCAGTGGCCGACCTGCGCAGTCAAGGAAGAACGGGGTTCCTGGGCAGCACCGAGCTCCGATGAGGACGAAACCACTTCCGTTACGAAGAGGACAGACAGCCGCTTCCGTGGATGCCTCTTATGCCTTCAGAATCGCAGGTAGCTGACCGTGATGGCTTCTGCAAGCTACTGGTATCTCTGCATCATTTGGAAAGCAACCTGCAGACTTTGTTGAAGCCACCAAAATGACCTAAAGAAGAAGATGGAGAATGTGTATGTGTGAAAGGGGTGATGGGGGTGAAAGATGAAGTTTGTGGGAGGGGTGGGGATGCTAATGGTGATAGGAAAGAGATGGGAGGGGGGAAGGGGGCGCAGGTTCTCAGCTGGAGGTAGGGGAAGGTGGGTGCAAGGGATGAGAATGGAGGGAGGTGGGAGGGGCGACCCTAACTAGAAGGGAGGGGAGGGGGGCGGCCAAAACATGGAGGGAAGGTGGATTTCAAATTTGAACTGGCTTTGGAAGTTGAGAGATGGTGTGGGGAAGTGGAGTGATTGTGTTGGAATGGAGAAGATCTGGTTGGAATGGGGAGTATGGTGTTGGAATGGGGAGATTCCTACCTTGGGACTAGGGGGTGTAGTAAATGGGGTGTGGGGAAGTGGGGGGCTTTAATGGTGGTAGGTGGGGGTTGGAGGTGGAAGGGTGGAGGGGGAGGAGAGAGGAATGGGGCGAACCCCTTAGTGGAAGGAGAGAGAAGAGGGATAGAGAGAGAGGAGGGGTGGGGAATCACTCCCCTAGGGCTTCTCATCCAACTATAGGATTCACTCCACTAAACTAGATTTGAATACTCAAATGGAAATCTTTTGTATTGAATCATTCATTAAGTTCCAAATGAAGGAAATGGGGCCCTATATATAGGAAGCCCACATTTTACAATAAGTCCCTTACAAAAAGACTCAATAATAAATAACCGAAGGGGTAGGGGGGGCTCATGGGCCAAGCCCGAAGAATTGGGCCCAATAGCACATTACACAATCTAATGACACTCAAACTTAGGAAAATAAATACAAGACCTAGGGACATGACTCAAATAAAATGAAAATTACATCAAATGACTCAAATAAATAGCACAAAAGGATAAGTGGGCCTTTATAGAGAGAGGCCCGAACTCAAATGATGCCGGAGTGTGAAGAGGACCCTAGCCAAAGGGAATTGTGGATGATGTCTCCATCAAATCCCCTGGGCTGTGAAGAGCTCGACTCTGTCGAGTAGGGGTCCATCCGGCTGTGGTACTGCTCGAGGAGGTCCGGATCCAACCGCTGGAGATCCTCCCGACTCACCCAAGAATCCTCCGAAGAAGGCCGATCCTTCCACCTGACGAGATAGCGCTCATAGACCTTGCTCCGAGTGGTAGTGACTTGTTCATCCAATATTTGTTCAATTTGTTCACGCTGGGCTCTCTTGGCTGGTGGTCTCTCCTCACGGGTGGGTGCTCTCTCAAGGGAAGAAGTAGGCTCAATCGCCTCACTAGGTACCACCGTGGGTCCCTTATATGACACTAGGTCGGCAACATTGAATGTGAGACTTATTCCATACTCCTCAGGGAGATCTAACTCGTAGGCATTTGCACCAATGCGCCTGAAGACCTGGAAGGGACCAGCCCCACGTGGCCTCAGTTTAGAGTTGGCTCCCGGGGAGAGCCTCTCCGTCCTTACCATCACAAAGTCACCCACATGAAATTCTTGGTGACGCCGATGAGAGTCGGCCAGCCTTTTATAAGCCTCATTCTTTTTGCTGATGTGCTTGCGAATTTCTTCATGCAATTCTCTAATGTGTTGTGCAAAAGACTCGGCTGAAATAGACACTCTAGCATGCTGGGGAAGGGGAATGAGATCGTAAGGCTTTCTTGGCTTGTACCCATGCACAGCTTTAAATGGACTCATCCCAATGGACTTATTGATGGAGTTGTTATATGTAAACTCGGCCTGTGGTAAGATGAGATCCCAATTCCCGGGACGATCCTCAACAAGACACCTAAGAAGGTTCCCTAGACTCCGATTGACAACTTCGGTTTGACCATCTGTTTGGGGGTGGTAGGCAGTAGAGAATTTGAGGAGGGTGCCCATCAAATGCCACAGAGTTTTCCAAAAGTAGCTAGTGAATTTGACATCCCTATCGGAGACTATGGTCTTAGGTAGCCCGTGGAGATAGACAACCTCATCAAAAAACAATCGAGCCACATGGGAGGCATCGGATGTTTTGGAGCATGGGATGAAGTGAGCCATTTTGGAAAATCTATCAACCACCACATAGATTGAGTCATGCTTTCTAGGAGTCTTGGGTAGTCCTAGCACAAAGTCCATACTTAAGTCTTGCCATGGTCGGTCGGGGATGGGGAGTGGGGTATATAGGCCGGTGTTTTGTTTCACTTGTTTGGCCGAGGCACATGTTCGGCATTGACCCACAACCTTGCCTACATCTCTCTTGAGACTAGGCCAATAAAACTGTCCCTCAACTAGGGCAATGGTTTTGTGGACTCCAAAATGGCCAACTAGCCCTCCCGCATGTAATTCCCAAATTAAGAAGTCACGGAGTGAGGTCCGTGGGATGCAAAGCTTGGGTCCCTTGAAGAGGAACCCATCCTCTAAGACAAATCCCTCATGTTCCTTGCTAGAAGGGGTGGTCAAGGTGGTATAGATGTGCCCAAAGTCGGGGTAGCTAGGGTACTCATCCTTGATCCTATCAAATCCGGTCACTTCCACTTGGATAGTGGATAGCAAGGAAACTTTCCTACTAAGGGCATCCGCCGCTCGATTCTCACTCCCGGCCTTGTGTTTGATGACAAAAGTGTAGGATTGGATGAACTCAACCCATCGGGCATGTCGGGCATTTAACTTTTGTTGGGAATTGAGGTATTTGAGGGCCTCATGGTCGGAAAAGATGACAAACTCCTTGGGCAACAAGTAGTGCCTCCAATGTCGGAGGGATTGAACCACGGCATAGAACTCCTTGTCATAAGTGGAGTATCTTGTCCTAGCATCACAAAGCTTCTCACTAAAGAAGGCTACCGGGTGTCCCTCTTGACTAAGAATCCCTCCTATCCCTATCCCGGATGCATCACATATGACTTCAAAGACATTAGAGAAATCGGGAAGGCATAGGACCGGAGCTTGGGTCAACTTCTCCTTAAGTTCTTGGAAGGCTTTAGAGGCCGATTTGGTCCATACAAAAGTCCCCTTCTTGAGACAATCGGTGATGGGGCAAGTGATAGTGCTAAACCCTCGAATAAACCTCCTATAGAATGTAGCCAATCCATGGAAACTTCGGACCTCGTGAAGGGTGTGGGGTTCCGGCCAATCAATGATAGCTTGGACCTTCTCGGGGTCCATGGAGACGCCTTTGGTTGACACCACAAATCCTAGGAAGGTGAGGGATGTGGTCATGAAGTGGCACTTTCCTAAGTTGGTAAATAGGCTCTCTTGACGAAGGATGGTACAAACTTTCCTAAGGTGATCAAGGTGGGCTTCTTGGGATTGACTATAGATGAGTATATCATCAAAATAGACCACTAGAAAGATCCCAATGAAGGGCCTAAGGACCTCCGTCATAAGACGCATGAAAGTACTTGGGGCATTTGAAAGCCCAAAAGGCATGACTAACCATTCAAAGAGGCCATCTTTAGTTTTGAAAGCCGTTTTCCACTCATCCTCGGGCCTTATCCTAACTTGGTGATAGCCACTCTTAAGGTCAATTTTAGAGAATATGGTGGCTCCGGCTAACATATCAAGCATGTCATCAAGCCTAGGGATGGGAAACCTATACTTGACGGTGATTTTGTTAATGGCCCGACTATTCACACACATTCGCCATGACCCATCCTTCTTGGGAGTTAGAAGGGCCGGGACGGCACATGGGCTTTTGCTAATGCGAATGAAGCCCTTCCTAATGAGTTCCTCTATTTGCCTCCTAAGTTCGGCATGTTCCGTAGGATTGAGGCGATAATGAGGAAGGTTTGGGAGAGTGGCTCCCGGGACTAGATCAATTGCATGTTGCACATCCCGCATGGGAGGGAGTTCGTCCGGGAGCTCCGTTGGGAACACATCATGGAATTCTTCTAGGAGTTGTTGGATTTCTATGGGATGTGGATTGGTGGAAGTGGGTTCTCCTAGGCAAATGACCACCGCACATAATGGTATTCCTTGAACTATCTCCTCTTCAAGTTCCTTCCTAGTGATGAGATGAAGACCCTTGGTCAACCCCGAGGTCCCACTTTGTTTGGGAGTTTGGGTAGGGGATGGAGTTGGAGGGGTGGAGTTCCCCGAGACTTGTATGGTGGTGGGGTGTTGTCCTTGAGGGGGAGTGTCCCTCTTGGTCATGGGACGAGGTGGGGAGGGGTTAAGACGGATAGTCTTACCCTCATGTTCAAAGGTGCATTTGTTGCTCCTACCCAAGATGGTGGCATCTACATCATAAAGCCAAGGTCTTCCTAGTAGGATGCTACCTACTTCCATGGGTATGATGTCACACCATATTTGATCATGGTATGAAGAGAAGGTGAGAGGCACAAGACATTGAGTGTTGACCGGGATGGAGTTGTTGTTGATCCATGAAATCTGGTATGGGCTTGGGTGAGGGGTGATAGTTAGCCCAAGAAGCTTGACGGTATCGGGTGACATGGCATTGACACAACTCCCACTATCCAAGATCACTTTCCTTACATGGTTCCCTATTTTGACAAAGGTGTGAAATATTGAAGTTCGACGCCAATCCTCTTCTTGGGGTTTGGTGAGGGTGCATCTAATCACTCCTAGATGAGAGTTGGAAGATGGAGTGGTGTGCTCTAGACCCGACTCTAGGTATTGGGTTTCATACTCCTCTTCCCAATCTAGTGAGGCTTCATGGTCCTCAATGACATCTTCAAGTTCTTTTTGGGGTGGAGCTTCTTCCTCAATAAGCAAGCTAGACAATCCCTTGGATGGACATTGCCCCACAAAGTGGCCAAACCCTTGACACCTAAAGCATTGTTGACGCCCGCTACCCGAAGTAGTTCCTACATTTGGGCCTTTGGGAATGTCTTCCCTCCGTGGGAGGGGGTGACTAGGGGTGGGTTTGTTTGGAGTGATGGTGGGAGGGGGGTTGTAAGGCCTTAATGGGGTGCTCCCACTTGGATTATGGGCTTTCATGGGAGTGGCTGGAATGGGCCGTGGTCCCATGTTTTTGGGATCGACCGGTCGGGGAGTAGCAAATCGAGGGATCCTAGAGAATCTTTCTACATCCCTAGCTATTTGATAAGCTATCTCAAGGTTATCAACATCTCTCATGAAAAGCTCTCTTTTGAAGTGACTTTGAAGTCCATTCCTAAAGCGGGACAAGGTAACGGCCGGGTCCTCATGAACTCCACACTTCAAAAGATAGGAGTCAAACTTCTCAATGTACTCAACTACGATCTTCCCCTCTTGGGTGAGGCTTTGCCATTCATCTAAGAGCATGTGATGGTAGGATTGGGGAAGGTATTTGTTCCTAAGTTGGTTCTTCATGCCCTCCCAAGTATCAATAGGCTCTACCTGCCTAATCCTTCTTAAACCCTCTTGGTTTAGCCAATAAGTTTTGGCTAATTTAGTGAGATGCATCTTGGCCAATCTTACCCTCCTTTGGTCGGGCATTGGGTACCATTCAAAGTATTGGTCCATGGCGGTCTCCCATTCTAAGTAGACACTTGGTTCATGGGAACCATCCAAGTTTGGGGCATCTACTTTAATCATCCTTAAGAGAGGGTCATCTAGGTCATCCCGTGGACGCCTTTCATGAATGTGATGGTGACGAGGCCTCTCATAGTCATGGTAGGGATCAAGGTCCAGGTCCTCCCTATAAATATCAGCACGTGGATGATGGGCTCTTGGTCCATTGTACCTTGGATGGAATTCGTCCCTATGAGGCTCAACATATGGAGGGGGGACTCTTGGGTCATTGTTCCTTGGGTGGAACTCATTCCTATGCAACTCACCATGTGGTGGATGGATTCTTGGTTCATTATCCCTTAGATGAGGGTCTTCCCTATGAGGGTCAACATGTGGAGGGTGGACCCTAGGTTCATGGTTCCTTGGGTGGTTATCATGTTCTTCTAGATGGGCAATTCGAGTGGTTAGGGACTCTAGTTGGGCAAGAATGTTAGCAAGGGCAGCATCTACCCTATTCATTTGGCCTTGGGGTTCCTCCCTAAGAGCATCTTGATTGAGTTGAGGATTGGGATCCATGGGTGGAATTGAAGATGACGGATCGGGTCGGTAACTAGCACCACTACGGGTGGACATGCAAGACAAGGGGCAAATGAGGTTGGACACACAATGCAAAGGTCCTAGGACTTAGACTTGATAGAGATAAGTCAATGACTTGCTCTGATACCAATTGATGTGACACACCCTTGGACCTAGGAGCAAGCATAATTGCATTCAAATTGGCCAAGTTGGGCCACCGCTCTATCGTCGCTCACCCAAACCCGGGGTGACTTGGCAATGCCAAGGTGAGGTTGAGGGGTTGGGCCCTTGCTGGTAGAGGGCCAGCAAGGCCAAGACTTGATTCCCAATGGGTATGGATGCCCAAATCAAAGGGGGCCGACAAAGTGCCAAGGGCACCGGTTGTAATTTCCCACGGGGATCACTCAAGACAACGGGGCTTGAGGATCGGGCTCTCACTCACTTAACCAGTGGAATCAAGAAATAATATTGAAAGACAAGCACTAAATGGAGCGAGGTTAGAACACTTACTTGACCGGCTTGAAGAAACCGGTCCCGCTCGGAGACGAGGGCGAGCGGGGAGGCGGTGGATCCCCACACGCCGCGGCGGTGAAGCTTGACCTGCTCAAACCAATTACAACACTACGCCTCTCGCAGGAGGGGGATCTTGGGGTGGAGGTTAAATGATTACAATCAAAACTACCTACACATAGGGAGGGGCCTTCAGCCGGCCAAGCGGGGAGGGGAAAACTAAGTTGAAGATGGTGAAGCAACGAAGATGCCGAATCTGCCTCCTTTCAGCCAAAGGGGATAGACAGTCGGTGCCGGAGCTATAGATCTGCCTCTGGAATTTTTCTGGGGACGCGACCAGTGGGGAACTCTTCCTTGCAGGAGCTGGGATGCTTCAGAATTTTGTTAATTTCTCCTGGGGTCGCTGCTGGTCGGGACGGGAGCTCGAACAGGGCCTCTGATTCTCGGACTAGCAGTGACAGGTCACCAATAGTGGGAAGAAGAGGCTGTCCCGGCCGCTCCCGAACTCCGAATTAGATGCCGTCAGCGCCGTTAGAACCGTGGGTAAGTCCTATTTGCAGTAAAAGAAACGGGGATGCCAGAGAATGCCGGAGACGATCTGTGGCATCAGAAGAGTGAGAAGGGGTCGGTGCAGACTGTGGAAGACAGAGTCGCGCGACCGTGGAAGAAAATTGGTAACTTCTGTTCTCGGATGCTGAATGGACTTCCGCTTCTTGTTTCTGAAAGTAGACAGGCCGAGGAAGAACTTTGCAGAAGACCCTGTGGCCTGATTCCTACGGGGCTCGTTGTGATGAAGCTTTTCCTCCGGTTCTGGAACTCTGCAGTGGCCGACCTGCGCAGTCGGGGAAGAACGGGGTTCCTGGGCAGCACCAAGCTCCGATGAGGATGAAACCACTTCCGTTACGAAGAGCACAGGCAGCCGCTTCCGTGGATGTCTCTTATGCCTTCAGAATCGCAGGTAGCTGACCGTGATGGCTTCTGCAAGCTACTGGTATCTCTGCATCATTTGGATAGCAACCTGCAGACTTTGTTGAAGCCACAAAATGACCTAAAGAAGAAGATGGAGGATGTGTATGTGTGAAAGGGGTGATGGGGGTGAAAGATGAAGTTTGTGGGAGGGGTGGGGATGCTAGTGGTGATAGGAAAGAGATGGGAGGGGGGCAGGGGGCGCAGGTTCTCAGCTGGAGGTAGGGGAAGGTGGGTGCAAGGGATGAGAATGGAGGGAGGTGGGAGGGGCGACCCTAACTAGAAGGGAGGGGAGGGGGGCGGCCAAAACATGGAGGGAAGGTGGATTTCAAATTTGAAATGGCTTTGGAAGTTGAGAGATGGTGTGGAGAAGTGGAGTGATTGTGTTGGAATGGAGAAGATCTGGTTGGAATGGGGAGTATGGTGTTGGAATGGGGAGATTCCTACCTTGGGACTAGGGGGTGTAGTAAATGGGGTGTGGGGAAGTGGGGGGCTTTAATGGTGGTAGGTGGGGGTTGGAGGTGGAAGGGTGGAGGGGGAGGAGAGAGGAATGGGGTGAACCCCTTAGTGGAAGGAGAGAGAATAGGGATAGAGAGAGAGGAGGGGTGGGGAATCACTCCCCTAGGGCTTCTCACCCAACTATAGGATTCACTCCACTAAACTAGATTTGAATACTCAAATGGAAATCTTTTGTATTGAATCATTCATTAAGTTCCAAATGAAGGAAATGGGGCCCTATATATAGGAAGCCCACATTTTACAATAAGTCCCTTACAAAAAGACTCAATAACAAATAACCGAAGGGGTAGGGGGGGCTCATGGGCCAAGCCCGAAGAATTGGGCCCAATAGCACATTACACAATCTAATGACACTCAAACTTAGGAAAATAAATGCAAGACCTAGGGACATGACTCAAATAAAATGAAAATTACATCAAATGACTCAAATAAATAGCACAAAAGGATAAGTGGGCCTTTATAGAGAGAGGCCCGAACTCAAATGATGCCGGAGTGTGAAGAGGACCCTAGCCAAAGGGAATTATGGATGATGTCTCCATCAGAGGATAAAGGCCTTAGAGGATAGGGCCGACGGGTTGAATCAGTCCGTTCAGGGATTGGTCGGGAGAGTTGCCGCACTAGTGAGAGACCCAGCCGAGGCACACCCAAGTGCCCCAGTCAAGGCACCCCTCCCACCTACACAAGGTCAACCGGAGCCGGTTCATCAACCCGCAATTCCAAGGGTTCAAGGGGTAGAAGTTAGGAGGCGTGAAGTCCCCGAGGTGCATGACTATGTGTGATAACGAGCATCGGGGATATGGTCGTGATCATCGCCCTACACGGCGTACCCACGACCAAGATATGAATGAACGAGCCCTTAGGACCATTCGGGCAGACCCTCCCACCTTTGACGGGTCCTTAGACCCGAAGGTCTATCTTGATTGGGAGGCTGGCATGGACCGATATTTTGAGTGATTCGAGATGTCGGACCAACGGAAAGTCAAGTTCACCAGGATGAAACTCTTAGGCCAAGAACAAACCTATTGGAGGAACATGGAGAACCTATTGTTTCATCGTCATGAGCCTCCGATCGATACTTGGACCGAGATCAGGGAAAAGCTTAGGAAGAAGTACCCCCCAACCTCCTACCGCCAGCGTCTCATAGAAAGGTGGCAAAGTCTCACCCAAGGAGATCGGTCCGTCTCTGACTAGATCACCGAGTTCGATGAATACTACTTGCGATGTGATGCCACGGAGGAAGACTCCCTTACCGTCTCCCGATTTCGGCGTGGTCTACGGCCGTACCTACGGTATGAGCTTCTCTGCCGCAAGGTGGACAAGTTGGAGGATGCATACCAAGTTGCTCTCGAGATGGAGCAATTCGAGGGAGAGTTTGAGTCTATTCCACGGCAGGGCTCCGCTCCTCCCCGTAGTGCTGATTCACGTGGATCCTTAGGCTCATACCCGAGGGGACCCATGGCCTGTCCTCATGAGCCCGCCCGTCAGGAGCACCTCACTCCTAGACCTCGACCTCCCCCACCATGAGATCTACCTCCACCCCAACCACCGGCACCCATTGCCCATCCCCCGGCACCCATAGCTCGTCCTCTGGCACCGGCACCCCCACCACTATTGCCCACAGCACCTACACCTCCACCCTTGTTGCCCACACCCCCTACCCGTCGAGAGGATAAGGGTAAGGCCCCTCTTATTGGAGAGAGTAGTAGGTCTCGTCTATAGTGTTTTCATTGGCATGGGTTTGGCCACTTTGCCAACCAATGTCCCACTCGTACCACACTAGCTCTTGGGGTTGGAGAACCCTCGCCTTCTGGGCTTGTGTCCGTCAGTTACGAGGCCGATCAGGAACTAGCTGATTAGTACTATGCATTGGAAGGTCTAGAGGAGCCTACCAACGCTCAGGATGCGGCTATCGGATGATGTCCACTTGGTGGGTGATTTCATTACATGTCATGCATGAGTCAGTGTGTTTCTTCTTTGTATGGTTTGTTTGTGTGGCTTGTTTGTGTGGTTTGCATACGTGTGCTAGTGCATGGTGAGTCTGCATGTGTCTTGTACAAGCTCGTTGTCGGTCTCTTATGAGTTCGAGGCGAGTGGACTCGCTTGATGAGTATGGGATCAGCTCTATATCTATGCCCCGGATCGAGTCACCTACAGGGACCCAGCGATGATTCCTAGTGAGTCTTCGAGCCGCCTCCTCCCATTGAGAGTGACCCCACCCCCAGAGTGTTCCACAACTAGCCTCGTTCCCTATAGCAGCATGCGCATATCGAGTATATACGGAATGAGCAAGTGACGATCACTTGGAGTGGACCGTGTCCATGCTACTTGGTACGGTGACGGATCCACCGGAGTACTCGAGCCATAGCACCCCTTACTCGACGGGGTCGAGTTCTTCCAACCCGGGGATAATTGATGGGAATCAACCCCGAGCATGTACATTTTATTTTCATATTTGTGTCCTTTTATTTATTTGTATATCCTGGGGGAAGTAGATTCACAAATGTAAGGCTTCATGAGCCTATTTGTTCTTCCTTAGGATTGTGTGGGTTTATGTGCAAAATGCCAGTAGGACCTACAAGGGGACCCCCACCCCTTCCCCATTGGTCCACCTCATCCATGTGGGGCTGATCAAAAGCCAAGGTGGCATCTAGAAGGTTGGACTAATCAATTAGACACATGGGGGGACAAGTGTGTTAAAAGGTCAAGGGTAGGCCACCAACCCTCCCCCTTGGTCAAGGGGGCGCCCCCCCCATTAGATTTAATTAGGGATTTCTTTTTTTTATTTTGTTTGAACCAAATGTGATGTCCCTTATGTGCCCCTCCAGATCCAAGATCGGAGGGTATCCTTGGTCTTTTTCCATTTATTATATAAGCCTTATATTTCTATTATTTGGAATTAATGAGAAGAAGAAAATTACATTGTGCAAGAAGCTAGCTGCGCCCCCCCCCCTCTCTCCCCTGGTGTTTCCCCTTCCTCCCTCTTCATCTCATGGTTTAGAACCCTTCTACCTTGCCCCCGCCCACCTCTTATTTCATCCGGTGCCGCCGCCGTTGCCGTTCGTGCCGCCATCGAGCCGCCACGAGCCACCGTCGGAAGTTCTATCTAGGTTCTGTCTTGCTGGACAGAAGGCCACTCCGAAAATTTTAGCTCCCAATTCTCTCATCTTCTAGAGCTGATATTTTCAGGGTACATTTTAAGGTTCATCATAACCCTCCAAAAAAATTGAAAAAAAATTATAGCCCCGTTTTATAATTTTCCATTTTTGTGCATCTCCACCCACCAGTTCTGCCTTTTGTTCAGATCCAGTCACAGCCACCCTGAGTTTCACCTTCTTGGTCTCCTTTGTGATTTTTCTTGAAATCCCAAATTTTACTGTAGGTTCTGTCAACCATTCCATCCATCCAAAAATTTTCATGAAATTTCTAAAGACCTCCATCTATTTTTAGAAATTCCATCTTCTTCCCAAGATCTGTTCAGTCCCCTGCTGTCCAGATCCGACCACCTACCAGTATAAAATACTTTTCCCCACCCAAATCTCAACAAAACCTTTCATATAACATATTTCCGTCTTCCTCTTTCATTTTTCTACAACTTTCATGAAGAGCACGAGATCTGAATCTGAGATCTACCCCATGGTCAATGGCAGTTCTCAGGAAACTTTCTCTATTGCCCTGAGATTTCGGACCCTGTCCAACAGCAACTTCAAAAATTGACTAAGGCCAGATCCGTGCAGATCCAATTAATGTCTCTGGCCCTAGATCGAAGTACTTCAAAAGAGCTTTGCAACGATACCTTCTGTGCTTCGATCCGACGTCAGGATTGATCGCAGCAGCCGATCTCGCTGGATCGCGCGCCTGAAAGCAGAAGCAGCAGATCCGCGGGCACTCTTTCCGACCGGTGCCGATCTGAGCCACCCGGCCTCTGGCCGACGAACCAGCGCGCCGCCATCCCAGGAAGCGCCCCTCCAGGCGTCTCCACCATAGTGGTGCCGCCCCGGTCCCACACGGCCCCACCGACCAGCACTTGGGCCCAACAACCAGCAGCTTACGCCGTCCGAACCGTGCCGACGGGGTGATCAAGTGCAGCCAGTCAACCCGAGATCGATCCTCCAGGGCCCACTTGTGTAGCCATTTACCTCCCTGCGTGGAGTGGGTGATATTTCATTGCTGTAATTTAATTCATTACTGTTACCGGGAGTTACCGAATTCGGCCGGGATCGTCTTCCCCACGCCGGGAGCATGGAGTTATCGTGTTCTCTCCCTTGCTCGGCACCTTGCTTTATTCGTATATATTTCATATGCCGCTGCTAGAGAGCATCATAGGGTAATTAGCTCGCTTCATATTATTACATTACCGCTGCTGCGAGAGAGAGCGAGACCGTCCCGTGACCCGATCCGGGCACAAGAGAGAATTGACCACCCTAGCTCTTGCCGGTTGCTCAACCGCGCACGTCTGACGCTTCCCTCGAAAAGGGACGATCGTGAGCTTGTTTAGAGTCCGAGGGTTGCATTCCTAATTGGAGTCGAGTCCGTGGTCCGTCCTGCATCAGGTCTATAATGATTGGGGTCAGGAATTAACATGTCATCCTCCGTGAATGTAACAGCTGGCCCAGAGTTAACCTCTGTCAGGAGTGCTTCATACTGAGCTAGCGACTGCAGAGCATCAATAATGGGTTGGCGAGCTTCTTCGCTCAAGGAATGGATTTCCCAGATGAAAAACCTTGTGGGGAGCTTCTTCAACATCTTCATAATTCTGCTGCCCACTAGGACGTTGGACAGTCGCATCCCCTTCCCACCCGTCCTCTGGCTCCTCTCCCCCTTAAGCCTCCCCTATCTACCATTGCTACCCAGTCCAGCATCAGAAGTAGAAGTACCAGCAAGTTGCATCACCTCCCATGATAGTTCTACAAGGTTCCAGTTGGCCTACCATACACCGGTGGAATCGTCGTCCTGTCTACTTCGCAACGGAGGTGGTCTCACCGTCATCAGACTTCGGGACTACCCGGAGGAGTCATCTTCGCCAGACTGCGCACTTCCTCCCTGATAGACAACCAGCAGTGGCTGATAGAGGCTCCCACGACCAGCACTATGAGATTCTTGGGGTGGCATTTGGCTAAGGGCTTCTCCTTCAAGTCCCCTGCCCTCTCCAAGATGCAGAGCAATTTTTGGACCCCGGAGTAAAGAGTTCCAGATTTTTCCCTCGGAGTGTGCAGGTTAGTCTCCCCTGAGCCAGATCCGACCCCCCCTCACCTTTCTAGGTCTCGAGATCTACTCCGACCTCCCCCAGTGGTCCCGTTGGTCTCCAATTGAAGAGGAGCCATCCACGGTTGTAACGATTCTAGTCCCGCCCTCATCAGATCCCGGGAGCGTTCGTGGTGGCCACGTCTTCCAGCAAAAACAATTCTGGGACAATCAAAACCAGTGCAGATCGGTCCTGGTCTCGACCCCGCCGCGGCCACCGTCGACATCAGAAAATTCCCTAGAAATTCTGACATTATCCTAGGCCAACCCAAGAAGTTTTGGAGTTGGTTTTGTTAGCAACGGAGTTCGGGAGGGCCCGTGGAAGCGTCGACAGCGACTGCCTATCAAGCTGTTCCTGAGGGCTGGCAGAACCTGTGAACTTCATTCACTCGGCTTTGTTTAATTCCCCATCCCCGCTTGGCTGGCTTACATCCCCTCCTTGTGCGAGGTAGTGTTTGGTTGTAATCTAAAATTAACCCCTAACTTGAGATCCCTCTCCTGCGAGAGGCGTAGTGGTGTATCATTCTGAAATTTCAGGTTCCAGCTCCACCGGCGCAGCGTGCGGGTACACCCACGCTTCCCCGCTCGCCTCATCTCCAGCCGGGATCGGCGTCTTCATGTCGATGAGGTGAGCTCCTGGTCTCATTCCTCTACTAGACATTATCTTTGCTCATTTATTATTGCTTCTAAGTGCCATCAGACGGAGAGTGAGAGCTCGGCCCACAATGCCATCCACACGAGTGACCACCGCGGGTGAGTTGTGAGAGCAACCACTTAACCCACACCCTTGGCATGTTGGACGCCCATGGTTTGGGCATCCCTGGCCTAGTGGGGTCCTAACTAGGCTGGCCAAACCCCCAGAACACCTAGGTCCAACCTCGGACCCTCACCACTATCGCCGGTCCACCTACGGACCGGGTGTGCGCGCCACGGGTGAGTCCGCTTGAGTGAGTTCGCCAACTCGGTTGTTTGCTTGCAATTTAGGTCCAAGGAGTCTATAGAGTCACACTTCCCCTTGAGTGAGCTCTTTGGCAGCTAGTGTGGTATATCAAAAGACGTCATCGGAAAGGTCGGTTACGATGGCCCTCAAGGTGTCCTTTCTAGCGTCGAGGAAGCCTTCGGGCTCGTCCTTCACCTCGTACCACCTCGCTGCCTTGGGTTCACAATTGGGTGACCACATAGGGCCCTTCATCCACCTAGGTCCTAGGTCGTGTCACATCAAGTGGTATTAGAGCAAGTCATTGACTTGTCTATACAAGTCAAGTCCTAGGGCATGCTTGCATTGGAGTCATCATCGGTCTCACCCGTGCATTGTCCACCCACCATTGTCATCATTGAGTCTAGGGTCAAATGGCCCCTCTCCCAATCATATCCCATGCATACCTACCTAATGGAGAGCCCACGAAAATTGATTTAATTGACTTGGAGTTCGATAATTGGGTATCCCCTGATATCATTGCCTCTCTTTCTAGGGCCAGACAAATTGTGCACAATGGAGACCAAGTCTTTGTTGAATTCCATAGATGGTTCGGGAAGACTAAGTATTTTGATGGGGCTTGGTGTCAAGTAGGAACATTGGCGGGTCCATGTATAATCCTAGGTAAGAAATGGTTATATGAAAGGAATTCCAACATCGACACGACACGTTGGAGTTGCCTAGTGCATCTGCCACACCTTCCGGGAGCCTTTAAATTCAACAACCTTGTACTCTCCCATCCGCCGGAGTCCCGCCCTTGTTCACCACCTCGGGTGCACCACACACCGACTATCATCACCCAACCCTCAAAAAACCTTCCCACCCCATTAGCTTTATAAGAAGTAACCCACCCACTTAGCCACATGGAGACAAATGCCCCTCCGAACCCTTTCCCCTCCATGGAGGGCACACATGTCCAAATTGAAGGATAAACCATGCACGAGGATCTTCACCCTACACCACCCTCTCTAGTTAAGACCAAACTCGTCTTAGAAGAACCCCTTGTTAGGTGGCTAAGGGAGAGCTCGATTAGAGATATCATGGCCCATACCTACCTACCCATGGAGCGAGACCTCCCTCTAGTGCCCATCCACACCACTCACACCACGATCCAATCCTACTACGAGGTAGAGGGTTTGGATGACCTCCTCAAAGGCCTAGAGTGGCAATTAGAGTTGACTTGCTTGTTGACTCTAGGGACGGACTGACCCAAGAACCTTGACCTCATCCACCCATGTGATGGGTCTATCACCTCGCTTTGCACCATTGGTTGCTACACTAGTGGCCTCCTTCTCCTTCTCCCCATGGAGGAGGAACAAATCCCAGTCTACTCCTCACCCATTGAGATCCCAAGGACATGGGCCAATCCACCCACTCACTACACCGGCCCAATCATCCCAATAGATGAGGATTACCCACCTTGTGAAGACCATGAGGACATAGAGCACTTCTCCCTAGGGAACCCATTCCACGACCCCTTTGACCCCTTCCTTTGGGAGCTCGGGTACCCATGTGACCCACCCACATCACCCACCACCCACCCTTTCCTACCCCCACCCACCATGTTGGACCAAGCCCACCTCATCCATGACCCAGGTTACACCATAGGAACCATAACCTTAGGCAACACCCGCCTAGAGATTGAGGAAGTGCCCCACCCCATATCTACCTTCCTAGATCCCTTCGAACCTTTCACATGAAAGTTCAAAGGTCGTCCCACACCTATGCACATGGAAGTCACCTTTGGGATAAGCATGCATGTGTCAAGGCTTACCACACCACTTGGCATGAATACTATGTTGGGTTCATTCATTCACATCACCCACATGTCATGCAGGAAACATGAGTGGTCCATATTTGGGTGCAATGGTCCTCCATCATTTGTCATTAGTTTTATACATGTTAGGGGCATGCACGGATGTCCAGATCCCCTGGCATTTGCTACACCCATCCATGATAGATTCACCTACGGATGCCCCGGCCCTCCAAACTTTGCTATAAAGTCCATGCATGATAGGGCCTCCTTTGGCTACCCCGGCCCACCTTGGCTCATCACAGTCTTCATAGCATCTCTGCATGATTGGTCTAAATATGGTTGTCCTGTCCCCCCTTTGCATATTATACATTTCCCACTCACACCGCATCGTAGTACATGACATGAGTATTTAAGCAAGCAACAAGCAACGAGTGGTGAGAATCACAAGAAGCAGGCAAAAGCTCGCAAGCGCCACTTAGAATTCCAAGTTGGCAACTTGGCGATGATGACTTTGGAGTGGCTCTACCCTAGGGTCACCTCCAATTTGAGGGCACAAAGACTTGGACCTTGCCAAGTTTCGAGTGACTTTGGCAACCCGACTTGCGGGTTGGACTTACTAATGGGTTTTGGGATTCACCCCATTTCCCACGTGGCGGATTTGGCACCCTATATGGGCACCGCGGTAGATCCTAGTGAGTGCCTTGAGCCTATACCTTCCTTTGAGAGAGACACCCCCGAAGAGCCACCACAAATCAGCCTGAGAGCCCGACGTGCGCACACGGAGACAATACTAGGCAAGCAAGGTATCATCGTCAGTATGAAGGTGTGTTAGTACCACTTTGAGAAGTTGAAATGCCTTCTCCTGGCCATGGACGTGGGTCGAGTCAGGAGATCATGGTTCGCTCGAAGCTGCCTTGGTGCACTACTTCCCTAGTGGACCCATACTCGACGGGGTCAAGTTTTCCCCACCCCGGGGGTATGATGGGGGCATCACTTACCCCTCCACATTTTTTGAAGCTCTGATGGATCGTCGGCATGCGCCATTGTGTTCTTCTCACTTTTTTGAGTTAATCCATGTAATTTTCATATTTTATTTGAGTCATAAACCTTGTAATTTTTCTTTTATTTGAGTCCAGTACCTAAGTATAAGGGTCATTTACTTATGTCTTGAGTCATAGGGTTAATTAAGTAGGCTAATGGGCCCAATTCAATGGGCTAGGCCCATGGGCGCCCCACCTTCCCCTTGATTTCTTGTTAATAGTCCAAAAGTCAGGGACTTATGTTAAATTGTGGGAATCCTATAAATAGGACCCCACTCCTACCATTTGAAGCAAATGAATGAATGAATATTTGAGAACTTCTAGAAATTCCTTGTGTGTTTCCTTTGGTGAGAAGCCAAAAGTGTGAGGGTGAGAAGCCTTCCACATACCCCCCCCTCTCTCTCCCTCTCTCTCTCCTACACCATTTTCTCTCTCCTCTACTTTCTCTCTCTAAAAGTTGCGCCCCTTTCTCTCTCCTCTCCCCTCCACATCACCCTTCACCTCATCCATAACCCTCCATCTCATCTAGAGACCCTTCACCTCCCTAGAGAACATTAACTCCACCCATTACTCCCCTTCCAAAGTAACCTTTCCCCTTCCCAACACACCCCTTCAACTCCCCAATGCATCTCTCCATCCTCCAACACAACCATCCCTCTCCCCAAGCCACCCTTTCATTCTCCAAAGCACCCTTTCACACTCCCAAGGCACCCTTTCCCATCCCCAAGGCCACCATTGATCACCCACCATTAAGACCCAATTCAAACACATCCTCCCTCCCCCCAAGGGTCACTTGTGCCCCTTCCTCTCTCCCAGCCCTAGCAGATTTCGACCCCACCTCCCTCCTCTGCTAACTCCGCCCCCTCCAGCCTTCTCCCCCCCTTCCCCAACCTGTGGTAACCCTCCCCACCTCCCCTCCCTACCAGGGAAAGCCCACAGCCCCTTCCCACCCGTCGTCCGGCTCCTCTCCCCCTTAAGCCTCCCATATCTGTCATTGCTACCCAGTCCAGCAGTAGAAGTAGAAGTACCAGCAAGTTGCAGCACCTCCCACGATAGTTCCACAAGGTTCATTTGGCCTACCTTACACCGGTGGAATCGTCGTCCTGTCTGCTTCGCAACGGAGGTGGTCTCGCCGTCATCCGACTTCGGGACTACCCGGAGGAGTCATCTTCGCCATACTGCGCACTCCCTTTCTGACAGACAACTAGTAGTGGCTTGCAGAGGCTCCCACGACTAGCACTCTGAGATTCTTGCGGTGGCGTTTGGCTGAGGGCTTCTCCTTCAAGTCCCCTACCCTCTCCAAGAAGTAGAGCAATTTTTGGACCCCAGAGTCAAGAGTTCCAGATTTTTCCCTCGGAGTGCGAAGGTTAGTTTCCCCTGAGCCAGATCCAACCCCCCCTCACCTTTTTGGGTCTCGAGATCTACTCTAACCTCTCCCAGTAGTCCTGTTGGTCTTCGATTGAAGAGGAGCCGTCCACAGTCATAACGATTCTAGTCTCGCCCTCATCAGATCTCGGGAGCATTCGTGGAGGCCACGTCTTCCAGCAGCAACAGTTCTGGGACAGTCAGAACCAGTGCGGATCGGTCCTTGTCTCGACCCCGCCCCGGCCACTGTCGACATCAGAAAATTTCCCAGAAATTCTGACATTCTCCTGGGCCAACCCAAGAGGTTTTGAAGTTGGTTTCATCAGCAACGAAGTTCGACAGGGCCCGTGGTAGCATTGACAGCGACTGCCTATCAAGCTGTTCCTGAGGGCTGGCAGAACCTGCGAACTTCATTCACTCGGCTTTGCTTAATTCCCCATCCCCGCCTGGCTGGCTTACAACCCCTCCCTGCGCGGACGTAGTGTTTGATTGTAATCTGAAATTAACCCCCACCCTGAGATCCCCCTCCTGTGAGAGACGTAGTGGTATATCATTCTAAAATTTCAGGTTCCAGCTACACCGGCGCAACGTGCGGGTACACCCACGCTTCCCCGCTCGCCTCGTCTCCGGCCAGGATCGACGCCTTCACGCCGATGAGGTGAGATCCTAGTCTCATTCCTCTACTACACATTATCTTTGCTTGTTTATTATTGCTTCTAAGTGCCGTCGGACGGAAAGTGAGAGCTCGGCCCACATTGCCATCCACACAAGTGACCACCGCGGGTGAGTTGTGAGAGCAACCACTTAACTCACGCCCTTGGCATGTTGGCCACCCATGATTTGGGCATCCCTAGCCCAGTGGGGTCCTCCCTAGGCAGGCCAAACCCCAGGAACACCTAGGTCCAACCTCGGATCCTCACCACTATCGTTGGTCCACCTACGGACCCGGGTGTGCGCGCCACGGCTGAGTCCGCTTGAGTGAGTTCCCCAACTCGGTTGTTTTCTTGCAATTTAGGTCCAAGGAGTCTAGAGAGTCACGCTTCCCCTTAAGTGAGCTCCTTGGCAGCTAGTGTGGTATATCAAAAGACATCATCGGAAAGGTCGGTTACGCCGGCCCGGAAGGTGGCCTTTCTAGCGTCGAGGAAGCCTTCGGGCTCGTCCTTCACCTCGTACCACCTCACTGCCTTGGGTTCACAATTGGGCAACCACATAGGGCCCTTCATCCACCTAGGTCCTAGGTTGTGTCACATCACTTCTGTTGCCTGCCTCTTTTACTGTCGAAGACATGGGTCTTATAAAGAGGGGGTAACCTCACCAATCGGCGCGGCACTCTCCCGGGGTGCTTTGTTCACATCGGTGGCCAGTGTCATCGGCGCGCCATCTCTGACCACTGGTCTCGGCGCCACGGGTCTCGACGCTCCACTGGTGTTAATGGGCTTTCTTTCAAGCCCATATATATATATAGACCATGGGCTATAAATCTTTATAGACTCTTCTTAGCAAGCCTTTACCATGCAACAATTCGCACCCCTTTGTTGTATTACATTTAAGCTTGTCTGGCCGGTGATATCAATACCGTCCTCTTACTTCTTCCATGATGTTGTGGAGGTCTTTCTGAATCTCGTTGGTTTAATCGGCTAGATCGTTTGAAATGATGATCGCACTGGGTAGCAGCTTTGCCAAAGGCTTTAGCCGGATAAGGTATAAACTGTGATAGACCATCCTTTTATCATGGTTGTGGCTCTAAGGAACATCATGGTAGCCTGATCTTTGATTTGACCATCAGCCGACTAGCCGTCTGCCCTCAACTTTCCGTGGTTTTAGTTGGCTGTAAAATTTTGATGTCAACAGTGAGACAAATCATTTACCTCAAATACTTTTTAGGTGTATCTCTACAGTCGGAAGTAACTGGGAGCCTAAGCTTGGCATGATGGCATTGTTATCAGGACAAGTATTAACCGGTGAGACTATCATTCGAGGAGTCTAGGGACCCAAATCAACCTAGATGTGTGCTCAGGATACCTGGGAGGTTGTAGAAAGAGCCTATCTTTTTTTCATTGTTGTGATGTCTCATGGGCAGTTGCTGGACGTTGGCCAAAAAAACTGAATATGTCAAAAAAATTATGGAAAAAAAAGTCAAAATATTCCATTCAAAAAATCTAAATATTCAAAAATAAATGGAGGGGTGTCTCCTCGAAACATGCATCTCATACACCACCACACCATCTCCCTTTCCCTCATCACTACCCCACAACTGTGAACCGGCTACTCCCCTTTCTTCATTCCATCCCACTAGGGGATTTATACATGCACTACTCCCAACACACCAACTAGGGGCAAATTGCACGCTCATCTACCCATCCAAGATAGTCAAATCCTTGGCTACCTTATCGGGAGGTAGAGTATTCCTTGTCCTTTGCTTTCCATGAGTCTTGATGACAATTTAAATTTCGCCAGCTCGGCACTTCAACTTGAGTCCTAAGCAAATGAAACCTTCATATCACTTGATTCTTAGCAGATGCCTGGTTGCATTACAAATATCTTTTTCCTTACACTTTCTACGCCATATCCCCCTGATCGGAAAAACATCCTACCTATGTCAGCGGGTCCAAGATGGACTTCGGCAACATAGCTTGAATTGTCCTTTTGTTAGTCTTCCTCCAACCGGACACCTCGCTAGAGTTAATTGATGTGCTAGGTGAAGTTAGCATAGACTTTCCTATCATCGGGAATGATCACCTCCGGGGACATACTTACGCCCTGGTGACCATCCCCGCGGAATTTTACTATGTCCATTAGGCCCACTGTAAAGTTGAGGGATGATGTTTGCTTTCCTCACTTACTTTCTTTAGTGAATGCTTCCTCTTTAAATGCTCATTTAATTATGAACTTCGCTAATGTGTGCTTATGCAGCTGTAGGTCATATAACAACGAGATTCGCTCTCCATCGCCTTCTCCTATTACTATATACTATATTATATAGAGCCCGCAGGTTAATAACTTCGGGCACATAAACTCTGAGTTTCTCTCTAATAAAAATAATGAGGGGTTTATGTTCCCTAAGTTATTCGATGGCCGTCTGGTTTCATGATTGACCTCAGGATGACAGACTCGTCGGACTCTCGACCGGCGTCTTCCTTGAATCTAGACAATAATACCTCTGGATATGCATTATGTAGATTTTCACTTTAAACCCAACATGCATCATAAATGTCTTTTCCTCTTTGCATCTACAAAACACAAAAAATGCATTTAGAGAAGCATGGCTTGCATTCACGCAGCAAGAAGGAGACAAAGGTCGAGAGAAGGGTCTGCCATCGATCAACCCTGGACTCTCTCCCTCTTTTGTCAATCATCCAAGTTCAATTCAATTCCATCACTTTTTGTTGTCTACCTTATTCCACTCCGATTTGACAGGTCGAGATTGTGTTTTTCATGCAATCGTCATAAGTATATTGAGATTTGAAGGTCCTTTTCCCCTTATCCTGATTTTGTTACCTACTCCTATTTTAGGCATCTTGTATCTTCTTGAGATGGATTACGATCGTCCCCTCAAGTCCTACAGCGCTATGCTAGGGGATCCCATGGACTGTTGATACAAGTCCTCTTAGATTAGTTTTTCTTCCTCCCCTTTTGAATGACCTATCTTGTCGCATTATGCTTATCCGTTCATATGTGAAGCTCAATCTCAGCTCAAGAATCTCTTTGAGCGGGATGGCCATATTAGGCTTGTTTCTTTACCGAAAGACCCATTTATCAGTCCGCTGGGCTCCCTTGCAAAACGGGCGTTCCGGAGGGGTATTTGTAGATGCCTAATTTTGGACATCCCGTGGACTTGTCTAGCCATCATAGAAGTGATACTTTCTCTTGGTTGATTGAGAGTGTGGGGTCTCATCCTTGTCTAGGTAGGCTCTCTAGAGACCTGGCCGCCCACCACTCCTAGAAGGCCAAAGACTTGGCCTTCTAGGTCCCAAGGCGGCCATGTACTTGGTCGCCCAAGTCCCTTGGGCGGCCATCAACTTGGCCCCCTTCGGTTCGTGTTTCTACTTCCGTTTGAGTCCTGTCTGCATAGTTTAGCTGCTATTTTTCATATTTTAGCTTATGTTTGGTATATTGTTGGTTCTATGTGTTCTAACATTGTAGGTTTGAGTCCAAGGTGGGCTTAGGAAGAGCCGACATCAGACGGATTAAGAACACCCATCCTTTGATTTGGACTCTTCACCCGAGGATTCCCACTCGGGTGTAACTAGTCCTTCTCAATTGGGAACCTCCGTAAGTCCCAGCGAACCATGGATTCCCACACGGTCGTCGGGCAGGTTGTACCATTGAAGTCCTATTAGATTTCCTAAAAAGTTTTGTTGACACCCATTTTTTGCCTATGAGTTGGGTCATTCCACTTACCATCATTTGTTGATTCCTCGAGTTGTCCATTACTCATTGGGCTATTTCCAGACATGTCTTTGGGCTTATTCTATGGGTATCTCCCTCCCTGGCTGGGTCTGCTCTTGGAATCGAGCTTAATGGGCCTTGATTTCGCTTGGTTTTGGGGTAAATGGGCCCGTTTATCCCATTTGGTTAATTTCAAACGTCCAGGCTGACCGCGGTCTAGCGATGGGCCGTTCAGTGATTGGGCGGTCTATTTGGAACCGTTTACCGGCTCAGAGCGATTTAGTGGATATATATTTGATTTTCTGAACTTTCGCCGACAAGCCTTTACATGGTCTGAGCTCAACCATTTACTCCCATTGAACGGCCTATCTTTAGACCGTCCGACTCCTAGAGTCCTAAGCCGGTGAGTTTTTTAGATAATTATCTATTTATCCTATTTTATTAGATTTATCACCGACACGGTTTACACGGCCTAGCATTGGACCGTGCCATTCATTGAGTGGTCTATCATTAGACAGTCTTATCTGTTGGGTTCTGTGCACCCCTCGTTGTCCTTGACAATGGTTTTGATGATTCCAATATATTGTGTGTTTTATGCTAAATGGCATCTTCACTATAAACATACTTACAGTTGATATCTTGTTTTGCAGGGTGCATTACTGGGTTGTGAAGAATGGTCCTTCCTGCATATATCCTTGCAGGGTTCATGTGAAAAATTGTGATTTTCAGTGGATTGTCAAATGGTTTACTGGAATGTCTCGCTAGGTTTTTCAGTTGCTTGAATCCTATCCCACCTTTACCATGCAGTGTGAAAATGCCTTGCGTTGTGATAATTGATAGGTATGGCTATCGTTGAGATATGAATCTTGCTTTAGAAAAGAGAGCTTGTGTTCTTGGTTAAGCTGGGCTTATTGAGTTTTCGTGATTGTGTTTTTAATCTTGAGTTTTATTGGATCTATTATGATATTCTTTCAATCTTCAGATGGGTAAGATGGGTTTTCAAAATACTTTCATGAATATCTCTCATAGGTTATACAATGTGTGAGAATTTGGTTTCAGTCTTTCCTGAGTTTAGGAGGACATCATGATTGTAAGGTCTCTAATCATGTTGATCATAGTGATTTTTGGAACCTTGTTATTGAATGATTTGAATGGTGAGGTGATGAATCTTGTGTGACATGCTTTCACCAGATGGATCCTTTACAATGATCACAAATGGCTCATGCATATTTCTCATGACTTCTTAATGCCTTGAAGTTACCTTCTTCATACAGATTGTATTGGTTCAAGATTGTCTTGAGAACATTACTAACTCCAAGTGCAGGTTCATGCTGCTTTGAACAAGTGGATCCATGGTAAGGATTCACCCCCCGGAGTCTACTCTTAACATATTGAATTGGGCTTAATCCATCTTTCATGTATTTGGGTTGATATGGGTTCATGTATAGGTTTTACATGGCAAATTGAATGCACTTTACTGCTTAAGGTTTTTGTATTTTTTCAAAGTGCTTTATGCATATTCTTGAGGAGGCTCTTGAGTTGAAAATGTGAACAAAACATTTATGTGCCTCATACTAATGCTTTCATTATCATATTTCATGTCCTTTGGGTCTTGGACTCAAAACTTGTTCCATATGTTGATGCATGATCCAAATATTTTAATTCATGATTTGGTTCAATGGATTGCATGTTTAGGTCAATGGGAATCCTTTAAATATCAGTTTTTAATGTTTCAAGGTCAATGGGTCGACCCCCCATGCTCAATGGGTTGTCCCCTGGGGAAAACAGGGACTTTTCAGCTTCTGGACTGAAAGTGGGTCGACGCCCCCATGAGATGGGTCGACCCCCCTGTAACCAATCTGCCCAGACAGCATTCTGTCTGGCAGATGGGTCGACCCCCCCCCCCCATGAGATGGGTCGACCCCCCCTCATTCCCAGCTCTGCGCGGGTTTTTTGTGGGCCACCGTAGCCCAACCAAATGGACTCCTTTTATGCTGAAATTTTACCCACATGCCCTTGGGTTACTAATGTACATGTTAGGGTGGTTTTGCAAGGGTTTTGCAAGGGGTTTTTGGTCTTTTTGTTTCCCATCTATATATAACATTGTGACCTCCGAATTTGAGAAGGAGAACCCTAATGTGCTTACCTTGTTCTATCTTGTAGGAAAAGAAGAAGAGGGAAAGGAGTGGAGCTGAAGAAAAACGTGGATATCATCTACATTCAGGAGGAGTTTGCAATCGTGATAGAAGGAAGAAAGGAGCGGAACGAAAAGACGAATGCGTGGACGTTCTCATCGTCGACATCCGGCTACCCTCCGACTTGGGGATAAGAGAAGATCTTCTACAACCTCTCTCTACTCATGGAGAACTACTTCCATATCTTGTTTACATCTATTTGCCTCATTTGCTTTTGATTTTTGGGGTTGCATTGATCAACCTAACTTGTTGATATATGCAAGTTGCGAATTTCAAGGATTAGAGGAAGAGAGGAGTAAGCACTGGCCGTAGGAGAGAATGGAAGAGGGTTTTGAGCTCTAATATGTTTCTCCAACTTGTAGGGAGGTTCTAAAGCAAGGAGTTTCAAGGTTCACCCATTCTATCAAGAGTTTACAAGTCAAGGAAGCTGAATCTAGATCGACCGGCTCGTTCGGGTTCGGATTTGCTGAAGTTTCGCCCTCCCTCACCTTGGAAGCTTCAAGAAAGATTTATCCAGGCCACTCTTACATAAAGGATACATTTCTCTAGCCTTTCTTATATGCTTCAATGATTTACATTCTATCTATGAGCATGTATTGAATTTTCTGGGCTAGTCATTGTACATCCTTTTATTTTGTTGAACTCAGAATATCTGTGTGTGGTGTACGGAGCTGACTCTGTGTGGTTTGAGTGTCCGGGGTGTGTTCCCCGATTCTGTATGGGTGGGTGGGTGTGCTGCGGTGGCAGCATGTTGGGGATTTTCCCCGTGTGTGGATATTGCTGCGGAAGCAGCGTGTGTGTATGGTTGGGGTTCGTCCCCGTGTTGCTACAAAAGTAGCGTGTAGCGAAGCCTCACCCGGTTGGGTGAGGGGTGGATGTAGGGAGCCCGTCGTGGTCTCGAACCACCTAAAAATCTCCGTGTCCTTTGTGAATGCCCGTGCGATTGTCCATTTCTCCTATCTCCATTCACAGGTAGATTTATAGATTTTTTTCCACTACTCCACTATACACTGCTACCTCTGCTATTTGTATTTGAGCATAGTTAACTCGTTCTCTGCATTGCATATCCGTGTGAGATCGGAAAGATTGAGAGTATTCTTCTAATCTCATGTGTGTTTAGGCTAATCAAGTAGTTGGTTTTAATTCCACCGCGATCAGTTTAGAAAGTTTTTTAAAATCCGCCATCTAGGTCAAGGGGATAATTCAACCCCCCTTCTTGTCCGCCATCTCGTCTGGGCCAACATTATCCTAAAGAGTCCAGCACCGGGTCAGCCGGTCAGTTAGGTAGATAATTGGATAATTTGTTGTTTTATTTATTTATCACCGACAAAGGTAAGCGGTCTAGCAATGGACCGCGTATTAGTCTGGGTGGCCTATCGAACGACTGCGTATAGGCCCGAGATCTATCGAATATTTGGTTGTTCTCTCTCCATCCGTGGTTAAACCTCCACCTTCCTCTGCCATTTTCTTCGCAGTTTCTACACCAAATGGGGTGCCGTTTGATCCTGGTGGGAGATAGAAGTATTATCTACATGTTTTGTTTTATTATCACGCCCTAATTTCTAGTGGAAAACCCTATTTTGGGGCTGGACTTTCAGTGATCTATAAATAGCACCCCTAGTCCAAGCTTGAAAAGGGGGGAGATCCAACGTCGACGTCGAAGCTCTGCCGAATTCTTGAGCAAGCTATAGCCAGGGAGGGAGGCTCTCTACGTCCTTTTGAGCCTCCGGTCAAGGGAGTAGTCACTTTCTTTGTGTTTGGTCTAGGCTTTCAGTTTTCTTTTCCTCTTTTGCATGCTACTTTTCATCACCTTTTCATCCATGTTTTCACTGTTTCACATCATTTTCACACCCTCTTATCATTTTCACGCCCTATAGGGGTTTAAAAACCACCCCAGGTATCCCCCATTCCATGTTATTATGTTAATTTTGCATTCTTTTCTATAGCTACTACACCTTCCAGGTCTAATTTGGGTTTTGTTCTCTTGTTCTCTACGTTGTTTTGCAGGTTAGCATCAGCACAGCACGAGGCCCATCCCTTCCGGTCAGCCAGAAGGGGTGGAGGATCAAGTCCTACAACTTGGAGTCTGGCGGCTTTGAACGGTCTTCTACCGTCCGTATGTAGAGAAGAGCGGTCCTCCACGAACCGTTCCGATCCTGTGCGCGGCCGTCTGTGTACCATTTTGGAGCCAGACAAGTCTTCGTCTCGTTTCTCTTTCCAACACTGTGAGCGGCCTATCAAGCGGCCGTGCCATCCATTGAGCGATTCTTCCTGGACTGTGTACAACTGCCAGCGTTGCACTTTGGGCGAGTGTCTTCTCCCTTTCCAAGGTACGGGTGCATTTCCTTTGCATTCTGCATCTTGGTGGCGATCACGATCACACACACACCTCTCCACCCTCCGAGCCTCATTTTTGCTTGTCATCATATCCTGATATAGAAAGGTAAGGGAAAGGGAGGGGGAAAAACATGTCAACAGGTTTGAGTGAGATTCATCTTAGGATTATCCCGGAGTTTGGCCTTGATCCCCCTAGAAAATTCCATTCTTATCTAAGAGGGAACAAATTCAAATTGGACTAATCCCCAGATTAACCTAACTACAATTATTGGGGCGCATTGTTTGAATACATGATTGCTGTTAGATACCATTGATTTAATCCTAATTGGCCTTAAAATTCCACTTCAATTTCTAAAATTGATTAGGTTGAGTTGCAATGGCTCAATGTTATTCTAACATGCATGTCAATGATGAGGATGACCTTGAATTTTATGACACACAAACCCGGCTTGATGCCGAGGAAGATGCACCCAATGCCTTCATTGGGATGTGTCAAAATTCACTAATGCATGTAGGTCAAAGCAAAAATAGTGAAGAATCATCCTCCGAAAGCCAAGAGTCCATCAATGCCAAAACCCCATCAATCTCCCCAAAGGAAGACCAAGAGCTAGCTAGAGTACTATCTTGATACTCCCCTAATCATTTGATTGCTCTAGCTTCCCAAAGAAGATCACATCTCAATGCTCAATTCATTCCAAGGAGATCTCCAATTCCGATGCCAAACTCATTCAATAGGACTCCCTTCAGTGTTCCTAATCAACCTAACCATCCTCTTCACACTCAAGGGGTTGCATCCTCTTTAATATCTCCTACTGTCAATGCACCCCTTAGGCAATCCAATCTCATATCCCGACAAGAGGTGGAGAGATATATCCAGCAAGTGATTGCCGAAAGCCTCCCCAAACCTCAACCTCACTCCTTCACTAGCTATTGAAAACTTCCAAATGCTTATTTTCTCCCAGGTTTCAAAGCCCCCAAATATTGGAAGTATGATGGTTCCACTGATCCACATGAACATCTTTCTTGCTTTCTAATGGATTCTCATCAATGGCTTTACGATCGGGTCCTCCTAGTTTATCTCTTTCAAAAATTTCTAGAATGAGAAGCCTTTAGGTGGTTCTCTTCACTTTCGGCCATTGATCTTATCAACTTTGATGTTGTGTCCAAGCATTTCATCGCTCATTTCAGCCACATGGCTAGTGTAGCTCCCATACTCATGGACCTTATCATGAAAAAGATGAAGCCCAACGAGGACTTCATTCAATTTGCTAATCTGTGGAGAGCTATGGCTTCTAGGTCTGGGATTGCCATCCCAGAATCCCAATCCATCACTGTTCTAGTCAATAATGCAACTCCTCAGCTCCGTGCTATCTTGATGCTTAGCGAATTTCACACGTTCGCTCAACTCTACAAAAGAGCTCATATTGTCCAAGCTTAACTCAAGAATTCCTCCTTTCCATTCTTCCTTGATGATTGTGATGTCCCAACCTCAGAAGGTGCAAGCTCCAACGAACATATCAATCACTTTAATTGGCCTCCTAATCTCACCAACTATGAGGTTGCCGCTGCAAACCATGGGGTTCCCATGAGAGGGATGGGGAATGTGCCCAGCTCCTTTCTCTTCCATCAATCACCTCATGTTCCATCCTACACCCACGAAAGGTTAGCTATGGTTAGGGGCAATCAAGAATCTAGGCTAATGGAAAGAGGACAACATTGGCAATATGATGAGGAAGAAGTGGCGAATAACCAACCCATATTGTGCTCAGACATAGGGAACATGATTGTCCATGAACAAAGGGCAAGACCTTTAGTCTTGATCCGACCCAAGAGTAAACCACCCTGACAAAGACAAGACATCTCTCCTTCCGCTCCAACTCCACCTAAAGGGGCAAGGCCCTTGGTCCTCATTCAGCCTAAGGGCTCATCTAGTCAGCATCAAAATCAAGGTGTCTCTTCTCCGCTTATGGCGGAGGATCACTCAACTTCATCCTCTTTTCCTCACGACACCTCGCGGGAAGAGATATTATCATCTCTTGATCTAATTAAATCAGCTCCTACCCCAACCATGCTACCAACTCAGTTTGAACCAGCCCCTATTATTGATGAGTGTTTTGCGACCCCTACCCCAATTGATCTAGCTTCGATTCAGCTTCCCCAACATGAATCCATCCCCTTTGATGAATCAAATGCTAGATTTGCTCTCCCAAGTCAAGATGTCGTTCCAATTATCCAATCAAGTTCTCCAGATATCCCCAACCCTAAGATTGCTCCTGCTCTAGAAATTTTGGCCGACATCTCCACGGTGTTGGACCCGGCCACGTTCATGTCATCAAAGGACGAGGAGCCTATCATCTCCACTATGAATGTCGTCAATCTACTCCATCCTTCGAATCCTTAGAGTCACTCGTACCTAGGGAGAAACCTCAAGATATATGATGGCACATAATCTAGAAGATGGGTTATTCATCTGGCGCAGGGTTAGGAAAGGAAGAACAAGGAATTAAAGAGCCGATTGAGAAAAATGGAACACTTGAGAGATTTGGATTAGGGTGTCAACCAACTAAGGTTAGTAAAGATGAATCAAACATGTGGAATTTACATAATCATTTTGTAAAGGAGTCCCGTCCTGTGGAATAGAGAATCATAAATGTAGAGATATTCCATGAAGAGGAACATGTGGATCCGAAGGAAAAGTTAGATGATGTAGACATAGAGGATTTCGGTCTATCAAAACTATTCTCTAAAGAATCCTTGTCCCACTCGATAACCAAAGAAGAAATTCATGAAGCAAAAGGAGAACCAACTTTGTTAGCCCTCCTCTCTTTTCTATTCCTCTTGTTCATGTCCTTCAAAAGTGGTTCCATCTCCAAAGCTGATCAATCCCAAAAAGAAGAGCCTGAAGCTGTCATTGAGAAGGCCACTCTAGGGGTAAAACTCTCAACCCATGATTCCCCAGCTCAGGACCTTTCACCCTCCACTTTAATCACACAACTCCAATCAATAGCCCTACCAGGGGCATTTGTCTTGTACATAATAGGTTAGATTTAGAAGAGTCGAAACCTCTGGCTACGCCACACAAGAAGGATAGGGCCACCAAATTCCCTACTAGCTTTGGTCAGGTCTAGCCGAGAGTTATAATTTGTTAACTCAAATCTTAATGTTTAGTTTAATGAATTCAATAAATTTGCTCCAAGATGAAGGACGATCTAACCCACCACATATGGCCAAACAAATTCAAGTCAAAGAGCCCATTAATCCTAGTAGGTATAGGGGTCGTGTCCACGGCCGCGTACTTGCTTCCCATTCACTTGAACCTTGTTTCCGGCCAACCAAGGAGGTGGAATGCTACTCTTCCTCCATCCAACAGTCCACAGAGTGCCTGGACGACACCATCCACTCTGTAGGAACCCTTGCACATAGTTAGTAGACCAAAATCCCAAAAAAAATAGAAAAATCTAAACAAAAAATCAATCAAAAAAAATTCAGAAATCAAAGAAAACCAACAGTCTGGCAGCTGCCATGCATTTCACTTTCCATCCCATCATGTATGATAAGGTTAAGTTACGCTAAAGCCTTGATGGGTTAAGATTTTGATCTATCGGAACCGAGGAGAATTCCATCAAGCTAAGCAGCTAATGTTCCAAGGGGCAGGCAATATGCACACACTCACAGGCTTTCAAAATTTGGCAACGGCCTAAAATAGGTGAGTATCCTGAAGATTTCTTGAAGAGCCCAAAATCCTCCTTTTCCTCTCTACTCGATCGATCAAGACAGTCGGCACCCTAAAGGCCATGAGCTCGACAGCCGAAATGCAATACCCTCAGGTGAGAGTAGGACTCACCTCCCTTCCAAAATGAGACCAAAGCACGTGAAGAGGGCAATGTCCCCATAGGCAAATGAAAAAATCAAAGTCAAAAGGGAGCAAAATTCCCAAAAATCCCAAAAATCCCTAGTAAAAGAATGAATGAAAAAAGAAAGAAAATCTCAAAAGGGAACAAATGAAAAAAGCATGGTCGTGACCGTGCCTGGTTAAGATAAGAAAGCCCTACATTATAGGTCCAAATTCAAGGGGCAACACAACAACCATAACATCTCGAATGTGGTCCAAAATCATCGAAAGGGTGGAGTGAATTCAGATCGCTCATAGCTCATCGTTTTAACGACTTTACTAATCCTCTTGTGAAGTTTATCCCCTACATTCATTTTTATTTTGAGGACTCAGAATCTGATGGAAACTCCGAAGGATATAACTCTATTGACGGCTTATAGCCATTTTTCAAAAACACACTATATGATTGTCTACCCCAAAAGAACAAAAGCCTTTACAACAAGAAATCTCCATGTTTCTGGTATGTCAATGTTCTCATCCACCTTTAGTGTTGTCTTTCATCAACCTCGGGCTTAGGTCAATGCATGCGGGTCACCTGTCGGTGCGACGACGTCAGATTCTGGGTCAGCGTCGCGCGGTTGGCCATTAGGGTTCTGATGAATATTACATTTTGTATCATAACTCGCATCACATACATCATCTTTTCGCAATAAAAGTACACAGTTGTGCAACATGGATAGTTAATTCCACTCTCACACATAATTTGAGTCTACATGCATTTTATCATCATTTCTGTGTGAAAATGACATTGTGAGAAGCATTCAATTGCACAAACTATTTTCTTAGTCAAGAACAGTGATCATTTGGTGTTATTTACATTTTTCAAGCAATGAAGAGAGAGGCGCCCAGGAGCCTGGGTGCCCCCTAGAAGGCACCCAAGGAAGCAGGCGCCCCCTTGACCAAAATGAAGCAGCAGATTTAACAGAAGGTAGAAGGAGGAGGCGCCCATGGCACTGGGCACCCCCTTGGAAGAGGCACCTAGTACCCTAGGCACCTCCTCCAGACCAGCCAAAAAAGAAGAAAAGAAGAAGAAGAAAATGAAGAAGGCGCCCCAGTACTTGGGCGTGATAGGATCGATGCGATGGATTCAGAGGGGGGGTGAATGAATCCCACCCTTCAATAAACTTTTCGCTCAACAAAAGACTAGAACACTATCAAGGCAAATAGATAATCTGAATAACAAGTTAAATTCTCTTTTAAACCATTGAGCAAATATATAAGGCGTGCCTAAACAAGCAACTAGCGGAAGCAGAAGAATGCAATCAACTTATAGCACGGATAGAAACAAGAAGGCTCAAAGCAACCTGTGAAGGAGGTAGACGATAAGGAACAAGCGCACAAGCCCAACCACACTGTACAGAAGATTTTTAGGTGGTTCGGTCACCAAGACCTACATACACCCCTCACTCCAAACCGGAGTGAGGCTTCACTAGCTAACGCTAGAACCAGCAGACTCAGTCTGCGAACACTTGCTGCCAAACAGCTTGACCAGGGGAACAGCCTCCCCTCTTCCTCCAAACCGGAGGGCAACCCTAGTGACACCCAGTCACTAGAAACCAGAGACCGAGGTCTCTCTTCCTCCACCCAGGAGGGAACCCACCAGTGACACCCAGTCACTGGCAACCAGAGACACAAGTCTCTCTTCCTCCAAACCGGAGGGAACACCTGGACTTGCAACCCACAAGACCAGAACTGGAGATGAATCTCCCTTCCTCCAAACCGGAGGGGAACCCACAAGTGACAACCTGTCACTTGTAAACCGGAGACAAGTCTCCCTTCTCTTGAGACCACAAGAGGAATACCGATCTCTAACCAGAGAATCGGAAAGCACAGTGATCAAATAAAAGGAAAATATGAAAATACAGCACTCGGAAAGCTAAAAACGCAATGTAAAATGTAGCTCACGCTGGAGCAAACTGGATTGGATCTGATCCAAGTCCAGTAGATAGATCTTCAATAAAATCTTCTTTCTTCTTCTCCACGAGCTCTCTCTCTTTCTCTTTTTCTTCTTCTGCTTTCACACTCTGCCTCTCTGCTCTTTTTCTTCTTCTTCTGCTCACTGCCTCTCTGCTGCTATCACTTTCTTCTATCACTCACTCAATCAGCCCTCTTCTATCAGTCTTCTGCGGATGAAGAAACTTCACATATATATATATCAGCAGTAACTAGGGCGTGTGCCCCCTTTATCCAAAGGACACCTCAGATCACGTGCTAGGTGCCAACCTCGGATCACGTGCCCATTCATCAGCCTGTACAATGACAGAGTTACTTCAGTCGATCAGCAAAGAGTGTATAGACTTAATGAAGTAATGCATGAGCGTGTACAGACTTTAGATGCAGCATTTATGCAAGTATGTATAATGTGAGAATGTGTAGACTTAGAATGCAGCGATGTGCAGACTTGGTATGAAAGATGCATGTGCAATAGAAGAGAAAGTGTGTACAATGAGGTGAATGTACAGACATTACATTCACGAGTGTACAGACTTTTGATGAATGCATGTAGTGCACTAAGCGATGTACATACTTCATTCATGCGTGCATGTATGCTAACAACCGGATGTATAGACATGAAATAGGGGAGTGTATAGACTTGATGTTTACATGCATGAGAACTCAATGTACAGACTTGTTGTCCCTGCAGCAGATGACACCAGTGTATAGACTTGCTAAGCTTTCGCTAAGTCTGTATAGACTTGATCATGCAGTGTCGACACCAGTGTACAGACTTGAATGAAATCAATGCATGCATAGTGATGCAATGTTCAGACTTTGCTGAAAGCTGCCAGTCAATATATGGACTTGGCTGAAGGCAACGCTGAAGCAATATTCAGACTTGCTACAATGCATGCATGTATAGACTTTGCCTTAGAGACGCTGTATGAAATGGTGGATGTACAGACTTGGGCTGTACAAACTTGCAGTGTGTAATGCATGCGATGTATAGACTTGATAAAGCTTTAAAGCACAAGACAGTTGTCCAATGTACAGACTTGGAAAGCTTGAGCCAATGTGCAGACTTGAAACAAGTGAACACGGCGATGTGTGGACTTGGTTAATGTACAGACTTGAAGCGAAGACCAATGTATAGACTTCAAAGCAGATGCCAAGGCCATGTACAGACTTGAAGTGAAAACCAATGTATAGACTTGAATGCTCGAGACAGCAATGTATAGACTTTGATGCCCAAATGCAATGTATAGACTTTGATGCCCAAATGCAATGTATAGACTTTACTTCGTGCAAGCTACAGGACAGTGTATAGACTTGATGCAGCTTCAAAGTAGCTACAGGACACTGTATATACTTGAATGTATGTGCAATGCAAAGGCAATGTGTAGACTTAGCGTGTGTAGTGAACAATGTATAGACTTGGTCATGCGTGCACAATGTATAGACTTGCGTTATGTAGCCAAACTATGTACAGACTTGATGAGGCGCTAAGTGAAACAGAGCTGGCTGTACAGACTTCAATATGAAGGTTTTGGCTGTATAGACTTTGAGAGAGATGATGCATGAGACGATGCATGCACAAGGTTGTACAGACTTGGTCTTTCAATGCAACAAGACTCTGGACGATGTATAGACTTTACGAGCAAGATGCAACAGAGTGTATAGACTTGAACAAAGCGTGAAGCACAGACAATGTATAGACTCTACGAGCAAGAGGCAATGCTTACAGATGTATAGACTTGCTAAGTGATGCACATGTGATGATGAACAGACGATGTATAAACTTGTGAATTCACGAACAAGCTATCAAACTAGTGTGCAGTGTAGACTCTGCATGCAGTGTACTGACTGTATGCTCAATGCAATCGTGCTGACTCTGTTACATGAATGCATCAACCAGATGTCAGACAGATATAATGTGTGCACATAGTGTATATAATGGAATGTCATTCACAATCACACATTCACAAATACATGAACACATATGAATGCACTTAAATGAATCAACAAGGTCTTTCATGCACACATGCATATGGTGACTTATAGTGTTTGCTATCATCAAAACCACAGGGGCACAACAATCTCCCCCTTTTTTGATGATGGCAACACTATGAGTCACACTGACTCAAGTCAAAAACATTCTCCCCCTTTGACTTCAGCAAAAAGACATTAGTTAGAGAGAGGAAAATTAAGCAGATATGAAATGATTGATATAACATTTCTCCCTTTAACTACATGAAAGCACATTCTTCCCCAAAGAGCAATATGACTCATTCCAATTTCTCCCCCTTTGTTTAAAAAAAATTCATGGAAGAGGTATGAATGCAGAGATACAGATGCAACAAGAAATGCAAGAACTCCCCCTAAATGTATGAATGCAAGACAATTCTCCCCCTTTAAGAATTTCTATGCAGCATGATTCATATGACAAGGAAACTCCCCCTCAATAAATGGAACCTTGTGAAATGAATGAGAAGGAAACCACAGGGGCAATCAAGGATAAGTTCATGTCATGATGAATCAAGGACAATGAGATTCAACAAGATTTTCAAAGAGATATCAATCTCATAAATCCAAAACATAAGTTTTCAAAGTCTTCCATTATAAGGGCTTATGAATGAACTTTATTGATCAGCAGGGTTTAAACATGATGTATGCTAAGTTTGTCAATAAAATTTTGTATTTATATCTAAAGTCACGGTTTAATAACAATGAACCAAGCCCTCATATATATATCTTGATTAACCTCCATTTCTCTTACATAATCAAATTTATTGACTTCTTTCGGAATTACATGCACTAGTATTGAGATCAAGCAATTATGAAGTCATATGATTTTGTCTAGGGTTGTAGCAATTTGATTTTTTGCATCAATATTCAAATATAGCAATTTGTTCAACAAATTTTCATGCTACAAATTTTACGAGCACTCTAGTTCAGTGTACACCTTGTTGTTGACACCCGTTTTAGCCCACAAGTTGCGTCGTTTCTCTTATTCATCATTTTTGATGTCCCGAATTAGCCATTATTTTGGAGCTTTCTTGGATGGATTTCAAGCCCATTTTTACCATTCCATATCCTTTGAGTCTTGGAGATCATGATTTCTTAGAGCCCCGGACCTTATCTTTTCAAATTCTGGCTTCTAAGTCGACTTTCGGCCCATTTAGGCCGGCTTCCCTCAAGTAATCGGCTCTCTCTCACTGCGCAGTCTGAAAGTGGTTCTTTTTCACCCTCTTCCAATCCTCTATTCAAAAAGTTGTCTTCATCAAAGTTGTTCCTCTTTCAAAGATCTACAATTTCTTCTTCTACACCGTTGGCCGGTTCTGCCCCGATTGTGAGCTATTCGCATTTTTCTGGCATGCTGTGCTGTTCACCTACATTCCAGAATTTTCCTCTCTCTTCCAGCCCCATTTTCACCCTCTTCCAATCATTTTCTCACATTTCTTTCTTCATGAAAGTTGTTCCTCTCTCAGTTATCTACAACTTCTATGTTTACCACTTTGTCTAATTCTCCACCGTTTGAGAGATATGCTTCAATTTCTAAAGTCGCGCGTAGTCTGCCCAGAATCTGCCTTCATCGATGTGAAGGTCATTTGCAGGTGCGTTACTTCATTGAAGTGACGGCCCAGTGAAGACCGTTACTTCAGTGTGACGGTCCTACGATAGACCGTCACACCAAAACTTGCCCAAAACAGCCCGGTTCAACCCCTAGAGTGTGGCGGTCCTATCCTTGACCGTTAGACCAAGTGACGGCCCTGTTTAGGTGCGTTACATCCAATCTCATCCGAAAACGTCTCGTTCGACCTCCAGAGTGTGACGGACCTACCCTAGTCCGTTACATCATGTGGCGGTCCTACGATAGACCGTTACATGCACCAGAGAGTCCAATTCGTGCTGGACTCTGCTCCGTTTTTGTGCGCCGTGGCCCTCTTGAAGAGTCCATAACTTCTTGACTTCTTATCCAAATTGATCCCCATTTTTTCCTACTTCTAGCCCTTGGTATTATCTTGAATTTGGTTCATAGGAATCAAATTTTATTGGCTATATCTCTTGGGATCTGGGTCGCAAGATCAGGATTTATGTTTCCTAGTTCAACTCAAACTCTGCAGATAAGGCTCCGGGGCTGCCTTCCAAGAGCCCTATCTTCTAGAATCCTCCTCTGAATTGATCCCCGTTTGTTCCTATCTCTTGTCCTTAGTATTATCTCGAGTTTGATCCAAAGAACTCGATTTATCTTGGACTCTATCTCTGGGAATCGTGATAAGAAGATGAGGCTTTCTTGCAAAACTCTATATAAACTGCCCAGTTCGCAGTCGCGACGGGGGGCTCTTTCGGACGTGGGGCGAAGCCATGCTGCACCGTCGACTCACAACTTCGACCCCATCTTGAAGAGGGAAGTATTGACTTTCAATTTCATCCTTCTGGGCTTGATTTCATGATCTCCACTCTTAGTTCTCTTCTCTCAAAATCACAAATCATCACAGTTTCCTGCACTTTCTGCTACACATGCGTTTTTCTCCGTTTTGCATCATCGTTTTCTCTCTACTCTCTCAATCAAATCTCGTGATTTCAAATCTCATGCATGCACAACACACCCACCTATCTTTTCCACCCTTCCATAGGGGTTAAAAACCTCCCCCGGTGAGTTTGCCCTCAATTTCTACCCCTATTTTATCACTACGGGATTGATACTACACATGCATGTTCTAATGGGTTTTTTGTCCTTGTTTGATCTTTGTTTTGCAGGAGAGCATGAATACAACGTGAGGCCCTCTTCCTCTAGCCGGCTGGAAGGAGAGGAGGTTTGAATCCACAAGTTCCCCGCACCCCGTTTCAAGCGCGATCAAGTTTTCTTTCCAAGGTATACGACGCCGTTGCACTCCTTTCTTCATCCTTGCGGCGTTGTTAATCCTTGGTGGCGATCACGGTTAGTATTTCCATCCTTTCATCCCCTTGTCTTTGATTCACATGTTTATGCATGTATGTATTTAAAGGGGGCGGGATAGGAATCTAATCTAATTAAAAAAACAAATCAACAGTTTTTTGGCGATCACGGTGGGACACCAATGCCCATCACGCTTGTTTTCATGCTCTTTTGTAGGTTGGGTGGGTGCATGTTCATGTTTAGGTGATATTTCTTCCATTCTCCAACTATTTTTGGTGTTTTAAGGGCTCTGGTAGTGTGACGGTCCTACAGTAGACCGTCACATGCATGTAACGGTCCTTTGGTAGACCGTTACACGGCTTCTGGCAGTCTTGCGTGCATGCTCACAGGGCCGTGTTCATCGAGGCATAACTTTTGATCCCGGAGTCGATTGAGCTGATTCTTGTTGCGTTGGATAGCCCTTTGTATTGTCTTTCCATCCATATATCATTTGCATCATTTGGTTAACATTTGCATATTCTAATCTTGTCCATCTTTTTGAGTTTTGTGCATAAGTTCTGCAGGCAGGCTCAGGGACAGGTTCACAGGTACATCTTTAATGAGTGATTTGACTGCCTTCCCGATGTCTGATTACACTGATTTTTGATCCATTGGATAGTCCTTTGTATTGTCTTTCCATCCATAGCTTATTTGCATCATTTGGGTCTCATTTGCTTAGTTAAAAATTGTCATCATTTTAGCATTTTGTCCATAAAATCTGCATGTGGTCTGCGCATAGGTTCACGGGGGCATCTTTGCTTAGTGATTTGATTGACCTCCCGGGTCAGATTGATCTGTTCTTGGGGCCGTTGTGCAGATCTTTGTATTGTCTTCCCATCCATATACTATTTGTTTTTGTTGGATCATGTTTGCATAGTTTAATCTAGTCTTGATTTTCTAGTTTTAAGCTAGAATTTGCATGCACTCCGGTGCACATAGGGCCATACATTGCATATCATAGTTGCATTTCCTACCTTGGTGCGTGGACCTCTCGTCTCCATATTCCTTGGAGCCGACCAGGAAAACACATCAAGGACCTCCATAAGTCCCCGTGAGCCGTGGATTCCCACACGGACGCCGGGCCGGTTGTATCTTTCCACCCCTTTAGGCTTGCATTTGCATAAGTGTGAGGGAGTTAACCTTAGTCAACCCAAAGTTTGGACCTTATTCCCATGAGATTCCTATCTTGAGGAATTGTTATTAATTCAAATCATTAAAAGGTCTATTGAAACCCCTAAAAGATTTCCCATCATATTAACTTGTTTGACTTGGGTGAAAACTCTCACATTGCATTGTTCGTGTTGATTGGGCTTGTCCAAGCTCATTAGTGATTTTTGTGTTGCATTCTTTCATCATCCACATGTTTTGTTGTTGTTAGGCCCATTTAGCTTAGGCCATTTTGTGTGTCCATTGTCTAGTCCATTGTCCCGTGGTCCGTTGTCCATTCATCTTTGCATTAGTGGGTCAGTCCCCTCTTGTCCTCGAGCCCATTAAGCCATTGCTTCCCCATTTGTATTGTCCTTGATCTCCATGTATTAAGTCTCCATTTGCCCTCATGGAGTAGTATTCTAACCCCTTGTATCATTCTTTTTCCCAATCTGCTTCCTATTCCCACGTGGAATCCTCTTCCCGCGTGGGTCCATCTTCTCGTGGTCCCTCTGACCCATCTGAGGAACAAGCTAATCTCATGGCCCGTATTTCAAGCCTTGTTTGCCAAATGGACCCAGCCCAGGCCCAACGTCTTATTGCTTCTCATCTTCATGGGCCTTCTTCTCATAATGGGACATCTTCTATTCATGGGCCTCCTCCTTCTCCTTCATATGTTGCTGGCCCAATTGCTAATGGACATTATTCTCTTAATGGGCCTCATCCTTCTGCCCATGTTGCTGCCAGCCCATTCAGTCCCATATGCTCATGCTTCTTCCAGGCCCACATATCCTTCCATTCCTGGAATGGGCCCGTCTTCTTCTCAGCCCGGATCCTCTTATTCGGCCCAATACCATGCTCCTGGTCCTAATTCACACCCTCTTGCTCAAGTTGGCCCATATTCTTCTCGATCTCTCCCTACCCAGGAGATGATTGCTCAAACCCAACGCCAGCTTGATGAGCTTCAACGCCGGATCGATCCCAAATCCTCCTTGAGTATCCCATTCGCATTTCAAGGTCTTCGGCTTCCGCCATCTTCACAAATTCCCGCATATCGCCGTTATAGTGGAGTTGGTGACCCATATGTGCACTTGAAGGAGTTCGTTTATGAGTCGGCCCAATTTCGACATGACCAACACTTGATGGCTTATCTGTTTGGTCTGTCATTGGAAGGCCCGGCTCGGGATTGGTTCTTCTCTCTTCCGCAAGAGCAAGTTGTGAGTTTTCATGCCGTTCAAGAAAAGTTTATTCAGCAGTATCAAGACCAGGTTGGGCCCAAGTATTCTATCGCTGATCTGGCCCAAGAGATGATGAAGCCCGAAGAGGAGTTTTCTACCTTTGCCGATCGTTGGCGTCGCCTTGCCGCGCAAGTCCGGGGCACATACCGGAGGGAGAACAAATCAAGATGCTGATATCCAATGCCGCGCCCGAGTATCGGTTCATCTTAGCCCTCAACGACATCACCTCCTGGCAACAATTATACAGCCGAGCCCGCTTCATTCGCCAACAAATCCAAGATTCCCTTGACCTCGAGTCTCCACCATCCACCTCCACATATCAACCTTCACCCTCCACATGTCAACCCTACGCTCCCATGAGTCAGCCGGCCATGAGTCAGCCTTCCGCCACATATCCCTCCACGAGCCAACCTCCGCCTCTACATACCCATACGCCTCAGCATATCAACCTTCCATGAGTCAGCCTCCCGCATCCACATACCCGTCTCCATCTCCACTTCCGGTCAAGGGAACACCACATCCCGAGCAAGTAGATGCCGTCTACATACCCCCTCATCCTGTTCCACACATGCCTTCACCAAAGCCCTCCACCACTAGCCACGCACTCCTGCCTACGCAACCTCCACTTCCGTCTCCACAACCTTCTCCACCATTACGTATCCCTCGGCATCCACCTTGCCCGAAGCAGGCTCCTCATCTTCCTTTGCCGGAGTGTTTCACCGATATATTTCGGGCTTTGATGGCCACTCACGCGTTGCCGTTCTCTCCGGTTGTGCCTTACCGACCCGCGGTCGGGGATATGCTTCAGTTCTGTGATTTCCACCGTCAGCAGGGGCATTTGATTGAGGATTGTCCCGAGTTCCAGGATTATGTTTATGACCTGGAAGCTAAGGAAAGGATTGATTGGGCCGCTATGCATAAAGTCATTTTACATCTCCACAGCCAACAGCAGCAGCAAGAAGTGCCACCCGGGCAGCCGTCTCTGTTACTTCAAGGTCAGGGGCACCCTTGTGATTCCTCGTCTAGTGCTACACTCGCTCCATCACCTACTCCGTTACCTCCACCATCTCTTACCCCGGCTCCATCGCCGCCACAAACCCAAGCCTCTGCTCAGGCTAGTGCCTCCCCTTCTTCCCCTGCCGCCACTACCACTACTTCTATCCCTAACACCGCTCGACGCGTTGTGTCGACACATCGACGGTGGACACCACAACCTCCCCCTTCACCCTCTCTACCTCCATGTCCACTACCCCCATCGCCTTCATCACTATCCTCACCATCTCCATTGCCACCACCATCCTCTCCGTCGCCTACACCATCTCCACCCTCGCCTCCATCTCTGCCATCACCTTTGCCTGAGCCTGAGCAAGCCACACCTTTTCCTTTACCTCTACCCTCAGCCACGCCTTCACCTTCGCCTTTGTCGCCACCCGAGCCTATCATCGCCACATCGCCTGCGCCTTCACTTTCCATTACCACTCCCGTTGGAGCCTCCATGCCTTCCAAACCTTCACATGTTCCACCGAAACATATTCCCTTTACTTCTCCAACCACTACCACCCCACGGAGCGGGTGTGTGCTTCCTTTGGTGCCCCTCGGGTCTAATTCCCAGGGAGACAATAAGCCAAGTCAGGATGATTCAGTGCCGGCAATGCATCTCAAGATTCAAGATTTTATCTGTCGGATGCCGGTTCGTGTCCTCGTCCCCGGTTATTTTGGGGATGATGCGCCTCTACTTTCAAAGATGACAGTTGCTAAGAAGAGTTCCCTTGAGTTGATGCCAGTTTCTTCCCGAGCGAGGTCAGTGGCAATCTCTTTGCTCGCCGAAGAGTTCACCGTTGATGCTATTATTTCTCCTCGCTCTATTGCTGTTCAGATGACAGGCCAAGAAGGGTTCTCTACCCGCGTTGTGCTTACACATATGGCCACCAAGCAGATTATGGGTTCTATGTTCAAGGGGCAATTGGCCGTATCATCTACACTTTCCAAGGATATTCTGCACCTGTTATGTAATCTTCCTCGGTTTATTAGCAAACCGGCCATGTCAACGCCGTGTATTACTCTCCCTCAGCTTCACCCGTCTCTTCTATCAAGGGAGTTGTGCTTCAAGACTGAGTTCCGAGTGGAGTTACCGAATCTCATGCTTCTAGTGCCGAGAGACAAAACCTCGTGGGTTTGTGATATTCATCACTCTGAAGGGTTACTCGCTCAAGAATGTTCGCATATTGCTAGCACCGGGTGTCTAGGGGCAACCGCACCGATGAAGTTGCATGTTCACAGTCGGGCCAGGTCATCTGCTAGGTGGGCCCGTTATTTGAGAAGGTATTACAGATTAAGAAGCCCGAAGGTCCAAGCCCGCACCAGGTGGGTCCATTTTCAAGAAATTTCTGCCAAGAAGAGGCGGCGACGTAAACTCAATGGCTATCGGTTGTGCATTCAGGGGTCCACCTCTTCCTCCTTTTCTTTTCATTCATCCTTCCTTCTACTCAGTTCCCACCCTTGGGTGGTGTATCTTCCTCCATCTGATCCTATCTCCATCATTTTCTCCTCCTTCCATAGGTCCATGCGTCCCCATTCCTCTCTTTTTTCCCCGGATCCTCCAGATTTTCCCTCCTCTCACGATTCTAGGCCCTGGCCTATGTCATCATTCCATCCTAATCTCGGGACATCACCTGATTATTCTTCCCCGAGACTTCCAGGTGTTGCCTCTGATTCTTCCCCTCCGGTATCTCCGGGTTCTTCTTATTCCCTGACCTTGACGGGTGTCTCCCATTCTCCTTCTCTGGCACTGTCGGATGATTCTCGTCCCTCTTCTCCGACCACGTCGGATGATTCTTCTTATCATCTTTCTACTCATTCTCTTCACCCTTACGGGGTCTTCGCCCTTTCTCTTGCTGTTTTCGAGGATTTAGTCCGCCTTGATCTCAGCTAATTTGGTTTATTCTGTATCTGGTTCCTTGTTATTAGGGCCTCAGTGCCTTAACGAGGGAGTTCTAGCCCTCATCTCTCTTCCTTTTTTATTCCTCCTTCGTCTAGTTTGGTGTCTATCGCTCCTCTGTGTAGAGGAATCTTTGATCCTTTGCTATCCTCTCCCTTTCGTCCTGACAAGCAAGGAATACAAAGCTACTCGCGCTCCTTAAAGCTCGATGATCGAGATCACTTCAGGATGCCGATTTCCACGTCATGGATTTGCAAAGGTATTTTTATTTTGAGCAAAGAAACATGCTTTCATTTCTATTATTTCTATTGTTTCTGCACATGGTTATAACGCTATTCCTCAACATGGTTAAGTGGCTTTTAGAAATTTGCTTAGTTCATTTAAAATGAGTTCGCTTCTGCAGCATCCTTAGGCCAGTGATAGCTCCGCGCTGGGAGTCTAGTTCTTTCCCCGATCGTTGAGGGTGACCTTTGAGCATGGGTTTTTCACACACTTCACGGCAAGCCATAGTCGATCTCTCTAGTGCAACACCGTTGCTGCTTTGGCCATACCATGGGTATGCACAAAGGTCTTTTTCTTTTCTCTACTCGGCCAAGTGCAGGGGCAAGAGGTTGATGGATAAGATGACCAACCTAGGCGCTCCCTAATACGAGAGAGGTCTCAAATAGGGGCAGTCTTGACCCTCGAAAGTGAGCTTTCATGCAATATCTAGCCAACAAGGGCTGTCAAAAATCAATGAGAAAATGAATCAATGCAAAATTATGAATCAAAGGCATGGCAAGAGTGGCAGTACAGTTCCCCGCGGGACGTCATGAGCCCGGTCGCATGCATGCCTGATAAATATGGGTCTCAAAATCAAAGACACAAAGCCCCAGCGCAACAGACCTACTCTTTGAGGGGTGGTGCCCTGGAAGGAATTCAAATCCTGATGTCTCCTATCCTGCATAAAGCTTGCTTCCAATTTTCTTCTATCTCCCTCTTAGGCTGGGTTGTATCCCGGGTATGGCCTTAGTAGGGGCACCGTTCTTTAGAGGCGGTTGGTTACGGTAAGCCACTCTCACATGCACGCCCTGCTTAAGGGAAGCCTTTAATGAGAGGGGAGGAGCGACGATCCCTGGCCAGTAATTCGAGCCTATCTTTGGGTGCTGCAGATTGATATTGTCAAAATCCAAAAAAATCAAATATGTCAAAATTCTAAAAAAAAATCAAATATGTCAAAATTCAAAAAGAAATCAAATATGTCAAAAAATCCCAAAAATTTGAATATGGCAAAAAAATCAGAAATACAAAAATCTAAAAATACTTCTCTTTTGTTCCTTTTATTTTTATCCTGAGGACATATACGTAATCTGTTTGCTAAGTGTGCAGGCTACAGGTTACAGGTTCAAGCTTTCCTTGCTCTATCATTCGCTCTATCTCATGCTCATATTCTTCGATATGTTCTCATCTCTTCAATCCTATCTCTGGATCTATTCTGGAGCTCATGGCTTTCTCAGCTTTTGCTTATCTGCTTAATCATGTCTCCATGAGAGGGCATTGTCCCACAATTTTGAACCTGGCGGTTTCGCTTCATCTGATCTTGGGCTTTGATTGAAGAGTGTGTCCTTGTCATATATTTCTATGGTCCTCCATGTCTTTTGTCCCGCCGTGTCATTCGTCACACGTTTCCCTATCCTGCCGTGTCATTCATCACATGTGTTGTCCTCCGTGGTATTGTCATCCCACGTGTCTTTGTCCCACCGTGTCCTTATACCACTGCATGTGTTGTCCCACCGTGTGCATGTTGTCTTGTCCCACCGTGCCTTTAGTCGCATGCATGTTTGCCATTTGTTTGTTTGTTATATTTCATCCATCTTTGTTATGTTATGTTGTGCCATGTTTTGTTCATATTTCTCTTATTATGTTATGTTCATGTTATGCTCGTTCATATTCGTTCATGTTCACATTATATCATGTCAATGTGGTTGTTGTCTTATGATGAAAATCCACAAAAATCAAGAAATCAAAAATCTAAAAAATGTCGTTTCGCTTGGCAGGTAAGTCAGGTATGGTTCTCTATCCTTGCTCATTGTTGCATTACTATATGGTATCTACATTGTTATAGCCTCTCAAGGACCGGCTGGTTGCCGTGTGTTCTAGGATCTGATGTTCCCCTTTAACAAAAACGATGATGATCTAGGAGCATACGGTTAATCGTTGGATAGGCCGCTCGGTTGAGTCGAGTGGGGGACGATAGACTCTGTCTCGCACGCCGTGGTTGCAAGAAGACTCTTGACCCCGTCTTGGCTCAGTCTAGCAATATTATCCTTGAGTACTTTCTATTTTATCTTTCTTTGCATTCGTTTTAATGATTTCTTTATTTTAGCCAGCATGCATCATGTCATTTTGAGCATTCATGTCTCGTGATCCATTCAAGGATTTCTCCTCAGCAATGGTTGATTGCACTCAGTTCTCTTGGATAAGAGATTCTTCATTCCACTCCGAATTTGAACGATTTCTCTGATCTTGCCGCTTGGTCTGGTTGGCCAGTGTGATTCCTGTCTGGATTTTATCTCAGTCTTATCTCTCCTTTCCAGCTCTTATGCTATGTTCCTTCCGACCCACTCATTGTCCATGGATTGTGTCCCCGATGAGGCTGGTCGTGTTTCCTTTTCCTCCTTTAGTTTAGTTCTCCAGACATGTCTCATCCTTGTCAATCATTTCAGGTGGTTAGTTCGGCGTTTTCGGGAGAATTCCTGTCGCTTGTTGGTTGTAACGGGTGTCTTTTTTGGCCTTGATGCCCGCTTATCAGTTCTCTCCGCTTCATCTCCATTTCACGTCGCTGTCGCTTTCACTCCACCTCCTTTCCATTTCGCCTCCACGTCGCTTTCGCTCGTTCCCTTGCAAAGCGGACATCAAGGAGGGGCATCTGTTGACACCCGTTTTAGCCCACAAGTTGCGTCGTTTCTCTTATTCATCATTTTTGATGTCCCGAATTAGCCATTATTTTGGAGCTTCCTTGGATGGATTTCAAGCCCATTTTTACCATTCCATATCCTTTGAGTCTTGGAGATCATGATTTCTTAGAGCCCCGGACCTTATCTTTTCAAATTCTGGCTTCTAAGTCGACTTTCGGCCCATTTATGTCGGCTTCCCTCAAGTAATCGGCTCTCTCTCACTGCGCAGTCTTGAAAGTGGTTCTTTTTCACCCTCTTCCAATCCTCTATTCAAAAAGTTATCTTCATCAAAGTTGTTCATCTTTCAAAGATCTACAATTTCTTCTTCTACACCGTTGGCCGGTTCTGTCCCGATTGTGAGCTATTCACATTTTTCTGGCGTGCTGTGCTGTTCACCTACATTCCAGAATTTTCCTCTCTCTTCCAGCCCTATTTTCACCCTCTTCCAGTCATTTTCTCACATTTCTTTCTTCATGAAAGTTGTTCCTCTCTCAGTTATCTACAACTTCTATGTTTACCACTTTGTCTAGTTCTGCCCCGTTTGAGAGATATGCTTCAATGTCTAAAGTCGCGCGCAGTCTGCCCAGAATCTGCCTTCATCGATGTGAAGGTCATTTGCAGGTGCGTTACTTCATTGAAGTGACGGCCCAGTGAAGACCGTTACTTCAGTGTGACGGTCCTACGATAGACCGTCACACCAAAACTTGCCCAAAACAGCCCGGTTCAACCCCTAGAGTGTGGCGGTCCTATCCTTGACCGTTAGACCAAGTGACGGCCCTGTTTAGGTGCGTTACATCCAATCTCATCCGAAAACGTCTCGTTCGACCTCCAGAGTGTGACGGACCTACCCTAGTCCGTTACATCATGTGGCGGTCCTACGATAGACCGTTACATGCACCAGAGAGTCCAATTCGTGCTGGACTCTGCTCCGTTTTTGTGCGCCGTGGCCCTCTTGAAGAGTCCATAACTTCTTGACTTCTTATCCAAATTGATCCCCGTTTTTTCCTACTTCTAGCCCTTGGTATTATCTTGAATTTGGTTCATAGGAATCAAATTTTTATTGGCAATATCTCTTGGGATCTGGGTCGCAAGATCAGGATTTATGTTCCTAGTTCAACTCAAACTCTGCAGATTAAGCTCCGGGGCTGCCTTCAAAGAGCCTATCTTCTAGATCCTCCTCGAATTGATCCCCGTTTGTTCCTATCTCTTGTCCTTAGTATTATCTCGAGTTTGATCCAAAGAACTCGATTTATCTTGGACTCTATCTCGGGAATCATGATAAGAAGATGAGGCTTTCTTTCAAAACTCTATATAAACTGCCCAGTTCGCAGTCGCGACGGGGGGCTCTTTTCGGACGTGGGGCGAAGCCATGCTGCACCGTCGACTCACAACTTCGACCCCATCTTGAAGAGGGAAGTATTGGCTTTCAATTTCATCCTTCTGGGCTTGATTTCATGGTCTACACTCTTAGTTCTCTTCCTCTCAAAATCACAAATCATCACAGTTTCCTGCACTTTCTGCTACACATGCGTTTTTCTCCGTTTTGCATCATCGTTTTCTCTCTATTCTCTCAATCAAATCTCATGATTTCAAATCTCATGCATGCACAACACACACACCTATCTTTTCCACCCTTCCATAGGGGTTAAAAACCTCCCCCCGGTGCGTTCTTCCTCAATTTCTAACACTATTTTATCACTACGGGATTGATACTACACATGCATGTTCTAATGGGTTTTTTGTCCTTGTTTGATCTTTGTTTTGCAGGAGAGCATGAATACAACGTGAGGCCCTCTTCCTCTAGCCGGCTGGAAGGAGAGGAGGTTTGAATCCACAAGTTCCCCGCACCCCGTTTCAAGCGCGATCAAGTTTTCTTTCCAAGGTATACGACGCCGTTGCACTCCTTTCTTCATCCTTGCGGCGTTGTTAATCCTTGGTGGCGATCACGGTTAGTATTTCCATCCTTTCATCCCCTTGTCTTTGATTCACATGTTTATGCATGTATGTATTTAAAGGGGGCGGGATAGGAAGCTAATCTAATTAAAAAAACAAATCAACACTTGTAACTAGAGGATATACGTTGATCAGATGCCAATATCTCTAAGCACTTAGTGTGACTAACAGTCATGCTTTATATGAACAGAGATAGCATTTACACATCATGACACACTACAAATCATTTCTTGATGAGTGAGTTATATTTCTCAGTGTGCATGCCATTGCTCTGTCTGATTAAAACTCATTCTTAAGCAGAGTTAACTATGGCACCTCATGACACAGTCCTTTGGACATGTGTTTCTCAGTGACCAGAGTCATTGCTCTGACAATAATTACCCTTTAGACATTTCAGAAAAATTCATTTGCTTTAAATCAATAATAATTTCATGTACTTAACCAAATAAAGCCATGTATTCAATAATGCAGATTTCAAAAGATTTTACAAGACACAGCATGAAACAGATGGTTAAAGTTTATTAAACATGATTCAGATATTGTTAAGAGATTTTAAAGTCAAACTCAATGAATACATTAAACTTAAACCACCTGAGTTATTTCAGACATTCATAAAATCGTATAATAGAATATTTCTAGTTCAAGTGTTTTCAGATTTATGATCGAGATAGCCCCATTGAAATCTTCATGAAAGACTGATAGAATTCAGATACCAAATGATAGAAGAGATTTTGAAGCCCTGTGTTTTCAAAAATTTGATCCAGGTTTGTCAACAAAATCAATAAGAAAGGATATGCAATGAATTCTGACAAGTGTATGCATTTGACAATCTGCATGCAATGCATTGACTCCCCCTCACAATATGTATGCAATGTAATGAAATGTAATGCAATTAACTACATGTATGCAAAGACATGCAAAGACTCAACATTGAATGCTATGTAAAGACATGCAATTAACTACCCCTTAAAACATGCAATGTTTGCCATGAGAACTGAACATATGTCTTTGAGACTCATGCACATTCAAACTGCCCTATCAAGCAATATGACCTATGGTACTAGGCGGAGAACCTGGTCTAAAAGACCATCTCACACACAGTAAGAACCTCCAGATAGATTTCACCTGCCTTTTAGTAGCTTACAATTTAATATACCATAGTGATCAATCATGATAATTCAACATGCAGTCCTATATGCAATCCAGATTTTCAGTGAGCTATACAACAGACAGATTTCAAACAACATTCATATGCAGTTCAGATTTTCAGAAATTGTAAATTTATTCTCATTTCAATATCTAAACAGCCAATTCATATGAGCATTGAGAGACATGAATACTCATAGTGTGCAAAAGATGACAAATATGCAAGAACACATCAAACAAGATATGCAATGAATTTTAAAATAGGAAATGCAGAGAGTTTACCTGAAAAGTTCAGAAAGGGGTTTTCTTTTGAGTGCCTTGCCTTATTTACCCCTCTTGTTTTCTCAGTCCCAAGGCACCTGCAAAACAAAATTTATTTTGCACAAACAGATACCCAAGAGGTCTTGGGTCCTGAATTAACAGTAACATTTCTAGCATGTTTTCTCAACAATTTTCGTACATGAAGGTCATCAGATTTCATCAAATAGTAATTATACATTGAATGACCTATTTGACCATAGTAATGACATGATGCAGCAGATTTCAAATTCTTTTTATGCAAATTACTGTTGCCATGGAATTTATTGACAGAGAGAAAATTTTGTTTACTATTATGATAGCAAGATGCAGCAGATTTCAGATTTGATTTATGCATATTCTTATTAGCATGAATTCTATGTGCATATGCATGAAAATTTTTGTTAACAGAATTAAAGATCTGTTAACCAGAATAAGCCAGCCAACAGTCAGCAGCTTTATGGCCTGGCTTCCCACATTCAAAACATGCAAGAGTTTTCCTTTCAAAAATAAATCCATTTCTACCAGAAGTGTTTCTATTGACAGGGAATTTACCAGATTTACAGTTAGACTCCCTTCCCTGAGCATGCCAACATTGGGCTGCAATGAGGCCCATCTTGCCACAGTGAAAACATGAATTAAAATTTCTTCTACCAGTTTTCAGCCAACATTCAATTGCCTTATGACCCAATTTGCCACAGTGAAAGCATTCAGTTTTCTTTTTATAAGGTGAAGGATTTTTATCATGAAATTTCCTTGCATTCATATCATCTTTCTCTATCAACTTACATTCATGCATCAGATGTCCAAATCTATGACAGTAATGACAGATCATTTTCTTTTTAGATGCATGTGAGTGTGTGTGAGGACTGTGATCAACATGCACTGATGAACCTTTTTTATTTATTTTCTGTTTTCCAGTCTTTTTTTGATTTTTATCCTATTTTTCTGTTTTCTTAGCCTTGTACTGAGGTGGAGATGAGGTAGAAGGCTTTGCTTGTTCTGAAGATTTAACAAAAACAGTTTTCAGGTTGGATCCATCAACCTTCCTCATGACTGGATTGTAACCCAGTTCCTAATTCTTATAATTAATCTTTGTTCCCAACATTTTCTGAACAATGGGCTGTTTGCCTTTTCATGTTGTGGCTACCATTAAGCATTTACAAATGATGTCATTACTTTGTTCTGAAAAGCCTTTTTATTTAGATTATTATAGCCCAACCCTTCCTTCCTGACATTGACTCTTACACCGAGTAGCTTGTCTAGGTTTTCTTGCCCATCAACAAACTTAGACAGAGAACTCTTCAAATCTTGAATTTCATTTTCGAGAGAGGTAATGTGTAACTCGTAACTGGCAATCTCTTGCTCACTGCAATTCACACATTCACTCAGCACCTTGTTAGCAGTTTTATACTTTTCAACTTCCTATGCCAGATTGCTCAGTTTATCAGGCTCTTCTATGTAAACAGACTTTCCTTTTTCTAAAGCTAGAAGTCTCTCAGACATAGTGGAGTTCAGCTATTTTAACTTCTCATTTTCTTCCTTAAGCTTATCATTTTGAATTAACTCATTTATTAGAGTCTGATATTCTGAGTTAACCTTGCTTTCTCTCCCAGCTTCAAACTCCTTCAATTCTTTTTATTATTTTTCAAAATCTTTCTGCAATTCCACATTTACAGATTTGATGGCATCAAATTTTTCAATCAGCAAATCATTCTCTCGTTTAAGTTTCTCTAATTTTTCTTCATTTTCTTTGGAGAATTTTCTGAGAGAATCATTCTCACTTTTCACCTTGTTTAAATCAGAACTAACACATTCAAAAATTTTCAGCAAATCCTTACTCTGAACAGAATCATAACAAGTTAGGCTAAGCTTCTTCTCTAGTTCAGAGATTTCTTTTACATGATCTTGATTCTCAATTTTCAGCAACGAAATTTGTTTTTTCAACATTTGAATATCAGACATAAAAGCATCATGAACATTTTTCAGTTCAGCACAATTTTTACAATCAGAATTCAAACTGTCTGACCTACTACTCTTCTTCAATTTTTTGTATTATTTTCTTAACTGTTCATGAGACTCAAGCAACTCAGCATATGCATTCTCCCAATCATCTAAAGAGAAATTCTCGAAGGGATTTACCTCTTCATCATTATCATCTTCATTCTGATCTTCTTCTTGATTACTGCTCTATCCACTTCCTCGAGCCATCATGCAGCTCGGTTGATTTCCTTCCTCGGCTATCTTTATCATCTTCAATATATCCCTTGCAGATCTTCAACCAAGGAAACATGAATGAAGAGCTCGATTAGTCGCGGCCTTCATTAACTCCAGTGCTTTCTGATTTTCTGCACACATAGATCGATGCTTGTTAGTCCATTTGGACTGATCTTTTGGTAGTCTATGTGGACCATGTGAAATCACTTTCCACAGGTCTGGATCAACAGATTTAACATGAGAACGGAAAGCACAGTGCCACTGATTGACATCAGAACCACTAAAGACGGGTGGATGAGCCATTGAAGCAGATCAAAACTAATTCAAAGCAGTGGATTCAAACCGATAAACCAAATCTAAAAAAAATGCACCGAAGACAGCAGGGTCGGATCTGCAAGTCGCTGGACCTACTATGCAGACACTGCTCTGATACCAAATGATAGGATCAGTGCGATGGATTCAGAGGGGGGTGCATGAATCCCAGCCTTCAATAAACTTTTCGCTCAATAAAAGACTAGAACACTATCAAGGCAAATAGACAATCTGAAGAACAAGTTAAATTCTCTTTTAAACCACTGAGCAAATATATAAGGCGCGCCTAAACAAGCAACTAGCGGAAGCAGAAGAATGCAATCAACTTACAGCACGGATAGAAACAAGAATGCTCAAAGCAACCTGTGAAGGAGGTAGACGATAAGGAACAAGCGCACAAGCCCAACCACACTGCACAGAAGATTTTTAGGTGGTTCGGTCACCAAGACCTACATCCACCCCTCACTCCAAACCGGAGTGAGGCTTCACTAGCTAACGCTAGAACCAGCAGACTCAGTCTGTGAACACTTGCTGCCAAACAGCTTGACCAGGGGAATAGCCTCCCCTATTCCTCCAAACCGGAGGGCAACCCTAGTGACACCCAGTGACTAGAAACCAGAGACCGAGGTCTCTCTTCCTCCACCCAGGAGGGAACCCACCAGTGACACCCAATCACTGGCAACCAGAGACACAAGTCTCTCTTCCTCCAAACCGGAGGGAACACCTGGACTTGCAACCCACAAGACCAAAACCGGAGACGAATCTCCCTTCCTCCAAACCGGAGGGGAACCCACAAGTGACAACCTGTCACTTGCAAACCGGAGACAAGTCTCCCTTCTCTTGAGACCACAAGAGGAATACCGATCTCTAACCAGAGAATCCAAAAATACAGTGATCAAATAAAAGGAAAATAAGAAATGAAAATACAACACTCGGAAAGCTGAAAACGCAATGTAAAATGTAGCTCACGCAGGAGCAAACTGGATTGGATCTGATACAAGTCCAGTAGACAGATCTTCAATAAAATCTTCTTTCTTCTTCTCCACGAGCTCTCTCTCTTTCTCTTCTTCTTCTTCTGCTTTCACACTCTGCCTCTCTGCTCTTTTTCTTCTTCTTCTGCTCACTGCCTCTCTGCTGCTATCACTTTCTTCTATCACTTACTCAATCAGCCCTCTTCTATCAGTCTTCTGCGGATGAAGAAACTTCACATATATATATATCAGCAGTAACTAGGGCGTGTGCCCCCTTTATCCAAAGGACACCTCAGATCACGTGCCAGGTGCCAACCTCGGATCACGTGCCCATTCATCAGCCTGTACAATGACAGAGTTACTTCAGTCGATCAGCAAAGAGTGTATAAACTTAATGAAGTAATGCATGAGCGTGTACAGACTTTAGATGCAGCATTTATGCAAGTATGTATAATGTGAGAATGTGTAGACTTAGAATGCAGCGATGTGCAGACTTGCTATGAAAGATGCATGTGCAATAGAAGAGAAAGTGTGTACAATGAGAATGAATGTACAGACATTACATTCACGAGTGTACAGACTTTTGATGAATGCATGTAGTGCACTAAGCGATGTGCATACTTCATTCATGCGTGCAGGTATGCTAACAACCGGATGTATAGACATGAAACAGGGGAGTGTATAGACTTGATGTTTACATAAATGAGAACTCAATGTACAGACTTGTTGTCCCTGCAACAGATGACACCAGTGTATAGACTTGCTAAGCTTTCGCTAAGTCTATATAGACTTGATCATGCAGTGTCGACACCAGTGTACAGACTTGAATGAAAGCAATGCATGCACAGTGATGCAATGTTCAGACTTTGCTGAAAGCTGCCAGTCAATGTATGGACTTGACTGAAGGCAACGCTGAAGTAATGTTTAGACTTGCTACACTGCATGCATGTATAGACTTTACCTTAGAGACGCTGTATGAAACGGTGGATGTACAGACTTGGATTGTACAGACTTACAGTGTGCAATGCATGCAACGTATAGACTTGATAAAGCTTCAAAGCACAAGACACTTGGCCAATGTACAGACTTGGAAAGCTTGAGCCAATGTGCAGACTTGAAACAAGTGAACACGGTGATGTGTAGACTTGACCAATGTACAGACTTGAAGCGAAGACCAATGTATAGACTTCAAAGCAGATGCCAAGGCCATGTACAGACTTGAAGTGAAAACCAATGTATAGACTTGAATGCTCGAGACAGCAATGTATAGACTTTGGTGCCCAAATGCAATGTATAGACTTTGATGCCAAAATGCAATGTATAGACTTTACTTCGTGCAAGCTACAGGACAGTGTATAGACTTGATGCAACTTCAAAGCAGCTACAGGACACTGTATATACTTGAATGTATGTGCAATGCAAAGGCAATGTGTAGACTTAGCGTGTGTAGTGAACAATGTATAGGCTTGGTCATGCGTGCACAATGTATAGACTTGCGTTATGCAGCCAAACTATGTACAGACTTGATGAGGCGCTAAGTGAAATAGAGCTGGCTGTACAGACTTCAATATGAAGGCTTTGGCTGTATAGACTTTGAGAGAGATGATGCATGAGAGGATGCATGCACAAGGTTGTACAGACTTGGTCTTTTAATTCAACAAGACTCTGGACGATGTATAGACTTTACGAGCAAGATGCAACAAAGTGTATAGACTTGAACAAAGCGTGCACAGACAATGTATAGACTCTACGAGCAAGAGGCTGTTGTGTAGTGGACAACGGATCTAGAGGGGAGGGGTGAATAGATCTGCCCCTCTTTTCACAATGGAACCCTCTAAATAGCTAGATAGAACAAATCGCAGAGGAATATAACTAGCTAAATGAAGGACACAACGATTTGCTTAGCAAGATGATTACTATTATATCGATTAGGACTTAAGCATGCATCTAGAACGAAACAATCACACAAACAAACCATAACACATGAGATTTTAAGGTGGTTCGGACTGAATCCCCAGTCCTACGTCCACCCCTCACCAAATCCGGTGAGGCTCCACTAGTGCCATGCACTGAACCGTAAATCGGAAAGATCACCGATTGCCATCCTACTAACCGCCGGTAGGGACGTCAACACCGCAGATCGGACAACTTCCGATTGCCTTCCTGATAACCACCGGTAGGGACGATCTTCAGTTCCAAATGTTTGAATGAAATGGAAAAGAACAAGTATGAAAATACTCAAACAAGATATGAAATATGCTCAAGGAGAAAGATCTTATCTGAGTTTGTTGGAGCTTGAATGCTTCACTTGGCTTGGAGTTGATCTCCTCTTGAAGTAGCTTGAATCACTTGGAGATATGATGAAGAACTTCTTCCCAGAGTACTTTTCACAGCTACAGTACTCGAACTCCTCTCCCTTGAACACGCCCTTGCAGCCTCCTTTTATCTCCCTTATTAGCCTTTCTTGCTTCTGCTCTTCCTTGGAGGTTGCTGGATTAAGATATGAACTTGAATCATCTTGAGTTGATGGAGAGAGTGTTGGATGTAGCTTTGATCTTCCTTTTGATCCTCTTGAGTTGATGAAGAGAAAGAAGGATGCAATTTAGATCACCTTTGAACCCCTTGATTGCTTCTTCTTCCTTGGAGGTTGAGATGGCTTCAGATCTGGACTTGAATGCCTTGGAATGGATGAAGAACTCCTTCCCAAAACACTGTTCACGGAGGTGCTACAGTGCCTCGAAAATGGCCTCCCTTGATCTCTCTTGAAGCCTTGAAGCATTAGGGTTTTTAATCCCTCAAGTGAGAGTTTTATAGACCTTGAATGGTTTATAGACACCCCCTAGACCAGATCCACAATTTGTGGCAAGTTTGGTGTCTTTTGGATTAAACAAATCCATGGTGAATGGCCCTTTTCGAAGTTGGAAACAAAGTCAACAATTGATGGCTCGGGGCTGGTGGTCGACCTGCAGCTCCTGGCGGTCGACCGCTACTGTGAAACCTGCAAACGGGCGGTCCCTGGGATTTCCGGTCGACCGCCACTGGCTGGCGGTCGACCTGCAGCTGAAGGAACTATAGACGGGGAGCCTCTGGCTGGGGCAGTCAACCGCCCCTATGCTGGCGGTCGACCGCCAGCTGGGCAGCCCCCGCCTCATCTCGGGTCGGTTCGTTATCTGTTCTAGCTCTGTCGCTTGACTTCTTTAGCAGCCCGTTCATGTCTGTGGCATCTCCCTTGATAGTCTAAAATGTACCAACTGAGTTTCTGGCCTTGGATTCTCTTGGATGTACTTCTTTGTGCATTAACCTTGTATGTGTGACGAGCCGAATATCACGTGTCGACTTTTGCATGTTTTCACATCCTTGCTTGGGTGCGATCAATGAGCTTTCACTTTTGTTGACTTCACTGAATTCTTTGTCCATGTAATGGCTTACCTGTCATGGACAAACCATCACGTATGTCAGTCACATGAGAGTGGGAAATATCAATGACTAATAGTGTTTAGCCATTATCAAAACCAAGAATACCACAGAACGCAAATGACTGTAGGATGATGTCGAATTACCCAAGTGAACTCAAATGACCATAGGGGCACAACATTCTCCCCCTTTTTGATGATGGCAACACTGTGAGTCATTATATGGCAGAAATATCCTATATGGCAAATATGACAAAGTTTATGACATATGCAACCTATGTACAGCTCAAGATCCATGATAGTGAAACATGTAAATACGGATATGTATGCATGGATGATCAAAGCACGTGAATGGTACATGTGAATGCTTTGCACAAACCCTTATCACAGATGAAGGCTCTCCCCCTTTGATACTCCCATGACTCTCCCATGTCGACAAGGCACTCTCTCTTTTGACAACGCGATAACGCATAGCTTACAAAGGACTCACACAAATCTCTTTTGACAACATGATAACGCATAGCTTACAAAGGACTCACACACAAAGGACTCACACAAAGAATTCTCCCGCTTTGCCAACAGTAAAAAAGGAGTGATAAAGGAAAATGTTTGTGAGACCATAGCTGAAAGGAGTGGAGAGCAAGCCATTATATGCAAACCTGAAATAGACCGTGAGCAACATATATGGTTCAAATCTAATGAAATCCGAATTCATCAACAGAGTTCGAAAAGCAGTTACATCCAAGATGTAATAGAAATGAACCAAAGGTGCAAATCATGGCAATGTTTAACTGTCCCTTGTCTTATATATCCATATTCAATAACGACAAAGGGAATAACACAAAAGCATGTATTGAGGCTAAACAAGCAAGATTGAAGCATGGAATTGAATGATTGTAGCATATGTTGATTTTCAATATCTTTGGTATTTGAAGGCACATGACTCACTTTATACGAGCAATCAAGTCTAGTTCATGCCTCCTAGCCGTAAGAATACATGTTGTTTAGACGCCAGTATCCCTAGGTATTTGGCAAGACTGACGGTTATGCTTCAGAATGAACAGAGATAGCAAAGTCATGTCATGACATACCCAATCTCATTTCTTTGATGAGAAGATATATTTCTCAGCAATTATGCCAGTGCTCTGCCTAGAGTCCAAAAGTTTTAAGACAGAGATAACAGGGACACATCATGACATATGCATTTGTCACTTGATTTGATGACATGACATGTTTCTCCGTGCAATAATATCATTGCTCTGTCAAATTGATTTTCAAGAATTCTAGCTCATCAATATGTTTAAAAATAATACTAAGCCTGAGTGTATCACCAAGATGGTCATGAACTTTGAATTTTCAGATATCAGGATAGTCATTCAAAGCACAACATGCAGTCTTTAGTGAAAGTATATTAAAACTACAGAACATAGATGATTTCAACCAAGATATATCAGAACTACAAGGAAATCATTAAATCTGAACCATTTTCATTGAATGGACAATCATTAGGGCATGTAATAGAAAGCTCTTACACCATATGTCCATCTGTCTCATGAACTCAAACCAGACAGTAAGCCACTGAAGTGCAGTTTGCAAGAGGTTAAGAGAATCAACAAAACTCCCCCTAAGGATATACAATGGATACGCGAAGAGTTATGTGTGCAAGCAAGTGTAATGATAAGTGTCAAGAGGAGAATGACCTGAAACGTGTAGGGGTGGACATGAATTTGGTAGACATGAAATGCATGACCCAACATATGGTTGTACACTTATTAAATGCAATAGAATGAAGATGAAACTCATGTATGAATGCTGCAAAACGACAACTCCCCCTTACTATATGGCCTATATGCGATAATGACGCATGGTACTTGGCGGAGGTGAAACCTCACGCATATTGAGTGCTTCTAGACAAGCATAACCTGCCTTTCCATACATCAACATTTGATATACCATGGTCATGCAGGAAGGATGCTACACAGACCATGCAATGCATTATGAATCATGAACTCATTTCATTATTATGCATCTACATGCAATGCGACACATATACAAAATGACATATTGACATATAAACAATACATGAATGCCAATCTACAAAAACACATAACCAACTTGAATAAGATCATCATATCAGTTTTTATTGGCCTAAGGTCGGCAAAGACCAAGCTCTCTTCTGAGTGTTGAAAACCTGTCATTACACAAGGGCTTGGTGAAGATGTCAGTAATTTGATTTAGAGTATCAACAAAATGCAGCTCAAAGTTTTTCTTAACGACCTCATCTCTAATGAAGTGATGCCTAATCTCAATATGCTTAGTCCTAGAGTGTTGGAATGGATTTTTTACAAGGTTGATAGCACTAGTGTTATCACACAGAATCAGGACACAACCAAGATCCACCAAGTAGTCTTAGAGTTGATGTTTAATCCATAACACTTGGGTGCCACAGCTCCCCGCAGCAACATATTCTGCCTCCGCGGTTGAGAGGGCAACCGAGTGTTGTTTCTTGGAGGCCCAAGAAACTAAACACCTACCTAGAAACTGGCAATAGCCACTAGTACTCTTACGATTCATCTTGCATCCAGCGTAATCCGCATCAGAATAAGATATAAGAGATAAATCACATGATGACGGATACCACAATCCCAAATCTTGAGTGCCGGCAAGATATCGAAGGATACGTTCGACGGCAGTCAAATAAGATTCTCTAGGACTAGCTTGAAATCTAGCACAAAGGCATACACTAAACTGGATATCTGGTCGGGATGCAGTCAAGTAAAGCAAAGAGCCTATCATACCTCTATAGACCTTTGCATCCACCAATTTACCATTTTCATCCGAATCCAGTGAAGTTGAGGTGCTCATCGGAGTTGCAATGATTTTGCTGTTTGCCATGTCAAATCTTTTTAGCAGCTCCTTGATGTATTTGGCTTGGTTTATGAAGCAACCATCTTCTCCTTGGTTGACCTGCAAACCGAGAAAGAATTGAAGTTCTCCCATTAGGCTCATCTCAAATTCGCTTATAGAACCAAACACAATGTCATCAACATAAATTTGAACAATCAAGATGTTCTTACCTTGCTTCTTGGTGAAAAGTGTTTGATCTACCTTACCTCGTGTGTACCCTTTTTCAATGAGGAACGAGCTTAGTCTCTCATACCAAGCTCTTGGTGCTTGCTTAAGTCCATAAAGCGCCCTGTCTAGCTTGTATACAAAATCTGCATTGTTAGAATTCTCAAAGCCAGGGGGCTGCTCAACGTAGACTTCTTCTTTGATCAAGCCATTCAAGAAAGCACTTTTGACATTCATTTGATAAAGCTTTATTCTAAGGGAGCATGCAAAGGCAAGTTAAATTCTGATGGCTTCGAGTCTAGCAACTGGGACATAAGATTCATCAAAATCTATCCCAAACTCTTGATTATACCCTTGAGCCACCAATCTAGCCTTATTTCTTATTATCTTGCCATCCTCACTTACTTTGTTCCTAAAGACCCATTTAGTGCCTATGACAGATTGTGATGAAGGTCTAGGAACAAGATGCCAAACTTTGTTTCTCTCAAACTGGTTTAGCTCTTCTTGCAAGGAATTTATCCAGTTTTCATCTTTTAAAGCATCATCAATATTTTTGGGTTCATGCTGCGAGACAAGAGCAAGTTGATCTAATTCTTCCATAATTTTAAAATGTGACCTAGTTCTAGGTGGGTCATTCAAGCTACCAATGACATTCTCCAAGGGATGATCATTAAGAATTCTAATATTTGTAGAATCGTTACCTTCTCCTGGAGCTTGATCCCTTGCATTGCTTGATTCAGTTAGGTCACCATCTTCTTTTATTTCTTCTTGTGGAGGATCACACTTGTCCTTTATGCTTAGGAATTCCCCATCTTCATTACTTTTCCTGCAAGAGTTATCATTGTTAGAATCATGATATTCATCAAATGAAACATGGGGTGATTCTTCCATAGTTTGACTTTTGATATTATAAATTCTATAGGCCCTAGATCTATCAGAATATCCAAGGAATATACCTTCATCACTCTTGGGCTCGAATTTATCTAAGTCTCTTTTGTCATTGTTGTGAATGAAGCATTTCGATCCAAACACTTTCATATGTGTGAGAGAGGGCTTTTTACCTTTTAGCAACTCATAAGGAGTCTTTTTGGTGTGTGACCTTACCATAGAGCGGTTGATAATGTAACATGCCAAGTTTACCGCTTCAGCCCAAAACCTCCTTGGAAGTTGCCGTTCAGCAAGCATGGTTCTTGCCATCTCTACAAGTGTCCGGTTTCTCCTTTCAACCACACCGTTTTGCTCCGGCGTTCTTGGTGAAGAAAATCTGTGTGAAATCCCTTCGGCCCTGCAAAGGTTATAAAAGTTAGTATTTTCAAATTCACCACCATGATTAGATTGAATCTTAGAAATTTTAAACTCACCGTCCTACTTTATCTTCATGTAGAGTGCCTGAAACTCATCAAAAGCATCATTTTTGTGTGTGAGAAAGAAAACTCATGTGAACCTAGAAAAGTCATCCACCAAGACATATCCATATTTTCTACCACTTAAGCTAGAAGTTCTGGTTGGGCCAAATAGGTTCATATGAATTAGCTCGAGTGATTTGGATGATGTATTTTCAGATCTTCCTTTGAATGATTTTCTAGTTTGTTTACCTAGGGCACATGCATCACATACTTTATTTTCTTGTTTAAAGGATAGTTCAGGCAAACCTTTCACCATTGAATGCTTCAAGAGTTTATGCAAGACATTGTAGCTAGCATGTCCTAGTCTACGATGCCATATCCATGCAAGTTCAGATTTTGGTGCAGCAAGATAAAGATTTAAATGAGCAGGATCATCTAAGTCAATCATGTAAACATTATTAACTCTTTTACCAAAAATTTTTACTTTGTCATAATTTGGTTCAAGAATTCTGCATTCATGAGAGTCAAACAACACTTTGTGACCCTTATCACACAATTGACTTATACTAAGCAGGTTATATTTCAATCCTTCAACTAACAACACGTTACAAATGGAGTTAGAGAGGTTCTTACCTACATTACCTGTTCCAATGATTTTTCCTTTATTGTTTCCTCCAAATGTGACATATCCTCCTTCCTTTTCCTCCAAGAGACAAAATTTTGATTTGTCTCCAGTCATATGTCTTGAACAGCCGCTATCAAGGTACCCCCTGTTATGCATGACTGCAAGACATTCCTACACAAGCAATTAAGCAATGGTGTTTGGAACCCCAACCAAATTTGGGTCCTTTCAAGCTTTTCAGAATTTTAAAACATGAAACCATTTCTTTTGGAATCCAAACCTTCTTAACATTCATGCTTTGTTTGCTTAGAGCAGGGATTTGATTTTTCTTTTCCATCTTGACATTCATTTTTTGTTTAGAAGCTCTTTGTTGGATTTTGTAGAAGTTTGAGGAGGTTTGCTTCTTAAACCATTGAGGCCGTTGGTTGGTTTTGGGTTGAAACTGATTGTTTTGCCACCTATGGGATTGATGAACACAGAAATCATAATTTTCCCAAAGATATGGTGATGCTGGCCTATATGAGTGTGCAATCTAATTGTGGTGAAATCTGGAAGGTTGAGCATGCAATGGCCAAGGAAGTGTTGGCCTATGTTGTGGGGAAGGTCGACCTTTCTTAGATTTTTAGACAGGCTTTATGGGAATGTTGGTGACTTCCTCTTCAATCTTTTCTTTTCCTTTCTCCTTTTATTTTTGCTGGTTTTGTGTGGGAGTTATGTTTGAGGTGGAGGCTTCGGAAGATGAGATAAATGTGACTATTTTTAGCCCAATTGGCCTTTTATTTGTTGGTTCAAAATCCAACCCTTCCTTGTTGAAATTCATCCTACTACCTAGCAAAGCATCTAAGTTTTCTTTTCCATCCACAAAATTTTCCAAGGATTGTTGTTTATCCTTCAATTCTTTTTGTAAGTTTTCAATGTTTTGCAAGAGTTGAGTGTTGACATGTTTGACGGCTTCATATTTTTCAATACTCAATTTGTTGTTCTTTTCATAGGTTTGCATTTTTAGCTTAATGCTATCAATCTCATTTCTCAAATTTTTATTTTCAGTTTTCAAGTCAGCCATTTCTTTTCTTCCTTCCTCCAAGTTCTCAATCATTTTCTTGAGATCTTCAATTTCAGTTTCAAGTAGAGCATTCATATCATCCTTGTCATGATCATGCACAAACGAATTGATTTTTTTTTTCAATGATTTATTTTCCTTTTTGTACATCTCATATTTTTCCATGAGTTGTATATATGCATCCTCCCAATCATCAATTGTATAATCTTCAAATGGAGAATTTACCTCAGTTTCTTCATCACCTTTGGCCATAAGGCAAAGATCTTCTTTTTCTTTGTCCGAGGAACTAGTTCCGTCATCACTTTCCTCTTCATCGCTCCATGTGGACACCATGGCCTTGTTCTTCTTCTTGCCCTTCCATTTGTTCACTTTTTTGAATCTGTCGGGACAATCATTCTTGAAATGTCCTGATTTATTGTAAGAATAGCAAATGATTTTGTCAGATTTCTTAGAGTTTTCAGAATTAGATTTGAAACCATTTCTTACCTTTGACCTTCCTCTCATGAAGCTCTTACCTTCCTTTCTCAAGAATTTTTTAAACTTACGTGTGAGCATGGCTACGTCATCCTCTTCTCGCTCACTTGTTGAATCCTCACCTTCATCAGAAGTGCCATGACCGCTAGGTCCTGCTTTAAGAGCTAGGGACTTCTTCTTAGGTGCCTCAGCCTCTTTGTTCTTGAGGTTGATCTCATAGGTCATCAATGACCCAATGAGTTTATCTACCTTGGTAGTTACGAGATCTCTCGATTCTTCAACCACGGTAGCCTTTGTGTGCCATGCTGGAGTTAACGATCTGAGAATTTTCCTTATAATTTCTTACTCTGAATATTTCTTTCCCAAATCAGTTAAACTATTAGTAAGCACAGTCAATCGAGCATACATATCTTGAATTGATTCATCAGGCTTCATGCGGAACATTTCATATTCAGAAACTAAAATGTTAGCTTTTGTTTCTCGTACCTGAGAGGTTCCTTCGTAGATTACCTCTAGCTTGTCCCACATTAGTTTTGCAGATGCGCAGGTAGCCACTCTTGAGAATTCAACTGGATGGAGTGAGCATTGCATGATGTGTTTGGCACTCCAGTTGACAGTGGATTGCCTTATTTGTTCTTTGGTCCACAAGTCCTCATTATCCGTAAGCTCATACGGACCTTTGCTGAACACTCGCCAAAGTTCGTAGTCTTGGGCAGGAATGAACACCTGCATACGATGTTTCTAATAGGGATAATTAGATCGAGTGAAATAAGGAGGCCTATTCACAGAATGTCCTTCAGGTAGAAAACCCTTGGACGCTGATCCACCATTTCCCTCAAGGTCGTTGGACACCATAATGAGAGATTAGGCTCTGATACCACTTGTTGTGTAGTGGACAGCGGATCTAGAGGGGAGGGGTGAATAGATCTGCCCCTCTTTTCGTAATGGAACCCTCTAAATAGCTAGATAGAACAAATCGCAGCGGAATATAACTAGCTAAATGAAGGACACAACGATTTGCTTAGCAAGATAATTACTATTATATCGATTACAACTTAAGCATGCATCTAGAATGAAACAATCACACAAACAAATCATAACACATGAGATTTTAAGGTGGTTCGGACTGAATCCCCAGTCCTACGTCCACCCCTCACCAAATCCGGTGAGGCTCCACTAGTGCCATGCACTGAACCGTAAATCGGAAAGATCACCGATTGCCTTCCTACTAACCACCGGTAGGGACGTCAACACCGCAGATCAGAAAACTTCCGATTGCCTTCCTACTAACCACCGGTAGGGACAATCTTCAGTTCCAAATGTTTGAATGAATTGGAAAAGAACAAGTATGAAAATACTCAAACAAGATATGAAATATGCTCAAGGAGAAAAGATCTTGTCTCAGTTTGCTGGAGCTTGAATCTGATGCTTCACTTGGCTTGGAGTTGATCTCCTCTTGAAGTAGCTTGAATCACTTGGAGATATGATGAAGAACTCCTTCCGAGAGTACTGTTCATAGCTACAGTACTCGAACTCCTCTCCCTTGAACACACCCTTGCAGCCTCCTTTTATCTCCCTTATTAGCCTTTCTTGCTTCTGCTCTTCCTTGGAGGTTGCTGGATTGAGATATGAACTTGAATCACCTTGAGTTGATGGAGAGTGTGTTGGATGTAGCTTTGATCTTCCTTTTGATCCTCTTGAGTTGATGAAGAGGAAGAAGGATGCAATTTAGATCACCTTTGAACCCCTTGATTGCTTCTTCTTCCTTGGAGGTTGAGATGGCTTCAGATCTGGACTTGAATGCCTTGGAATGGATGAAGAACTCCTTCCCGAAACACTGTTCACGGAGGTGCTACAGTGCCTCGAAAATGGCCTCCCTTGATCTCTCTTGAAGCCTTGAAGCATTAGGGTTTCTAATCCCTCAAGTGAGAGTTTTATAGACCTTGAATGGTCTATAGACACCCCCTAGACCAGATCCACAATTTGTGGCAAGTTTGGTGCCTTTTGGATTAAATAAATCCATGGTGAATGGCCCTTTTCGAAGTTGGAATGTAACACCCTCAAATATAGCAAAGTTATACTCTATATCACCGAGGCGTCTTTTCAAGTATCGGCTCAGTTCTTGTAAAGAACTCCGAAGTTAAGCGTGCTTAATGGGGAGCAGTATCGGGATGGGTGACCAACCCGGGAAGTCCCCCATTCTGGAGCCGATCACTATCAAAAAGGTATAAAACCGTGAGGCTGGTAGGCCAAAGCGGACAATACCTCGATGGTATAGAGTACAGGGCGTGACAGAATGGTATCAGAGCTATACCCCAGCCGGAAGTGTGGGAACTAAGTGCCATGCAGGGCAAAGTGCTACGCTATGGGAGCCACCTCTTGAGTCCGTAATGGAGCAAAGTGCTACATAGTGGGAGCCACCTCTTGAGCCTGTAGGGGCCACCTCTAGAGTCCTACCTGCCTGGGGGCTTGATTGCATGATTGCGTGTTATATGTGCCCAGCGACGAGGACGTCGCCTATATAAGAGGGGTAGATTGTAACACCCTCAAATATAGCAAAGTTGTACTCTATATCACCGAGGCGCCTTTTCAAGTATCGGCTCAGTTCTTGTAAAGAACTCCGAAGTTAAGCGTGCTTAATGGGGAGCAGTATCGGGATGGGTGACCAACCCGGGAAGTCCCCCATTCTGGAGCCGATCACTATCAAAAAGGGATAAAACCGTAAGGCTGGTAGGCCAAAGCGGACAATACCTCGATGGTATAGAGTACAGGGCGTGACATGGAAACAAAGTCAACAATTAATGGCTCGGGGCTGGGGGTCGACCTACAGCTCCTGGCGGTCGACCGCTACTGTGAAACCTGCAAATGGACGGTCCCTGGGATTTTTGGTCGACCGCCTGTTTCAGCGTGTTTTTTTCCTTTCCTTTTCGTTCACGTATCGATCAACCATTTAACTAACTGGTAATCAACTGACTGATTGACGACGCGGGCTTGCCAGTCACATGAGTGACGATTTTATTGTGCGCTCATTCTGACCCATGTCAGGCGAATGTGAGGTTCGGTCGGGACCAGCAGTCCGCCATACCATAAAGGCTATGGCGTTAATTACATCCCCCACGAGGAGGGAACACCTTTGATTAATTGTCGAGATATCGGGCCATCAAAGCCGGAATAAAGGGTACAGAGCAGGCAAGTGATCATGCAGGATGATACGATTGACTACACACGATTTATTAGGGTGGACCCTGGTACACGGCGGAGGACTTAGGCTCGAAGGCCACCTTCACGCGTAACAAAGCCTCCAATCAGGCGTAACCTGACCTTCTAGCAATGTTATTTGATATACCAAAGATGCACACATTCGGGCATGCATTAACGTGACATGAATGCTCGGACCAAGACGTGACGGCAAGGATTCGAGACATATCGATTCAAGCTTGAGCATGCTAATTTTATTTAGTTTATTTGGTTGAGGAGCTTGCATCCTTCTGTGATTAGCATAGGGGATCATCCCATAAGTGGGAAAAGGGTTAGAATGACGTGACGACACAATTCGGAACAAAACCGATGCAGTGCACGCGAAGATAGGGGCTAAAAAGCTTGAAACGGCGCCCTGAAACGTAGGTAAAAGATTTAAAACGGCGCCAGAACCGTAGGTAAAGGGGGAAACCGTGTTAAAACGGTGTGGGGAGCTGGGGCACGCCGGGAAGGGCGCGCCGGGAAGAGCGCCCCAGAAAGGGCGCGCTGGGGAGGGCGCACCGTTTTAAGGCATTATCGCGCATGAACGTGCCGAATTAGCCCGATTGCATGGAAACAGGAGCTTCGTCAGTTTATTCATGGGTTTATTAAAAGGTTTTTGGAGGATTTTGAGAATTTATTGAATTGATTATACATCGGATCGGTCCCGAGTCATCCAAAGGTCAAATCACGGGCTTGCGCGAGGTCCGGACTCGAGCGCGGCGGTCGTTCCGAGTTTAGACTCGTTCGAGCCGGAATTTCGGCAGCATCTCCCCATCCCAACCGATTGTCGGGGAGACGCGGGGAGCACTCACGTGGCGGAGTAAACCCCTAAAAGCCGGGTGGCGCAACGGCGGCCGGCAGACCCAAACGGATAGGAAGACCCCGAGGGCTAGCCTGCTAGGGGCACCGAGTCCGTGGGTAACAGTGAGTGAGTGAGGCGCCTCGATATGGGAGCGAAAACCCCGAGGGCTAGCCTACGAGGGGCACGCGACCCGAGTCACCACAACACTCGAATCGGGACGACCGATTAGAGAAGGAAACCCCGAGGGCCAGCCTACGAGGGGTACACGCATCTCACGGCCACCACAAAGTCCATTAGGGACTGTGGATTTGAGGTGTCGGGATTAACCCGTTTACTATTCACTCATTAATCCATAGGAGATTCGTCACTACAGGACGGCCCCCGGTGGACAGAGTGCTATCAAAACGGAACAGTGGGGGATGTTCCCCCTCCCCGGGTTACTGATCCACACTAATGAAACAGTAGAACGGAGCTGTGAGATCATTTGCATAACCAGCAGGCCAAAACTAATGCCTGTAGATATGCATACATTCATGCACATGCATGTTCACAAATCAAAGAAATATTCATCAAGGAATGTTCAGAAAATAATAACGGGAATGTGGGGATGCCCTTATTTCCCTCTGTTCATGGTCGAGAATAGAAAGGGTATTACGAGGGCGGCCCAGACAGGTTGGAGGAACCCATGTATTGTGTCACGCCCCGAGCGCGGAAGATACCCGGAGATGCGCGACGTGTCTATATCAATCATGTCAATCAGAGTGGTCGTGTATTCGACACAAAGACAGAGATGCGCAAAATAGCAAGATAACCCAATCCTTTATTTCATAATGGATAGACTATTACAAATCCAATACTTTGTTTAATAACAAAAAGGAAAAGAATACATATTTGACTCAAGAAACTATTGAAAAGACTAGACGACACTTGTAGAAGCTCTATCACTTTCACTCTTGACCATTCCCATCCGATTGACTTCCATCGTCGTCGGACTTACCTGAAAAGTAGAAAGGGACAAACGGAATGAGCGAACGCTCAGTAGGAAATTATATCTCAAGTACTAGCAAGGGGTTTAAGTAATTACATTTTCATGAATGCAATAAGCTATGCATGCTCGCATGAAACGACAAGATAGAGAGAATGTAATATCAAGAAATAAGATGAACTTATCATGAACTTTCAACAAGATACAAGTTATTCAAGATATTCAAGCAAGCACGTTTAACAAGTCATGTCAAGAACTTTGGCTATCATGTATCAAGCAAGTAAATTACCCTTTTTCGGGCCACGCATTTCATGTAAAGTCAAGTACGATTCAAGTACAAGATGTGTGTGGAATGTCCAATCAAGCAAGTCAAGTACTCGGTATAATGCCAGATACCTTATCATTTTAACTCCCATGGGCACAAGTACTTTCGGGTGCTCCTCCCAGGACCAGATCGGGCCCTATATGCGCAGGCATTTATCATGTGTTTTGACATCCACTCTTGTTTATAGCCATCATAGAATTTCAATAATCAAGCTTGTAGACACGTACGACAACTTTGATAGAATAGAGTCCAAAATATGACAAAGGACATAGAATGGCGATAATAACGGTATAATCACGATATCGATAAAACTAGGTAGAATATGGTTCCCTTAACTTAGGTACCATGACAAATCAATATGGACATTCTTTATATAGAATTGAGGTCCACATGAACAGTATATCAAAGTAAGATACCCTCATTCTTATCATAGAATTGGGGTTTACAAGAACGACATGATATGGCATGATATCATCATCCCATTAAGAATTTCTTATGATATACTCTTTGTATAATCATAAGGGCCGGTATACCATGTTTCTTTAGAGTGACATGGCATCAATGGTGTAATGGGTTTTTAGGGTACAACCAGCTCAGTCGGCCTTGAGGGAATCCAAGGCTACGAGGAGTCTTACGGAGGTCTCTATGACTAACTCGCTAGTCCAAAGGAACGGAATGTCCAATGGAGAGCTTGTATGTCAATGAGAGTTGAGTGTGATCGATAAATCAACATGAAACGTGGGACTATACTCACGGAGTGGAGAATAGTGCCGATATATATATATATTATGATATATAAAACCATCGGTTAGCAAATCAGAGGAAAAAATCAGTTTACAGTAAAATAACGACTTAGGTCAAGTCGTTTCTCAAGTAATTAACGCCTAACAGAAGGGCGTTTACATATGGTCCGTTTTGCAGAATTTTCAATAATTCAATAATTTATCTAAAACGCGCCTTCGTCAGGGGCGTTTCTTCAAGAGTTGACGACTACATTAGCAGGCGTCTTTTATTTACAATATTTTTCAGAACATATTTATTTTCAGAAATTATCAAAAACGCGCCCTTGGCAGGGGCGTTAATCATTAAATTCTTATTTTCTCAGAATATATATTCCAGGATTTTAACAGATACGCGCCCTAGTAAGGGGCGTTTATTTTTAATTCACGCCCTGTGATGGGGCGTTACCACAGGGAAAAACGACCTAGTCTAGGTCGTGAATTCAAGAAATATCAGGAATTTACATGATTAGCAAGATTTGCACGATAATCAAGGATAACAATCATATAGTCATGACAGGAAAATTGGCAGGAATTCACATGCAGTATATCAGATTTGATGTTTCATGTTTATTGACTTTTAACCGTTAACAATTATTGATTTGATTACATGTAATTGCATGGATAATCAGTTCTTAAGATTTACATGAAATTAACGCCTGTGTATAGGGCGTCAAATATGAAATTGACGACCTTGGCAGGGTCGTGACTTGTAAATTAGCGCCCTAGTCTGGGGCGTGTATTTCATAGTCACGCCCTTGCTAAGGACGTTTCTTTCAAGAAATTAACAGAAAGTCGTTCAGAAACTATAGTAAACCAAACCATGTATATGCATGATAATTATTGTACTGTATCAATTTAGTTTGGGCTACAGTGACTTGAGAAAATCCTACCTTTAATGGTTGATTTGGTTTAATCGATGGGACGAAGAATCCGCTGGTAGCAGTAAGAAGAGAAGGTGATTGTGTTTGATGAGGATGATGAAGATATTGATCTTCTGTCTTCAGGAACTTCACCCAACAATCGATCTGTAAGAAAAAGAAAAGAAGATGAGGAAGATGGGGACATAACCGTAGTTAAAAAAGGTTTTTAGAAGAACCTTACCTATGTTCTTCACAGCGTGTGCTCTCTCTTCAACCTGTAAGAAGAGAAGGAGATGAAGAACGTTAGTTCTTCATACACTCGAAACAGAAAGAAAGGAATAAGAAGAACAGTTCTGTTCTTCACTTACCGTCGCAGAGGCTTGAATCAAATAGGTTTAGGGTTTGTTCGATCAAGACTTTTTATAGGATTTTGGACGTCCTGTTAGGGTTAGTGTTCTAGTGGAAGTAATACTTCTATGATAGAGTCATTACCACGTTTGAACTCTTTCTAATGCTTATAACTTACCCTAGATAAGTTCTGGGTTCGAACGGTTTACGAACTGAATTAACGCCTTTGGTCAGGGCGTCGATTCTTGAATTGACGACCTAGTTCAGTTCGTTTCTTAAGAAACGTCTTGGATAAGGGCGTTCCTTGTTTTTGAAACACGCCCCATATATGGGCGTTTCTTTTACTTGCCTATTTGGTCGTGAGAGTTGACGACCGCACGTGTGGGCGTCCTTTCTTTAGTCACGCCTTTGATAGAGGCGTTTCTTTTTGAATTAACGCCCTAATAAGAGGCGTTATTTTAATTTTGTTTTACTTCATCTAATTAATCCTATTCTCATTATCTGTATTACTACTGTAATATATATATGTTTTAATTTATTTCAAATATTCATTTATCAGGGTTGCTACACCCTCCCCCACTTAAAAAGAATTTGGTCCCCAAATTCAATATATATATAATTATACATGTGGAGAGCGTAGAACATATACCTCTTAGAATAACTCGGGAAATCGTTTCTTCATAGATTCTTCGGTCTCCCATGTCGCTTCGCGTTCAGGATTCTTATTCCATTGCACCTTGAGCATGGGAATAACCTTATTCCTTAGAGCTCGTATTTCTCGATCTAATATCTTCATAGGCTTCTGTTCATATGTGAGATCTTTCTGGATCACCAGATCTCCATGTTCAATAATATGAGATGGATCGTGCACATACTTCTTCAACATAGATATGTGAAATACATTGTGTACCTCGGACAACTGAGGAGGCAACGCGATGCGATAAGCAACCTCGCCAACTCTTTCGAGTACCTCAAATGGTCCGATGAATCTTGGCGTAAGCTTGCCCTTAACACCAAATCTTCGTATGCCACGTCCAGGGGATATTTTAAGAAATACATGATCTCCAACCTGGAATTCAAGATCTCTTTTCTGGTATCAGCATAAGCCTTTTGCCTGGTCTGAGCAACTTGTAATCTTTCCCTGATTACTTGTATCTTCTCGGTTGTATCCCTTACCATGTCTGGACCTAACAGTTGTTTTTCTCCAACTTCGTTCCAACATATGGGAGATCGGCAACTCCTTCCGTATAAGGCTTCGAAAGGTGCCATTTGGATACTAGCTTGGTAGCTATTATTATATGCAAATTCAACTAAAGGTAAGTGGTCATGCCAGCTTCCTCCAAAGTCAATAATGCATGCTCTCAGCATATCTTCAACAACTTGATTAGTTCGCTCGGTCTGACCATCCGTTTGTGGGTGAAAAGCAGTACTAAAGTTGAGCCTTGTCCCCAACGAATGTTGTAATCCCTTCCAAAAATGAGAAGTAAAACGGGGATCTCTATCAGACACGATTGAGACAGGAATCCATGTATCCTGACTATTTCTTTGATGTATAGTGCAGCTAGCACATCAATTGACCATCGGCTTTTGATTGGCAAGAAATGTGCCGATTTAGTCAATCGGTCAATGATAACCCAGATTCCATCATGTCCTCCTTTAGATTTAGACAAACCCATGATGAAGTCCATACCAATATCCTCCCATTTCACTTAGGAATATCTAGAGGATGTAGTTTTCCCGCAGGCTTTTGGTGTTCCGCCTTGACCTGTTGGCATGTGAGACAGCGTGATACATAGTCCGCTATTTCTCTTTTCATATTAGGCCACCAAAAGTTCCTCTTTACATCTTGGTACATTTTGGTTGATCCTGGATGAATAGTGTACCTTGATCGGTGAGCTTCATCTAAGATCTTCTTCTTTAATTCCGGACAATCAGGTATACAAGTTCTATCTTTGAACGATAATCTTCCATCAGAAGTTAGTTGAAAATCAGATTGTCCTTCTAATCTGCCCTTGATTTCTACTAACATAGGATCATCATCCTGAAGTGTTTGTATCTCAGATAACAAATCTGACTGTATGCTTACATGAGATAGTGTGACAAATTTGGATTCCATGTCCAAGCTTATATTGAGCTCGGAGAATTGTTCAAGTAACCTCCATTCTTGCATCATACAATTTGCTATCATTGCTCTCGGCTTTCGACTAAGGGCGTCAGCAACATAATTACCCTTTCCGGGATGGTATTGTATATTGAAGTCGAAGTCCTTGAGATATTCTAGCCAGCGTCTTTGTCTCATGTTTAGCTCCTTTTGTGAAAATAGATATTTGAGACTTTTGTGATCGGAGTAGACAGTGAACTGTACTCCATAGAGATAGTGTCTCCATATCTTTAGGGCAAATACTACCGCGGCCAGTTCTAAGTCATGGACGGGGTAATTCTCCTCATGCTTCTTTAGTTGACGTGAAGAGTATGCTATGACCTTTCCTTGTTGCATTAGGACACATCCGAGGCCAATGCCAGAAGCATCAGTGTAGACCTCGAATTTCTCTCCTTCTATCGGTAGAGCTAAGACCGGAGCTGTGGTGAGATGATCCTTGAGAGTTTGAAAACTTCTTTCACATTCCTCACTCCATTCGTATCGGATCTCCTTACGAGTTAATCTTGTAAGTGGTATGGCGATCTTAGAGAAATCTTTAATGAATCGTCGATAATAGCCTGCAAGACCTAAGAAACTTCTGATCTCGCTTGCATTAGTGGGTCTTTCCCAGTTTCTCACAGCTTCAACTTTTGACGGATCTACAGATAATCCGTCCTTTGATATGACATGTCCGAGAAAAGCCACTTCTTCAAGCCAGAACTCGCATTTGCTGAGTTTAGCATATAATTGATTTGTCCTCAAGACTTGCAATGCAATCCTCAAATGTTCTTCATGTTCTTCCTTAGTCTTGGAATATATCAATATATCATCAATGAAGACTACTACGAATTGATCCAAGTAAGGCCTGAATATGCTATTCATTAACTGCATAAAGGCAGCAGGGGCATTTGTTAGTCCAAAAGGCATAACAACAAATTCGTAATGGCCATACCTGCTTCTGAATGCGGTCTTGTGAATGTCATCGTCCTTGATTCTTAATTGATGGTATCCCGACCTGAGATCAATCTTGGAAAAATATTTGGATCCTGAAATCTGATCAAATAATTCATCGATTCTCGGCAGTGGATACTTGTTCTTGATAGTAAGATGATTTAATTGTCGATAGTCGATACACAATCTCATGGATCCATCCTTCTTCTTTACAAATAAGACTGGTGCTCCCCACGGGGAAGTACTTGGTCTAATAAACCCTTTTCGGATTAGTTCCATCAACTGCTCCTTCAACTCCTTGAGTTCAGCAGGGGACATTCTATATGGTGCCTTTGAAACGGGACCAGCACCAGGGACTAAGTCAATGGTGAAGGCTACATCTCTTTGAGGGGGTAATCCCGGCAAATCTTCCGGAAATACGTCTGGAAATTCTCGCACTACCTGAATGTCCTCTATCTTGGTTTCTTTAGCTTCTTTAATAGTGACAAAAGCAAGGAAGGATACACATCCTTTCTTGACGAGCTTGCTTGCTCGAAGAGCCGAAATAAGAGGGGATTTGCTTCGACTCTTAGGACTAGTATAAGTCAGTTCCGGAAATTCCTTGAAAACAATCTTGCTATCACAACAATCAACCGTTGCCTGGTATTTGGATAACCAATCTGCTCCTAGTATAACATCATACTCTTTTAGATCTAAGTAGATAAGATCAATAGGAAAATTCTTTCCTCGAACCAATACCTCACAGTTTTGATAATGATGTGTGATATCCGTCTCGTTTCCGAGAGGAGTAGACAATATTAACTTCATCCATTCTGGTTCTAGAGGTAATGGGTCAGCAAACTTCTTGGAAATAATGGAATGCGATGCACCCGTATCAAATAAGACATGTGCATATTTGGAACAAATTTTTAATGTACCTTCCACCAATCCGCCTTCTTCTTCTGGTTCGGTCTCTTGGATTGCATGAAGACGCGCGTTCCTTGTCACTGGGCGTTTACCCTCACCGTCTTGGTCATTCATTAATGGACAATCGGGAATCCGATGTTCACGACTCCCACAACGGAGACATGCTCCTAATTTCCTCCAGCATTCTTCTGTTTTGTGACCAGCCTTGTCACAATGCTTGCATATTACGTTTGAAGGTGTAGTGGTGATAGAGAAAGGCTTGGATTTCTTGAACTTCTGATCTTGAGAGGAAGAACCTCCATTATTGGGCCTCTTCTTAAAGTTGGGTTTAAAAGAACCCGAACTTGTGACTTGCTCCTTTTTGTCTTTCCCACGGATCCTATCAGATAGTTCCGTGGCATCTTCAAGCAACTGAGCTCGGCGCACTATTTCGGTATAAACTTGAATATCCATAGGCGCCAGTTGAGTAATGTAGTGGGGCCTAAGCCCATTAAGAAATCTACGGGCTTTCATCTTTTCCGTGCTAATTAAATGCTTAGCATATCTAGACAGTCTAGAGAACTGTGCTTCATAATCAGCCACCGATAAAGATCTTTGCTTTAATGCGGCAAATTCGGCGGCCTTCTTTTCCTGGACCCTATCAGAGAAATATTTGGCGTTGAAATATTCAACGAATTCTCCCCATGTAACTTGAGTTGGGTCTATAGTAGCTTCAATCGACTCCCACCAGCATCTAGCATCCTTTTCTAACTGGAAAGTAGCTAATAAGACTTTGTCCTGATCCGTGCATTGCATGACACGGAATATACGTTCAATCTCCCGAACCCAATGCTCGGCATCGTCTGGATCGGTCGATCCCATGAACTTCGGGGGATTCATATTCTTGAATGCTTGGTGTAAGCTTCCAGCTCGTGGAGCACCACCTTGTGCTACCTGTTGTAGCACTTGGGTCATCCCTTGAAGGGTACGCTGCATGTTGCGCCATTGAGCACGTTCGGCAGCCATTATCCTACAATTACAATAGCTATGTTAGTATTATATCACTATGATCTTATAAAGGACTCCATGATCATTTAACCCTTGGTTCTACCCACTCTCACTTGGTTAAAGGTTTTGAAACCTATCCTTGGACTTGGGTTTCCTAGGAATTGAATACCTTAGGCTCTGATACCACAAAGACTGTCACGCCCCGAGCGCGGAAGATACCCGGAGATGCGCGACGTGTCTATATCAATCATGTCAATCAGAGTGGTCGTGTATTCGACACAAAGACAGAGATGCGCAAAATAGCAAGATAACCCAATCCTTTATTTCATAATGGATAGACTATTACAAATCCAATACTCTGTTTAATAAAAATGGAAAAGAATACATATTTGACTCAAGAAACTATGAAAAGACTAGACGACACTTATAGAAGCTCTATCACTTTCACTCTTGACCATTCCCATCCGATTGACTTCCATCGTCGTCGGACTTACCTGAAAAGTAGAAAGGGACAAACGGAATGAGCGAACGCTCAGTAGGAAATTATATCTCAAGTACTAGCAAGGGGTTTAAGTAATTACATTTTCATGAATGCAATAAAGCTATGCATGCTCGCATGAAACGACAAGATAGAGAGAATGTAATATCAAGAAATAAGATGAACTTATCATGAACTTCAACAAGATACAAGTTATTCAAGATATTCAAGCAAGCACGTTTAACAAGTCATGTCAAGAACTTTGGCTATCATGTATCAAGCAAGTAAATTACCCTTTTTCGGGCCACGCATTTCATGTAAAGTCAAGTACGATTCAAGTACAAGATGTGTGTGGAATGTCCAATCAAGCAAGTCAAGTACTCGGTATAATGCCAGATACCTTATCATTTTAACTCCTATGGGCACAAGTACTTTCGGGTGCTCCTCCCAGGACCAGATCGGGCCCTATATGCGCAGGCATTTATCATGTGTTTTGACATCCACTCTTGTTTATAGCCATCATAGAATTTCAATAATCAATCTTGTAGACACGTACGAAAACTTTGATAGAATAGAGTCCAAAATATGACAAAGGACATAGAATGGCGATAATAACGGTATAATCACGATATCGATAAAACTAGGTAGAATATGGTTCCCTTAACTTAGGTACCGTGACAAATCAATATGGACATTCTTTATATAGAATTGAGGTCCACATGAACAGTATATCAAAGTAAGATACCCTCATTCTTATCATAGAATTGGGGTTTACAAGAACGACATGATATGGCATGATATCATCATCCCATTAAGAATTTCTTATGATATACTCTTTGTATAATCATAAGGGCCGGTATACCATGTTTCTTTAGAGTGACATGGCATCAATGGTGTAATGGGTTTTTAGGGTACAACCAGCTCAGTCGGCCTTGAGGGAATCCAAGGCTACGAGGAGTCTTACGGAGGTCTCTATGACTAACTCGCTAGTCCAAAGGAACGGAATGTCCAATGGAGAGCTTGTATGTCAATGAGAGTTGAGTGTGATCGATAAATCAACATGAAACGTGGGACTATACTCACGGAGTGGAGAATAGTGCCGATATATATATATTATGATATATAAAACCATCGGTTAGCAAATCAGAGGAAAAATCAGTTTACAGTAAAATAACGACTTAGGTCAAGTCGTTTCTCAAGTAATTAACGCCTAACAGAAGGGCGTTTACATATGGTCCGTTTTGCAGAATTTTCAATAATTCAATAATTTATCTAAAACGCGCCTTCGGGAGGGGCGTTTCTTCAAGAGTTGACGACTACAGTAGCAGGCGTCTTTTATTTACAATATTTTTCAGAACATATTTATTTTCAGAAATTATCAAAAACGCGCCCTTGGCAGGGGCGTTAATCATTAAATTCTTATTTTCTCAGAATATATATTCCAGGATTTTAACAGATACGCGCCCTAGTAAGGGGCGTTTATTTTTAATTCACGCCCTGTGATGGGGCGTTACCACAGGGAAAAACGACCTAGTCTAGGTCATGAATTCAAGAAATATCAGGAATTTACATGATTAGCAAGATTTGCACGATAATCAAGGATAACAATCATATAGTCATGACAGGAAAATTGGCAGGAATTCACATGCAGTATATCAGATTTGATGTTTCATGTTTATTGACTTTTAACCGTTAACAATTATTGATTTGATTACATGTAATTGCATGGATAATCAGTTCTTAAGATTTACATGAAATTAACGCCTGTGTATAGGGCGTCAAATATGAAATTGACGACCTTGGCAGGGTCGTGACTTGTAAATTAGCGCCCTAGTCTGGGGCGTGTATTTCATAGTCACGCCCTTGCTAAGGACGTTTCTTTCAAGAAATTAACAGAAAGTCATTCAGAAACTATAGTAAACCAAACCATGTATAAGCATGATAATTATTGTACTGTATCAATTTAGTTTGGGCTACAGTGATTTGAGAAAATCCTACCTTTAATGGTTGATTTGGTTTAATCGATGGGACGAAGAATTCCGCTGGTAGCAGTAAGAAGAGAAGGTGATTGTGTTTGATGAGGATGATGAAGATATTGATCTTCTGTCTTCAGGAACTTCACCCAACAATCGATCTGTAAGAAAAAGAAAAGAAGATGAGGAAGATGGGGACATAACCGTAGTTAGGAAAAGTTTTTAGAAGAACCTTACCTATGTTCTTCACAGCGTGTGCTCTCTCTTCAACCTGTAAGAAGAGAAGGAGATGAAGAACGTTAGTTCTTCATACACTCGAAACAGAAAGAAAGGAATAAGAAGAACAGTTCTGTTCTTCACTTACCGTCGCAGAGGCTTGAATCAAATAGGTTTAGGGTTTGTTCGATCAAGACTTTTTATAGGATTTTGGACGTCCTGTTAGGGTTAGTGTTCTAGTGGAAGTAATACTTCTATGATAGAGTCATTACCACGTTTGAACTCTTTCTAATGCTTATCACTTACCCTAGATAAGTTCTGGGTTCGAACGGTTTACGAACTGAATTAACGCCTTTGGTCAGGGCGTCGATTCTTGAATTGACGACCTAGTTCAGTTCGTTTCTTAAGAAACGTCTTGGATAAGGGCGTTCCTTATTTTTGAAACACGCCCCATATATGGGCGTTTCTTTTACTTGCCTATTTGGTCGTGAGAGTTGACGACCGCACGTGTGGGCGTCCTTTCTTTAGTCACGCCTTTGATAGAGGCGTTTCTTTTTGAATTAACGCCCTAATAAGAGGCGTTATTTTAATTTTGTTTTACTTCATCTAATTAATCCTATTCTCATTATCTGTATTACTACTGTAATATATATATGTTTTAATTTATTTCAAATATTCATTTATCAGGGTTGCTACATATTGACCCGCCTTACACGGTGAAAATTCCTAGCATTCGATCGGAAGAGAAAACCCCCGGGGAGGGGAATCAATGTAGCCCTTGCCGTAGCAGGGCATAAAGCGTCGGGAAGACGGAACAGGAGTGAAATCATTCGGCCAAAGGAATGCACAATGCTTTGCGTTCATCCTCCACGGCGCCGGCATCATAGTCGGACGCCGCTTCACCGGCTACAGGGAAGAAGAGGAAACAAAAAAAAAGATCTATAGGAAAAGGAAAGCAGCATTCATTCATGATATAAGCAACAGGGAAAGGAAGTGCACAGAGCATCGCTTCGGCGCCGGCGTTGTCGTCCGGCCGCCGTTTTCATTAATATAAAGGACTCAGTACAAACAGAGAGGAAGAATAGAGATATTGGTGAGGGAGGGGAGGTCAGGCTCATATCATCGCCCCTCCCCTCACTCACTTACATTGTATCAGGGAAGAAAACCCAGGAAGAATAGGGGGAGCTCCACCAGGAGGAACACGGAGACCCACCTAAACAGACAGAGAGAGAGACTCTTCTTCTTCTCCGACGCCGGAGGATAAAACGGAACAGAGGACGGAGGTGGCGGCCTGAGAACCCTTGGAGAAAACCTTCTCCTCTAGAAACCCTCCCCTCCGAAGCTCTGATTGGCGGACCTCAGGTCCTTTCTATTTTCTTCTGGCTATCTCCCTTTTGGCCGAAGGCAGGCTATATATAGCCTTGTGGTTAATTCGGCGCCCCAGGAAGAGGCGCGCCGGATTGACGGCGCCGGGGAGAGGCCTCATTTGGCCTTTGCGCGCCGGTTCGACGGCGCCGGGGAACACCCCCTATTGTTCTTTGCGCGCCGGTTTGACGGCGCCGTTTTAACCTGTTCACTTGGCGTGTTCAGTCCGGTGGGCCCGGAGATGATTCTGGAAGCTCCCGTCGACTATTCCTCACGCCCTGGCCATCGAAGGGCCTTGATGGGGTGTTGACGAAGCTCTTGATGGGACGGACGGCCTTAAACAAGACTTCGTGTGTGTCTGGTCCGAGCACACGGGTGTCCTGTTGATGCAGCCTTCGGCACTCTAATTTGTGCTTCTGGCTGAGACGGACTCATGCTCGAAGCTTCCTTGCAGGATGACGTTACATCCTGGATAATTCCACCTTGAACGGTTATCAATCGGCCACTAACGGGCCCACTATGGCAAGAAGCCGAACCCGTGCCGGGTAATTGGGGTCTTCTGCTGACAGAACCTTCGGCCCCTTGTTGCGGATGACCGGGGACATTCTTCCTCCTTAGGAGTGTCATTGGGTAGACCGTCATCCTTGGTCGGGCGACAGATGCGGGGTAGCGGCATGACGAGGTCGATGCCAGATCATTGGGCAGGCTTGATTGCGCTGCCGGTTGGTTGCGGGTTCACTTCGACTCTCCTGAGGTAAAGTCCCCGATGTTCCCTTCAAGTTGGCTCAGGGCTTTGTCAGCTTGAGGGCTTCTCTTGATAAGTTGATCTTTATCGGATTCTGTGCTTCAGTGGGCCGTATCATTCATTTCTGCGGCTCGGTTGCCAAAGGATCATATTTTAAGTGCCAACAAATGCCCCCCAGATGTAGGCGGTGCAAGTGAGGCAGGAAAGCGGCACGGCCTATGGATGAGCTTCGTTTGGTTGACGGAGGCTCGAACGGCACTTAATTCTGGCGTCGGACGTTACTCCGGCGAGGTAGGAAGCCTGACGGTGTCACTTAAAACGGCGCGGCCTCCACGGCGCGCCAATCACTTAAAACAGCGCGCCCCGGGGCGCGCCGTTTTAACAGGGGTGGAGCCCCCCCCCTATATATGGCCTTCTTCTTCATTTTTTCTTCACAGAAGCTCATTTGTGAGATTTTTTTCTCTCTCTTCATCTCCCTTTCTCCTCTTCCCGCGGCGCCGAGTGGCTTTTGGGTTCGGGCGATTTCGCCTGTGAGCGGGTGAGTTGAGTGTTGCTGTTCTTTGGGTTTTGAACCCATTCTTCGGGGCCCGGGAGGCTCTTTGTAGGACTTGTCCTCGGAGCTGGATCCCTCGGGTGTCCCCTTTGGCCTAGGCCTAATGGCTGTGGCTGCTTTTAGGGGCTGCTCCCTTTGTGGACGGCTTCCGCTTTCTTTTGGCAAACCCTCGAGCTGAGGAGATGCTGTCAAAATTTTGTCAGAAATATTATTTCAATCAACTGATTTCTGACTTTTGTTTGTTCATCTCCGGGTACTATTTTGCAGATAACATGGCCTCCGGCTCTTCTTCCTCCGTATCCCGGGTCGCCGTGACATGGGGGAATGTCCATTCCCTTGATCGGGGGCTCCGACATGTAGCCGTGGTGGCTGAGTCTTCAGACTCAGAAACCGACACTGTCGACACCGGCCGTTTATTGATTCTTGACGGCAACCACTTCAGGTATGACCGAGGGGACGACATCAGACGGGACCATCCCAAAGATAAGCACCTGAAGGCGTTCCTCGAGCGCTTCAACCTTGGCGGGAAGCGTGATTTAATTCTGGTCTGCAGAGCTGAAGGAGCGCTACTGGCGGAGCGGGACAGCCTGACTGAGTCAGTCACCTATGGTATGCCCATGTACATCCCCGGGGAGCCCAGGAAGTGGGGGGCCATGCTCGGAGTGCAGGAATTATCCCCCGAGGCCGGGATGCTGACGAGAGCTCCGCAGTATACACCAGCTCGCTGGAATGAAACCACCGGCCGCGTTGACAGGGAGAAGCCCATATATGGTCTATTCCTTGCACCGCTCCATTGGGGATACCGGAACGAGCCTTTTCTTTTGGACTGCATGGCAGTCCGGTTCAAACATCAGGTTTCAGTGGGGTGGTTTGGAGAGCTCAAAGCCACCGATGCTCACGCCTTCAGACCGGGAGCGGTTGAATTTACAGACTTTGTGTTGCGGCAATACGCCCCATCCTGGTGCACGCTGGAGTTTATCAGAGCGTATACGCTTCCCGGTATAGATACCCGATCTCCCGAGGTCTGTGTTGCGGGATGATTGAAGTATTCTGCCCAGAGTACAATACTTTCTACACTGCAGAAGGTGAGACTTCATTGGATCTATGGAGCCTTTCTCAGCTGAGCGGCCTGCCGATAGATGGAGAGCCGTATGAAGAAGTTTGCTTCTCAGACTGGCTGAAGGACCAGACGGATGGTGAAGGCAAATACTTCATGGGCTTCGCCTATCGTTATCTGATGAAGGCGTACCGCACCTTGCTGCGCCTGACACTTGACTCGCGGGAAGCGCGAAAGCCTGGCGAGAAGAGACGCGTGCGGATGGGCACGTGGCTTCAATATTTCTTTGGTGGGGAGCAACACTATGAGGACTTCCCCACAGTGGTTCCGACAGCGGTGGCGCAGAAGAAGAGGGCTCGGCGCCAAGCAACATATCCTGCTGTCTCAGGGAGAGGGCGGCAGGCCGGCCCGAATCCCACGGGAGTTGACGCAGTTACACATTGTGCTGCGTACTTGACATATTGGCTTTGTTCATTCGCCCTTCCTCAAGGAGACGAGACGGTGATTAGGCCGGAGGTGATTTACCCTGCCTGTTTGATGGCTTGGGGGACGAAGCTGTCCCTGTGCCCTGTGGCTTTATGCCTCATATACAAAATATTGGGGGATTTGCACAAGTCACGCATCCCCAGAAATTCGCGGACAGTTGGTCCCCTCCACTTTTTTAATGCCTGGGTCTGCACCCTATTTCCTGAAGCAGCTCCCCGGTCAATGCAGTCAGATCGTCCTTTGCCGCGGATGATCGAATTTGCCAGTGCCGAACCGTCCTCACTGGCGGATCAGCTTTTCGCCATTCGGGAGAAGTTGACTACAGTTCCAACAGATTCCCCTGGCGTTCTGCATTTCTGGAGCTTGGCTGCCAGCTCTAGCCCTCTTGTCAACCGGATGCGGCAATGCCGATTATTTGAGACAGAGGAATTTATTCATCAGCTGACCGGGTCGAAGAGCACAAGGCCCATCTTGGAGCCGGAACTGGTTGAGTGGGCGTTGTCTATCCGCCCCAGTGTTCTAGTCTTCAGGAAAAGCGGCTTGCTATGGCTGGAGCCGTATTATCCTTTCCGTTTCAGCCGGAATTTTGGGTACGACCAGCAAATTCCTTCTTCTTCAGCCCGATTCAATCTGCCGAATAGACACCGGGCTGGCCAGACGGCTACTGATGAAGCCCGTGGATGGTGGGACTACTTCCATCGCCGAGAGGATGTATCATTCAGGGTGCCAACCCCGGCTCGTCTGCCCCGAGTGACTCCAGACTTCATCAAGTGGTGGAATGCACGAACGGGCTTTTATCGGAACTTCCGAAAGGACTACTGGCATGCTGCCGAACGCCATTTTTTAGACTCCCAGCGGGAGCCCATTCTGGATGTTGATCCAGCCTACTTGAAGAGGCTGAAATCTTGGTCCAACACTGAGGTGATGGCATATGTAGAAGCCAGGAAAGCTACGAAAGGCAAGTCGTCCCGAGCTGACCCGAAGATGCCAGAGATCCAGAGGGATGATTATATCAAGACTCTGTGGGGGCTGTGCCGGGTTAGCAGTGACCGGATTGCTCTTCAGACAATCCCCCTTCCGGTGGAAGAACCTCTTCCTAGTATGGCGAGCTGGCACCCAGAAGTCGACCATTTTCATCCCTATCGGACCTTCATCGGGAGGGAAGATAGGCGGGCTGACTTGTATACCAACACCCCCTGGATATTCGCCCTACTTCATTCTCATGGGCTTTCAATTGCCAGTCCGTTAGAAGCCATTCGGAGCCATCAGCTTCTAATATCCTTCAAGTATGTCGACGGCTGGGGATTCGACCACTTGAGCTTATATCATCACTTGTCCTCCTGTGGCCATGAAGATTTGGCCCAACTGACGGAGAAAAGTGAAACAATTGGTGATGTGTGCTGGCTGATCCGTGAGGCGGCTTCCAGGGACAAGGCGCCAGTATTGCTTTACTGGCCACTCAGTCCTCGATACACAGGGATGTCAGGTAATGCTTGTTTTCTTCTTCAGCCCTAAAGCTGCTTCTTCTATAGTCAGTGTGCATCTTCTTACTCATGTGTTTTTGCAGCTCGCCTTTCTATGGAAGCGACCCGACATTGTAGGGAGTTGATATCTAAGGCGCAGAAGCCTTCATATTTTAATATTCCAGAGCCGGCTCCCACCACGACACCATTACCCCCTGGGGACTCGCGGAAGCGGACCAGGTCCCAGGTCAGGGAGGCCGTCAGTAGGGCTAAGAAAGCCAAGAGGGCAGAGTCCCGTGCTACTCAGGCACGTCAGAGGAAGGCTGCTGAAGAAGAGTCCGCCGCTCCACTTCCTCGGGTTCCATCATTCTCCGAATTCGAGGCCACCTGGACGGGAAGGCCTGAGGGCGAAGGTGACTCCTTATTCTTGTATTGGCTTATTTGCTTGTTTCGGCCGCCTGGGCTGACCATCTTTCTTTTCAGTAGCTGCCGACACTATCCCCGCCGTTGTTGGGTTGGAGGCGGCAACCGGAGCTGCTGCTGGAGAGAGAGAGGGGGAAGTCCCCTTGATCTCTGTTGAGGGCGACTTGCCTTCACCGACACCTCATCGAGAAATAGAAGGTAATTTGCAACTCGCCCGTAGAGCTCCATGGCATGTTGTATTTTCAGTCAAGCCCTGACTGTTTATTGTCCTTTGACTCCAGTCGACATTCGGCCCACACTGCCACCTGAGGTTGGTGCCTTGGCAGGGGTTGTCATCGGAGAGCAAGGGCTTCCAAGGGACCAGCCCCTGGATACTCTGCCGATAGATGTTCCCGAGATGGCGATCGCCGAGGAGGTTCTGGATAGAGGGCCTCCTCTCAGCGGCACGGTTCATGCTCAGGTCCTGGAGATCAGAGAACAAGCAGAAGCATCATCCTCCTCCGAGCAAGTTGACTATGGTGGCGGCTCCGGTGATGATGAGGGGTTCCCCATGGTCGACACCGAGGCTGAGGACGCTGGGGCTTCATCAGCTTATGAGAGCGACCTGCCAACGTTTAGCCCTCCGAGGCTATTGGGAGCCGAGCACGGGCCATCATACCCGGCTACAGGAGAAGGGCCAGAATCTTCAGAGGCCACTTTGGGAGGCCTAAATATAGTGCCGGTTGAGGTAGGAAGTATTCTGATTCCCACTTGCAGCACTTCTTTTAATTTTCAAGCCAGCTGGCTGATGTACATATATGGAATGCAGGCTGAGGTGGTACCGCCGGCTATAATGATCCGCATACCCCTTCCAGACGTGGATATGGGTCAGTCGGCCTTCCCACCAGTTGTGCGGCCTATTGCCCTGCGGCTTCCACGGACCTATGCTGCTGCAGCGGCCTCAGAGGAACCCGGTGTGACTGCCGAGGTCGGCGGCCCGCCCGAGGTTGCAGGGGCTCAAGCCCTGGTTGCTGGTGACGAGTCATTGCTGAAGCCGAGTGACCCCCCGGAAATAGAGGCAGGGGAAATTATTGAAGGCGAGGCCGATATCATTAAAGCTCTGTCGATCATAGAGGGCTTTCCTGCCTCAGCGACCGGTGAGACTGCTCAGGAAGAGCAAGCGCCTTCCGTTGCCGACACGGTTGTTGTAGCCTCACCGCAACGGGCGGGCAAGGAAGTTGCCATCATGGAGGTTCCTTCAGTTGATGTAGCCGCAATAGTCGGGCCGGATGTGGGCGTCGTACAGACTATGCCGTCGACGTCCCTTGGGGTGGCCGATGACATCTGGGCCGAGGTAGATAGCAGGGTAGACTTTCAGCTCCCCGAGACTTCACCACTGGGCCTACAATTTTCTGGAGACATGGTGTGGCAGTCTCTGGATAACCTCCAGCGGGCCATGTTAGCTTTTCCGGACCTGACTTATTTGCAGCTGAGAAGCTTGATAGATCATCTCTCCTGGTCGCTTTTGGCATTCGGCTGCCCAATGGATGATTGGACCCCGCGGGTTGTGATGTTGTTGAAACATGCCAACAGGCGAGAATTCCTCAGTCGAGAGGTTTCTGATCAGCTGACTGCCGCGAAGCTGGAGAAGGCAGATTGCCGCAGCACCGTCAGTTCATTGAGGATGACCGTGGGACAGCTGAGAAATGTTGCCAGCAATATCTCGGAATGTCGGATGCTCCTCACGGCACGGATGGACGAGTTGCGCTCGGAACTTGCTAAGGTCGAAGCCGAGCTGCAGGAAGGCGAGAGCCTAGAGGTCCAGACAACGGAAGAGGCTGACCTGGCTGAAGGACAACTTACCTCACTAGACGAGAGGTTATCTCAGCTGACAGCCACCGAGACCCGTTTGCAAGAGTTGACACGATACCCTTCGTTGGGCCTTTTAGACTTGGCAGATATCTTCTGGCGCCCTCTGCCGTGACCTTGCTTCTTTTTTTCTTTCTTTCTTTTTTTGTAATGCTCCTTTTGTCTTTGAAGCTCATGTACCCCCGGGGGATGCCCCGGGCAAAAAAATGTGTTCCACCCATTCTCATTAAATGGAAATATTTCTTTTCGTTGCCGTCAATCGCGACTTCTTTTCCTTCTTTCTTTTCTTTATTCTGGATGGTCACCCGAACCTAGGGATACTTGCTGATGGCGCAGGAGAGCGCTCACGCCTTCAAGGAAGGGGTGAGGTGTTCGCTCCACCGCGATGTAGCCGTTCCCGGAACGGGGCCTTTGCCAATGTGGGACATAGGTAGCGTAGGCAGATGCACCTAGCGAACCTTGCCGCTGGTGATGAGAGGTGTGTTATGACCCTTGACACGGGTCAAATGTCGATGCCATGATGTTTTGTTGGTCAGCGAGGGTGGAGGGCCCAGGTTAGAGGGTAGTTGACCGATCTTGTCGATGGTGACAAAGGTCGAAAAGGGGTAGACGGTCTTGCCGATGGTGACAAAAACCAGATAGGTAGCGACCGATCTTGCCGATGGTGACAAGGGTCGAAAGGGGTAGACGGTCTTGCCGATGGTGACAAGAACCGGATAGGTAGCGACCGATCTTGCCGATGGTGACAAGGGTCGAAAGGGGTAGACGGTATTGCCGATGATGACAAAAACCGGATAGGTAGCGACCGATCTTGCCGATGGTGACAAGGGTCGAAAAGGTAGACGGTATTACCGATGGTGATAAAAATCGGATACGGGTAGCGACCGATCTTGCCGATGGTGACAAGGGTCTAAAGGGGTAGACGGTCTTGCCGATGATGACAAAAACGGGATAAGGGTAGCGACCGATCTTGCCGATGGTGACAAGGGTCGAAAAGGTAGACGGTCTTGCCGATGGTGGCAAAAACCGGATAAGGGTAGCGACCGATCTTGCCGATGGTGACAAGGGTCTAAAAGGTAGACGGTATTACCGATGGTGACAAAAACCGAAAGGGGTAGCGACCGATCTTGCCGATGGTGACAAGGGTCGAAAAGGTAGACAGTCTTACCGATGGTGACAAAAACCCGAAGGTAGCGACCGATCTTGCCGATGGTGACAAGGGTCGAAAAGGTAGATGGTCTTGCCGATGGTGACAAAAACTGGAAAGGTAGACAGTATTGCCGATGGTGACAAGAACCGGAAGGTAGCGACCGATCTTGCCGATGGTGGCAAGGGTCGAAAGGGGTAGACACTGGACTTGTATAAGTGGGATATCGGATGAAGACCCTCGCCCCGACCTCGAAAATGGCCTTTTGGACGGCGGATGGTTCATCACTATTCATTATTCATTTGTATTCTCATTACTGACCTAAGCGCCCTTTCGGGTTTTCGCCGAAGCCAGCCCCCTCTTGCTTTTGCCCGCGCGCCCTTTCGGGTTTTCACGCGGCGGGATACCCGATTTTGCCTGCGACGCCCTTTCAGGTTTTCGCCACAGTTGGGTTATAGCCATTTTTGCACTTGACCTGATATAGGAGCAAGTCTGGCGGGGTATCTCTATTTTTAACCCCATTTTTCTTTCTTTCTTTCTTTTTTTTTTTATTCGGGGTGCGGGAAAATTGGACCGCAAAATATTGACTGACCTTGTCAATGATGACAAGGATCGAATCCTGTTTCGATTCATCGACACTGGTTAGATGTCGAAGCAAAGGGGTATGGTCTATTAACAAGGATGTAGGAGCCGAGTTAGGGATAAAGATCGAACGATCTCGCCGATGATGGCGAGAGTCGAAAAGGGTTTATTCGTTGGCATGAGTTTGTCAACAGGGACGTAAGGCCCAAGTTGAGGGTAGAGATCGACCGATCTCGTCAAGGATGACGAGGGTCGAAAAGGGTTTGTTCCTCTGCATATGTCACTGTCGAAACAAGGATGGGGTTGTCAACAGGGACGTAAGGTCCAAGTTGAGGGTAGAGATCGACCGATCTCGTCGAGGATGACGAGGGTCGAAAAGGGTTTGTTCGTCGACATATGTCACTGCCGAAACAAGGATGGGGTTGTCAACGGGGACGTAAGGTCCAAGTTGAGGGTAGAGATCGACCGATCTCGCCGATGATGACGAGGGTCAGAGGGTTTGTTAAAGGATTTCCGACAGGACTTTGATGATTGTCCCTTTCGGAGTTTTATTGGGTGGAGAATAGGAGAGGCATTTAGAAATTACCACTTTACTGACTCAAGTGCCCTTTCGGGTTTTCTCCGAAGCCAGCCCCCTTTTGCTTTTGCCCACGCGCCCTTTCGGGTTTTCATGTGGCGGGGTACCCGATTTTGCCTGCGACGCCCTTTCTGGTTTTCGCCACAGCCGGGTTATAGCCATTTTTGCACTTGTCCCGGTGTGGGAGCAAGTCTGGCGGGGTATCTCTATTTTTAACCCCATTTTTCTTTTCCCTTCTTTTTTTATTCGGAATGCGAGCCGAGAGAGGATAGCTTGATCAGGGCGAAATGCCGCTAACAAAGGAGAGGTAGCTTGATTAGGGCGGAATGCCGCTAGCCAAGCAGAGGGTAGCTCGATCAGGGCAGAGTGCCACTGACCGATGAAAAGTAGTTTGATCAGGGCGGAATGCTGCTAACCAAGGAAAGGTAGCTTGATTAGGGCGGAATGCCGCTGATCAAGGAGAAGTAGCTCGATTAGGGCGGAATGCCGCTAACCAAGGAAAAGTAGCTCGATTAGGGCGGAATGTCGCTAACCAAGGAAAAGTAGCTCGATTAGGGCGGAATGCCACTAACCAAGGAAAAGTAGCTTGGTTAGGGCGGAGTGCTGTTTAACCGAGGAAACTGTAGCTTGATTAGGGCGGAATGCCGCTAACCAAGGAAAAGTAGCTCGATTAGGTGAGAATGTCGCTAATCAAGGAAAAGTAGCTCGGTTAGGGCGGAGTGCCACTAGACCAAGGAAAGGGTAGCTCGGTTTGGGCGGAGTGCCGCTAACCAAGGAAAAGTAGCTCGATTAGGGCGGAATGCCGCTAGCCAAGGAGAGGGTAGCTCGATCAGGGCGGAATGCCGCTAACCAAGGAAAAGTAGCTCGATTAGGGCGGAATGCCGCTAACCTAGGAAAAGTAGCTCGATTAGGGTGGAATGCCACTAACCAAGGAAAAGTAGCTCGAGTAGGGCGGAGTGCCATTTAACCGAGGAAAGTGTAGCTTGATTAGGGCGGAATGCCGCTAACCAAGGAAAAGTAGCTCGATTAGGTGGGAATGTCGCTAATCAAGGAAAAGTAGCTCGATTAGGGCGGAATGCCGCTAACCAAGGAAAGGTAGCTTGATTAGGGCGGAATGCCGCTGATCAAGGAGAAGTAGCTCGATTAGGGCGGAATGCCGCTAACCAAGGAAAAGTAGCTCGATTAGGGCGGAATGCCACTAACCAAGGAAAAGTAGCTCGAGTAGGGCGGAATGCCGCTAAACAAGGAAAAGTAGCTCGGTTAGGGCGGAGTGCCACTAGACCAAGGAAAGGGTAGCTCGGTTAGGGAGGAGTGCCATTTAACCGAGGAAAGTGTAGCTTGATTAGGGCGGAATGCCTCTAACCAAGGAAAAGTAGCTCGATTAGGTGGGAATGTCGCTAATCAAGGAAAAGTAGCTCGATTAGGGCGGAATGCCGCTAACCAAGGAAAAGTAGCTCGATTAGGGCGGAATGCCGCTAACCAAGGAAAAGTAGCTCGATTAGGGCGGAATGCCGCTGATCAAGGAGAAGTAACTCGATTAGGGCGAAATACCGCTAACCAAGGAAAAGTAGCTCGATTAGGGCGGAATGCCGCTAACCAAGGAAAAGTGTGTTCCGACCGATCACTCGGGGTGTGTCGGCTGCGCTGCATGATACAGCTTAATGTGTTTTCCATTGAGGGGAGAGAATTGGATGACTCCTTTATGGTCTACCAGGACGTAGGCACCCCCTTCATATACTCGGCGGATAATATACGGCCCGACCCAGTTTTCGACCAGCTTCCCTTTGGGGTTGGAGGCCATCACTTCTTTTCTTTTGACCATTACCAGGTCTCCTTTCTTGAATTCTCGACCCTTGACTAGCTTGTCAAAAGCACGGGCCATGCGAGCTTGGTAGAGCTGGATGTTTTGCTGTGCCCGGAGGCGTTTTCCTTCGAGCTCAATGAGCTCTTCTAATCTTCTTTCTGCATTGGTCTGCTCACCATTGACTAGTCCGTGCTGGATGGCAACTCGCAATGAAGGAACTTCAAGTTCAATCGGCACTACAGCTTCCGACCCATAGACAAGGGAGAAAGGTGAACAGCCGGTTGGGGTCTTGTAGATAGTACGATAGGCCCAGAGTGCTTCGTACATCCTTTCCTCCCAATCTTTTTTATTGGACTTGACAGTCTTTGCCAGCAACGTGCACAGTGTCTTGTTAAAGGCTTCTGCGAGTCCGTTGGCCTGAGGGTTGTAGGGGGAAGATGTCCTCCAGTCAATTTTGTATTTGTCGGCCAACCGATAAATCTTCTGATTTCTAAAATGGCTGCCATTGTCAGAGATGATTCGGCTGGGGATCCCGAACCGAAATATTACATTCTGCCGGAAGAATCTTGCAACTAGCTCTCCCGTCACATCTCTTAGTGCTATTGCTTCTGCCCATCTGGAGAAGTAGTCTGTAGCTGCTAAGATGTATTTGCACCCTGATGAAGATGCTGGCAGCGGCCCTACCACGTCCGTGCCCCATTGAGCAAATGGCCAGCTCGGTAGGGTGGGATGCAGTGGCACTGGAGGTCTCCTTGCCACATTAGCATGTTCTTGACATTTCTGACAAGCTTTGGCAAACTTGCAGCAATCATCAAATATAGTGGGCCAATAGTAACCCAACTTTTTTATCTCAATTTTCATTTTCGGGCCAGCCTGGTGTGCTCCAGCTGATCCTGCATGGACTTCCCGCATCACCTGTCCTGCTTCTGCTGAAGACAAGCAACGGAGTAGGACTTTCCTTCGGGCATCTGCCATAATTCGGAACAAGGTCCCGCTTCTCATCTCGTAAGAATCCTTGATCCTCAGGAGCTTCATTCTCTGTTCCTTTTCTTTTGGAAGTTGCTGGTGTTGAAACCAGCGTAGGAGATGCTCTCGCCAGTCGGGCTGCTGAACCCCTTCGATGACTGCTACTTCCATCTCTTGTTCGTCGGCCAGAACCTCTGCTACGCTGGGGACCTGTCGGCGGTTGATCACTGTCATATTCAGGCTTGTGTCTAGCGGGACCGCCAATGAACTGGCCAGCTTAGCGAGGGCGTCTGCCTGAGCATTCTGGCCTCGATTGATGTGCTTGATGCTGATGAAGTAAAATCTTGACATCAGGCGAGTTGCCAACTGGTGATAGGGGAGGAGCTCTTGCTTTCGCACCTCGAACTCTCCCTCCAGCTGTTTTATAACTAGCATGGAGTCTCCGAATGCTTCCAGCATCTGAATTCCCATGGACAGAGCAATCTGCAACCCGATTATCAGGGCTTCATATTCTGCTTCATTGTTTGTGCATTGCTTGTTTATGGAACAGGATGTATGCACCACTTCTCCGTCTGGGGATTTCAGGACTATGCCTGCTCCTGCTCTGACCCTGGCTGACCCGGTGGCAGAGGTGTCAATTCTGGAAGCGCCATCAAAGTACAGTTGCCATAAGGAGGGCTGTACTTGCGCGGCTTCTAGGGTTTCATCTTCAGGAAGCTCTGGCTCCAACGGGCGATCCCCGGGCACTGGGTGCTCAGCGAAGAAGTCTGCAATAGCTTGGCCCTTGACGGCCTTGCGCGGCACGTAGGAGACATCAAACTCCATAAGGATCACTGCCCATTTGCCTAGGCGGCCTTTGAGTGCCGGCTGGGACATGATATATTTCAGGGGATCCTCCTTGGACACCAAGCTGATTTCATGCGACAACATATAATGCCGGAGCTTTTTGACTGCGAAGACTAGTGCCAGGCAGATCTTCTCAATATAAGTATATTTCTCTTCAGTTCTGACCAGTCTCCGACTGAGGTAATAGAGGGCTTGTTCTTTCCCTTCTTCATTATTCTGGGCCAGCATTGCCCCCAGAGAATTATGTGTAGCTGCTATATACAGTATCAATGGTCGTCCTTTCACCGGTGCGCCCAACACTGGAGGAGTTTTCAGGTAGTCTTTTAGCTTGTCGAAGGCTGCCTGGCAATCTTCATCCCAATAAAAGGGGACATCTTTCATCATCAACTTGTGAAAAGGCTGGCATCGCCCTGACAAATTGGAAATGAAACGCCGGATATAAGCCAAACGGCCCTGTAGTGATCTCAGCTCGGAGATGTTCCTTGGCGGGGGTAACCCCTGAATCGCCTTGATCTTTGCGGGGTCTATCTCGATTCCCCGATATCGGACGATGAAGCCCAAGAATTTTCCGCTCGACACTCCGAACGCACATTTCATAGGGTTCATTTTTAGCTCATGCTGCCTCAGCCTCTGAAAAACAATCCGGAGGTCTTGCAGATGATCTTCTTTTCTTCTGGTTTTGACCACCAGATCATCTATGTAGCACTCGACCTTGTGGTAGAGCAATTCATCAAAGATTTTGGTCATTGCGCGCTGATAGGTTGCGCCGGCATTCTTTAGTCCGAATGGCATTCTCTTGTAATGATAAATGCCTTTAGGAGTTCGGAAAGCAGTATGGACTCGGTCGCGCTCCGCAATCCAAATCTGATTGTAGCCGGAAGACCCATCCATGAATGACAGGGCTTCATGGCCGGTTGTAGCATCAATCATGACCTCGGTTATTGGTACCGGGAAATCATCTTTGGGGCAGGCTTTATTTAGATCTCGGAAGTCGACACATATCCGGATCTGTCCATTCTTCTTTTTCACGGGGACGATATTCGCCAGCCATGTGGTGTACTGGTTTTCTTCAACAAATCCCACGTCAATGAGCTTGTCGACTTCAGCGCAAATTTGGGTGATGAGCTCTGGCCTCATGCGCCGCGGTGGTTGCTTCACCGGCTCGGCTTCAGGGTTGATTGCCAGCTCATGTTGTGAGACAGCGGGGCTTAGACCTGGCATCTCTTTATAAGTCCAGGCGAAGCAATCCCGGTATTCTAGCAGTAGTTGAATGTACAGCTCCCGTTCTTCTGGGGATAGTTGGGCACTGAGGAAGGTAGGCCTAGGGTCCTTCTCATCTCCCATGTTGACTTCTATCAGTTCATCGACCGTGGCTTGGCCTCCGTCTTCTATTTCCGGAGGCGCCGGTTGGAGGTCAACGAAGTCTGGAACGCCATCTTGAGGGTCGAGCACTTCGACTTCCTCGTCAGACACCGTCAGAGCTTCCTGAGGTTTCTTGATCTCTTGTGCTAGCGGCTGGGTGGATTGTTCTATTAGCAGATCCATTGCCGTTGCAGATTCCAAGGACGAAAGAGCAGCCTTGGTGTTTGCAGATGAGATTACAGCCATGACAGGCTGGTAACCGTTCACTGCCCGGCTCAGACAGCATGCTGATTTTGTAGCAGAAGTTGAGGAAGTTTCACCTTCTGGGACAGTTGTATCTTCCGCAGAAGTGGCTTTTTCTTCTCTGGTAGCTGGCTCCCCTTGATTGGAGTCGACCAGGGCCTCCCTGATTAGCAGAAAGGGTGTTGAAGTTGTCATTAGTAGGACCCTTGTAGAGGGAGAGACCCCTACTTCTTGAATGTCTTCGGCTTCGCTGCTGCTAGCCGTATCAAATTCGACTTGAAACGCCGCTTCTTCAGGGTGAACCTGCTCCCAGCATCGGCAAGGGGCCGAGGTTTCTGCTTCTTGATTTCGGGATTGAACGAGTTCAAGATATTCGGCTTCCGCCGGATACTCATCAAAGGTTGCCCCCAGAGGGCTATCTTCAGTAGGATAGAAGGCGGAGATAGTATCCACCTCGTACCGCCCACTGTAATAGTAGTCTTCCAGGGTGAAGCCCAACCCTGGATGTTGAGAGACACGCCTCATTTCCTTATCCAGATTTGCAGGATACCACATCTCTTGGAAAGCTTCCTTGCGTTTCTGAGACTGATCGGGAGGGATGTGTTGCTTTTGAAACATCCTGGCCGTTCGATCAGTTGTAAATGCCAGGCCCTGAACAGGAACCCGCGGGTTGGCTAGATCCTCAGGGAGGCTGCAGTCTGTGTCTTCCTGAGTGGGATGCTCCTCAGCTGTATAGAACAAGCTGCTGGGCCCATCTTCCTGTGTCACCTCCCAGGCTTTGAAAGGTTCGACAGTGGGATCATTGAGGCCGGAGACTGGCTTGGTGAGGCCGACCGGGACTCCGATGCGGTCGTGCTGTCGATCGACATGTACTTCCTTAGCTTTGGGGTATAATGCTGGGGTGTCACCCTGCCGACATTTTTCAGAAGTCGTGATGTGGGAGACCACCTTCGGCTTGACATATCCGCGCGGCGGTGGTGGATACCAACCGTCACCCGATCTATTCTTCGATGCCCCTACGGGGGCTTCAGCTTCAGAAACCTTCCGGGGAGACCCCGTATATAGGTTGGCGTCCGCCAAGTGACATTCAAACACCTCGAATGGGTGGATGTCAGCAAATATCCTCTCCTCCTTCCCCTGGAGGCTGTATTTGATGCATTGGTGGAGCGTGGAGGGCACCACCATATTTTCATGCAGCCATGGGCGGCCGAGCAGTGCTTTGTAGGAGGTGCGAGAGTCAATGACATGAAACTGCACCGTTGTAGTGAAATCTGCCAGGGTCAGTGTGAACTCTGCCACCCCCATAGATACTTCACATTTTTGGTTGAAGCCAGCGATACGCATATCCCCGACTTTCTCGAGATGCACATTAAAGTGGTACCTCTCGTATATTCTGTATGGCATGATGTTGACTGCTGCACCAGGATCGATCAGAATCCGGTTCAGTTCTCTTCCATTCAGATGCCCTTTCATATATAGCGGCCTGTTGTGGCTGGCAGTAGGCAGTAGCATGTCTTCTGGAGAGAAGGTCATATTGGCTTCTGGTATAGCCTCAGCTATGCAGGCTTCAAAATGAGCAGGCATCTGTAGAGCAGTGATGATCGCCTGTCGAGTTTCTTTACTCAAGGAGAGAATTTCCCAGATCGTAAATCGAGCGGGGAGCTTCTTGAGCAACTTCATTATTCAGCTCCCAGCCCAGACATTGGCGAGCTTCATCTCTTCAGCCCATCTGGGCTTGGGGAGGTTTTGATTTGTGGGTCCAGACGGACCTGCTTCATCTTCCTCGGACTCGGCACCCTCTTGACTGGCACCGGCTGTCGGGTCTTCTTTATTAGCTGCTGTAGGGCAAGCTCCATCTGCATTTGCATCCTCAGTAGATTGTGCTGGCTGCGGGTGAGCGCCCCCGGGTGTAGGGTTAACCTCTTGGAAGGGCTGCTTCCCTTTTGACATCTTCATAAATTCAAGGAATGAAGGGACTGACTTGCCCCCACTCTTGTTGTATAGGCCTGACGGAGGAGGGATTTGGGCTCCCTTAACTTCCGGCGGAGGCGTCTTGTAGGGTTGCTCCCCTCTGAACATAATGTTGTGATTGGGTGGTGGCTGGCGCCCCCATTTTCGGCCTGACCGAGTGGCATGCGCAGCGGTTGCGGCCTCGGCCTTGCCTCCCCCAGCATGGGGTGTGAAGCAAATTTCTTCTTCTTCCTCTTCTCCGGGTAGGTTGAAGAGTGCTGACAGGGTATTGCAGGAGACGACCTGTATTTCATGGGCCCCAGCGGCCTTTCTTTTTATCTTCTTTTGCTTTTTCTTCTTTTTGGTTTCTGCAGGTGCTTGCCCCCGGAACAGGTTACTCTCTTGAGGTGGTGCTGCTTCAGCTTCCTCCCCTTGCTTGAGTGAGAGTTGCTCCAGCTCTTGCCATGGGACGTGGTCCCGTACCAGCAGAGGTTTCAGTTCGGGCTGCACATATTCATCCAGCCCTTCAATTAGGTGTTGCAGTCGAAGGACTCCAGGATTAGTTTCCTTGATTACTGGCAGCGGAGTTTGTCTCCTCCTGTTAGGTGTATGTATTCTGACAGCTGTAGGTGGAGTGACCCATACGGGTGCTACCACTGGCGGAGCAGGCCGGGGTGTAATGCCAAGGATATGTGCCCCCTCTTTTGGGCGAGGTGCCCTCTTCTTCTTGTGCTTCACATGGATTTGCTGCCACCCCTGTTGTTCTTTCACGGGCTCCAGGAAATGGATTTCGTAGGTGCTCCGTGTGCTTGCTTCAGAGATCTCCGCAGGTAATGCCTGGTAGAGGGAGATCATGTTGATTGCTGCCCTCCTGAAAGGGGCTTCATGTGGCTGAGGAGGGTCTACTTTGTACTCTCCCAGCTCTATCTCATTCTTTTTCACCATCCCTTCGATGACGTCTTTGAAAACATAGCAGTCTTCGATTGGATGTCCCAACATCTGGTGGTAGGGGCAGAATCTCGGACTGTCTTTTCTTTTCAGGTCCTCCGGCCTCCTTGGTTCGGGCAGAGTGACCATGCTGTATTCTGTTACCCAGTCGAACAGGACTCGGGTCTTGTCTTTTGGAAAGGAATAAGCTTTTTTCATTTTGTCCCTCAGCGAAGGACCTTCTTTATCATCTGGAGCTTTCGCAGGTTGCGGGGGAGCCGCTTTCTTGCCTTTCTCCTTCTGTTGTTCGAACGCCTTGATATCAAGCGTATTCGCTTCTTTAGGTGTGGGACGCCGTTCCGCAGCCTTGCCTTTCTGGGCTGTGCTGGCAGTCGACGTCGGGACAGGCTTGGCTAGAAAAGCCTCCACCTCAGCCACCACATTATTCAGCCGGTCGAACGACCGAATTTCCATACCAATCATCTTTTCCAGGACCTCCCTCCTGAGGTTTTGTTTACATATTTGCACAGCGTCCTCCTGATGCGGGGGCCGCTTGCACCTCATTCCGAGGTTCCTCCACCTCTTGATGTAATCAAGGGCTGTTTCATCTGCCCTTTGTTTTGTTGAGTAGAGTTCGGCCACTGTGACCTCCCTCTCTGTGACATGGAATCTTTCTCTGAACTTCCTCTGCATATCCGACCAGTCATTAATTGACCCAGCCGAAAGGCTGGAGTACCATTCAAATGCGAGCCCCGTCAGCAAGGACCCGAAGAATTTCAGCAGATATGACTCGTCGGTGGCCAGATCACCCATAACGGTCATATAGTAAGCAATATGTTCTTTAGGGGATCCTTTCCCGTTGAATTTGTCAAATTTAGGCGGCTTGTTGACCCCCGGGGGCAGTCGTTTAGCCGCATGGTGTTGTGGGTAGGGCACCCGATAAGCATCGAATGCGACGTAGTCGCCTTCACTCTTCTCTGCGAGCTTCAGCTCAATCATCCTTTCCACCATCATCCGGTTCACGACCGTGGGGTCAACTGGTTCTGGATAGAAGTGTGCTGGCTGCAGGTACGGGGTGACCAGGGTGGTCGCCTGTGGAGGACGCAGCAGCGGGGGTGTCGGGTGCACCTGGGGGAGCACTGGAGGTAGCAGCGGCTGAGGCTGTGGCGGCCGCTGTTGTACAGTCACCATGCTTGGTTCTGACGGCTGGGACAGTGCGTAGAGCGGTGGAGGGTCGTCTCGACGAGCCGCTCCCCGGGATGATTCACCCTGGATTTCGGGTGGTTTAGAAGCTGATGAGTGCTCAGTCTTTTCTATCAGCTGTTTCTTCAGGGAATCTATTTCCCGTTGATATTTTTGCAGCAGCATCAGAACTGATGGATCTATAGTGGTGGGGACACCTTTTGTTGTTTCCCTGGACGTACCCTCAGGCAAGATGTCGAGGAGTACGTCGTCTTCTTCTTCCGTCGTCACCACATTAGCGGTCAAGACGGGGGCTTTATCATCCCAGTGGAGGTAGACCTGGGGCTGTTTCTCTTTCATCATCGTCAGGAGCCCTCTTGCTGCTTCTGTCCTGCGTGTAGTTGGCCCCGGCCGTACGGCCAATTGAGCCAGTTCTTGGGAGTCTTCAGGAAGCTTCCCATATCGGCTGGACACACCAGCCATGTTGCAAGTGAAAACCTGCATCCTTCTTCTTTGTCGATGGATCCTCTGCCTGGCTTGTTGCTGAAAGGTCAGCCTATCGAACACAGAAACTCTTCTTCTTTCTTCCCGCTCGGGGAAGGCTTCATTGGCTTCGATCTCAAAGCCGTCATCGTATCCATTGTCGTCGACCGACGACACCATCATTATATCCTCCATCTCTTCTTCATGCGCTGCCGATAGGTAGTAATCTTCCTCAATGGCGATTGTTTGCATCAACCGCTGCTGTCCGAGTGAGGGGTTGCCTAAACCTCGGAAATAGCTTCTGACCAAGCAGGTCATTTCTTCTCGACCCCGTTCTTGGTGTAATACGGGGGAGAGTGGTCGGCCTCCAGCAGGAGGAAAGTAGGCCAGTCGAGCTCTGTCGGCTGGCTATTGGAATCTTCGCCCCGTGGTAGGGACGTTGGCTTGACGGGCCGCAGCCCGGAAGCTTCTGTGGCGCGGAGGATCCGCAACCACCTCTTCTTTCATCTTCGGGGTAGGCCCCTTTCTCTTATCACCTCCGCATCGTCATTCACAGGATGGCGGCGGATGGGTGTCGGCTGGTGGACAGGTCAGGTCCGCTTGGGAACCCACACCCGTTTGAACTTCTTCGGCTTGAGTGCTGGGTCTCCTTGGCCACGGTGGCCGGCTTCTTCCATTTCTGCCCTTCTTCCAGCAAGGGCTTGATATGTGTTGTGGACAGGAACGTTGGGGATGACTCGGTCCGGGGTCACCCGTGCCGTGCGTCCGTTGAGGAAGACGCGCATGCCTCCAACCAGCATTGATTTCCCGGACTGAGACACAGTTCCGGTGATCACAGTAGCGTTCCTGCGGACCTGGCGACGCTGACGTCCTCCAGGGTGTTTGTTGCCTACAGCGGGATGCGTCCCACGTACAACATGGTGCACCATACAGCTAGCGGCCGGGGCCGGATTCTTGAGCGAGTCGTCGCAGCGGGGAACCTTCAGAGGTTCTACTTCCTCCATAGCTTGCTTGGAAGGTTCTGGGGCTTCGACTTCTAGGATGTCGACGAAGGCCAAACCCAGGAAGTTGGGGAAGCCTACAGCGGCAGGGAAGCTGCCGAATTCCATAGGTACCGCCAGGTACCCTTGCGCGTGTCCAGCGACTATCGACTGATCGAAGTCGACGCCAGCTATTCCATGAGTTGTCATTGTTTGCCTACAAAGACAAACAGGAAAATAATCAGTAGCCTTTGAAAGGGCTTCGAAGCCCGGATATCTCGGCAAAGAGATGAAAGGTGACACTAGTCCCACCGGGCGTGCCAGACTTGTTTCAGCGTGTTTTTTCCTTTCCTTTTCGTTCGCGTATCGATCAACCATTTGACTAACTGGTAATCAACTTACTGATTGACGACGCGGGCGTGCCAGTCACATGAGTGACAATTTTATTGTGCGCTCATTCTGACCCATGTCGGGCGAATGTGAGGTTCGGTCGGGACCAGCAGTCTGCCATACCATAAAGGCTATGGCGTTAATTACATCCCCCACGAGGAGGGAACACCTTTGATTAATTGCCGAGATATCGGGCCGTCAAAGCAGGAATAAAGGGTACAGAGCAGGCAAGTGATCATGCAGGATGATACGATTAACTACACACGATTTATTAGGGTGGACCCTGGTACACGGCGGAGGACTTAGGCTCGAAGGCCACCTTCACGCGTAACAAAGCCTCCAATCAGGTGTAACCTGACCTTCTGGCAATGTTATTTGATATACCAAAGATGCACACATTCGGGCATGCATTAACGTGACATGAATACTCAGACCAAGACGTGACGGCAAGGATTCGAGACATATCGATTCAAGCTTGAACATGCTAATTTTATTTAGTTTATTTGGTTGAGGAGCTTGCATCCTTCTGTGATTAGCATAGGGGATCATCCCATAAGTGGGAAAAGGGTTAGAATGACGCGACGACACGATTCGGAACGAAACCGATGCAGTGCACACGAAGACAGGGGCTAAAAAGCTTGAAACGGAGCCCTGAAACGTAGGTAAAAGATTTAAAACGGCGCCAGAACCGTAGGTAAAGGGGGAAACCCTGTTAAAACGGCGTGGGAAGCTGGGGCGCGCCAAAAAGAGCGCGCCGGAAAGGGCGCGCTGGGGAGGGCGCGCCGTTTTAAGGCATTATCGCGCATGAACGTGCCAAATTAGCCCGATTGCATGGAAACAGGAGCTTCGTCAGTTTATTCATGGGTTTATTAAAAGGTTTTTGGAGGATTTTGAGAATTTATTGAATTGATTATACATCGGATCGGTCCCGAGTCATCCAAAGGTCAAATCACGGGCTCGCACGAGGTCCGGACTCGAGCGCGGCGGTCGTTCCGAGTTTAGACTCGTTCGAGCCAGAATTTCGGCAGCATCTCCCCATCCCAACGGATTGTCGGGGAGATGCGGGGAGCACACACGTGGAGGAGTAAACCTCTAAAAGCCGGGTGGCGCAACGGCGGCCGGCAGACCCAAACGGATAGGAAGACCCCGAGGGCTAGCCTGCTAGGGGCACCGAGTCCGTGGGTAACAGTGAGTGAGTGAGGCGACTCGATATGGGAGCGAAAACCCCGAGGGCTAGCCTACGAGGGGCACGCGACCCGAGTCACCACAACACTCGAATCGGGACGACCGATTAGAGAAGGAAACCCCGAGGGCCAGCCTACGAGGGGTACACGCATCTCACGGCCACCACAAAGTCCATTAGGGACTGTGGATTTGAGGTGTCGGGATTAACCCATTTACTATTCACTCATTAATCCATAGGAGATTCGTCACTACTGGACGGCCCCCGGTGGACAGAGTGCTATCAAAACGGAACAGTGGGGGATGTTCCCCCTCCCCGGGTTACTGATCCACACTAATGAAACAGTAGAACGGAGCTGTGAGATCATTCGCATAACTAGCAGGCCAAAACTAATGCCTGTAGATATGCATACATTCATGCACATGCATGTTCACAAATCAAAGAAATATTCATCACGGAATGTTCAGAAAATAATAACGGGAATGTGGGGACGCCCTTATTTCCCTCTGTTCATGGTCGAGAACAGAAAGGGTATTACGAGGGCGGCCCAGACAGGTTGGAGGAACCCATGTATTGACCCGCCTTACACGGTGAAAATTCCTAGCATTCGATCGGAAGAGAAAACCCCCGGCGAGGGGAATCAATGTAGCCCTTGCCGTAGCAGGGCATAAAGCATCGGGAAGACGGAACAGGAGTGAAATCGTTCGGCCAAAGGAATGCACAATGCTTTGCGTTCATCCTCCACGGCGCCGGCATCATAGTCGGACGCCGCTTCACCGGCTACGGGGAAGAAGAGGAAACAAAAAGAAAGATCTATAGGAAAAGGAAAGCAGCATTCATTCATGATATAAGCAACAGGGAAAGGAAGTGCACAGAGCATCGCTTCGGCGCCGGCGTTGTCGTCCGGCCGCCGTTTTCATTAATATAAAGGACTCAGTACAAACAGAGAGGAAGAATAGAGATATTGGTGAGGGAGGGGAGGTTAGGCTCATATCATCGCCCCTCCCCTCACTAACTTACATTGTATCAGGGAAGAAAACCCAGGAAAAATAGGGGGAGCTCCACCGGGAGGAACACGAAGACCCACCTAAACAGACAGAGAGAGAGACTCTTTTTCTTCTCCGACGCCGGAGGATCGAATGGAACAGAGGACGGCGGTGGCGGCCTGAGAACCCTTGGAGAAAACCTTCTCCTCTAGAAACCCTCCCCTCCGAAGCTCTGATTGGCGGACCGCAGGTCCTTTCTATTTTCTTCTGGCTATCTCCCTTTTTTTCTCTTCTTTTCTTCTTTTTTCTTTCTGGATCCGATCTCCTCTCTCTTTCTTTTTTTCTTTTGGCCGAAGGCAGGCTATATATAGCCTTGTGGTTAATTCGGTGCCCCAGGAGGAGGCGCGCCGGATTGACGGCGCCGGGGAGAGGCCTCATTTGGCCTTTGCGCGCCGGTTCGACAACGCCGAGGAACACCCCCTATTGTTCTTTGCGCGCCGGTTTGACGGCGCCGTTTTAACCTGTTCACTTGGCGTGTTCAGTCCGGTGGGCCCGGAGATGATTCCGGAAGCTCCCGTCGACTGTTCCTCTCGCCCTGGCCATCGAAGGGCCTTGATGAGGTGTTGACGAAGCTCTTGATGGGACGGACGGCCTTAAACAAGACTTCGTGTGTGTCTGGTCCAAGCACACGGGTGTCCTACTGATACAGCCTTCGGCACTCTGATTTGTGCTTCTGGCTGAGACGGACTCGTGCTCGAAGCTTCCTTGCAGGATGACGTTACATCCTGGATAATTCCACCTTGAACGGTGATCAATCGGCCACTAACGGGCCCACTATGGCGAGAAGCCAAACCCGTGCCGGGTAATCGGGGTCTTCTGCTGACAAAACCTTCGGCCCCTTGTTGCGGATGACCGGGGACATTCTTCCTCCTTAGGAGAGTCATTGGGTAGACCGTCGTCCTTGGTCGGGCGATGGATGCGGGGTAGCGGTATGACGAGGTCGATGCCGGATCATTGGGCAGGCTTGATTGCGCTGTCGGTTGGTTGCGGGTTCACTTCGACTCTCCTAAGGTAAAGTCCCCGATGTTCCCTTCAAGGTGGCTCAGGGCTTTGTCAGCTTGAGGGGTTCTCTTGATAAGTTGATCTTTATCGGCTTCTGTGCTTCAGTGGGCCGTATCATTCATTTCTGCGGCTCGGTTGCCAAAGGATCATATTTTGAGTGCCAACACCGCCACTGGCTGGCGGTCGACCTACAGCTGAAGGAACTGCAGCAGACCCCGGCTCATCCCGGGTCGGTTCGTTATCTGTTCTAGCTCCGTCGCTTGACTTCTTTAGCAGCCCGTTCATGTCTGTGGCATCTCCCTTGATAGTCTAAAATGTACCAACTGCGTTTTTGGCCTTGGATTCTCTTGGCTGTACTTCTTTGTGCATTGACCTTGTATGTGTGACGAGCCGAATATCACGTGTCGACTTTTGCATTGTTTCGCATCCTTGCTTGGGCGCGATCAATGAGCTTTCACTTTTGCCGACTTCATTGAATTCTTTATCCATGTAATGGCGTACCTGTCATGAACAAACCATCACGTATGTCAGTCACATGAGAGTGGGAAATATCAATGACTAATAGTGTTTAGCCATTATCAAAACCAAGAATACCACAGAACGTAAATGACCGTAGGATGATGTCGAATTACCCAAGTGAACTCAAATGACCATAGGGGCACAATAGAGGCAATGCTGACAGATGTATAGACTTGCTAAGTGATGAACATGTGACGATGAACAGACGATGTATAGACTTGTGAATTCACGAATAAGCTATCAAACCAGTGTGCAGTGCAGACTCTGCATGCAGTGTACTGACTGTATGCTCAATGCAATCGTGCTGACTCTGTTACATGAATGCATCAAGCAGATGTCAGACAGATATAATGTGTGCACACAGTGTATATAATGGAATGTCATTCACAAGCACACATTCACAAATACATGAACATATATGAATGCACTTAAATGAATCAACAAGGTCTTTCATGCACACATGAATATGGTGACTTATAGTGTTTGCTATCATCAAAACCACAGGGGCACAACAGGGCGCCCCTTCAGATGGTTGCCAGAAAATGGCGGGAAGAAAAGTACGGAAGACAGAAATGGCGGGAAAGCTCATGAAGAAGGGGCCCAAGAGACTAGGCGCCCCTTAAAGGGTGCCCAGCCCATCAAGCGCCTCTTCCAGCAGAGCCAAAATTCAAAAAAGGGAAATAAGTAAGGAGGCACCCCTCTGCCTAGTCGTGAATTCAATAACACGCCCAGTGCAGCAGTCATCAATTCAGATGCGTAACTGACGCCCGTGAAACCTCCATAAACGTCTCCTTGATGTCCTCACTCGATCAATGGGCATTTGTGGGCCCTCAAACTATATAAAAGAGGCACCGAGGCCCCTCCTTTTACAACGTTTCTTCTATGTTAACATTTTTCATTCCCTCTTTCTTCACCTCCCTCGTCTATCTCTCCGTCATTCTCTGCAAGTTATTTCTTTTTGTGTGTGTTTCCAACAACCATTTAGCTTAGCCTTTTCATGCATTTCTGTTTGTTATTTTAATTTTTAGTCTTCATCAAAGTTGTTCATTTTCAAATACACTTCAATTTTTTATTCTTCATCTCCTCCTAATTCCATTTTGTTTTTAAATTATTCTCATTTTTCCAACCCCTTGTTCTTCATTTGTTTTACTGTTCATTCCCATTATTTACAGTCGAATCCCCCCTTGTTTTCACCCCTTTCTTCACCTTTTCTCCTCCTGATGTCTTCATCCAACTTCTTCCATTTTTCATGCTCTCCAACTTTGGTTTCTACCACATCTCCTAAGTCCCCTTCGATTTCAAGCTATTCTCTCTTCTTTCACCCTCTGTTTTTCCCACTTTTCCTCTTCCCTATTCACCCATTTTCTTCTCCATTTTAAATTCATGCATCACATGCCTTAGAGTTCTTCTTTCCAACTCCCAATTACATTCTTCCACACCTCCCTTTGGCGGAGATTCTCCCTCGGTGTCTTCAAGGTGGCATTCACTTCCAAGGCGGGGCGGACTCAAAGGCTCGACACGGCGTAGACGACGACGATCTTCCAATCCCAGCTACATTTTCTTCCATGGAATTGTACCTTTCATTTTCATAGTAATAAAATTTCATTTTGAAAAATTTTGCGCCTATTTTATCTCTCTATCTCTTCCAAATTTCTCTTCTTACTCCCTCTCAAATTCTTTAGTTAGATTTATTTCAAATCCATGCATCTTTACTTTCTTTTAATTTAGGCTCACTCAAACTGAGATTTTCTCAAATACAAGTGTTTTCCAACTAGTGCTCAATTGAAAATATTTCTTCCTCGTGGGATCGACCCGTATTCTCATCACTTTACTTGAATTTTCAAAGCTATTTAAGTGAGTGAGTGCGGTTATATAAATTTTAAAATTGTGTGTGGCACGACATTTTTAAACCACATTTGCCTAGCGCATCAATTTTTTGACGCCGTTGTCGGGGAATAAATTATTTTTAATGGTTGAAATTTTTTGTATTTGATGTATATATGTAAATACTCATTTTTCTGTTTTTATTTTATAGGAAAAATTAAAAAAAATCAGAAAATCACAAAAATTCGGACCTAAAATTCCCAGGAAATAATCTGTCACAGAAATCGTCTCTAAAAGCCTGAACTGTAGCAGAAAGCTGTAAATCAGAAAATCTAAGAAAATTAGGCGTCGCTAAAGGTAAGTAAACATAGGAAAAGGTCCTATTTTGCATAATTACAGAAAAATCTGAAAAATTCCTAAAAAATTCATAAAAATCAGAAAACTCAAAAAACATCAAAAACATGCTTTTTAACATTATCTTGACTTAGATTGGCATATTGTTTCTTATTTTTAGTTAGTAGTTTCTTTTATTCATATCTTATTGAAAAATCTTGAAAAAAAATATATCTCTGAAAAAAAATTCAGAAAACAGAAAATCAGAAAAAATAATTTCCATGATAGCATGTCTTCATCTTAGTTGCATCTTATCTCATGCATTGTGTACTTAGTTGATTATTGGTCTTGCATTTGTCTCATTTGTCTTTAATTTCTCATTTACTTGCATCATCTTTTGAATATATATATATATATATATATATATATATATATATATGTATCTTTATTTATTTATTTATTTATTTCTCTTCTTTTCTATTTCCCCTTCTTAAGGGCATTAGGATCCTTACACCCTTCTTGGATTTGGAAGGACCCTCTATTAAGTATTCCGTCTCTTTAGATTAGAAATTCTATTTTCAAAACCTCCATAAGTCCCCGCACTTGTGGATTCCCTCACGGAAGCCGGGCTGGTTGTATCATGAAGTATCCCGGAGGTAAATTGCCCTTAGAAGGTTTCACATAAAAAAAAGAAAAGAGTTTTAGAATTTATTGCTATTTTAAAAAATTGGTGTCTAAGGCTAGAGGTTAAAGGGCAAACGCCTAAGTGAGATTGTGGTTATTTAATTAGGACCCTACGAAAGTAGGGGAAGCCTCCCACAACTCCACCTCTCACCTAGCCAGTTGACCATTTTAGTGGTGAGTACCAATTCTTATTTTCAAAATAATTTTTTTTGCATTCATATATTGATTGATTCATTTTCCAAACTCATTTGTATAAAGAAAATAAAAAAAATCATCACCATTTGTTCATAAACCATTCATATAGGAATTAATTCATTGCATTTTAAGTCGCATTGCTTTCCAATTAAAAAAATAAAAATAAAAAAAGAGAAATAAAAAAATAAATCATCTTTCTTTGGACCCTTTTTGCATTGCATGCAAGGTAGGAGATCCCTCCACCCACATTTGTTAGGACCCTTTCAAAACATAGGGAGGTTAGTGCATTTTAGAGATCATCCTCAACCTAACCTCATGGCTGATCAAAATCAAAATCAAGCTCTCAAACAAATGAATGACTATTTCATTCCAAACCAATACCAACCGTCCTTCTATGCCCAAGCACCTCAGAACTAGGCGGTTCAATATGAAATCAAGTCAAGTAACATCCAAATGCTGACATCTTTGTATGGAAATCCCAATGAAGACCCATACAAACATCTTGATGAGTTCCTTCAGATCTGTTCTACTGTTAAAATCTACAACTTCTCAGATGATGCCCTTAGGCTTACTCTCTTCCCATTCTCCCTTAAGGACAAGGTCAAATATTGGTTAGGGGCCTTAGGTAGGACAATTGACACTTGGGGAGAGATACAAACAGAATTTTTGAAGAAATTCTACCCCATAGAGCGAACAAATACAATGAGAAGAGCTATAACTGGATTATCTCAAAATCTTAGAGAATAGATACATGAGGCTTGGGATAGATTGAAAGATCTATTAAGAAAATATCCCCATCATGGTCTCTCAAGATGGCAAATTGTTCAAGCATTTTATGAGGGATTGACGGAGAACTATAGACAGATGGTGGATGCTTCATGTGGGGGAGTGTTTATGAGTAGAAGTGAGGATGAGGCTTACGATTTATTTGAAATGCTTAGTGAAAATTCCATTAGTCATGTGTCACTTTCCTCATATGAAAGAATGATTGGACCAAATAAGAGGGATGGGCACTACGAAGTTAAGAATCAAGGGGAGTGTGAGAACAAAGTGGATATCAATACCATAACCCAAAGGTTGAATAAAATGGATTTCTTGGCCCATAAGATAGAGAAGGTTGATATGGTTGCTGAGAAGCTAGACCAGTTGTTGGCTATGAATAGGCATGAACCTTTTTTACCTTCTGCCCCTCAATCTCAACAATCTCGATAATTCTCAACTCCCACTCCTGAAGAAATTTGTGCTTTGTGTTCTAGCCATAGCCACGCTGTGATTGATTGTCCCATAGCGGCCTAACTCCCACCGTTCATCCAAGAATAGATCTTTGCCGCTCAATGTGTCTCCAAATCTGTATATGATCCTTATTCTAATACCTATAATCCAGATTAGAGAAATCACCCAAATTTCTCTTGGAAGACCCAGCAAGGTCTGTAATGCCCCAGGTTTTTCGGATCCTCGTTCGTGGGTCCCGGATCTGGTTTCTCAGAGCGTCCGACTCCGTTGTGTCCAAAATTTCATTTCGTACATCTTTCGTGTTCGGATCGGCGCGATCCGAAGTCGTTTCGGAGGCCCGGAGGCGTTCCGTGACTTTTTCCGCGTGTGTTTTCCAATTCCCGGCGTGGGTTTTGGCTTTCCCTTCGGAACCTCGTTGCGGGTGAACCGGGCCGTTCACCTAGGCGAGTATGGTACCGTTGCGATCGGTGCGTTCGGAGGATCGCGAGGGTCTGATTTTCTATTTTACGGGATTTTTCTGATTTTCCGGATTTTCCTATATATACCCCCCACCCTCTCTCTTCCTCTCATTTCTCACTCTCACCCTCTCTCTCTTCTCCCACTCTCTCCTCTCACTCTCTCCTCTCCGGCGGTCGACGGACCGAGGCGGGGGCGAGGCGGGGCGATGCGGGGGAGGAGGACGGCGAGGATGGGTCGAGGATCGAGGCTCGAGGGCCCGGTGAAGCTCGGCCGTGAGTTCGTGGAGCGGCGAGGCTTCAACGTCGTTTTCTTCGTGGATCGGCGTCCACGGTGCACGAAATCTTCGGTGGAGGTAGGGTGATGGAGCCCCAGCTCGTGCTCTTTCTTTTCCCGCAAGTTTCGTAGGCTACGGTGAGCCGAGCGGGCCATTTGGGGCGTTTTGGGGAAAACCATGGTTTTGGGAGTGATCGCCCGATCTAGCGATTCGTTGCATTTTAGGCCGATCCGATGCCATAGATGCATGCTAGGGGCTACTGGGGAGCTTCCCCTATGTTTTCCCCCTCATCCGTGGATGTTTGGGGGCGTGGCGTGGATTTTTGGAGTTTTTCTCGCCGTTCTCGGTTTTCCGAAATGGTCGCGGTCCACCAGAAACCGTGTTCATTGGTCACGGTCTTGGGAGAACCACGTTCATCTTTGTGTTTTGGTCGAGGAGGCCTTCGAGCGTCGCGGTCGTGCGATAGACCGCTTTGGTCTAGTCGCGGTCATGGGATGACCGCTACTGTCTTGTCGCGGTCCTCGGGCGACCGCTACCATCGGGGTTACGCCTAGATAGTCGCGGTCGTGAGGTGATCGTGACAGCATGGTTGCGGTCTCCGGTCGACCGCTACCATCTGGTCGCGGTCCCCGGTCGACCACTATCTGGTCGCGGTCACCAGGTGACCACTACCACGTTCTGGTTCCTGTTTGCGCTGTTTTGACCTCCGGTCAACCCGGTTGTGACCCAGTGGTTGACTTTAGGTCTCGTGAGTGTCTCGGACACCCCGTGGAGTTCCGTGACCGTGTCTTTGGGTGTCCAGAGGTTGTCCCACTTACCTCATTTTGCGTGTCATGAGCTTAAGGGTCCGGGTGACCTTTTAGCGTCCCGATTGTGTTGTGTTGGTCTCCGGTCGACTCGGTTGTGACCCAGTGGTTGACCTCCGGCCTTGTGAGTATCCCGGACACCCCATGGGATTTGTGTCTGTGTTTTTGGGGTGTCGAGAGGGACCGTGTTGCCTCGATTAGCGTGCCCATAGGTGTGGTGGGTCCGGGTGACCCCACGTGTTCCGGGCTTTCGTGTTACGCATGATCGAGTCACCGTGCATCGGTGGGTGTGCGGGGGGGTCTCCCCCGCATGTCGTGGGTTTCCTTTGGAAGGTGATTCCCATGTGGGCCATGTGCATGGCCTTGGACTGTGAGTCCAGTTATCCGGCCTGGGGCTGGAGGTTTCCCGCTTGCTACAAGATGGGAAATCGTCGTGGTGGCTTGTGTGCTGCCTTGGGAATCGTGCTTCTGTGTTTTCCGTGTGGCCCGTGTGGGTGGCCTTGGTCCCTTGCGTTCCCTTCCCGAGGTAGTGGTCTTGACGGCTTGTGAGTTGTCTCGGTACTTGTGCTACCATGGTTTTAGACCTAAAGATTAGACTAGATTGACGACCTTGTGCTGTTGCGTGCAACGGTCTTGACCCCGAGTCTTGTGACTCAAGGACCGTTGGGTGTAGTGCGTCTAGAGGACTGCCCAGAGTCCAGTGGCTTAGTGCCACTTGAGTTTTCTCGACTCTCGCGCAAGGTGCGTGCGTGGCTGAGGACTGTGAGTCATGTTTCTTCTCCGACTGTGGTCACCGTGCGACGGGGCCGGTACGTGGGGTGGTCCCCGTACGTCGTCGGATTCGGACGTTGTTTTCCGTTGAGTTGAGAGTCTACTCCTTCAGTGACCCTCCACTAGTCGTAGCCTACCAGTACGTGGTATCGGTCGCACCAGGGAGTGGTGTACGGGCTTACCCTGAGGGCGGTTTTAGACTGGTTTCCGTCGGGCCCCACATCTTGCAGCCAGAGTCCGGCTGAGGGGAAAACCGGTCAGAGGGCCAGACCAGGGACGCGCGGTCTATGTGTGCACACGTGGTTGGGGGGGGTTGGACCCACGTCGACGGGCGTGACCCCAGCTAGTCACTTGTTTGTGGTTACTTGTACGGTGTTCACGCCTCGGGTAGGACCTACCACGTCAGGCGGTTCACCTGCGGTGCGGTGTAAGACGTCAGGGGACGCTACCGGCTGTGCTTCTAGTGGGTGGTACTCCTGTCGAGTACGGAGTGACAGACTGTCAGTTTCCGTGACTTCGACCTTCGGGTTTTCGGTCGTATCGACCGTTGTGTTTTCGGTTGTTTCGTCGCGGCGCGTGTGTTGGTTTTCGCGTCATGGGACTAGTGCTTGTGGCTCTACCGAGGTTGTGTCTTGTTGTGCGGTACCCGCGATCGGATGGTCGGGGTTGCACCTTGGACAGCGTGTCCAGGTTGGCTGTGTCCGGGGGACAGGCCTCTACGGCATGGTTACCGTGTGTTTTTACTTCGGTAAGCGGTACTAGTGTAGTTTGGGAGCCTCGACTGCGGGATCGGGGTGTGTTTCTGGAAGTAGGAGTAGCTGTAGTGACGAGTTTTTGATCGGCCACCGGTTTGCTGTTCCTGCTGTAGTTGTAGCTCTCCTTTCTGTTACCGCCGTTGTTTCCGGTTGGGGTTCCGCGGGATCCCTGCTGAGTCTCTGTTTTGGAGACTCATTCCCTGCTTTTCAGGTGTGGCGGTTCTTCCTCGAGGTTCGAGGATGCGGAGCGGAGGTTCTCAGTTGCCAGCTTACCGGGCCGAGTGTTCACTTGGCATGTGGTGCGTTTTACTGCTTTAGACTGTACTTTCTGTTGGACTGGACTCTGTTGTAGCTGTAGTTGTTCTTTCTTTCATCTTGTTGTTGTTGAATTGTCCTGCTTTATTTCCTATTTCGTTGTGCCTCCACACTCCTTTTAGCCCTTCCGAGCCCTCCCGGCTCGTGGGCGGCGGTGCGAGTCTCGGGTTATCGGGCCTTCCCGGTAATCAGATTCTCGGGTCGTTACAGCTGGTATCAGAGCGGTGGTTGTGGACGTACATAGGAATTTGAAATATTGCAGTGATCAGAGTCCGTAAGGTCCAGTACAGTCGGCAGTTGGCTTAGGGTTTTGTGTTCGCATTCCGCCTAGTTTCTCGCTTGAGGGCTTGAGTGCGCTGTGCGGCGCTCTGAAGGTGGTTGTTGTCCGCGGCTTTCGTGCCAACATGGGGTCTAAGGATCGAGGTCGAGAGCCTTCTCCCTCATCGGTGGTGGCCCTGGTTGTGCTGCGTTGGGCAGAGGTTGCTGGCAGGCGCGAGCTCGTGGTTCTGCGTTCGAGGAACCTGCAGCATGGTGTTGACACCCGTTTTATACCCAATAAGTCGGGTCATCTCCTTATTTATTCAATATGATGCTCCGAGTTGTTCACTCTTCATTGAATTCCTTTTAATCAGTTGAAGCCTGTTTTCTGGGTCTCAATTCCTGGATTAGACCTGGTTCCTGGTGGCACTTCGTTCAAAAGCTTGGCAATCCCTCCATTCTATTTTCTTGAAAATCAATGATAATAACGGTCTGGACTAGGCGCGTCATTTCATAATAACGCATGAAGCCTAGGCCGTTACTCTTTGAAGAGTCCCAAGACTTAGGGCCTCGTTGTCCTTTGATAATAACGGTCTACTCTCTAGCCGTTTTTTCCTTATGACGCCCTATGCCCTGGCCGTTACTTACTTGCAGAGTCCTATTGTTTAGATCTTCTTCCCGTCGATCTTATCCTTTGGATAGGGTTGAAAATGACGGTCGTTCCTTGATGCGTTACTTCCAAGTGGCGGTCTATCGTGCAACCGTTACTTCCTTCAGAGAGTCCTGACAGTTCAGGCCTTTTCTCTGCTACTCCGTGGACGAGATAGGGTTTTGGATTGGCGTTATCTCCTTCAATTCTAATCCTCAGGACCTCTCGTTTGTTTCTTTGGACTCTTGTTGATATTATCCTCAAGGATTTGCTAAGGATTATCCTCCTTTCTTGGCTGATTTATCTTCAACTCGACCCATGAGTTTTGAAGGTCTATAAATAGAACCTTTGATTTCATGATCAAGGGGGGAGATTTTTGATTCACGACGAAGTGCTGCCGAACCCAGGAGCCATCTTCATCCAGGAGGAGTTGCTTCCCACGTCCATCCATCTTCCAGTCAAGGGAGTACTTTTGTTTTTGATCTTTCAAGTTCATCTTTGCATGCTTGAGTTCTTCCTTGGTCTTTTTAAACAAAGCATTGTCCCTCCTCCTCCTCCACGTTTTTTCACTGTTGTTTTAAGCATACAAACATCCTCCCAACTTTTGAAAACGCCCAGAGGGGTTAAAAAACCAAAACTCCCCGGTAATTCCCTCTCCTTTTGATGTTCTTAAGTTCTTTAAGAATTGATGCTATGCTTGTGAAGAGGGTTGATTGAGGTTGTCTTGTCTTGTCTTTCTATTTCTTTGGCAGGTTTACAGGTTCATTAGCACGAGGCCCAAGTCTTCTAGCCGGCTGGAAGAGTTGGAGTTAAAAGAATTCAAGCTTTACTACTGCAGGTTGTCTGACGGTCTGGTTTAGGAGCGTCACTCTCTTCTGGCGGTCTAGGGTGGGACCGTTACTTATAAGCGACGCACGGGTCTCTGGCCGTCACTTTCAAGCTGATCTGCAGGCTTTCTTTGGTTTTCTCTCCCGTGGGCGGGTGCTTCATCCTCCTATTTCCAAGGTATATTCGAGTCTTTGACTTGTGTTTACTTTGGTGGCGATCACATCTTTCCTTAGTGCTGGGCAATAGCTATTTCCTTCATCACATCTTTATTTCCTTGCTTGTTCCACCCCTAGTGGTGTGTTTTTATTTACTCCTTGCTCCACGCCCCGGCGTGTGTTTTTCCTTTTCCTTAGCGTAATTTGATTGAGATAGCATGCCCATGCTAGAGCTAGCTATGATTGCCTAGGTTCATGTTCACATGTTCATAGGTTTGAGCAGATCTTTGATTGCTTGTTTGTCATCTTGCCATATTACTTAGCAGACCTCAAAAGTAAGATCAAAGATAGGCAAACAAACGATCAACAGATAATTTTTTGGCGATCACGGTGGGACGACTAGTGCCAATCGTGCTTCTGATTCTTGTTTAAACTTGCCATCATCCGTTTGTTCAGTTGTCTTTTGATCCCTTTGTTATTGCCCGTCTTTCTGGTTTTCTGAATCATAAGACGGCCCTGTCTCGGCGCGTTACAGTGGTGTGACGCAGGGACATCAGGCCGTCGCTTGTGTTTTGTGGTGTGAGCTTTCACGGGTTTTCCTGTTACTTCAGTTTGTTTTTGGTCCCCTGGCTATTACGACGGTCCGAAACCCCTGCGTTACATTATTTATGGCGGTCTGGCCTCTGACCGTTATTTCTCTCTGACGCAGTGGCCTTCGTCCGTCACTCTCCTGGCAGGTATGCATCCGAGGTGCATTTATTTCCGCAGTTTTTGGCTGTGATTTGTTGCTTGGGTGCTGTTTGATTTCTGCCATCATTCTGTTCATATCTTGATATCATTATGTGTACTCTTGTTTGCTAGATTCTAGGCTAGACTTTGCATGCACTCCGGTGCACATAGGGTCATCCATCTTTTCATATATTAGACTGCATTTTCCTACCTTGTTGTGAAGACCTCTCGCCTCCATATTCCTTGGGGCCGACTAGGAAATCACAGCAGGGACCTCCATAAGTCCCCGCGAGCCGTGGATTCCCACACGGACGCCGGGCCGGTTGTACCTTTTCCCCCCTTTTTTGTCTAGGGTTGCATAAGTGAAGGAGAGGTCACACTTAAGGTTAAGCCAAGTCCATATCCACCTCCTATTAGGAACCCATTTGGAGAAAGCACACATCAATCAATTCCCTAAAGTTCCAAAGGAGAAACCATAAAGAAATTTTGTTTGCATCATCTTAAGCAACTTGGTTGGTTGTTGAGTGTCTTCATTCCCTTTCACTTACATCTTGGTTTGAATCACCTAGGGGCGATTGCTCATTGTGTGTTTGTGGTATTCTTTGTTTTGCATTTTCAAGGTTGTCCGTTGCATGTGGAGTTGTTTTCGTTCGTCCGAATCATATCCACGAGTCGCTTCCTCCTTCACATTCTATTCCAATCCCCTCTTCGACTCTACCATGGCATCTTGCAATCCTCCTCGCTCCCAAGAGGATTCCCTTCCTCAAGGGCTCCTTGAGAACCCCCCGAGGGTTATTTCTTTCTCCGCCGGAGAGGGGATCGTCCCTCTCTCATCCTCCACTCTCATGGAGGGTGGTCAGGTCATCCCTTCCTCATCCACTCCTTCCGCGGGCTCTGTTCTCCATATGATGGCCCAGTTGGATCCGACCCAACTCCGGGTCCTCTATCAGGCCATGCAAGGGTCCAATCCTCCTCCCTCCGCTACCGTCCAGGGGCACTCTAATGCTTCCATTATTGGGCCGTCTGTTCAGCCCACCACGATTGAGCTCACCCCGGTCCAACCCCGGACCATCACCTTTGCTGGCACGGAGATGGGTCAATCCTCCAATTCGACCTATCAATCTTTTGATAAGGGGAAATCGCCTATCCCCTCTCTTCCGGTGGATTATCACTCCTTTGCTCCGGCGGCTCCACAGGTCCTTGTCGGCCCATCCGATTTCTTGCCCCAACAGCACGGGGTGGCCCAATTTCACTCCAATCCGGGTCTGTCTCAAGCCCAGTATTCTTCTTACGGCCCCCCTAATTCCACTAGTTATCCTTCAGCTCCTTCCTATGGGCTCCCGCCCTCGGCAACCGCCATTCCTCCCAATCACCAGACGCAATCAACTCCCTTCACTGCCCTTGCTCCCTCTCGAGAGCAGGATTTGCTTAATAAGTGGGCCACCATGCAGCAACAACTTGATTTTCTCCAGAAGAAGGTGGGCCCACAATCCTTGGCTGATATTCCCGTCCCAAGCTTCCAGAACATCCGCTTCCCTCCGCAGTCTGAGCTCCCCAACTACCGTAAGTATGATGGGAACAGCAATCCCTTCATCCATGTGAGGGACTTTCTGTATGAATCGGCGCAGTTCCAATATGATGATCGCCTTATGGCGTACCTATTCCGCCGATCATTGGATGGCGTTGCTCTGGAATGGTTTTATTCTCTGCCCCTAGAAGAGGCCGAGAGCTTCAAATTGGTCAAGGACAAGTTTATTCAGCGGTTTCAAGACCGGGTTGGCCCGGAATATTCATTCACAGATCTGGTGGCCGAGAAAATGAAGTCGGATGAGGAATTCGCAACTTATGCAGATAGATGGAGGCAGATGGCCGCCAGGGTGCCCGGCCATATTCCAGAGGAAGAAAAAGTTAAGCTGCTGATTTCAAATGCTACGCCCACCTTCAAGAACATCCTGGCAATGAACGATATAGCCAATATGCATCAACTGTATAGCCGGGCGCGATTTATACAAACTCAGTTTAAGGACTCCCCTATCCATTCTCTTTTCGAAAACCAAAAGCCCAAGTACCATAAGAAACCACAGGGGCCGGTTACCGAAGGAGTCCAGACAAATGAGCAAGTACAAGCTGTTGCTTTTCCCTACCAAGCCGCACCATTCCGCTACAACCAGGGCCCCCGCAATCCGCAAAACTCCGCTCCGCAACACTCTCAAAACGCTCCACAAAACTTTTCGCCTACCTTCACCATCCCGCAAAACACCTTCACCGCACCACAACAACCACCACCATCACCACAATACCATAACGTCCCTCCACCCGGCGGCTACAACAACAATAATCCCAACAGCAAGCGTCCGGCTCCCAGAAGGGCCCAGTATCCTCCACTGCCAGAGACACTTACAGACATATTCTCAGCGCTCATGGCAGTAAATGCAATTCAACTTCCTCCAGAAAAGACTGTCTGGAATCCAGCTGTGGACCAAACCAAGTATTGCATGTTCCACCGGCAGCCAGGTCACACTATAGAAGCATGTTTTCACTTCCGAGATCTCGTGTACGACTTACACGAAGCACAGAGAATAGACTGGGCCGAGATGCATAGGGCCATTATGGAGATCAAAGAGAAGAGAAGGCAGCCGCAGGGGCAGCAAGTGCAGCAACATCTAGCACCGCAGCCGCAGCAGCCGCCACAACAGCAGCCACCACAGCAAGTGCAAGATCTGGGTATCCATCAGAATCCGATGCCGAACCACCAACCCGCTCCTCCGCAACAGCCGCAAGCGCCAGCACAGGTTAATGTAGTCCAACCACCGGCCTCCAACACTGCGTGGTCATTTGATGATGATGGCACCGCGCCACAGGTCATGGCCTTCCACCACAAACCTTCCTTCATCCTCCCTACACAACCAACACCCTCTCCGCTCATCCCACCATTCACACCCGCTCCACCAAATCCGCTCACCACCCCGTCGTATCCTTCGCCAACCTCCATCACCGTCATCACACCACCATCCAATCCCGCACCTATCCTTACCCATCCATTCACCCTGCCTTCACCAGCATCCACATCCATCACCACCCTACCACCCACCAATCCTTCACCTATCATCCGCGCATCCCCCATTAACTTCACCAACCCTCCGCTTTACCAAACTGCCTCCCCCACGCCACCTATTCCACTCATTCGCCCCGCAGGGCCCATCATACTATCCCCCGATGCCGCGGCAAATTGTGCTCTGAGGAGTGGGAAGATGTTCCATCGGAGCTACGTCACTACTAGCAATCCCCAGCCTTCCCAACATGTGGCCGAGCAAGAAGAAGCCGAACCATTACCGGGGACTCAATATGATTTACTGCATCATCTAGATCGGGTACCCGCCAAGATATCTGTGCTGGAGTTAATCAAGAGGTCCACTCTCCATCAAGATGCACTGAGGGATTTTTTACAGAAGGTCATGGTTAGTGAAGACATGGCAGTCGACAGTCTACCAACGGCACTAGCAACTATCTCTAAAGGGCCGGCAATCACATTCTCTGAGACCGAGCTTGCACCTCCGGGGGCTCGTCAAATGCCACTCTGCATAACAATTACTTTGAACAAAGTCGACGTTGAAGCAGCCTTGGTCGACACTGGGGCCTCAATTAATGTCTGTCCCCTCAGCACTCTCCGAGCCTGCAATATATCTGAGGAGTTACTACGGTCTACCCCCACCACTATAGCAGCATACGACAACTCAAGGCGGGCATGTCACGGGGTAGTCACTATTCAGGCTGAGCTCGGGCCTCTGTCCATGGCTATAGAATTCTATGTACTTGACATCGACCCTATGTTCAAAGCCATCTTGGGTCGTCCCTGGATCGACACACTTGGCGCCGTGCCCTCCACCGCGCACCAATGCATCAAATTCCCTTTTCAAGGGAGGGTCGTCAAAGTTAAAAGTTTATCCACGGTACAGTCAGTGAAGGCCATCTCTGAACAGATTCTTCCTACTCTCTGGCCAAGCAGCAGGCCCGTGCTATCAGTGCTAGACCTAAACTTTCCTTGGGCGTACACCACTCCTAAGCCCGTCACTACCCCGGTCAATATCAAGGCAAAGCCGCAGATTCGAGATTCAAAGGGGTGGAACATTATATTGAAACTGGGCTATCAACCGGGGAGAGGTCTCGGTGCACAGCTGCAAGGGATGACCAAGCCCATACCAAAAGGAAGAAAAATGGGCAGACGAGGTCTCGGTTACAAGGAGACAGCATTATCAATGATGGGTGACTCTGGGCCGCTTACCTGGGATTACCGTCAGCATTTTGTCAGAGGCCCCCCACAGCTGGGCACGTTAGCTGCGAAGCCAGTCCAGTCAGAAACCGACACGGTTTGTCCAGTCACCAGTCCACCCCCGTTGCCAAGGGGGCTAAATGACGATGTGATCGACTACAGCTGGGCCCTCCAGGGGCTGTTTTGTGAAAGAGGCAGCCAGAAGCCACAGAAGGGTCAGCTTATGCGGTGGAGGCCAAAGAAGCAGCCTAGTGATAATTCAAAGAAAGAAGGGAACTCGCTGATTGCTCTTTCTCTATCTCCCTCTCATTTTCAGTGCATGATCCAGTTAAAGGGGTTTATACCCCGTCCTCCTCCGATTATGATCAATCCATCCTTCAGTGATCCATTTCAGACTCTAATCAATCCTCCTGCTTATAGGCCTTACTGCCCCATTAATCTGCCTGCTTTCCCCATCCCTCCGTCGTTTAAATATCAAATCTACGAGATGTGGGGTTCCTCCTCTTGTGATCTTTTCTTTAATTGCATCTTTCCTGAGCTGTTCCCTATGCAGCTCCCGCTTCCTCCATCATGCTGCATGGTCTCCACTGATCTCCAAAAAAAAAAACGTCAAATTTAAAACGGAGATTTCAGTGGAAGATTATGCTATCCTATCTCCATCCTCCTCGTCCCAGGGGCACGGGTCCCCTGCTCCTTCCCTTCCATTAGGCTTCCTCTCTCCTAGGTCAGAGTTAGGGTCTAGCGAGTCTGGAGAAGTAGAGTCTGTTAGGTCTAGAGAAGTAGGGTCTTGTTCTAGGTCGTCCAACCCTTCCCCTCCTGAGCCGCGCTCGCTTGCGCATCCTCCCCGATCTATTCCTGATAGGTTCTTGCAAGATTTAGCTCAGCGGTGTCATGCTCTTTTGAAGTGCCCAGAATTCGCCGCCACAGCGATTGCAATTGAAGATGAAGAAGAAATAGAAGGGGTGTGGAGCGATGATGGATTAGGCGTCTATGAAGTGCTGGATGAGAAGGACCCAATTGATGAAGACAGCGATGTAGAGGACACTGCCGACTTATATACCAAGGGACTAAGAAGATTCGACCAGCCGTCGACGGCAGTGGATGAACCTACCAAGGAAATCAACTTGGGAACAGAAGAAGATCCAAGGCCCATCAATATTTCAGCTAATCTCCCTCCACAGGTAGAAGAGGATCTAATAAAGGTACTGAGGGAGTATAGCGATTCTTTCGCCTGGTCTTATGAGGACATGCCAGGTCTTGACCCCTCCTTGGTGGAACACCGACTCGTGCTTAAACCAGGGGCAACACCTGTTAAACAAAGGTCGAGAAGATTTCACCCCCACATGGCCTTGCGGATTAAGGAAGAGGTCGACAAGCTTTACAAGGCCAAGTTCGTCAGAGTAGTTTTATATCCTCAGTGGGTGGCAAACATAGTCCCTGTTCTCAAAAAGGATGGCAAAGTGCGCATATGTATTGATTTCAGGGATCTAAACAAAGCATGTCCCAAAGATGATTTCCCGCTACCTCATATAGACGTCCTTGTTGATAACACTGCCGGGTACGAAGCTCTATCATTTATGGATGGGTACTCGGGCTATAATCAGATCCGTCTCGCTCCTGAAGATCAAGAGAAAACTTCCTTCACCACGCCCTGGGGCACATACTGCTATGTAGTTATGCCTTTTGGATTAAAGAACGCAGGCGCCACCTATCAAAGGGTGATGATGGCTATCTTCCACGACATGATGCACGTCTATATGGAAGCTTATGTGGATGACATCCTGGTGAAGTCAAGATCGAAAGAAGAGCACCCCTCTATTTTGGCAAAGGTGCTGCAGAGAGCCAGGGAGTACAAGCTAAAGATGAATCCGAAGAAGTGTGTATTCGGAGTCTCCTCGGGGAAGCTGCTAGGTTTCATAGTGAGCAAACGGGGGATCCAGATTGATCCTAACAAAGCACAGGCCGTCATGGATATGCCTCCGCCAAAGAACATTACGGAACTTCGAGGACTGATTGGTAGGTTGCAATTCATTAGAAGATTCATATCCCAGCATTCTCAAGGGTGCCGTCCGTTTTATGAATTGCTCAAGGCGGGGTCAAGTTCGAATGGAATCAAGATTGTCAAAAGGCCTATGAGGACCTCAAGGAATATCTATCCAATCCCCCGGTTTTGCAACCTCCTGTCCCTGGGAAACCCCTGATCCTATACATCTCGGTCATTGAGGACTCCCTAGGGGCGGTTTTAGCACAAGTGGATGACGAAGGAAAAGAGCGGGCTGCGTACTATCTTTCTCGGCTATTTAATCCAGCCGAATCTAAGTACACCGCTATGGAGAAGACTTGTGCCGCCTTAGTATGGGTAGTTCAGAAGCTTAAACATTACTTTCTCGCTCACCCGGTTAGGCTGATCTCTAGAATGGACCCGATCCGTTATCTCTTAGAAAAGCCCGTTCTTTCTAGTAGGTTAGCTCGTTGGCAGAGCTTCTTATCTCAATTCGATATCACCTTTGTCGTTCAGAAGGCAGTCAAAGGATATGCCATTGCTGAGCATCTTGCACATCTCCCTATTCCTCACACCGACTCTATTCAGGACGATTTCCCTGATGAGCATCTCTCTGTCCTTTCTCAGCATCCCTTCTGGTCTCTGCACTTTGACGGTGCGCTTAACTCACAGGGCCAAGGGATCGGTGCTGTCCTGCTTACTCCTGAGGGAGTGACCATCCCCTTTGCTTACCAACTTCGATTTCCTGCTACCAACAACATCGCTGAGTATGAGGCTCTCCTGGCCGGCTTGAAGCACGCCTGTCTCTTAGGCGCGCGTTATTTAAACATCATAGGAGACTCTCAGCTCGTCTTACGGCAAGTTCTGGCCACTTACCGTACCCGTGACCCCAAACTCAAGCCCTATCAAGATCTGGTCACGCTCATCGCTAAGCGGTTCCGCAAGCTAATCTATATCCATACTCCCCGTTCACTGAACATTCTGGCAGATGCATTAGCATCTCTGGCCTCCTCCTTATCCTTCCCTCTCAGTCGTAGTACTGAGACTGTCGTCGTCCAGAGGATGGACGTACCCTCTATCCAGGACCCTTGGTTCACCAACCTTGGGAGGTCTGCAGAAGTGAGAGCTGAGAAGGAAGATCTCAAGGAGGTATCATTGGCAGAACTAGAGGAAATTTTGGATGAGGAAGAATTGCCTTGGTACCATGAAATCGAGTTATTTTGCAAAGAAGGGACTTTCCCAGAAGGGGCAAGAGCTGAGCAGCGCAAAGCGATAAGAAGAGCCGCCGCAAAATACACTATCATTGCAGGAGAACTGTACAGGCGCGCTACTAACGGAATGCTCATGAGATGCCTAGATGACATGGAAGCTTGGAAAGTAGCAGAAGCAGCACATTCTAGCGAGTGTGGAGGCCATGTCAATGGCCAGGCTCTAGCGAAGAAGATCCTTAGGCAGGGTTACTATTGGCCCACTCTAGAGGAAGACTGCTCCCTCTATGTCCGGAGGTGTCTTAAATGCCAACTCCACGCTGATAAAATTCACTCTCCAGCTTCATCTCTTCATCCTATGATCACTCCTTGGCCATTCTCTATGTGGGCTTTCGACGTCGTCGGCCCACTCGGTGATCCTAATTCTCAGATCAAGCAGAAATCCTTCATTCTCACAGCCACTGAGTACTTCACCAAATGGGCCGAAGCCGAAGCATACGCAGAGATCAAAGCTACAACAGTGTGCCGCTTCATCATGAAGAATATCATCTCGCGATTCGGAGTACCAAGCAGCATCATCACCGACAACGGACCCCAGTTCGTCTCCCAGGAGCTTAAAGACCTCTGTAAGAAGTTCAGAATTACATTACATCATTCATCACCATATTACCCTCAAGGCAATGGTCAAGCCGAAGCCACTAATAAAACTCTTCTTAAAATCATTAAGAAAACGTGTGAAGCGCATAAGTTTTCTGATTGGCCTGAAAGATTGGTGGAAGCTCTGTGGGCTTACCGCACCTCCGTCCGTACTCCTACGGGACAAACTCCCTACTCTCTAACCTACGGGATGGAGGCGATGCTCCCATATGAGATCTTAATCCCTTCACTCAGAGTACAGCTCGATAAGGAACTTAATCTCGATGAACGTCGAGAGGCGTTGCTCGTCCAACTGGAACTCCTAGATGAGAAGAGGATGAATGCGGCCGATCACGTATCTGTTTATCAAAAGAGAGTTTCGCGTTATTTTCAAAAGAAGGTAATTGAACGAAAATTTTGCAAGGGTGAAATGGTTTTGAAACGCAAATTCATTCGGTCTGCAGGTCCTAGGTCTAAATTGCAACCTAACTGGGAAGGACCGTTTGTAATAAAAGAAGCTTATTCAGGGAATGCCTATCGTCTAATCAACGCGGAAGGTGAGGAGCTCTCTCACCCGTGGAATGGGTTGTATCTTAAGCGTTTCTTTCCTTAAACAAATCTAAACGATGTGCTTTCCTGGCAATAAGAAATGCCTCCTATCTTCAAAAGAGAGTCTCGAGTAAGGCAAACACACACTACACGACGCCCCTGGTCGGGTTCTTTGCTTAAAAAAAAGACACTGTTTTTCCTCGGCCATGCTTCGGGGGAAAGTCAAAGTCTCTGTACGTTTCATTCTTCGGCTGAGTCCAGAGGCAAGGAGTGAATAAGAAGGAGACAACCGATCCAAACTCCCTAACGAGAGGAGGTCTCAAATAGGGGCAAGTCCGTTATGACCTGACTCCACAAGAAAGTAAAGAAAAGAAGAGAAAAAGGAGTGTTCTTTACCACAAAATCAAAAGCATCATCTCAAGGTTTGTAAATGAATTCTCAAAAGCTCCAAAAGAAAAGGATTAGGCATGATAAGAGTGGCAGTACAGTTCCCCGCGGGACGTTATGAGCCCGGTCGCATGCATGCCTAAGTGGACAAGGGTTCGATGGCGGACATAAAAAGCCCCGGCGCAACAGACCGAATCTCTATTAAAGTTGTACGGTGAGGGAATCAAGTTCTAAAAACTTCTATGACTGGCCTAAGCTTACCCCCATATTCTTTTTTTCCTTTTAGGACTGAAACAAGTACCCTGGGTACAGCTTTGGTAAAAACACCGTCACAATGACCAGATCTCGGCCGGGGGTTGTCACGCTATATACACGCCGATCTCGGGACTCAAGCTAAAAGTATGGGAGGTCTCGTATTGCTAGAGAGGCACTGATGTTTTCAAAATCCAAAAACAATCAAATATGTTTTCAAAATCCAAAAAAACAATCAAATATGTTTCAAAATCCAAAAAAAACAATCAAATACGTTTCAAAATCCAAAAAACAATCAAATATATTTCGAAAACCAAAAAAATCAAATATTTCAAACATCCAAACAAATCAAATATTTTTCAAAAAAAAAAAAAAAATCAAAAGCATTCAACATTTCCATCATTCGCATAACATGCATCGCATTTTTATTTACGTTTTCGCCTATTTTAATAAGGCTCCACCCCTTGACCAAATATCAAGAAACGGTCATTATCTAACCTGCCTCGAGGCAAGGGGTTGAGTCTAAAGACGGATCTAACATGTTTCATGTCTAAGTGTGTGCAGAGTACAGGGGCAAGCCCAAAGGTAAAAGCTCACAACTATGCAGGTTCAGGCGTGTAACGCGCCAGCATCAGACCGTTACATTCATGTAACGGGTCCCCCTCGGACCGTCACTTCCTTCAGGCACGGGCTTTCTTCCTTTCGTTAAACCATCATCATGACGGTCTGAGAACATACCGTTACTTTCAAATAACGGCCCAAGATCCATCCGTCGCATCCTTCAGAGAATGAGTTCTTACTACTTCCATTCTGACGGCCTACTCCGGACCGTCGTATAATAATAACGGCCCAAAGGGTATCCGTTACTCCCCCCAGAAACTCTATTTATTCATATCGATCTAATCTTCCAAAGCACACAACTCAGGTTCTTTCAATTAAGGCAATCTCATCTTATTCAAGCAAGTTTAGTAAAGTATAAGTCGTGATAAATCAAATTCTGAAATGGCAATCTAATAACATCTTTTACAAGCAAAAGGAATCAAGATACATTCGACTTCTTATCCGCAAGAGCGCGGATTCTTCTTAACTCTTTCAAGTAATCTCGGCGTGTGTCGTCGTTCTCTTCAACTTCTGCTTGCCACGGATGCACCTTGCTGATCTCCCACATGGTTAGTGCGTTCCGGATCGCTCTTTCATCTTCCTCGGTCCCCATCTTCCTAGGTAAAAGGGGAGGGTAGTGTGATAGTGCAGAAACGCTGATTCGAGGTAATCCGATCTGAAGATGGCATCGGTGCGGGTTGTAGATCGCCATGGTAGTGTTCCCTACTAGCTGGAGGTCGAGGCCTTGGCGCCGCTGTATTTTAAGGAGGGCACTTCGGAGGACTCTTGGTCGCATGATGAACTTGTCCATTGGTAAAGTGTTGAAGAAGAGGCGCCATTCATCCCGAGTTTTCTTATCCGCTGTCTTGCATTCAACCTGAGGAGAATATCCAAAAGCCCCTCCAATGAAGAAGAGAGGATGGCTCCCGAAGATCCGGCTCGCCGAAGTTATATCTTCCTTAGGAAGGAATTTGATTCTCACTCCTATCCAACACTCAAGGAGTGTCATGGAACCGAACAAAGGCCCTCCAAGGCAAGCCGAGCTTAGTCCTTCATAGAGGTATGAGAGGACCGCTTGAGAAATAGACATACCCCGCCACAGTCCACTAATAATGCTAAGATTTTGGATATCTAAGAGGTGGTCGGTCGTGGAGAAAAGGAAGACCCCGCACAAGCAAACCGCCACCGCCTTGGCTATTGCTTCGTGGCTCTCCCACTTTTTTTTACAGTGAGACACTATCCATTGTGCTATAGGGATCAAGTGAATGTGGCGCGGGCTGATCATGGTCCGCACGTCCTTTGGGTTATGAATGAAGTCGCTTAAGATCAAGGACGGATCAATAGGTTCTATTGTATAGCAAACCCGATCCTCATCCCCCACCTTAGTCTTAGGAAGGGCTAGGTAGGTCTCTACCTCCTCCAATAGGGCGGTTGCTTCAAATGAGGGGAAGATAAAGGTATGAGTTTGTGGATGCCATAGTTCCACTAGGGCTGAAAGGCATGGCCAATCCAAAGATAATTTCTGGAAGTTTTTGCCTAGAACCAAGAGGGGTTGGAGGTGCCATGCTTTGAGGATTGATACCACCTCTAAAGGGAGTGCCTTTACCATGGGAGCCACCCACTTCAGGTTGGAATAACACCTTGGGCCAGGAAGAGGCTTGAAGAAGAAAAGAAGAAGGAAAGTTACGAAGAAAATTAAAGTGCAGCAAAAAAAAAATCTGAACTTTAGATGAAGTCATGCAAGCTTACCACCCTTTGGACATTAGAGCTTAGATGCTTGGGGATCGAGGACAGCCGTTGAAGCTCCCCATGTTCCCTCCTTGCAGCCTTAGGGCCGGTGTAGATCTTCTCTGCCATAGCCGCCATCTCGAAGCATCTCTTCATCTTGATTTCTGCTTGATTAGGGAGAATTCTTCAACCCTAGAACGGAGTTTTTTGTGCAAGCTGCAATTTTGGGTAAGTTTCCCAGGTTGCTGGGGCTTTTTATTAACTTTGGAAGGATAAGATTGGAGTTGGGAGGCTTTATCTGAAATTTGGATAAGTTCTAGCAAGAGATTAAGTGGCTGAACCTCGGACTCTAAGCTCTCACGGCCGAATCCGTTTTTGGAAACGACCCAGACACTGACGGTCAGTCGTAGGGCCGTTACTTCACTCTGGCGCGCCTACCCTGGGCCGTCACTTTTTCTGTGGGTTGGGTTTTTCTTAAAACATGTTCTGTGGCTGTTTACGGTCTGGTCTCAGACCGTCGCCTTTCAACGGACGAACTCTAATCCGTTATATCCTTCAAATCGCTCAAGTCTCTCTCTTCTGGGCTGAACGCCATGTAACGGTCAGGTTAGGACCGTCGTTTCGTTATGACGCGTCTCCTTCAGGCCGTCGCATTTTCTGCGAGTAGTTCTAAAACTATGTTCTGCCATGAATAACGGTCCGGTCTAGGGCCGTTGTTTTCTTTTAACGCTCCTACCATGGGCCGCTATTTCTTCTGTAGCCCGGCTATCAGAATAAGATGTTTCATGAATGACGGCCTAAGATAGGCGCGTCATTTGATTATGACGGTCCAAGACCGGACCGTCATTTCCTCTGCTACTAAATTCAGGCAGTTAGTCTATTCTTTGCCTAGACCTGGCGGTCTTTCACATCTGTACACCACACCTTCTCCACACAAGCATTCATTCACACATACACATCCATCATGCATACTTTCAATCACTCATTCATTCATACATCCACATAAAAAGTCAACAAAAATTTCATTTTCATAAAAGGGCATGTACAAGTGGTAAGAAAAGCATAAAAGTACATCATTCGGCCGGCTTATCAGTCGGGCCGCCCTCATCCTCTCCACCCTCGGGTTTCCTGGGTGGCGGTGCTATGGAAGCACTCTCCTCCTGCTGTCCTCTCTCTGCCCTCTCATTTCTCTGTTGGCCGGCGGAACTAACTAAGAAATCCCCAACCGAGCCACTAGGGGCAGCACTCCTATGAGCCCCGCTCCGGGAAGAACTCCGCTCTGGTGCCCGGCCTAGCATCCGGACCGTCTGCTCCATGGTCTGCAGCCTAATCTTCAGTGTGAAGATCTGGCGTCGCGTCTCCCGTGCCTCGGTCCGGTAGCAATCAAGATCCGCAGTCCCAAGGCGAAGGTCCTTCACCTCGGCCTGCGCTCGTGCTAAATCTGCTCGAAGTCGCTCCATCTCCACATCGTCCACATGTCGAGGGGTCTCCGCTCTCAGTCGGGCTAGCTCTGCCCGCACGAGCTCCGTCTCTGCTCGAGCTCGATCAGTCTCGGCCCGGCTCCTCTCTACCTCTGCCCTCGCTTGGGTGGCCTCCGCCACTGCCGCTGCTAGCTCTATCGCCTGTAGATTGCATTTGCATTGCATATAGGTTAGTCATATAAATTTAATTAGCATAAGCATAATCATAAAGCATGTAAGTATCTTACCCGCTCCGCGAGGGTGGCCTCCGCCTCCTCGGCCCGGGCAATTGCCCGAGCAAAGTCAGCATCTCGCCCAGCCCTGTCTCCCGCAGGCTGCGAGGACGAAGATGGGGCGTCTGGTCCTGCTCGCTGAGCTCCCTCTGCTCGCTGCATTGTCATAGCCGAAGCATTAGCATCATGCATAATCATAGTCATATCATAAGCATTTAGAGTCTCACCAGGAGCTCCAGCGCCGTCCTATACTCATCCCGCTGCAGGATGGTAGAGTGGAGTAATCCCTCTAGCTCCGCTATCCGCCCTTCAGGATCGAGCTGCATATAGATGTTGACACCCGTTTTATACCCAATAAGTCGGGTCATCTCCTTATTTATTCAATATGATGCTCCGAGTTGTTCACTCTTCATTGAATTCCTTTTAATCAGTTGAAGCCTGTTTTCTGGGTCTCAATTCCTGGATTAGACCTGGTTCCTGGTGGCACTTCGTTCAAAAGCTTGGCAATCCCTCCATTCTATTTTCTTGAAAATCAATGATAATAACGGTCTGGACTAGGCGCGTCATTTCATAATAACGCATGAAGCCTAGGCCGTTACTCTTTGAAGAGTCCCAAGACTTAGGGCCTCGTTGTCCTTTGATAATAACGGTCTACTCTCTAGCCGTTTTTTCCTTATGACGCCCTATGCCCTGGCCGTTACTTACTTGCAGAGTCCTATTGTTTAGATCTTCTTCCCGTCGATCTTATCCTTTGGATAGGGTTGAAAATGACGGTCGTTCCTTGATGCGTTACTTCCAAGTGGCGGTCTATCGTGCAACCGTTACTTCCTTCAGAGAGTCCTGACAGTTCAGACCTTTTCTCTGCTACTCCGTGGACGAGATAGGGTTTTGGATTGGTGTTATCTCCTTCAATTCTAATCCTCAGGACCTCTCGTTTGTTTCTTTGGACTCTTGTTGATATTATCCTCAAGGATTTGCTAAGGATTATCCTCCTTTCTTGGCTGATTTATCTTCAACTCGACCCATGAGTTTTGAAGGTCTATAAATAGAACCTTTGATTTCATGATCAAGGGGGGAGATTTTTGATTCACGACGAAGTGCTGCCGAACCCAGGAGCCATCTTCATCCAGGAGGAGTTGCTTCCCACGTCCATCCATCTTCCAGTCAAGGGAGTACTTTTGTTTTTGATCTTTCAAGTTCATCTTTGCATGCTTGAGTTCTTCCTTGGTCTTTTTAAACAAAGCATTGTCCCTCCTCCTCCTCCACGTTTTTTCACTGTTGTTTTAAGCATACAAACATCCTCCCAACTTTTGAAAACGCCCAGAGGGGTTAAAAAACCAAAACTCCCCGGTAATTCCCTCTCCTTTTGATGTTCTTAAGTTCTTTAAGAATTGATGCTATGCTTGTGAAGAGGGTTGATTGAGGTTGTCTTGTCTTGTCTTTCTATTTCTTTGGCAGGTTTACAGGTTCATTAGCACGAGGCCCAAGTCTTCTAGCCGGCTGGAAGAGTTGGAGTTAAAAGAATTCAAGCTTTACTACTGCAGGTTGTCTGACGGTCTGGTTTAGGAGCGTCACTCTCTTCTGGCGGTCTAGGGTGGGACCGTTACTTATAAGCGACGCACGGGTCTCTGGCCGTCACTTTCAAGCTGATCTGCAGGCTTTCTTTGGTTTTCTCTCCCGTGGGCGGGTGCTTCATCCTCCTATTTCCAAGGTATATTCGAGTCTTTGACTTGTGTTTACTTTGGTGGCGATCACATCTTTCCTTAGTGCCGGGCAATAGCTATTTCCTTCATCACATCTTTATTTCCTTGCTTGTTCCACCCCTAGTGGTGTGTTTTTATTTACTCCTTGCTCCACGCCCCGGCGTGTGTTTTTCCTTTTCCTTAGCGTAATTTGATTGAGATAGCATGCCCATGCTAGAGCTAGCTATGATTGCCTAGGTTCATGTTCACATGTTCATAGGTTTGAGCAGATCTTTGATTGCTTGTTTGTCATCTTGCCATATTACTTAGCAGACCTCAAAAGTAAGATCAAAGATAGGCAAACAAACGATCAACAATAGAAAGCATAAGCCAGCATGTCACATCCACATTTCATCATATAAAAGAGAGTTTTTAGTTTAGAATTGCATACCGGTCGTCGGGTACCTCGGTATACCCGGTCGCCGTAGTGTCGAGCGAAGGCCTTCAGGTAGGTCTCGTCGCTCTCTGCCCGCTCCTTCACGGCCCTGCCTCGCTGCCTCCAGTCGAGGACGTACTTTGCCTTCCGGGCGCGCCAATCCACGCTCCCGCTAATGCCCCTCGCCGACTTTCCTGGGCGATCATCGTTGCGGTGTGGAAAGGTCACCTCGGGCTGGTGTAGTCCCCGAGTCCGCAGGATCAGCCTATAGTGAAGAGGCTCGATGATATGGATGCAATGCAACCATATGTCTCGCCCCCGGTACGATAAGGACGCCTCCACCCACGGCTGTCCTGTGTAGCCCTCGCTGCGGTAAGGGGTCCACCTCACCTGCAGGCATTTAGATCCATTAGCATTCGCATAACATGAGCGCATATAGGCATATAAAGCATTTAAATCATTTAAATTCTGGGCTCACCGATGTGTGTGGGTAGGAGTCCAGGTCCTCCTGGATCATCCGGGTCTGTCTCAAGACCGACCCCGTATCCCTCGCCACCGACCATCGCCTCGCGATCGGTATCAGGCCAGGATGGAGTAATGCACCTCTCCCAATGCCCGGGAGGTACAAATAGCTCCAGATCTGCATTTAGGAAGCAAGTCAGTTACATAAATTATCAATCATAGCATACATCATGGCATATTAAAAAGCATTTAAGCGCATTTTTACCTGTAGGAAGGGCGAGAAGCCTCCCAGCATCGTCAGTCGGTCCGTGGTGCTCAACGAGTTAATCAGGAAGGCCAAGACCGCTGCTCCCCAGGCGTACTTCCTCACTCTGCTTAAATCCTCTATCAGCGGCAGCAGTCTGCAGCTGATAACATCCGCTCTGGTCGCGAACAGGAGCTTCCCGAACAACAGTATCAAGAAGCGCCTCATCACTCGATCCCCCTCCTCTCCTGCCTCTGCCGCCACACGAGGGCGTACCTGGTCAATCACTCTGCCCAGATGCTCCTCGGGCAGTTCCCCCACGGCAATCGCTGCCCCTCTCAGCCCCAAACTCTCCTGCAGCACCGATCTCGAGAGCTGGGATGAAGACTGGCCCGGCCTGATCAGGTCCAACCCCAGTAGCTGCTGCGCTATCTCCCGATAGTCGCTGTACGTCCATCCTGTCACTGCAGCGCCGTGGACTCTCAAACCTGTAATCCTCGCCATGTCTTCTAGCGTGGGGATCATGTGGCCCCACGGGAAGATGAACGCCCTGCTAACTGGGTCCCACCTCTCGTGCAAAGCGTACAGCAACGGCGTATCCATCCGGATCACCTCGATGCTGAGCATCTCGGCGAAACCCATCTCTGCGAGTCTATCTCTCTGGTAATCGGGCAGTGCCTGGTACACCGCCCGAATCTGCAGCCATGAGATCCTCGATCTCCTCTTTCCCTGCATTGCATATTAGAGCACTAATTAGTCCATTTGCATCATATAGACATTGCATAAACATTAAATATCGAAAAGAAAAACAAAAATTTGAAAATTGAAAACCCTAAAAAGAGTTTGGAACCCTGGCAGAAGTAACGGCCCTGGGATAGGGCGTTACTTGTCTCTGACGGCCTTAGCCTGGAGCGTCAGAGAAGTGACGGTCGCTGGCGGGACCGTCACTTAGTCTGCCAGTAGGGAATTTCTCCCTTGCATCCCCATGATTTCTCACTTTGGCCAAATGGCCTACAAGTGTTCCTAGTGGGTTCATAGACCCATTTCTACCCTTATCCCCCACATGCATTCATAAATAAAAACATAAAAATCAAAAATTTAAAAATTGGGGCGGAGGGCCTACCTCATGGTCGAGGACCTTCCTCTTCTTCTGCTCTGGTTCCTTGGGCTCCTCTGCACCCAAGGAGGCTTCGGTTGGTTCTTCCACGACCGTAGGGACCTCCTCCTCTTCCCTTGGCTCCCTTCCCCTTGGTTCTTCCTCCACGGGCGGTGGGGTGATCTCTCGTTCGAGCCGGCGGTGGAACCGCCTTATGGCCATCTTCTTTCCTCTCCCTCTCTTCTGAGGTGGTGGCTGCGGTGCCTCGTCGCCGGCCATTGGAGGGTGGAGATGGAGGTCGCCGGTGGGTTTTCTGGTTTGGCGTTTTGGTTGTTTGAGCGTGAAATGAGACCGAACGGCCGTTCGGTTTGTTTTTTTTTTAAAACTCAGGAGAAGCGACGGTCTATCGTTAGACCGTCACATAACTATGACGCCCCCCTCTAAGGCCGTCGCTTGTGACGAACTGTTTTATTGAAGAATTTGAACCGACTCGGTGTTGACGGACTAGGCTTAATCCGTTATTTTCATGTGACGATCCTGAGTCGGGCCGTTATATGCTTGCAAGTTTCTTGATGAATGAATGGTCCAAATTTAATGTTTAAACTTATCTCCATCATGAAAACATTTTGATGAGTTTATCACAATGGTTATGCCTTAACTATTATCATAACTATCTTATCGGCTAACCTATTTATGAAAGATTATGAACAGAAGGCACGCTCTGCCGCTCGTTAGGCAGGTAAGTCAGGTATTGTATCTCGTTCCCTTATCCCTTAATGCATTACTATATGTTATCTATAATATATTACCTCGAGAACCGGCTGGTCATTCAGGTGTCCTGGGATCTGATGTTCCCCTTAAACAAAAATGATGATGATCTAAGTTCACATGAATAATCGTTGGATAGGCCGTTAGGTTGGAAAATTTGAGGATGACGGTTCTATCTTGCACGCCGTGGTTGCAGATGGTATCTTGACTCGGGTTTCCCCAATCTAGCAATATTATTCTCGAGTATCTTGTTATTTTATCTTTCTTTGCATAAACTTTGAAGATTTGTTTTTCTTTAGCCCAGCATGCATCATACGCGTTCTTTGAGTATTCATGAGCTTCATTTGTTTAAGAGGTCTCATTGACGGTGAACAGCTGTGTTCTTGATCTTGGATAAGGAGAATTATTCCACTCTGAATTTGAAGATTTCCTTCGATTTGCTCGCTTCATCTGGTTGACTGAAGATTCCTGTCTGGAGTTTAGTCTCTTTCCTTTCCGTTGCCTCCGGCGGCCAGCCGTGTTTCCTTTCCTTAGTTAATTAAATCCTCCAGACTTGCGTCCTTTGGTTAGCTATTTCCTTGTGATCAGTTTTGAAGTTTTTCCAGAAAATTCTTATCGCTTGTTGGTGAAGAACGGGTGTCGTTTACCTTAACGCCCTCTTTTTGATCCACTCCGCTTCATTTCCGCTTCATCTCCATGTTCCATTTCACTTTCGCTTCACTTCCGCTCGTTCCCCTGCAAAGAGGACGTTAAGGAGGGGCATCTGTTGACACCCGTTTTATACCCAATAAGTCGGGTCATCTCCTTATTTATTCAATATGATGCTCCGAGTTGTTCACTCTTCATTGAATTCCTTTTAATCAGTTGAAGCCTGTTTTCTGGGTCTCAATTCCTGGATTAGACCTGGTTCCTGGTGGCACTTCGTTCAAAAGCTTGGCAATCCCTCCATTCTATTTTCTTGAAAATCAATGATAATAACGGTTTGGACTAGGCGCGTCATTTCATAATAACGCATGAAGCCTAGGCCGTTACTCTTTGAAGAGTCCCAAGACTTAGGGCCTCGTTGTCCTTTGATAATAACGGTCTACTCTAGCCGTTTTTTCCTTATGACGCCCTATGCCCTGGCCGTTACTTACTTGCAGAGTCCTATTGTTTAGATCTTCTTCCCATCGATCTTATCCTTTGGATAGGGTTGAAAATGACGGTCGTTCCTTGATGCGTTACTTCAAAGTGGCGGTCTATCGTGCAACCGTTACTTCCTTCAGAGAGTCCTGACAGTTCAGGCCTTTTCTCTGCTACTCCGTGGACGAGATAGGGTTTTGGATTGGCGTTATCTCCTTCAATTCTAATCCTCAGGACCTCTCGTTTGTTTCTTTGGACTCTTGTTGATATTATCCTCAAGGATTTGCTAAGGATTATCCTCCTTTCTTGGCTGATTTATCTTCAACTCGACCCATGAGTTTTGAAGGTCTATAAATAGAACCTTTGATTTCATGATCAAGGGGGGAGATTTTTGATTCACGACGAAGTGCTGCCGAACCCAAGAGCCATCTTCATCCAGGAGGAGTTGCTTCCCACGTCCATCCATCTTCCAGTCAAGGGAGTACTTTTGTTTTTGATCTTTCAAGTTCATCTTTGCATGCTTGAGTTCTTCCTTGGTCTTTTTAAACAAAGCATTGTCCCTCCTCCTCCTCCACGTTTTTTCACTGTTGTTTTAAGCATACAAACATCCTCCCAACTTTTGAAAACGCCCAGAGGGGTTAAAAAACCAAAACTCCCCGGTAATTCCATCTCCTTTTGATGTTCTTAAGTTCTTTAAGAATTGATGCTATGCTTGTGAAGAGGGTTGATTGAGGTTGTCTTGTCTTGTCTTTCTATTTCTTCGGCAGGTTTACAGGTTCATTAGCACGAGGCCCAAGTCTTCTAGCCGGCTGGAAGAGTTGGAGTTAAAAGAATTCAAGCTTTACTACTGCAGGTTGTCTGACGGTCTGGTTTAGGAGCGTCACTCTCTTCTGGCGGTCTAGGGTGGGACCGTTACTTATAAGAGACGCACGGGTCTCTGGCCGTCACTTTCAAGCTGATCTGCAGGCTTTCTTTGGTTTTCTCTCCCGTGGGCGGGTGCTTCATCCTCCTATTTCCAAGGTATATTCGAGTCTTTGACTTGTGTTTACTTTGGTGGCGATCACATCTTTCCTTAGTGCTGGGCAATAGCTATTTCCTTCATCACATCTTTATTTCCTTGCTTGTTCCACCCCTAGTGGTGTGTTTTTATTTACTCCTTGCTCCACGCCCCGGCGCGTGTTTTTCCTTTTCCTTAGCGTAATTTGATTGAGATAGCATGCCCATGCTAGAGCTAGCTATGATTGCCTAGGTTCATGTTCACATGTTCATAGGTTTGAGCAGATCTTTGATTGCTTGTTTGTCATCTTGCCATATTACTTAGCAGACCTCAAAAGTAAGATCAAAGATAGGCAAACAAACGATCAACACATGGTCAGGTGGCTGGAGCGGATTTTCATGGTTAAGTGGCCGTGAGCGTGCTCTGAGGGAGCTGTTGTCGATTTTGGCCACTCCAGCTTGAGGTTTGTCCAGCCCCTGAGGTGTTCAGGTTGTGGTTTAAGGTGGCAGAGTGGGTGTTCTGATCGAGAAGTGTGCTCGGGTGAGCGGAGGATCTTCTCGGTGAGCTGCTGTTTCGTCGAGCCTGATGATCTTGTCGTGCTCTGTGGCGTCAGAAATGACGTGTCGGTCCCGGTTGTTTTTATGGATTTCGAGGTAGGATTGGGCTGTGGTGTCCCAGTAAGTCTTGCTCCTGCGCTCTTGTGTGCGAATGGGGTGTGTTCGCCCTGGAGTTGGTTTGAGATGTGAAGGCTCCGCGGCGAGTTCGGGACTCGAGGATGAGCATCGGCGGTTGTTGTTATGGCTCGTGTTGCGGCTCTTGGCATGCCGTGTTGCAGTTCGAGGAATTGCAGTGGTGATGCATCGAGAGATGCTGTGATCATGGTCCGACGTGACACTCACCAAGTGTGTCGGAGGCGCTGACCTGATGGAAGTGATGGTTTCCTTGGTGCTGGATGGTGCTGTTTCCAGCGTGCGCGAGGTTCGAGGTCAGGTCGAGCGTGGAGTTCTTCCGTTGGTTGAAAGTGCGCTGGTTTCTCCTTTGGTTGGAGAGATTGCGTTCGGCTAAGGATCGTCGTCTTGCATTGTGTGTTTGGATTGGTTGGCCTTGTGTTCCATGAAGTCCGTGTGAGACGTGATCTGTGTTTTGGCGAGGCGGTTGCCTGTGAGAAGTCATGCCCATTCCCTTGTCGTGTGAGGCTGCTGGCGCTGTTCCGGAAGGACGAGTGCTGGTTGGGCGGTGTTTGCTTTCTCGGCTGTGCGCGTGGATCAGAGTGCGCAGCGGAAGCGTGGTGGGCCCATAACCCACTGGTTCAGCATCGTAGCGTTGGTTGCTACGGGCGGATTCTTGAGTTTGCGTTGAGCATCGGAGGATGGGTTCCTCGGTGTGAAACGTGTCGTTGCCGTGCCGTTGCTCGAGGTATTATGGTTGTTGGCACAATGTTATGTCCGGCTTTCGGCTTGCCATGTGTGAGGTGTTCCTTGGTGCTGAGCCGATGTTCTGGTTGCAGTCTGTCGAGATGGCTGCGTGAGCTGGTGGAGGCTCTGTTTTGGTTGCTCCCTTGAGGAGGGTGTGCGACCTGTCAGCTAGTTGTGAAGCTGATGTGCGAATTGTCTGCTGACCATTGGATGGATCAGTAGCTGTTTCTCGTGACGAGGGTTGTGTTTCCGCGGTGAGCGAGATTGTGGCTGCAGTGCCATGATGGATTCTTGCGTTGTCTGAGGTGATACCAGACTGTGCCCTTTGGTATATGCCTGCTCTGTTGGCCAGTGTGCTCGGCGCGAGGAGCGAGGTGTTGCTTGTGATTGTAAGTCTGGCTGTGTCCCTCAGGACCGGTGTTTTCATGAGAATCGAGGTTTCTGTACTGGGGCTCTGACAGCGTTGTCCGTTGGTTCGGTGTTCTTCCCCTATGACTTCGTGCTTGGTCCTGAATTTCGAGGATGAAATTCCTTTAAGGGGGGAGGGCTGTAATGTCCCGGGTTTTTCGGATCATCGTTCGTGGGTCCCGGATCTGGTTTCTCGGAGCGTCCGACTCCGTTGTGTCCAAAATTTCATTTCGGACATCTTTCGTGCTCGGATCGGCGCGATCCGGAGTCGTTTCGGAGGCCCGGAGGCGTTCCGTGGTTTTTTCCGCGTGTGTTTTCCGATTCCCGGCGTGGGTTTTGACTTTCCCTTCGGAACGTCGTTGCGGGTGAACCGGGCCGTTCACCTAGGCGAGTATGGTACCGTTGCGATCGGTGCGTTCCGAGGATCGCAAGGGTGTGATTTTCTATTTTTCAAGATTTTTTTGATTTTTCGGATTTTCTTATATATACCCCCACCCTCTCTCTTCCTCTCATTTCTCACTCTCACCCTCTCTCTCTTCTCCCACTCTCTCCTCTCACTCTCTCCTCTCCGGCGGCCGACGGACCGAGGCGGGGCGATGCGGGCGAGGAGGACGGCGAGGATGGGTCGAGGATCGAGGCTCGAGGGCCCGGTGAAGCTCGGCCGTGAGTTCGTGGAGCAACGAGGCTTCAACGGCATTTTCTTCGTGGATCGGCGTCCACGGTGCACGAAATCTTCGGTGGAGGTAGGGTGATGGACCCCCAGCTCGTGCTCTTTCTTTTCCCGCAAGTTTCGTAGGCTACGGTGAGCCGAGCGGGCCGTTTGGGGCGTTTTGGGGAAAACCATGATTTTGGGAGTGATCGCCCGATCTAGCGATTCGTTACGTTTTAGGCCGATCGGAGGCCATAGATGCATGCTAGGGGCTACTGGGGAGCTTCCCCTATGTTTTCCCCCTCATCCGTGGATGTTTGGGGGTGTGTCATGGATTTTTGAGGTTTTTCCCACCGTTCTCGGTTTTCCGAAATGGTCGCGGTCCACCAGAAACCGCGTTCATTGGTCGCGGTCTTGGGAGAACGACGTTCATCTTTGTGTTTTGGTCGAGGAGGCCTTCAAGCGTCGCGGTTGTGCGATAGACCGCTTTGGTCTAGTCGCGGTCATGGGATGACCGGTACTGTCTGGTCGCGGTCCTCGGGCGACCGCTACCATCGGGGTTACGCCTGGATAGTCGCGATCGTGAGGTGACCGTGACAGCATGGTCGCGGTCTCTGGTCGACAGCCACCATCTGGTCGGGGTCCCCGGTCGACCACTATCTGGTCGCGGTCACCAGGTGACCACTACCACGTTCTAGTTCCTGTTTGCGCTGTTTTGACCTCCGGTCAACCCGGTTGTGACCCAGTGGTTGACTTTAGATCTCGTGAGTGTCTCGGACACACCGTGGAGTTCCGTGACCGTGTCTTTGGGTGTCCAGAGGTTGTCCCACTTACCTCATTTTGCATGTCGTGAGCTTAAGGGTCCGGGTGACCTTTTAGCGTCCCGATTGTGTTGTGTTGGTCTCCGGTCGACGCGGTTGTGACCCAGTGGTCGACCTCCGGCCTTGTGAGTATCCCGGACACCCCATGGGTTCTGTGTCTGTGTTTTTGGGGTGTCGGGAGGGACCGTGTTGCCTCGATTAGTGTGCCCGTAGGTGTGGTGGGTCCGGGTGACCCCACGTGTTCCGGGCTTTCGTGTTACGCATGATCGAGTCACCGTGCATCGGTGGGTGTGCGGTGGGGTCTCCCCCGCATGTCGTGGGTTTCCTTTGGAAGGCGATTCCCATGTGGGCCATGTGCTTGGCCTTGGACTGCGAGTCCAGTTATCCGGCCTGGGGCTGGAGGTTTCCCGCTTGCTACAAGATGGGAAATCGTCGTGGTGGCTTGTTTGCTGCCCTGGGAATCGTGCTTCTGTGTTTTCCGTGTGGCCCGTGTGGGTGGCCTTGGTCCCTTGCGTTCCCTTCCCGAGGGAGTGGTCTTGACGGCTCGTGAGTTGTCTCGGTACTTGTGCTACCGTGATTTTAGACCTAAAGATTGGACTAGATTGACGGCCTTGTGCTGTTGCGTGCAACGGTCTTGACCCCGAGTCTTGTGACTCAAGGACCGTTGGGTGTAGTGCGTCTAGAGGACTGCCCAGAGTCCAGTGGCTTAGTGCCACTTGAGTTTTCTCGACTCTCGTGCAGGGTGCGTGCGTGGCTGAGGACTGTGAGTCATGTTTCTTCTCCGACTGTGGTCACCGTGCGACGGGGCCGGTACGTGGGGTGGTCCCCGTACGTCGTCGGATTCGGACGTTGTTTTCCGTTGAGTTGAGAGTCTACTCCTTCAGTGACCCTCCACTAGTCGTAGCCTACCAGTACGCGGTACCGGTCGCACCAGGGAGTGGTGTACGGGCTTACCCTGAGGGCAGTTTTAGACTGGTTTCCGTCGGGCCTCACGTCTTGCAGCCAGAGTCCGGCTGAGGGGAAAATCGGTCAGAGGGCCAGACCAGGGACGCGCGGTCTATGTGTGCACACGTGGTTGGGGGCGGTTGGACCCACGTCGATGGGCGTGACCCCAGCTAGTTACTTGTTTGTGGTTACTTGTACGGTGTTCGCGCCTCGGGTTGGACCTACCACGTCAGGCGGTTCACCTGCGGTGCGGTGTAAGACGTCAGGGGACGCTACCGGTTGTGCTTCTAGTGGGTGGTACTCCTGTCGAGTACGGAGTGACAGACTGTCAGTTTCCGTGACTTCAACCTTCGGGTTTTCGATCGTGTCGACCGTTGTGTTTTCAGTTGTTTCGCCGCGGCGCGTGTGTTGGTTTTCGTGCTGTGGGACTAGTGCTAGTGGCTCTACCGAGGTTGTGTCTTGTTGTGCGGTACCTGCGATCGGATGGTCGGGGTTGCACCTTGGAAAGTGTGTCCAGGTTGGCTGTGTCCAGGGGACAGGCCTCTACGGCATGGTTGCCGTGTGTTTTTACTTCGGTAAGCGGTACTAGTGTAGTTCGGGAGCCTCGACTGCGAGATCGGGGTGTGTTTCTGGCAGTAGGAGTAGCTGTGGTGCCGAGTTTTTGACCGGCCACCGGTTTGCTGTTCCTGCTGTAGTTGTAGCTCTCCTTTCTGCTACCGCCGTTGTTTCCGGTTGGGGTTCCGCGGGATCCCTGCTGAGTCTCTGTTTTGGAGACTCATTCCCTACTTTTCAGGTGTGGCGGTTCTTCCTCGAGGTTCGAGGGTGCGGAGCGAAGGTTCTCAGTTGCCAGCTTGCCGGGCCAAGTGTTCACTTGGCATGTGGTGCGTTTTACTGTTTTAGACTGTACTTTCTGTTGGACTAGACTCTGTTGTAACTGTAGTTGTTCTTTCTTTCAGCTTGTTGTTGTTGAATTGGCCTGCTTTATTTCCTATTTCTTTGTGCCTCCACACTCCTTTTAGCCCTTCCGTGCCCTCCCGGCTCGTGGGCGGCGGTGCGAGTCTCAGATTATCGGGCCTTCCCGGTAATCAGATTCTCGGGTCGTTACAAGGTCCATCCACACAATCCAATCCTTCACAACATACAGTCCCAAAACAATCTTTTCCGATGACAAGCCAACCCAATATTAATTTCTCTTATCAATCTCCTTTTCAACACTCATTTCAGCAACCTCCATTCCATCAAACTCAGGCCCCATACCCTCAAGCTCAGTTCTCTCAGGGCCAGTTTCAGCAATTTCCTACACATCGTTCCCATCAACCACAATATCAGCCACCTCTCACTCAGCCCATTTTTATGACAAATTTGAGCAACTCCAAGAACTCACAGTCCATTTCTAAGTTGGAGAACCAAATAGGTCAGCTAGCAGTAAATAACATGAGAAGAGAGGTAGGCCAGCTTCCTAGCCAACCGGTGGCCAACCCCCGAAATAAACAACCCCCAGGCTTCTCCCAAAAAGCTCCCATTCTTCCTCAACCCAATCAATCTCAGCCGCCCCCTCCTGTAGGTTCTCAATTCGAGAATGCTAAAGCCATCTCTACCCTTAGGAGCGGAAAGATTCTCAGTGACCCTTATCAGGCTAGGGGTGTTGGATGCAGTTCGGGCCAAGAAGCCCATGTAGATAGTGATAGTGAGGATGAGGAGCCTGTGATCATGCAAGCGAAAAAGAAGCCAGAGGGGGGGAACAAGCTGGATAAAGGAAAGGCAAAGGTTGATGAAGGTCCATGAGAGTATGTGCCTAAGGTCCCTTTCCCATATGCTTTGAAGTCAAAAGCTCAAAGAAAAACGTCGGTCCAACAAGAAGAGCTAATGGAGCTGTTTAAGCAAGTGAACATCAACATTCCTCTCTTAGATGCGATCAAGCATGTGCTAACGTACGTAAAATTTTTAAAAGAGCTGTGCACTCCTAAAAGGGAATCAAAAGCAATAACACAAAAAATCCGCTTATCCGAGGACGTCACTGCCGTTGTTATGAACCATTTGCCTAAAAAGGTGAAGGACCCCGGAGCCCCACTAATTTCATGTGATCTAGGTGGAATGACATTTGATAGAGCATTGCTGGACCGTAGATCCAATGTGAATTTGTTGCCCACCTTTATTTATGAACAGTTTGATCTAGGGGAGTTGAAGCCCACGTCTATAATCCTTTAATAGCGGATCGTTCTATGAAAGTCTCGAGGGGCATGTTGGAAGATGTGATCGTGAAAGTTCATGAATGTTACTTCCCAGTAAATTTTTTTATTCTAGATATGGCCTCATCCTAGGAATTAAAGCACACACCAATTATTTTGGGACGACCATTTTTAGCTACGGCAAAGGCCAATATAAACTATGGCATGGGAATGATGGATATTTCATTTGGAGGAGAGAAAGTTTCTTTGAATGTGTTCAAGGCCTCTCAGTACCCGGACCATGAAGAAGAATGCAACATTGTTGACATTTTTGAGGAGCTGATTGATGAGAGTCCGGATGTTAACAAGTATTTGATAGAGGAGGGTAGCATGCTCTAGGATTTGCCTATCTTTTGTGCACCCCACTCTAGAATTGAGCCACTCCCTCCATTGCAAGCTGAACCTATTCTACCATCTCTGGATCAGCCACCTGTTCTTGAATTAAAACCTTTGCTAGATTCTCTGAAATATGCCTATCTAGGCCTTGACCAAACCTTGCATGTGATCATTGCTTCCAATCTCACCTCTGCCCAAGAATCTCAGCTTCTAGAAGTCCTTAAAGAGCACAAGGGGGCAATAGGTTGGTCCGTGGCAGACTTGAAAGGTATTAGTCAAGACGTGTGCATGCACTATATTTATTTGGAAGACAATGCCAAACCAAGCAGAGAGATGCAATGTCGGCTGAATCCCAGTATGAAGGAGGTGGTAAAGAAAGAAGTTGTTAAATGGTTGGATGCCGGGATCATTTATCCCATCTCAGATAGCAAATGGGTCAGCCAAACTCAAGTAGTTCCCAAGAAGTCAGGGCTAACAGTGGTAACAAATGAGAAAGGAGAAGAAGTATCCACACGTCTACAAACGGGGTGGAGAGTTTGTATTGATTATCGAAAATTGAATTAAGTCACAAAGAAAGATCATTTCCCACTCCCGTTCATAGATCAGATTATGGAAAGATTGGCTAGGCAGAAATATTATTGCTTTTTGGATTATTATTCCGGATGCAATCAGGTAGCTATCTATCCGGAAGATTAGGAAAAGACTACTTTCACGTGCCCCTACGTCACATTTGCTTTCAGAAGGACGCCATTTGGGCTCTACAATGCCCCCGCCACCTTTCAACGATGCATGATGTCCATATTTTCAGAAATGATGGGGAAATGTTTGGAAGTTTTTATGGATGATTTTTTAGTTTTTGGTTCTTCATTTGAGGATTGTTTGGAAAATTTGACTCAAGTTCTGAAGAGGTGCATTGACTCCAATCTTGTGCTTAGTTGGGAGAAGAGCCACTTCATGGTGAGAGAAGGGATAGTATTGGGCCATGTAGTTTCAGAAAGGGGAATAGAGGTTGACAAAGCCAAGATTGACTTGATTTCCAATCTTCCTCCCCCTTCATCTGTTAAACAAATCCGATCATTTCTTGGTCATGCAGGTTTCTACCGTAGATTCATTCAGAACTTCTCCACCATTGCTTGACCTCTCACACAATTGCTTGCCAAGGACACTCCCTTTCATCTTGATGAGTCCTATCTAGGGGCTTTCGACTCTTTAAAAGTGGCACTCACACAAGCTCATATCCTTCAATCTCCTGACTGGTCGCTTCCCTTTGAGATAATGTGTGATGCCTCAGACTATGCTGTAGGAGCTGTCCTAGGACAAAGAATTGAAAAGAAGCATGTGATGATATACTATGCGAGCCGCACCCTCGCTAATGCATAGTTAAATTACACCACCATGGAGAAAGAACTGTTAGCTACTGTGTTTACCGTGGAAAAATTTTGATCATATCTGTTAGGGGCAAAGGTCATTGTCTATTCCGATCACTCAACATTAAAATTTTTGATGTCTAAGAAGGAAGCCAAACCCCGTCTCATCATGTGAATTTTGTTGTTGCAAGAGTTTGATTTAGAAATAAGAGACAAGAAGGGGTTGGAGAATGTTGTAGCTGATCACTTGTCTAGGATTGTCATTTCCGAGAGTGCCCCAATGTCCGATTCTTTTCCTGATGAGCAAATTCTTTCCATCTCTCACGTAACAACCCCCTGGTTCGCTCACATAGTCAACTATCTGGTGGTAGGTCAGATTCCAGGAGGATGGTCTAAGCAGGAGAATGATCGATTCTTTTCAAAGGTAAAGCATTAATTTTGGGAGGACCCAGAGTTGTTTCACATGGGTCTTGATCAAATCATTATAAGATTTGTCCCCGAGGAAGAACAACAATCTGTGTTAAATTTCTGTCATAATTCTACTTGTGGAGGACATTTTTCAGGAAAGAAGACTGCGGTAAAAGTTTTACAAAGTGGATTTTATTGGCCCACTTTATTCAAGGATTCTTATGAATGTTCTAAAACTTGTTTGAGGTGTCAAGCCGTGGGCAATATTTCAAGGAAAAATATGATGCCATTAAGTCCCATTCTAACAGTAGAAATCTTTGATGTTTGGGGAATTGATTTTAGGGGACCGTTTCCACCATCTTTTGGAAATGAATACATCTTGGTGGCTGTCGATTACGTGTCAAAATGGATTGAAGCTATAGCCACAAGGACAAATGACCATAGGATTGTGATGAAATTTGTTAAGAAAAATATTTTTTCTAGATTCGGGTGTCCGAAGGCTATTATCAGTGATGGGAAATCCCACTTCACCCATTCTCAGTTCCGAGTTCTGCTCCGAAAATATGAAATCACTCACAAGTATGCAACCCCTTATCATCCCCAAACTAGTGGTCAGGTAGAAGTTTACAATAGAGAGATCAAAAATAACCTGCACAAAATAGTTCGACCGGATAGAAAAGACTAGTCCGAGAGACTATATGATGCACTTTGGGCCTACAAAACTGCATTCAAAACTCACATTGGCATGTCACCCTACCGTCTCATTTTTGGAAAAGTTTGCCACTTACCCGTAGAACTAGAACATAGAGCATATTGGGCCATCAGGCAAGTTAACTTCAATCTCACTCAAGCTGGGTCCCAAAGAGCTCTACAGATGAATGAACTGGAAGAACTGCGCAATGAAGCCTATGAGAATTCTAAAATCTACAAAGCCAAGATGGAAGCTTTTCATGATAAACATATTCAAAAGAAAACTTGTCAACCAAATCAAAAGGTTTGGCTTTTTAATTCTAGGCTACACTTATTCCCTGGTAAGTTGAAGTCCAAATGGGACGAACCATTTGTGGTCATTAAGGCTTTTGACCATGGTGCTGTAAAAATTTTGAATCCTAATAATGGTCACATTTTCACTATCAACGGTCAATAGTTGAAGCCCTATTTGGAAAATGAGCAACTGCAAAAGGAATCTGTTACTCTGAGTGATGTGGAATAGACCTTTGAAAGCTTTCATGTGTCTGGCTGAAGACGTTAAACTTAGCGCTTCTGGGAGGCAACCAAAGATTTTTGTTATTTGATGCTTTATTTTAGTCTTACAGTAGACAGGTCGGGACGAAGAAGGTGACGCCATCAATTTTGAAAAGCTTCTCGCCCCGCACATCGGGTTGTTTCTCTCCTACTCAGACACATTTCTTTACTTTTATATGTCATTGAGGATAATGCCATTCAAGTTGGGGGGGGAGAAATTTTTTCACGTTGCATATAGTACACAACCTGATACGAATTTTTGCATACCATTTGTGCATGAAAAAAAGAAAAGATGAAATCTCCAATTGAGTTCTCTTGATTTATGCTTTTATTGAAAGTAATTCTGGAATAGAAAAGGCTAGGAAAAGGATGATGAAAAAGTTATTCAATCTAGCTACAGAAAACTGATATAAGAATCTCTTTAAAAGTTCATGTGCACTTTAGAAAAATGAAAATCACATTGCACACTAATGAAGCAAATAGGACAAGCCTTCTGTTGTTTTGAGTATTGTGTTTGACGCTCTGCACTTCTCAAGAAGGAGATATTTTCAAACTTTCTGCCAAAGTTATCTATCAATAAGTGCAAAAGCACAGTGAAAAAAATGATTTAATGAAAATACCATGAAAAATGTCCCTAATCTTAGTAACCGGGCCTACTTCACCTAAGACGTGTTGAGATTAACGTCAAACGGAAATGGGAACCTTGATCTGTGAAATCGGGCCTGCTTCTCCTAAGGCAAGAGTCGAGGTTCGTGTTAAACAGTGAAGGGTAGTGTAGCATCATGTGTGTAGAAAAAAAATAATATAAGATCCCAAGGGCATAATAAAATAAGGTAGACTAAAAGCTTGTGTGCTCAATGCTCTGAGTTAGGAGGTACAGGGTGGAAAGACAGATGTATATAATAGAAAATGAGGGATGCAATTGTCTTTACTGTGGATTTAGTCTTACACATGCACAAGTGCTATTGAACTTCCAGATGCATTCTTAAGTCATCATCTAAGGCTAGTGCGTATTAAGATTTCTGGATTCCTAATCTTTAGCTGACTCTATGGAAGAAGAGCTGGAGATAGAAGTATGAATTTTGTAGACTCATTTGCATTACTAAGGGACTAGCAATGAGTAAGTTAGATGATGTGATGAGTATCATATTTTGTATCATAACTTGCATCACATACATCATCTTTTCGTAATAAAAGTACACAGTTGTGCAACATGGATAGTTAATTCCACTCTCACACATAATTTGAGTCTACATGCATTTTATCATCATTTCTGTGTGAAAATGACATTATGAGAAGCATTCAATTGCACACACTATTTTCTCAGTCAAGAACAGTGATCATTTGGTGTTATTTACATTTTCCCGGCACTGAAGAGAGAGGCGCCCAGGAGCCTGGGCGCCCCATAGAAGGTGCCCAAGCAAGCAGGTTCCCCCTTGACCAAAATGAAGCAGCAGATTGAACAGAAGGCAGAAGAAGGAGACGCCCATGGCACTGGGCGCCCCCTTGGAAGAGGCACCCAGTACCCTAGGCGCCTCCTCCATACCAGCCAAAAAAGAAAAAAAAAGAGAAGAAGAAAATGAAGAAGGCGCCCCAGTACTTGGGCGCCCCTTCAGATGGTTGCCAAAAAATGGCAGGAAGAAAAGTACGGAAGACGGAAATGGCAGGAAAGCTCATGAAGAAGGGGCCCAAGAGACCAGACGCCCCTTAAAGGGTGCCCAGCCCATCAGGCGCCTCTTCCAGCAGAGCCAAAATTCAAAAAAGGGAAATAAATAAGGAGGCGCCCCTCTGCCTAGTCGTGAATTTAATAAAACGCCTAGTGCGCCAGTCGTCAATTCAGATGCGTAACTGACACCCGTGAATGGGCATTTATGGGCCCTCAAACTCTATAAAAGAGGCACCGAGGCCCCTCCTTTTACAACTTTTCTTCTATGTTAACATTTTTCATTCCCTCTTTCTTCACCTCCCTTGTCTGTCTCTCCGTCATTCTCTGCAAGTTATTTCTTTTTTTGTGGGTTTCCAACAGCCATTTAGCTTAGCCTTTTCATGCATTTCTGTTTGTTATTTTATTTTTAGTCTTCATCAAAGTTGTTCATTTTCAAATACTCTTCAATTTTTTATTCTTCATCTCCTCCTAATTCCATTTTGTTTTTAAATTATTCTCATTTTTCCAACCCCTTGTTCTTCATTTGTTTTACTGTTCATTCCCATTTTTACAGTTGAATCCCCCCTTGTTTTCACCCCTTTCTTCACCTTTTCTCCTCCTAACGTCTTCATCCAAGTTCTTCCATTTTTCATGCTCTTCAACTTTGGCTTCTACCACATCTCCTAATTCCTTTCCGATTTCAAGCTATTCTCTCTTCTTTCACCCTCTATTTTTCCAACTTTTTTTCTTCCCTACTCACCCATTTTCTTCTCCATTTTAAATTCATCCATCACATACCTTAGAGTTCTTCTTTCCACCTCCCAATTACATTCTTCCACACCTCCCTTTGGCGGAGATTCTCCCTCGGTGTCCTCCAGGCGGCATTCACTTCCAAGACGGGGCGGACTCAAAGGCTCGACACGGCGTGGACGGCGACGATCTTCCAATCCTGGCTACATTTTCTTCGTCTTTCTTTTACTTTGTTGCAAATTGTAATTCTTATTTTCTCCTATGGAATTGTACCTTTCATTTTCATAGTAATAAAATTTCATTTTGGAAAATTGTGTGCCTATTTTCTCCCTCTACCTCTTCCAAATTTCTCTTCTTACTCCCTCTCAAATTCTTTAGTTAGATTTATTTAAAATCCATGCATCTTTACTTTCTTTTAATTTAGGCTCACTCAAAATCAGATTTTCTCAAATACAAGTGTTTTCCAACTAGTGCTCAATTGAAAATATTTCTTCCTCGTGGGATCGACCCGTATTCTCATAACTTTACTTGAATTTTCAAAGCTATTTAAGTGAGTGAGTGCGGTTAAATAAATTTTAAAATTATGTTTGGCATGACATTTTTAAACGACATTTGCCTAGCGCATCAGGTTCCAAGGTGTTCCATCATATATCATCTAGGGTTGTGAGGAAATAGACTCAGGTCGGGCAAATCATTTACCTCAAACACTTTTTGGGTGTATCTCTGCGGTCGGAAGTAACTTGGAGCCTAAGCTTAGCATGACGGCATTGTCATAAGGATAAGTCTTAACAGGCGAGACTATCAAGCGAGGAGTCTAGAGGCACAAATCAACCTAGATGTGCGCTTAGGATACCTGGGAGGTTATAAAAAGAGCATGTCTTTTTTTCATTGTTGTGATGTCTCATGGGTAGTTACCGGACGTTGGCCAAAAAAATCTGAATATGTTAAGAAATTCCCCAAAAAAGTCAAAATATTCAATTCAAAAAAATATAAATATTCAAAAAAAATGGAGGGGCGTCTCCTCGAAACATGCATCCCATACACCACCACACCATCTCCCTTTCCTTCATCACTACGCCACAACTGTGAACCCCAAAGGCTACTCCCCTTTTTTCATTCCATCCCACCAGGGGATTCATACATGCACTGCTACCAACACACCAACTAGGGGCAAATTGCACGCCCATCTGCCCATCCAAGATAGTCAAATCCCTGGCTACCTTGTCGGGAGGTAGAGTATTCCTTGTCCTTCGCTTTCCATGAGTCTTAATGACAATTTGAATTTCACCAGCTCGACACTTCAACTTGAGTCCTAAGCAAATGAAACCTTCATATCACTTGATTCTCAACAAATGCGTGGTTGCATTACTAATATCTTTTTCCTTACACTTTCTACTCCATATCCCCCTGATCGGACAAACATCCTACCTAAGTCAGCGGGTCCAAGACGGACTTCAACTATGGAGCTTGAATTGTCCTTTTGGTAGTCTTCCTCCAACTAGACACCTCGCTAGAGTTAATTGACATGCTAGGTGAAGTTAGCATAGACTCTCCTATCATCGGGAACGATCACCTCTGGAGACATATGTAACGACTCGGAGATCAAGATACCGGTAAACCGATACCAAGAACTCGGAGACGCCACCCAAGAGGATGATGAGGCCCCATAAGGGTTGGGAGGATTGGTTGAGGAGGTACATAATGAATTGGAATTACACACGCATTTTAAAATAATAACTTTAAACGAAAGCAATTTACAACATCAGAGTGATGTATCCATATAATAGTCCATATCCAACCATAACAAGTCCAAATGTTGTACAAGAGTCAAAAGAAGACAACTTCATGGGGCATACCCCGGTCAAAAGAGCAAAAGAGACCACTGCTGGCACCTAAGACTGTCCGCCAAAAGCACGTGGAAAACTCACAGACTGCTGCTCCGTCTCATTTGGAAAGGAAGGGTGAGTCTCACATCATAGACTCAGTAGGGTTCACGCAGATCCCTACCTCGTATCTAAACTCATAAAAGTAGTGATAACACAATGGCATATGAAAATGACAGTTTGTCATGCCCCGAACCGATAGCAGCGGAACGTGTCGTTTGCTCGGAACGTGGCAGTTAAACAGTCGTGAACGATCAAGAGCAATGGCATGAGACCAAATAATTTGGAACAACAATAAAAATTTTATTTCAAATATAAATCTCTTACAAGAACTTGAAGACTCAACTACGTCACTATGAAAGAAAAGGAGATGACGCACTAATAGACTTAGACAAGATAACTAAGTAAGAGACATCATGCTAGACTCAAGAAAGATAAAAGACATAGGTTCACTAGTTTTCAAAGCTCGCTTGCACACTTGTCCCTCCCGTGTGAGTCTCGGTCTTGCTAGCCACCTGATTACCTGAAAAATGTTGGAATAAACTAGGTGAACGAACGCTCAGTAGGAATTATATCTCAAGAACAAGCAATTGGTTAAAATAATTACATTTTCATATGTAAATGCAAGTAAGACTATGCATGTAGATTTAACCGAACAAGTGAAATGAAACTAGCAATAGATCAATCAATGTTATGCGAAACTTTCAAGCGATCAAGAGATATTTATAGATTATTGGCTATTTCACGCAAGTACTTTGCCTGTTTCGGGCCACGCTAGTAAAGTCACGCAAGTCAAGTCACGCACGCAAGAAAGAGAGAGTGTCGAATGCCAAAGATCAAGAGAGACAAGTACTGCGGTGCAATGCAAGACACCGCGATCATTAAAACTCCCATGGGCATAGTACTTTCGGGCGCTCCTCCCAGGACCAGATCAGGCCCTATATGCACAGCATTTAAAGATAGATCTAGACATCCACAATAGTTTATAGCCAATAAGGAGTTCCAAGAACAAGTTTTAATAGAATGATAAGGTAAGATTTCTATGGAATTCAAGGGCAAGGCCCTTGAGCCAGGACAAACTTAAGGTAAAAATCTACGCGAAGCATAGAAACCATGACATGTCGATAAACTGGGTGGAGATCATGATATCAAGAATAAGCACTTATATAGCGTTGCTTGTTCTTTGTACATGATAAGGTAGATAGAATTAATGTCCATAAGTATGGCACATCATTGTTTAAGAACATTAATGGCATGGTTTCCCATTCCATAATTTTAAGAATATTCTCATGACATCCATATAGCATGTCATGAGGGCCGGTATACCATGTTTCTTTAGAGTGACATGGAAATCAAGTAGTGTCATGGGTTTTAATGGTACAACCTGCTCGGCTGCCTTGACGGAATCCAAGGCTAGCGAAGTCTTACGGAGGTCTCTATGATAAAGTCACCAATCCAGAGGAACGGACTGTCCCATGGAGGGTTCATCTATCACCGAGAATTAGGGTTTAATCGATAAAACACCGAAAAATATGGGACCATATTCACGGAGTGGAATATAGTGCCTATATATATATATATATATATATATATATATATATATATATATATATATAACCAACTAACAGTGGGTTGTAGAAATTCACGAAAATTAGGAAAACAGGGAATTGACGTCTTCTCATAAGTCTTCATTTTATAAATTGACGCCCTTGGCAGGGTCGTCATTTCATTAAATGACGACTGTTCACATAGTCGTTACGTTCGGATTCTATGAATATTAAATTAAATAAACATTTCAGATTTCAGATATTATGAAAATGACGTCTTACATTAAGGCCTTACTTATATAAATAGCGCCCTAGTCAGGGGCGTCATATATCAAATTAAAGGGCATGGTATATGTCGTCATTTCAAGAACAATATATATCTATTTTCAAAATTCTAGATTTAACACTAAATTGACGCCCATGTATAGGGTCGTCCATTAAATTTGACGACCTAATCTGGGTCGCTAATTCTTTGTCTTAATATTTTCACCAGACAGGTACCATCATAGACACATGGTTTTTTGGAGTATGTCAGATCAAAGTTCAAAAGACATGAACAGATAGAGAAAAATAGCAGGAATTTATGGACATGATCATGCATTAGTTTACATATAAGGGTTCTTAGTTATTAATTTTTGAACATTACATATTTATTAAGTGACTAGACAATTGACGCCCTTGTGCACAGTCGTCAAAATAAAATAGCGCCCTAGCTTGGGTCGCTATTTACTGAAATTTAGCAAAACAGCCAGAAATCCGAGAACTCATCATGCTACGGACTATATGCATGGTATTTCTTAAATTTTTCATGTTTGGGCTTCGTTACTTGAGAACACCTACCTTGTGGATTGGTTTGGTTGACAGAACGTGAAGATAAAGGATGTAAATCTCCTTAAAACGATACTATGTTTTCAACAGAGTGTCTTCTCGTTGCACCCGAACCGCGGAGGAAGAGCAAGATGATAATAAGAGCAGTCGCTCTTGATCCCTCCGTGCAGTGGCAGCAACATGACGAAGTAGAGAAGGCAATGGCTTTCTCCTCCACAAACCAACTAGGAAGGAGAGGAAGCCGATGAAGACCTTTAAGTTCTTCACGAAAACACCTTATAGAGCCGCAGAAGATCAGTCCTTCTTGTAGCAAGGAAGAAGAGGAAGAACTCCTACGTTCTTCACCGCCGGACGAAGAGGAAGATGATAGTAACCCTTCTTAGTAACACTAACAGGATGGAGAAAACTCCACGGTCGACAGCAGCAACAAGTTTTGATGAAGAGAAGAGCCTTTAGGTTGGCTCGATGGGAGGGGGTATTTATAGGGTTCTGGAGACTCTATAGGGTTGGAGTTCGATGGGAACTAAAATTTCCTAGGTACAACCCTTACTAAACTTAAATATCCATGTATTGATCCTTTCCTTCATCTAAACTTACCCAGGATAACACCTCAGTTCGAACCGAACACGAACAGGTTTAGTTTGAAAATGACGCCTAAGGTTGGGGCGTTAATTAAATATGATGCCCATCAAAGGGTCTTTAATTTATACAATGGCGCTCTCCAAGGGGGCGTTACTTACTATTATCTTTTGAAATTTGACGCCCATGTTGAGTGGCGTCACTTCTGGAAACTGATGCCTAGGATAGAGGCGTTATTTTATAAGTGACGCTTGTATACATAGTCGTCAATTCTTGAATTGACGACTTGCTCAGAAGCGTCCTTCATCTTCCAGCATTTGTTAATTTAAGGTGTAACGATCTTCCTGGATTTTTATCTTTTTTTCTTGATGTGATCTTATTGGGAAATTTTAGGGGTATGAGTTTTCCATTTTTCTCTATTTTTCCCATATAATTAATTATCCAAAATTCTTTAGTCAAAAAATCGGCACTATTCATTTTATTTGAAATGACTGTTAGACTAGATGGACGCAGTCTATCTCCACTAAGTGTGGATCTAGAGGGGGGTGAATAGATCTAATGCCTAATTAAAAACTAGTATAAGCTCTAATGCGGAATATAGGCAAACAGCAGGTAAGCCAAATGAAGAAACACTATGTAAAGGGTGGACCCATGCAGCCACACAGAAGAACACTATCTCGAGTGCTAGATATGAACAGGAGCGATTTAAGCTATGAAGATGAATGAGGAAAACAATCGCACACAATTCATAGACAAACTCACAAACACAAGGCACCCACGATTTTTAGGTGGTTCGGTCAAAGACCTACGTCCACACCACACTCAACTGAGTATGGCTTACTGCTGCGCAGTACAGCTTGCGTCTGCTGGGCACTACAGCTTGGCCTACAAACCGCTGATACACAGCTTCGCTGGGCTTTACAGCTTGCCGACCAGAGGAACAAATCCTCTGCAACAGCTGGGCAATACAGCTTAGCCGTCCGAGAGTAAGTCTCGCCTGCTGAGGATTACAGCTTCACCTGTCCAGTGGAGACCTCCACTGCAATGCTGCCTCACAGCTTGAAGAAACAAGAATTCAGAAATAAAAGACAGAAGCAAATGAAAATGAAAACCCAAATGGGAATGTAGCTCGGAATGAGCAAGCCTCAGCTCTGGTTTCTGAACCAAGAGACTGAGTTACAATCAGAAAAGCTCTCAAACTAAACTCTCTCAATTTCACTCTCTCAACACATCTCTTCTCTCTTCTCTTCTCTCTTTTTCTTCTTCTCTGTTTTTCTTCTCACTGTGGATCGATGGCTCTCTGCTGCTTTCAGACTGGCTGTATAGACTTTGCCTCTCTTCAGTCGATCAGCCTTCATCTGAAGACGAAGGCTTCAATATATAGCAACAGTAGGTGGATAAGGGGCGTGTGGCTTCCACATTTCCCGCCTAGTGAATTTGCCAGAACCGAGGCAATTCCATCCACATGGCAGCATCCTGGAAGGGCTTCTTCCACGTGTCACCATCATAGTTCCTCGTCCTCCTTGGATCACGAGCCAAGTCATCAGTCCAAGTAAAGAATCCCTGTCAGACAGAGTATCGGATTATCAGGTTAAGTATTTGCATTGCAGTGTATAGACTTTGCTGTATAGACTTGTGAAGGCGAATGCAATGTATAGACTTCATGAATGGGATTGCAATGTACAGACTCTGAAGAACAGCAGCCAATGTATGGACTTAGGCAATGTAACGACTTGGACAGACAACATACGATGTATGGACTTCAACTCAAACATGCACAATGTACATACTTTGAAGAGCATTCAGCATCCAACGTATAGACTTAGGCAATGTAAGGGCTTGCCAGTGTATGGACTTGATGAGGGTTCAGCAATGTGCAGACTTCGACTCGATGTATAGACTTCACAACTGATGAATGCAATGCACTGGACAATGTATGAACTTAACGATGTACAGACTTGCCAAGACGAATGAACGATGTATATACTTGGGCAAGCAAAGTCTGTATAGACTTTACCAGTGTGCAGACTTTGAAGTGAAGACCAATGTATAGACTTCAACAGGCTTCAACTCGTGCAGTGTATGGACTTCATGCAATGCAATGCAGATGAATGTATAGACTTCATGCAATGCAATGTAGATCAATGTACAGACTTTGGTGAAGTAAAAGGCTGTACAGACTTCAACTAAAAGATGCACAATGTACAGACTTGAACATCATTCAACAGCCAATGTGAAGACTTCACGATGTATAGACTTTCCAAAGGAAAGGTTGTACAGACTTGGACAAAGCAAGGCAGCGAATGTACAGACTTCCAAGGGAAACGACGGTAAAGCTATCAGTGTATAGACTTCAAGGGAAACGGCGGTAAAACTACCGATGTATAGACTTGAAGGGAAACGTAGGTAAAACTTCCAATGTACAGACTTCGAAGTTGAACAATTGGATGTACAGACTTGCAAGATCACTGATGGATGTACATACTTCACCTTGATGTATAGACTTGGAAGAATGATGCACAGTGCAATGTACAGACTTCATGACTATGCTCATGCAGTGTATAGACTCTGGAAAGCTAAGGCCAATGTATAGACTTCAACGATGCTTGCTACAGTCCAATGTATGGACTTAGCTTCGTGCATGCTACAGTCTAATGTATGGACTTATGAAGAGTGATGCATGACCAATGGGATGTACAGACTTCACTTGAAATAGTCCGTTGTACATACTTTAACAATGTGATGCAATGTACACACTTCATGAGACGATGGATGTACACACTTCAGCTAAGCGAGCTACAGTGAATGTATGGACTTTATGAACGATGCAAACGACTATGTACACACTTGAAGTAATGCATGCCATTGTACAGACTTCAGTTGAAGCCAACCGAAGAGTGTAAGGACTTTATGAATGCATATGCCAAGACCAATGTACAGACTTGAAAAGAATGCAAGTAGTGTGTAGACTTTAAACAATGCATGAGACGAGTGTATAGACTTGTGTTCCTAGACATGTGTTCTGAGGGAGTCGACCCATCAAAGGAGGGGGTCGACCCATGATACATGAATATATAGACATGTTCTAACCGATGCACAAACACAACACAAAGCAGTGTATTGAATCTACGTGCAATGTGTAGACTTTGAGTGTGTGCAATGTGTAGACATGTGAAATGCAAAGAACACACAGGTAATCTGATAACACACATTCATCAAACCATAGACAGTCACAGACAATCTGATTTTCATCAAAACATAGACAGTTGCCAATCAATCAAAACAAGGTGTTGCCAATGAAATAAGGCATATGTCAACATCATCAACACAGAGGAGTCACAACAATCTCCCCCTTTTTGATGATGGCAACCCCCTATCAGATAGAATAGCAATTACCTGTCATACAGATGATGAAAGACATGATTTGATATTCAGATTGACATGCAGATGCTATGAAATGCAAGCAACTCCATGCACACAGAATCTCCCCCTTTGTCATAACATAATGCATACAATCCCCTGGAATGAATTCAGAATTAATACAATATTCTCTCCCTTTGCCATCAACAAAGAGGAGGGAAAGTGAATACAAGGAAAAGATCAAGAAATCATCTGACTGGCATTCTGAACAAGTAGTTCAGGAATAAGTATTCTAAAGCACAGAGTCTTCAGTCATATGAATTTAGAAACTACTTTTAGATATAATGCTGGTTTAAAGACTATAAAATTTGAGTTCATGCACTACAATCATTTGATAAGAGTTCTGTGCATGATAAAATAATAAACCAGAAACACATTTGCATGAGAGATTCAGTTTCAAAATATCTTACTTTCATAGACTCAGTAAAACTGGTTAAGAGATACCAGGTCATGTATTGAAATTAAACAGTTTGACATCCATGAAATTACTTTTGAAGGAGCAGCATTTTCAATATGAGTTCATTTAGGGCATTCCGGTACCATTTGCCTTTTTGCGAAAGGGTATACGTTTATCAGACGCCAATACCTCTAGATACTCAACATCATGGACCATTCTGCCTATGATCAAACACAATAAAGCTGATTTACACCTTTTTGTTTGAGGGTTCACGTTTATCAGACGCCAGTTACCCCCAGGTACTCAGTGAAACCAACCTACTATTTTGATCATTTTATACAGAGATAGCTGATACACCTCATGACATGAGTGTTGTCCACTTCTTTGATGGATCACTCAGTTTCTCAGTGATTTACCAGTCATTGCTCTGCCAATGTTATTTTTCAATTGATTTTCAATGTTTTCAATATCTTTCTTAGCTGCCTTTTATTTGTTTCAGAATGGCTTGTTTAAGAACAATACACATACTTAGCTTCTCTAACATGATTTCAGATGAGTTTTCAGATTTCAGATATGATTAGCTTTTTCTGACATGAAATAAGAAAAGGGTTGAGAGTTTTATCAATTTTCAGCTTTCTTATTTACTGATTGCAATCTTTAAACTCCAAAGGTTATAAAATTTAAACTATTAAGTCAGTCTTTAAGCAATTGAAATTCTTATAACTGAAGAAGTTCGTTTTCTATTGCTTAGGAATCAGAACTGACTAACAGATTGCCATATGTCAGATTTAACTCATCAGGGCCACAAAATGAATGAGTTCAAGAAAGTTGATGACCACTCTGAATTTCTAATAATACTCCCCCTGTCTATATGCATGCAGTTTTGCAAATGAATGGCAAGAATTGGATACCAAGTGTTATGTTATATGAGAGAAAGCTTAGACATAATCATAACAAAATGATATGCAATGAATAATATGTCATAAAAAAATATGTCATGCATGATCATAATTCTATTGCAACATTCAACATCCACAAGATTTATTCAAGCTATCAGATGCAAGTCCAAATTAGAAAGTTTATCAAAGCAGCTGAACAAATTATTCATCATGCTGAAATTTACATAAGCCAAGTTCTCTTCTAAGAAATTTAAATCTTTCATTCCCAAGAGGCTTAGTAAAAATATCAGCAATTTATTTTTCAGTTTCAATGAAGTTCATTTCAATCTCCTTTTTATTTACAACATCTCTGAGAAAATGGTGTTTTATCTCTATATGCTTAGTCCTAGAATGATGAACATGATTTTTAGCAAGGCATATAGCACTAGTATTATCACATAACATTGGAATACATCCCAATTTTATCTGATAATCATCCGGTTGGTGCTTGATCCATAGTACTTGGGCAGCACAATTACCTGCTGCAACATATTCAGCCTCAGCTGTAGACAATGCTACAGTGTGTTGCTTCTTAGATGCCCAAGATACTAGACAGCCACCAAGGAATTGGCAATAGCCACTAGTGCTTTTTCTATCTACTCGACACCCAGCATAGTCTGCATCAGTGTAGGCTAGAAGCTCCAACTCACACCTAGCAGGATACCATAGACCTAGTTGTTGGGTGCCTAGTAAATACCTAAAAATCCTTTTCACATCCTTAAGATGAGTTTCTTTAGGACTAGCCTGAAATCTAGAGCATAAACACACTGCAAATTAAATATCAGGCCTAGATGCTGTAAGATAAAGAAGAGATCCGATCATACCTCTATATAGCCTTTGGTCCACTGGTTTACCTTTAGGATCTTCATCCAAACTAGTTGAGGTACCCATTGGAGCAGCTATTTCCTTGAGGTTGTTCATCTTGTACTTCTTCAATAGATTCTTTACGTACTTGGACTGAGAGATGAAAGTTCCATCCTTTGTTTGTATAACCTGCAGTCCAAGAAACAATTTGAGCTCGCCATTGAGCTCATTTCAAACTCATTAGTCATTATCTGAGAGAATTCCTCACACAATTTGGGGTTATTTGACCCAAACACAATGTCATCCACATAAATATGAATAATAAGAATATCTGAATGACTCACCTTGGTAAATAATGTTTGATCAACTATACCTCTTGTGAAATTCTTGTCGATGAGAAATTTGCTCAACCTGTCATACCAAGCTCTAGAGGCTTGCTTTAAACCATAGAGAGCTTTATTGAGTTTGTAAACATGATTAGGGAAATTTAGACATTCAAACCCAGGAGGTTGTCTCACATAGACATCCTCACTAATTTCCCCATTCAGAAAAGTAGATTTAACATCCATCTGCTGAAGATTTATACCTAGGGAACATGCATAAGCCAATAATATTCTTATTGCTTGTAACCTATCTACAGGGGCAAAAGACTCTTCAAAGTCTATACCAAATTCCTGATTGTACCCCTGAGCTACAAGTCTTGCTTTATTTTTAATGACATTCCCTGATTCATCAGTTTTATTTCTGAACACTCATTTTGTCCCTATGACTGTTTCATGATCAGGAGGTGGAACCAAATGCCACACCTTATTCCTGTCAAATTGATTGAGCTCCTCATGCATGGAATTAATCCAATGCACATCTTTGAGAGCACAGTCAATGGACTTGGGTTCTACATGTGAAACAAAAGCAAAAGCATTCAATTCATTTAGAGTTCTTAAGTGGCCTCTAGTCCTAGGGGGGTCATGCAGATTTCCAATTACATTATCTACAGGATGATCTTTAAGATATCTAATGTTAACAATTTCATCACCATGAGTTTCATTTATCTCCCCCTAAGCTGTAGGCTCTTCTTCATTAGGCTCTTCATGTCCTTCCTCATCCTCAGATTTGTCTGCAGGATCTCCTTCCTTCAAAATATCACCATTGTCTTCATTCCTGCATTGACCAATATTAGTCTTCAATAAGGATTCATCAAAAACTTTGTGTCGAGATTCTTCAACAGTTTTAGAATTCAGATTGTACACTCTATATGCTCGGGTATTTTCAGAATAACCAAGAAAGATTCCTGGTCACCTTTAGGTTCAAATTTGTCAAGGTCTCTTTTATCATTTATGTGAATGAAACATTTACAACCAAAAACCTTGAAATGAGAAATAGAAGGTTTCTTACCCTTTAAGATCTCATATGGTGTTTGCTGAGTAGAAGGTCTTACCATGGCTCTGTTAATTACATAACAGGCAGTGTTCACTGCTTCAGCCCAAAACTTCCTTGGTAGACCACCTTCAACCAGGAGTGTGCGACCCATTTCCACTAGGGTTTTGTTCCTTCTCTCCACAACTCCATTCTGCTCAGGTGTCCTTGGTGAAGAATACCTATGGTTAATTCCATTTGACCTGCAAAATTCATCAAACTGTGAGTTTTCAAACTCACCTCCATGATCAGTCAAGATATTTTCAATTTTTGATTTATTTTAACATAGAACTCCTGAAATTCTGAGAAAGCATCACTCTTATGAGATAAAAAATAAACCCAAGTATACCTAGAAAAGTCATCTACCATGACAAACCCATACTTCCTCCCTGATAAGCTGACAGATCTGGTTGGCCCAAAAAGGTCCATGTGTATCAGCTCATAGGGTTTAGAAGATAGATTTTCAGTTCTAGACTTAAATGACTTTCTAGTTATCTTTGATTGAGTGCATGCATCACAGATTTTATTTTCTTTCTTGAAGGAAACTTCAGGAAGTCCTCTAACCATGCCATGTTTATTCAGTTTATGCAAAACAGTATAACTAGCATGACCTAACCTACGATGCCATAAAAATGCTAAGTCTTCTCTACTAGCAGTAAGGCATAGGTTAGAATGTTGAATATCATCTAAATCTATCATGTATGTATTATTTATTCTTTTTCCAAAAAATTTGACAATTTCAGAATCAGGTTCAAAAATCTTGCAACATTGAGAATCAAATAAAACCTTATATCCTTTATCACACAACTGGCTGATACTAAGTAAATTATAAGCTAACCCTTCAACTAGCATAACATCATCAATGCAGCAGGTAGAACACTTACCTACCTTACCTGATCCAATAATCCTACCCTTTGTGTTGCTTCCAAAGGTGACAAGGCCTCCTAGTTTCTCAGTCAGCATGCAGAACTTGGCCTTATCTCCTGTCATATGCCTGGAGTAGCCACTGTCCAGGTACCACAAGTTGCTCTTGGCATACCTGCATACACAATTAGGTAGAGAGGTTTGGAACCCAAGACTGATTGGGCTCTAGAACAGATGAAATAGAAGCAAAGCAAGAAAGAAGACTTTTCGAAATCCACATTTGTTTAAAAGAACTTTGTTCAGTGGATTTTGTAGTTTTCCTTCTATTATACTTTCTCTTATTTTTGTTGTTTTTCTTCTTATTAGCACCAACAGAGTTATTCACAAAATTGTTGTTGTTATGCCACTGCTTCAGCCAGGTTGCATTCATAAGGTTTTGGTCAAAGTGATATTTGGGCTGGCTGAAAGATTGGATATTCCTAGGTATCCGACTACCATACCCATTATCCCAATTTCTGACATAGGGTCTGTAAAATTATGTAGGTTGATGAACATACCCTGTATCCATCCCATGAGTTCTAGTCCACCGAAACCCATTAGGATAGGTTGACTGTGTGAGGTAGTAGGACTGAACTCTAGGTGGATTAAATTTGTTGGGCTGACTCCTGAAAGCATTTTGTCTTCCCTGCACCCTTGACCATGCTGACCTGTTCACAGGTTTTTGTTGGGTCTTTTTCTGTGATGGTGGTGGTGAATACTTTTTGGCATTGACATGGGGTTTGTTTGTCTGAGTAGGCTGACCCCTAACCTTGGGTTGAGCACTAGAGTTAGGTTTGGAAGTGCCAATTCTACTAGGCTCACCAATTTTTTGTTTGCCCTTCTCCTCTGCAGTGGGCTGTTTCAGATTCACATTTGTGTTCACAGCATTATTAGAATTCATGTTAATCAGAGGTCCTCTCTCCTTTTGTGCAACAAAGGAAATAGTTTTCATTCCAAAGCTCTTAGTTGCACTAGAGTTAAATCCTAGGCCCTCTCTCCTGAAATTAACCTTCGACCCCAATAAAGTATTTAAGTTTTCAGATCCTTGGGTCATTTTCTCAATGGTTCTCAACTTATCCTCATTGTCTTTCTGAATTTCATCAATAGACTTTTTCAATTCATTATTTACATTGAGGACAGCTTCATATTTTTCAGAAATAATTTTTATCTCACTTTCATATTTCTGGATTTTCAGCTTCCATTCATCAATTTCAATTTCAAGCCTCACATTCTCTTCTCTAGAAGCTTTTAACTCATTTTTGATTTCATCTAATTCAGAACATGTGAGTTTCAAATTTTTATTTTCAGATTCTAAATATGCAATTTTATGAGTTAGAGTTTTATCATTTTGCATGGAATTGATCTTTCTTCTCAGATGCATGTTCTCTTTTCTAATATCATCAGCTCTATCAGCTATGTCATGGTAAGCATCTACCCAATCAGCGATAGTAAAATTTTCAAATCTAGTGATTACCTCATCTGAGTCCTCTTCTCTGTCTTCTGAGCTTGTTGCCATAAGGCAAATGGGCTTCTCAGATTCGGCTTCACTATCTGAGCTGCTACTGAATGAACCTTCATCTCCATCACTCCAGGTACTCACCATTGCTTTCCCTTTCATGTTCCTTTTCTTCTTTGACTTGTCCTTGTATTTCTGATTGTCTGGACAGTCAGCTTTCAGATGGCTCGGTTTCCTGCATTGATAACAAGTGTTAGTTTCAGTTTTCTTAGCAGGGTTATGTTTATACCTTTTATCCCTTCGGCCGCCACTGAATTTCTTCTGGCTGTATCGTCCTGCTCCTTTCCTGAGAAATCGCCTGAACTCTCTGGTCATCATGGCCATCTCAGAACGAGTAATATCTTCTTCTTCATTCGGGCTCTCCTCTGATGATGAATTACTGGAGCTGGATTTGCTGGATTTGCTGGAACCAGCCTTCAGCGCTATCGGCTTCTTCTTCCTCTCAGCTTCTTCCATCTTTGGCATATTAATCTCATATGCCATCAGTGAACCAATTAGCTCATCAGCTCTTGTATTTCGCAAATCCCTTGACTCCTCCATCACTGTAGCTTTAGTATGCTAGGCATGAGTCAGGGAGCGCAGTATCTTCCTCACCACATCATATTCTCTCTGAGGTTTCCCAAGACCTCTGAGACCATTGGTAATGATAGTCAAACGAGCATACATTTCACTGATGGTCTCATTCTGCTTCATCTTGAAGGCTTCATATTCTGACACAAGGAGATTAGCCTTCTGCTCTCTGACTTGAGATGTCCTTTCATGGATTACTTCCAGTGCATCCCACATCTCCTTAGCTGATTTGTAGGCTGATACACGGGAGAATTCTGTAGGGTGCAGAGAGCACCGTATAGCGTTTATGGCACTCCAATTCAAAGTGGACATTCTGATCTCCTCCTTGGTCCAGACATCTTCATTCGGGGACAGCTCATAAGGTCCCTTGCTGACTACCTTCCTGATCTCGTAATCCTTAGCCTTGAGAAATACCTGCATACGATTCTTCCAGTATCCGTAGTTAGATCCATCGAAGAATGGGGGCTTTGTAGTTGAGTGTCCTTCAGCTATCATCCCTCGAGCATCCATCTCTGCCTTCCTCTTCAGGCGATGAGTCCCTGTAGAAGAGTATGGCTCTGATACCAAGTGTTAGATTAGATGGACGCAGTCTATCTCCACTAAGTGTGGATCTGGAGGGGGTGAATAGATCTAATGCCTAATTAAAAACTAGTATAAGCTCTAATGCGGAATATAGGCAAACAGCAGGTAAGCCAAATGAAGAAACACTATGTAAAGGGTCGACCCATGCAGCCACACAGAAGAACATTATCTCGAGTGCTAGATATGAACATGAGCGATTTAAGCTATGAAGATGAATGAGGAAAACAATCGCACACAATTCATAGACAAACTCACAAACACAAGGCACCCAAAATTTTTAGGTGGTTCGGTCAAAGACCTACGTCCACCCCACACTCAACTGAGTATGGCTTACTGCTGCGCAGTACAGCTTGCGTCTGTTGGGTACTACAGCTTGGCCTACAAACCGCTGATACACAGCTTCGCTGGGCTTTACAGCTTGCCGACCAGAGGAACAAATCCTCTGCAACAGCTGGGCAATATAGCTTAGCCGTCCGAGACCAAGTCTCGCCTGCTGAGGATTACAGCTTCACCTGTCCAGTGGAGACCAACACTGTAATGCTGCCTCACAGCTTGAAGAAACAAGAATTCAGAAATAAAAGACAGAAGCAAATGAAAATGAAAACCCAAATGGGAATGTAGCTCGGAATGAGCAAGCCTCAGCTCTGGTTTCTGAACCAAGAGATTGAGTTACAATCAGAAAAGCTCTCAAACTAAACTCTCTCAATTTCACTCTCTCAACACATCTCTTCTCTCTTTTTCTTCTTCTCTATTTTTCTTCTCACTGTGGATCGATGGCTCTCTGCTGCTTTCAGACTGGCTGTATAGACTTTGCCTCTCTTCAGTCGATCAGCCTTCATCTGAAGACGAAGGCTTCAATATATAGCAGCAGCAGGTGGATAAGGGGCGTGTGGCTTCCACATTTCCCGCCCAGTGAATTCGCCAGAACCGAGGCAATTCCATCCACATGGCAGCATCCTGGAAGGGCTTCTTCCACGTGTCACCATCATAGTTCCTCGTCCTCCTTGGATCACGAGCCAAGTCATCAGTCCAAGTAATGAATCCCTGTCAGACAGAGTATCGGATTATCAGGTTAAGTATTTGCATTACAGTGTATAGACTTCGCTGTATAGACTTGTGAAGGCGAATGCAATGTATAGACTTCATGAATGGGATTGCAATGTACAGACTCTGAAGAACAGCAGCCAATGTATGGACTTAGGCAATGTAACGACTTGGACAGACAACATACGATGTATGGACTTCAACTCAAACATGCACAATGTACATACTTTGAAGAGCATTCAGCATCCAACGTATAGACTTAGGCAATGTAAGGGCTTGCCAGTGTATGGACTTGATGAGGGTTCAGCAATGTGCAGACTTCGACTCGATGTATAGATTTCACAACTGATGAATGCAATGCACTGGACAATGTATGGACTTAACGATGTGCAGACTTGCCAAGAGGAATGAACGATGTATATACTTGGGCAAGCAAAGTCTGTATAGACTTTACCAGTGTGCAGACTTTGAAGTGAAGACCAATGTATAGACTTCAATAGGCTTCAGCTCGTGCAGTGTATGGACTTCATGCAATGCAATGCAGATCAATGTACAGAATTTGGTGAAGCAAAAGGCTATACAGACTTCAACTAAAAGATGCACGATATACAGACTTGAACATCATTCAACAGCCAATGTGAAGACTTCATGATGTATAGACTTTCCAAAGGAAATGTTGTACAGACTTGAACAAAGCAAGGCAGCGAATGTATAAACTTCCAAGGGAAATGACGGTAAAGCTATCAGTGTATAGACTTCAAGGGAAATGACGGTAAAACTATTGATGTATAGACTTGAAGGGAAACGTAGGTAAAACTTCCAATGTACAGACTTCGAAGTTGAACAATTGGATGTACAGACTTGGAAGATCACTGATGGATGTACAGACTTCACCTCGATGTATAGACTTGGAAGAATGATGCACAGTGCAATGTACAAACTTCATGACTATGCTCATGCAGTGTATAGACTCTGGAAAGCTAAGGCCAATGTATAGACTTCAACGATGCTTGCTACAGTCCAATGTATGGACTTAGCTTCGTGCATGCTACAGTCCAATGTATGGACTTATGAAGAGTGATGCATGACCAATCGGATGTACAGACTTCACTTGAAATAGTCCGTTGTACAGACTTTAACAATGTGATGCAATGTACACACTTCATGAGACGATGGATGTACACACTTCAGCTAAGCGAGCTACAGTGAATGTATGGACTTTATGAACGATGCAAACGACTATGTACACACTTGAAGTAATGCATGCCGTTGTACAGACTTCAGTTGAAGCCAACCGAAGAGTGTATAGACTTTATGAATGCATATGACAAGACCAATGTACAGACTTGAAAAGAATGCAAGTAGTGTATAGACTTTAAACAATGCATGAGACGAGTGTATAGACTTGTGTTCCTAGACATGTGTTCTGAGGGAGTCGACCCATCAAAGGAGGGGGTCGACCCATGATACATGAATATATAGACATGTTCTAACCGATGCACAAACACAACACAAAGCAGTGTATTGAATCTATGTGCAATGTGTAGACTTTGAGTGTGTGCAATGTGTAGACATGTGAAATGCAAAGAACACACAGGAAATCTGATAACACACATTCATCAAACCATAGACAGTCACAGACAATCTGATTTTCATCAAAACATAGACAGTTGCCAATCAATCAAAACAAGGTGTTGCCAATGAAATAAGGCATATGTCAACATCATCAACATAGAGGAGTCACAACAATGACGACTTGTTCAAGGTCATTTTCTATGCAATTGACGCCCATCGACGTTGGCGTCAATTGAGTTTTAGCATTTTTAGTTAGCATTCCACAAGTCCATACATTTTCCAACGTCTATACATTCATAAGTCCATACAATGCATAAGTCTATACATTCCTCCAAGTCTACACACTTCTTTCCCAAGTCTATACATTCATCTCCAAGTCTATACATTCATAAGTCCATACATCCATTCAAGTCCATACATTTCATTACACAAGTCTATACATTTTCAAAGTCTTTGCATTCCTGAACTCTATACATTCCTGAAGTCTATACATTCTACCCACTCAAGTCCACACATTCCTTCATCAAAAGCCTATACATTCATTCCTTCATCCAAAGTCTATACATTCTTGAAGTCTATACATTCTACCCACGCAAGTCATCCAAAGTCTATACATCCATCCATTCATTCTCCAAAGTCTACACATTTCTTCATCCAAAGTCTATACATCCATCCATTCATTCTTCAAAGTCTACACATTCCTTCATCCATAAAGTCTGTACATCAGTCCAAAGTCTATACATCCATCTATTCATTCTCCAAAGTCTGTACGTAAATCTTATATTTATATATCCTCCCTTTATAATGTAATAAATGTGGAATATGAAATTTGCTAAATTAGTAAAAATATAAATTGACCTTTTCTTCAAGATTTAATGATTCTTAATTCAATTAAAATTATGTTGTGCATTAAATGGCTACTTAAAATAACATGTTATTATTAAATTTATTATAATATAATGGTAGGGTCCATGAGTTCTTCTTGTGAGACTTCTTAGGCTGTCAGAGGGTTGTGTATAGCCTGGCCTTAATTATTTACGTTGTATTATATTTATTTATTTTGTATTATATATATATATATATATGCACAGATATATGGATGAGTGGGTTGAGACTTAAGGGCCCTTACAATGTGTGTGGGTTATTCACTAATCCCTCATATACTTATTAATAATTTGTATGTATACAGGGATTTTATTCCTCATAATTTCTTTAACTTTTATTTGTCCTTGTCCTAGGTATCAGAGGCAGGTTTGATCCTAGATAAATTTTTACTTCCATTCCAAAAGGTAATATTAACTAGTATTTTATAAATTCTAGGAATCTTTATTAACTATTTATGGAGATATGTAGATATCATCATGTATATGTTATTTTTCTTTTCAAAATCTAAATATATATTTATATATTTATTTCCTTTTTAGCCTTCAAAATTACCGGGTGTTACACAGTTAAATAAAGCTATGCAGGTGTAAGAACAATTAAATATAGCCAAATACAAATGCCATCTCATCCCATGTTAATTTGAACGAATAATTAAACAGGAGAATCATAATCTACCAATAGCATTAAAATTCAACATTTTCAAGTGATAGGAGAAAGAAAGGACGACCAAAAAGAAGACCAGCCACATCCACTGACGACTTATACTGCGTCTCGGGTATCTCCACTTGCCTGGAACGCGGCGAGTGAGACACGCAATAGTAACCGAGTCAAGTACTAGTCAGGGTCACACTCGTCAGTGTCAGTCCATGCCCCTGACCACGTGTGCACACATAGGCTTAATGCCTTGAGCCAGGCCTCTAGCTAGTTTTCCGCCCCAGTAGGACGCTACTGACAAGCAAGGGGGCCCATGGAAACCAACTTAAAAACCGTACACCGGGACTACCCCGCCACCTCTCCCAGGTGGGCCGACACTAAAGGTCATCGGGCTACGACTGGTGGTTCCATCACAAGGATAGAGAAGATAATTCTACTGGGATATAAGAAAGTGCCACAGTTTATAAAAATACTTGAACATGGCGCATATGCAATATTAACTGCATAATCTAATAAGCAGGATTGAATTTATAAACTACAGGGACTAGGCGGTCTAGTCAGGGCCGCAAAGCTCAGGTAGCGGTCGAATGACTGGCCGCTTCACTGACCATGGCGGTCTCACCTTGACCGCTTAGCTACAATCACTTCGTATATATTGAACAGAATAAAAACGGTCTAGATAGGGTCGTTCTGATCAAGAGATGGACAACGTTAAACAGAAACGGTCAGGCCCAGACCGCTAAGGTCCATCGCCCTATACGCCTAATAAAAATGGTCTCTGAAAGGACCGCTACTATCCCAGACGTCCCAAAACGGGAGTAACTCAATTGAAACCCCTCCCAATCAATTCAAATCAATGGGAATACAACTTTAAACCTGCTCCCTGCCTTCATACATCCATTCCATAGCATTTTTATATCCCAAAACATAAAAACAATGGCCATGGAGTGATTTTCATGAATTAAAACATAAATGACTATGTTCATGAGTTTTCACTCAAACCATGGGAAAACGTAAGGCAATGGGCATGCAATTGGAGGTAAAGCATTTTAAGAGGAAGGGAAATCCATCCGCCTACTTGTTTGCCGATTCTAAGCCATTCTATGCCCATCCTTCACGAGGAAACCACGGCCTAAACGGTGGATTCTCTACCTCCACGCTCCATGGGTCACCTCCACGACGACACCTCCGCTCCACCAATGCCTTGGGCTCGCCAAGGCCGCCTCCTGCAATTCCTGCAAGGATGGGCATAGAATGGTCCCAGGGTGATCGCACCACCGAGATCAAGAGAAGGGGTGGGGCATGCGTAGGAGAGAAAGAAAGAGGGAGAGAGGGAATTCTCCAAAAAAAAAACAAATCAGATGCTTTGTTTCATTATTTTTTTTGATATACAACTAATTTTTGTAAAAAGGCATTAAAAGAAGGAAAATTGCAATAATGACCATTCTAGCTTCTAAAAGCTTATAAAAATGGGTAAACCCACTAAACTAGGCCCATTTAGCCCATTAAAATGTTCTAAGTTCATGACTCTTTTCATATTTTGATATCGATAAGGATTCGTTAACTACTAGGTCTTACAACATACTTACGCCCTGGTGACCATCCCTGTAAAATTTTACTATGTCTATTAGGCCCACTGTAAAGCCGAGGGACGATGTTTGCTTTCCTCACTTACTTTTTTTAGTGAATGCTTCCTCTTTAAATGCTCATTTATTTATGAACTTCGCTAATGTGTGCTTATGCAGTTGCAGGTCATATAACATCAGGATTCACTCTCCATCGCCTTCTTCTATTACTATATACTATATTATATAGAGCCCGGAGGCTAATAACTTCGGGCACATAAACTCTGAGTTCCTCTCTAATAAAAACAATGAGGGGCTTATGTTCCCTAAGTTATTCGACGGCCGTCTGGTTTCATGATTGACCTCGGGATGACAGACTCGTTGGACTCTCGACCGACGTCTCCCTTAGAGCCAGACAGCAATACCTCTGGATATGCATTAGGTATATTTTCACTTTAAACCCAATATACATCATATAGGTTTTTTCCTCTTTGCATCTAAAAACCACAAAAGATGCATTTATAGAAGCATGGCATGCATTCATGCAGCAAGAAGGAGACAAAGGTCGAGAGAAGGGTCTGCCATCGATCTACCCTGGACTCTCTCCCTCTTTTGTCAATCATCCAAGTTCAATTCAATTCCATCACTTTTTGTTGTCTACCTTATTCCACTCTGATTCGACAGGTCGAGAGTGTGTTTTGCATGCGATCGTGATAAGTATATTGAGATTTGAAGGTCGTTTTACCCTTATCCTGATTTTGTTACCTACTCCTGTTTTAGGTGTCTTGTATCTCCTCGAGCTGGATTGCGATCATCCCCTCAAGTCCCGCAGTGCTATGCTAGGGGGTCCCATGGACTGTTGATACATGCCCTCTTAGATTAGTTTTTTTTCCTCCTCTTTTGAGTGACCTATCTTGTCGCATTATGCTTGTCCGTTCAAATGTGAAGCTCAATCTTAGCTCAAGAATCTCCTTGAGCGGGATGTCCTTATTAGGCTTGTTTCTTTACCGAAACACCCATTTATCAGTCCGCTGGGATCACTTTCAAAATGGGTGCTCTGTAGGGGCATTTGTAGATGCCTAATTTTGGACATCCCGCAGACTTTGTCTAGCAATCATAGAAGTGACGCTTTCTCTTGTTTGATTGAGATTGTGGGGTCTCATCCTTGTCTAGGTAGGCTCTCTGGCCCGTAAGGTCGGGGGTTCAGAGGCGTGAGGCCCTGAGGTGAATTTTTTGAAGCATTATATACATTCTATGCAGTGTTCTCTAGGTGGCCAGGGTGCTGGCCGCCCAGAACCCGGGGTGGCCAGACACCTGGCTGCCCAACCCATTCCAGGGCGGCCAGAGAGCTGGCCGCCCACATCCCTAGGCGGCCAGACTACTGGCCGCCCAACCCCTCAAGAAGGCCATCGACCTGGCCACCCAGATCCTTTGGACGGCAAGAACCTTGGCCTCCTCTTGTTAACCGCCCGTCCTCTACAACCACTCCCACTCGGGTGGTCGAGGCGCACGTAGTCTCATGTGTTCTCACCTCCAAATGGGTCAAAACTTACACGTAATCTATTTTTGAATGGTTTTCTTGGAGGAAAATCCCCCACATATAAAACCCCGTTCTGAATCATCTCACGGGGGGTTTGGACATTTTTGGATGAGGGGCTAGCATTTTGGAGACCAAAGAGGCACTGGCAGCTGGGAGAACCCTTCCTCGCCTTCTTTTGCCGAAGAGCTTCATCCATGGGAGGGGAGGCAAAGCTTGTTGAACGCGGCCATCAACATGGCCGCCCACCATCTCTGAACGGCCATACAGCTGGCTGCCCTCTGTTGGTCGATGGGCAAACCCCGTCCTTCTTCCCTTGTTTTCCATCTAGCTACATCTCTTTCTGTTTTATTGCATTCATGCATAATAGACTTGCCTAGATCCTACTTTTAAAGAGTTTCCAATCCAAAACATAGGGGAGGCGGATGGTTGAAAGTCTCGGCCATCCCCCTTCCCGCCCCACTTCCTGGTACGATCACCCCCATTTGCATGCCTTTCTCTTTGATTTGAGCACATACTACACTATCATAGTCTAATGGGTTTATTTTCGTTATTTGCTAGTTAAGAACGCGTCCTGGAGATGGGACGCATTCACTAAAATAAATTTTTTTTTGGAAATCAAGGTGAGAAGACGGTCTATCGCATGACCGTCTCTTCATAAGGCGGTCACTGATACGACCATTTTCAAAAACTGAGATCTGCCCACGGCGAACTCCGACATACCTTGACTAAAACGATGATTGCGATGAATATAATGAACGAAATTTAGACAAATTGGTATCATTGGAAAGAGCATTCGAAGAGGAACAACATGTCATGCTTTAATTAAGATTTGGCCTAAAAGAATCATACCTTTAATTGTGACAAAAGAAGTCAACCTCGTCGGAACCCTAAACAAAACCTTCACCTAGACTCGATGTTCCCACTCTCGATCGTGCACGCCTTCTGCCGTCTCAGCAAATGTGGATTCTTGGTAGCGTTAGGCTTCATTTTATAGAGCTAGGGTCAAATCTAGGAATGAGATATGGATAGAAGAGAGCCGTGGAGTCGAACATGTGCGATATTCACGCTTGACCGGGTCGCGTCGCCTCCTCCGCAAAATTGAGCCGCCAGGCTTAGGGTTTTCATGATATTTTAGAGGAGAAATGGGCTCCTAACATGGGCCTTCGATTTGGGACAGGATTGAGCCCATTTGGGCTCGATTTGAGTTTGAATTTGATCGATTAAGCTTGATCTACCCAAAACTCTGAGTTTAGCCTACATTCCTCAATTCAGGTTTGGTTAAATTTTTGTTTGGGGTCGGCCCTGTTATCAATGTTGTTAAGCATTTCATCTTTTATAAGAATATATTTTTTATATATTTTTATAAATTAGTCAAAAATTGACCTGTGGAATAAATTTAAGTAATTTAATCCATTGTTTAAAAATCAGGGTTGCTACATGAGAGGACTCGAATGTGGGGAAATCAAGGGAACGTGGGTGGGACTATATCCATTGACGGGGGGGATAATGTCAATGCGAAGGAAAAGGGTCTAAGAACCGATCCGGATGTAAGGTCCAAGTCGGAGGTGGCATATTATTCGGCTAGGGTATGAAACCTTTTGCCGGTGGGACAGTGTATCCGTCGACGTGAGGATGACGTCAACGCAAAGAAAGGGTTTAAGCACCGATCCGGACTTAAGGTCTGAACAGAGATGGTATGTTATTCGGCTAGGGTATGAAACCTTTTGCCAGTGGCATAGTGTATTCGTCGATGTAGGGATGATGTCAATGCAAAGAAAGGGTTTAAGCACCGATCCGGACATGAGATCTGAAAGGGTGGTAAAGTGGATAGATCGACTAGGGCACGAAGCTTTTTGCCGATGAAGGTATGTATTCGTTGACGTGGGGATGATGTCAATGCAAAGAAAGGGTTTAAGCACTGATTCGGACGTAAGGTCCAAGTCAGAGGTGGTATGTTATTCGGCTAGAGTATGAAACCTTTTGCCGGTGGGATAGTGTATTCGTCGACGTGGAGATGACGTCAACGCAAAGAAAGGGTTTAAGCACCAATCCGGACGTATGGTCCGATCGGAGATGGTATGTTATTCGGATAGGGTATGAAACCTTTTGCTGGTGGGATAGTGTATTCGTCGACGTGGGGATGACATCAACGCAAAGAAAGGGTTTAAGCACCGATCCAGATGTGAGATCCGAAAGAGTGGTAAAGTGGATAGATCGGCTAGGGCATGAAGCTTTTTGCCAATGAACGTATGTATTCGTTGACGTGGGGATGATGTCAATGCAAAGAAAGGGTTTAAGCACCGATCCAAATGTGAGATCCGAAAGAGTGGTAAAGTGGATAGATCGGCTAGGGCATGAAGCTTTTTGCTAATGAAGGTATGTATTCATTGAGGTGGGGATGATGTCAACGCAAAGAAAGGGTTTAAGCACTGATCCGGATGTAAGGTCAAAATCGGATATGGTGGTAGCCCAGTGGAATAATTTTGGAGTTCTTATAACCCTTATAGCCTTGCGAACAGAGGGAATTATTTGCGACATGGGCCAATAGGCTCGAATCAGCTTAGGTGGAGTGGCCCAAGGAAGTGTGGATTTTTCATAAAGTTGGACCGGGGTGAAGTGCCGTCAGCCAAGTGAGGTGAATGGCCAGTAGGGCTAAGGGCGTAGGCCAGAAAGGGACAATTTAACGCTTGTCTTTCATGGTGCCTCAGCCGACTTTCCAAATGTAGGTAGGGCTGCATAATACAGCTTCAGATGTTTTCCATTGAGAGGGGAGAATTGAACTACTCCCCTGTGGTCCACGAGGACGTAGGCACCACCTTCATAGACTCGATGGACGACGTAGGGACCCACCCAGTTTTAATCCAACTTCCCTTTGGGGTTGGAGGCCATTACTTCGTTTCTTTTGACCATAACCAGGTCACCTTTTTTAAATTCTCGTTCTTTGACCAGTTTGTCAAAAGCACGAGCCATGCGAGCTTGGTATAGTTGTATATTTTGTTAGGGTGGTCAACTCTCTCTCGAACCCAAATCGAAACATAGGACGGGTCTCGCTCTCTCTCGCAGCGGTGATAAAATGAATCGAGCTAATTACCTATCACTCTAGCAGCGGCATAAGAATATATACGAGGAAAGCAAATGCCATAGAGGGGAGCGGAAACGATACCTCCACGTTACCAGACGTGGGGAAGACGACCCCGGCCAAGACTCGTACTCCCGATGTACAGTAAATAAATAATTACATTAGTGAATTTTTATTATCCACTTCACATAGGAAGGTAAAGGGCCACAATGGTGACCCAGGAGTAGTGAACTCGTGTTGACGGGCATCAAGCCGGAAGGGCTTTCGGGCTGAAGACAGACTGCTGGTTCGACTCGACACTATTCCAACTCAATTCAGCAACTCAGTTCAGCCCGCTGGACAGCAAGCAAACTCGGCTGCTGGGATGGCTTCCGGTCATCTTCTGGCCACGGCAGATGGTTGGGACGCCGATGGAACACACCTCTTCGATCCCCGAAGTTGGCGGTCGCTGAATCGAAGCTGAAGTAATTTTGCAAGAATTAACTTGATGCTGCCTCTGCTGGCCTGTTCACAAATCAGATCTGCGTGCCTCCACGAAAAGAATTGTTTCACCCAGATCCGGTGTCGGATCGAGGCGAGATTGGTGCCGTTGGACATAGGACTCAAAGGGCAACAACATAAATTAATTTTACGTTCATCTAGTAAATGTATTGAAAATGAAAACCACGATTCCCCAAGTATTTCTGCTGGCTCAGATTATAGACTGTTGAAACCCGATAATTGAAAATAAGAAATAAAATTTTCAAGTAAATTATACAATTAAATTTTTCATGAAATGATTAATTTACATTGTTACTAAGTGAAATGAAAGTGGATTATTGAATTTACTTGAATTTACTTAAGGTAAAGTGAAAATAAATGCTTTAACCCTTAGATGAATCATAGGAAGCCCAATAAAAGTCCATATAATGGACTAGGATTACAATTGGCCCATTGGATAATTCATAATGGGTTGGATTAATGGATTAAATGATTTATTAAAGGATAATTAGATCAAAATTCGTAACACATGTTTAATGTGGCATTTAAGGGATTATAATAACCCCATTTCTAGAAGATTGACTCAAGAATCAACCCTTACCTAACATACAACTTTAGACCAGCTGAAATTACATTATTTTCACACCAATTAACACCAAAAATGGGCTAGATTAAGAAGAGAAATTGATTTTTTTTCTTCTAAATCCAGACTTAATGGGTTAGATAAAATTAGGTGAGGAATCTTGACAAAATTGACCAAATTTTGGCTATAAATAAAACCCCAATCAACCCACAAACCATCCCTGGAGGCCTAAGCTATGCTAGTTTGAAGATTGAAGGAGATTTGGAGGAAGATTTGGGAGAAATCAAGGGTTTCATCTTATTTGGGGATTTTTCTTACCTGTTCCTTAGATCCGCAAAAAGGTAGGTATGTCTCAGGCTAAATTCTAATTAAAGCATGCTAGATTGTTCCTTTTTCAATGCTCTGTCCATTGATACCTTATTCATCAAATTTCATTGAGAAATGAGTGAGTTATAGTCATTTTAGTGAAGAAAATTGGAAGTAGCAGAAAAAGTGTCGATCTCCCGAGTCGACACTCGGAATCGAGTTTTCTACCAAAAAATGAAACGTAGTGAAAAGTGTCGACCTCCCAGGTCATATGACCACAAAACCGCACACGGGAAATAAGGGTCAACACTTTTCCTGGGATATAAAAAAAATTATATATATACGCTCATATGACCACACCACACCACACCTCGACGGGGCACGGCATGGCACGACACAAATAAATAAATATACTAAGATTTTCGTATCCATTCAATTCAACTCACAACTCGAGCCCACATCCTATGTCCATTGGGTCCTGACCCAAGGGTGAGCTCTCCAACATATAAAGTCATAAAAGTTTTCAAAACTTCCAATGTGGGACTAAAGGTTAGTCATTATACAATAGAAATTATAACATTTCAAAATCCACATTAATTATATGCATTTAGTAGCCAAAAGTAAGGAAATGCGATATTAGCATGTTTTAATTCTCACAGCATGTTAAAAATTATTTTTTTTAGGATAAAATTATTATTTTTTACATGTAAAAATCTATTTTTACCCATATTAGTAAATTAATGCATGAAAAATATTTCCAGCATGTTAAAAATGACTTCCAACATCATAAAATTATTTTATACATACTGAGATATATAAATTATTTTCAACATGCAAAAATCTATTTAAACTAATTTTTTATGCTAAACCTAATTTTTCCTATTAAATAATTAGTAAATTGATGCATGAAAATTACTTCCAGAAATGATAAAACTTCTTCCAGTATGATAAAATTATTTCCAACAAGTTAGAATTATTTTTAGCATGTTAGTACTCTTTTTCAGCATATTTAAAACTATTTTAAGCATGATAATTCTATTTTTTTATCAAATAATTAGTAAATAAATGTAGAAAAATTATTTTCAGCATGATAAAATTTATCTTGTTATCAGAGAATTTCTATAATCAGTATGGTAAACTTATCTTTATCATATTATCAGTAAATTAATGTGTGAGAATTATTTTAGCATGTTAAGTATTAATTTTATCATGTTAAAAATTAATTCCCAGCATGTTAAAAATTAAATCCAGCATGAAAATTTTATTTTTATCAGCTTATCAGTAAAGTAACGTATGCAATTTATTTTCAGCATGTTAAAATTATTTTCAGGAAGTTAGAATTATTTTAGACATAAAAATCTATTTTCATAACAAAATTCTGATTTTTATAATAAAATCACCGCTTTGGCTAAACTAATGCATCTTTAATGTACAAAAACTTTCGGTAAACATGTCTAAACACTTATAAATCAAATGCACGCAAGATTAAACCATGAATTAAATTAATTCTATTAAACTCTACTTGAATTTTCTTCTTAGTTACAGTTCTTTCTTGAATTCCACGACTTAATGTCGTTAAACATGATGCCTTAAAATTATTATTCACTTCCATTGTAACTTTTGAGATTTTTGGCAGATCTGTACTTTTTACAAATGAGCTTAACCTTGAAATTCATTTGCCATATACGTGGAATTGATATAGATAAATGTCAGGGGCTATGGGTCCCAATTAAATGACATTTAAATGCTATTGTATAAATGAGGGGTTTTGATCTGATCCTACGGCCGAGGCAAAGTCCAAATATAAATCGGTATTATAATGATCAGGTGCTGGCATTAACCAATACATGGTCTATTACAATTAGGGGCAATCATACAGTCGTGAGAACCCCTAAGTGTGTAGCCAAATAGTGATGTTCCATGAGGGGCTGTCATATCGTCGTGATCCTCCCTTAGTGCATTGGCCAATCCTATTGTGCGTTGGTAGATGTGATTGTTCTACTTTTATATTGTTTAAAGCTCAAGTGATTGCTCTACTTCGATATTGCTTAAAGTTTATCATGAATGTTCTTGAATTATCTTAATGAGAGTACCCATCGTCTCATCTTGAAAGTTCTTGATATATCTCTGGAAATGAAAATCATCTTGTCTACTATCATGATCTTGAAATTATTGATACCTTGTTATCTTGAAATTACTTGAAAATTCTTTATACAAAATTTCCTACTTGAAATTCATGATCAATTACTCCATGACGTGAATTGTTAAATACTTAAAGATTGCATGGCTTTAGAGATATAAAATCCTACTGAGTTTTTTGCTCACCCTACATTTTGGTTAATTGTTGCAGGAAATGAAAATGAACAAGGGAATGGACAAGAGTGAAAGAAAGAATTTTTTCCTTTTTACCTAGGTTTATGTAGATCATTAGTCTTTTTACAAGGATTATGTATTTAAAAAAATTGGAAGATTGTATCATACCTTTATGGCTTATAAATTAGTGATGTAAACCTTTATTATGATGGAATAAAATTTGCAATTTCATCTTATCTCTCTATCTTTAGAATTAAATTGGTACATGCTCTGATCGACACGAGTGTCTCGTAACTGCTCACGCCTTCGATTTTCGCGTCGGAGCGTGACAATTTTAGTGGTATCAGAGCCTAGGTTACATAAAATCGAGGATTCCTAAAACTTAGATTTCTTGTGATAGAAACTTGGTTAGAAATTTAAACTTTCCCGGTAAGATTTGGGTAGAAACACGGGTTAAGTTTTAAAAAGAATGAATTATCAAGAAATAAATACCAAGGAAAAATAATTAAACCATGTAACAATGGTTTCAGGCTAAATCTCACAAATGGCCGCCGAGAGAGCTCAATGGCGCGAGATGCAATGCACTGTCCAATGATTAACACAGGCCTTGCAACAAGTTATGCAAGGTGGATCACGACATGAAGCAAGAGATTTGCATCGAAAATTTCAAAAGATGAATCCCCCGAAGTTTAGTGGATCTACTGACCCGGATGAAGCGGAGAATTGGGTGCAAGAAATAGAGAGAACATTTAAAGTAATGCAATGCACCGATGAAGAGAAGGTACTTCTAGGGACCTATCAACTAGAAAAGGATGCCCGAGCATGGTGGGTATCCGTCGAAGTGATCTTGCCCAATGAACAAGTTACATACGACGAGTTCTTGGAACATTTTAATGAGAAGTATTTCTCGGAAAGAATCCGTGAGAAGAAGGCCATGGAGTTCACGACATTAAAACAACGTAGCTTATCCGTAGCAGATTATGAAGCGACATTTTCTAGATTAGCTCGGTATCCCCCACACCTAGTTTGTACGGAGAAAATGAGAACAAGAAGATTTATGAACGGATTAAAGGTGGAACTCATTCCTCGATTGGCTCCATTGGAGATTCAAACTTATACGGAAATGGTTAGGAAATCACAAATTTTAGAAGATGCTATGGATATGGTGGAGTGAATCAAAGGGAAAATCGCCAAGAAAGAGTTAGTAGGTGGATCCAAAAGTAAGGAACCCGTGAGTGACAAGAAGAGATTAAATGGAGGTAACGATTTCCGTAAGGACAAGATCGAAGCCCTGGAATAATGATCAACAAATTGTTCCAGTCAAAGAAAAATGTGAGCATTGTAAGAAAGGAAGGCACAACCCAGATGAGTGTTGGTATAAACTTGAGAAGTGCATCCGTTGCGGAAGCATGGATCATAAAATTGCTCGTTGTCCACTCTTAAAGAAAGAAGCGTCGCAAGCATTGGAAGGTAACTTTATAAACCTATCTCGTCCATAAATTTGATATGGTGATCTTAGCACTTAGCATGTTATAAAAATGATCTAGTTAGATTGCATAGTTTAGATATGGTAATTTTACCCCACTATTACGGAAAGAAAATCATGTGAATTTGGGTTCCAAATTTTTTTAAGTGGGGGTGGATGTAGAAATCCGATAATTTAAAATAAGAAATAAAATTTTCAAGTAAATTATACAATTAAATTTTTCATGAAATGATTAATTTACATTGTTACTAAGTGAAATAAAGTGGATTATTGAATTTACTTGAATTTACTTAAGCTAAAGTGAAAATAAATATTTTAACTCTTAGATGAATCATAGGAAGCCCAATAAAAGTCCATATAATGAATTAGGATTATAATTCGCCCATTGGATAATTCATAATGGGCTGGATTAATGGATTAAAGGATTTATTAAAGGATAATTAGACCAAAATTCGTAACACATGTTTAATATGACATTTAAGGGATTATAATAACCCCATTTCTAGAAGATTGACTCAAAAATCAACCCTTACCTAACATACAACTTTAGACCAGCCAAAATTACATTATTTTCACACCAATACACACAAAAAATGGGCCAGATTAAGAAGAGAGAAATTGAATTTTTCTTCTAAATTTGGACTTAATGGCTTAAGTAAAATTAGGTGATGAATCTTGACAAAATTGGCCATATTTTGGCTATAAATAGAACCCCAATCAACCCACAAACTATCCCTGGAGGCCTAAGCTATGCTAGTTTGAAGATTGAAGGAGATTTGAAGGAAGATTTGGGAGAAATCAAGGGTTTCATCTTATTTGGGGATTTTTCTTACCTCTTCCTTAGATCCGTAAAAAGGTAGGTGTCTCTTAGGCTAAATTCTAATTAAAGCATGCTAGATTGTTCCTTTTTTAATGCTCTTTCCATTGATACCTTATTCATCAAATTTCATTGAGAAATGAGTGAGTTATAGCCATTTTAGTGAAGAAAAATTAGAAGTAGCAAAAAAAATGTCGAGAAAAATTGGAAGTAGCAGAAAAAATGCAGACCTCCCAGGTCGACACTCAGGATCGAGTTTCTGCCAAAAAAAATGAAACTACCACACCTCGGCCCGGCCCGGCACAGTGGGATCGAGTTTTCTGCCAAAAAAATGAAACTACCACACCTCGGCCCGGCCCGGCAGGGTGCGGCACTGTTTCATATCCATTCAATTCAACTCACAACTCGAGCCCACATTCTATGCCCCTTAGGTCCTGACCCAAGGGTGAGCTCTCCAACATATAAAGACATGAAAGTTTTCAAAACTTCCAATGTGGGACTAAAGGTTAGCCATTATACAATAGAAATTATAACATTTGAAAATCCACATTAATTATATGCATTTAGTTACCAAAAGTAAGGAAATACGATATTAGGATATTTTAATTCTTACAGTATGTTAAAAATTATTTTTTGTAAGATAAAATTATTTTTTTTGCATGTAAAAATCTATTTTTAACCATATTAGTAAATTAATGCATGAAAAATATTTTCAGCATGTTAAAAATGACTTCCAACATGATAATTTTTTTTATACATACTGAGATATATAAATTATTTTCAGCATGTTAAAATCTATTTAAACTATTTTTTTGTATGCTAAAACTAATTTTTCCTATTAAATAATTAGTAAATTGATGCATGAAAATTACTTCCAGAAATGATAAAATTTCTTCCAGCATGATAAAATTATTTTCAACATGTTAGAATTATTTTTAGAATGTTAGAACTATTTTCAGCATATTTGAAATTATTTTCAGCATGATAATTCTATTTTTTATCAAATAATTAGTAAATAAATGTAGAAAATATATTTTCAGCATGATAAAATTTATCTTGTTATCAGAGAATTTCTGTAATCAGCATGGTAAATTTATCTTTATCATCTTATCAGTAAATTAATGTGTGAGAATTATTTTAGCATGTTAAGTATTAATTTTAGCATGTTAAATATTAATCCCCAGCATGTTAAAAATTAAATCCAACATGAAAAATTTATTTTTATCATCTTATCAGTAAAGTAACGTATGTAAATTATTTTCAGCATGTTAAAATTATTTTCAACAAGTTAGAATTATTTTCGACATAAAAATCTATTTTCATAACAAAATTCTGATTTTTATAATAAAATCACCATTTTGGCTAAACTAATGCATCTTTAATGTACAAAAACTTCCTGTAAATATGCTTAAACACTTGTAAATCAAATGCACGCAAGATTAAACCATGGGATTAAATTAATTCTATTAAACTCTATTTACTTGAATTTTCTTCCTAGTTACTGTTCTTTCTTGAATTTCACGACTTAATGTCGTTAAGCATGATGCCTTAAAATTATTATTCACTTCACTTACAACTTCTAAGATTTTTGTCAGATCTGTACTTTTTACAAATGAGCTTATTCTTGAAATTCATTGGCCATATACGTGGAATTGATATAGATAAATGTTAGGGGCTATGGGCCCCAATTAAATGACATTTAAATGCTATTGTATAAATGAGGGGTTTTGATCTGATCTCACGGGCGAGACAAAGTCCAAATATAAACCGGTATTATAATGATCAGGTGCTGACATTCACCAATACATGGTCTATTACAATTAGGGGCAATCATATAGTCGTGAGAACCCCTAAGTGTGTAGCCAAATAGCGATGTTCCATGAGGGGCTGTCATATCGTCGTGATCCCCCCTTAGTGCATTGGCCAATCCTATTGAGTGTTGGTAGATGTGATTTTTCTACTTTTATATTGTTTAAAGTTCAAGTGATTGCTCTACTTCGATATTGCTTAAAGTTTATCATGAATGTTCTTGAATTATCTTAATGATAATACTATTCATCTCATCATGAAAGTTCTTGATATATCTCTGGAAATGACAATCGTCTCGTCTACTATCATGATCTTGAAATTATTGATATCTTATTATCCTGAAATTACTTAAAAATTCCTTATACAAAATTTCCTACTTGAAATTCATGATCAATTACTCCATGACACGAATTGTTAAATTGTTAAATACTTAAAGATTGCCTGGCTTTAGAGATATAAAATCCTACTGAGCTTTTTGCTCACCGTACGTTTTGGTTAATTGTTGTAGGAAATGAAAATGAACAAGGGAATGGACAAGAGTGAAAGGGTGAATTTTTTCCTTTTTACCTAGGTTTATGTAGATCATTCGTGTTTTTACAAGGATTATGTATTTAAAAAAATTGGAAGATTGTATCATGCCTTTTTGGCTTATAAATTAGTGATGTAAACCATTATTTTGATGGAATAAAATTAGAAATTTCATCTTATCTCTCTATCTTTAGAATTAAATTGGTACATGCTCTGATCGACACGAGTGTCTCGTAACTGCTCACGCCCTCGATTTTCCGCGTCGGGGCGTGACAGTTTTACTGGTATCAGAGCCTAGCTGGCATAAAACTTAGGTTTCCCGTGATAGAAACTTGGTTAGAAATTTAAACGTTTTCCGGTAAGATTTGGGCAGAAACACGGGTTAAGTTTTAAAAAGAATGAATTATCAAGAAATAAATACCAAGGAAAAATAATTAAACCCTGTAATAATGGTTTCAGGCTAAATCTCGCAAATGGCCGCCGAGAGAGCTCAATGGCGCGAGATGCAACGCACTATCCAAGGATTATCACAAACCTTGCAACAAGTTGCGCAAGGTGGAGCACGGCATGAAGCCGGGGATTTGCATCAGAAATTCCAAAAGATGAATCCCCCGAAGTTTTGTGGATCTATTGACCCAGATGAACCGGAGAATTGGGTTCAAGAAATAGAGAGAACCTTTAAAGTAATGCAATGCACCGATGAAGAGCAGGTACTACTAGGGACCTATCAACTAGAAAAGGATGCCCGAGCATGGTGGGTATCCGTTGAAGCGATCTTGCCCAAAGAACAAGTTACATGGGACGAGTTCTTGGAACATTTTAATGAGAAGTATTTCTCAGAAAGAATCCGTGAGAAGAAGTCCATGGCATTCATGGCATTAAAATACCATAGCTTATCCGTAGCAGATTATGAAGCGATATTTTCTAGATTAGCTCGGTATGCCCCACACCTAGTTTGTACGGAGAAAATGAGAGTAAGAATATTTATGAACAGATTAAAGGTGGAACTCATTCCTCGATTGGCTCCATTGAAGATTCAAACTTATACGGAAATGGTTAGGAAAGCACATGTTGTGACCCCTCTGTGTTGATGATGTTGACAATAAGTTTTACTTCATTGGCAACAGCTTGTTTTGATTGATTGGCAACTGTTCTTATTTTGATGAAACTGTTTTTATCAGGTTGTCTGTGTACATAATGCAGTCAGAGTCTATACTGTCGTGCACATACCCACAGGTCTACATTGCATTGCAGCATGAACATAGAGTCCATACATTTCATTGTATAGTCTGGACAGTTATGGGTCGACGCCCCCTTTGCTTTCCAAGTCCATACATTGCATTCCTAGCAGACCAGCAAGTCTATACACTGCAGGGTAAAGCTCAAAGTCTAGACATTGCTGCATTGCTTGCATTTCAGAGTCTATACATCGTTCATGCATGTGCACAGTTCGTGGACAAAGTCTGTACATCGCAACATGTATTCATTGTTAAAGTCTATATAGACTTCAGCGTCTCGTTCTAGCATTGTTTATGAAGTCTGTACATTGGACTGTGTCGTTGTGCATCATGTTAAGTCTATACATTGCACTGTTCATGCACATAGTCTGTGTCTCATGCATCGTCTATGCAAAGTCCATACATTGCATTCAAAGTCTGTACAGCGTTCGTCTCAGCCACCGTCTCATTCAGCGTTTCATACTTACAAAGTCTATACACTGGTCGGTGGAAGCAAGTCTATACATTCGACTGTTCAGCCTGTGATCAAGTCTGTACAGCCAGGGAGACCACTAAGTCTATACACTCATTCACTGTAGCTTGCACGAGGTGAAGTCTGTACATTGGCATTAGTTTTCCAAGTCTGTACATCGGACTGGTTGAGCAAGTCTGTACAGACGTTGCATCGATCAAGTCTGTACATCGTCAAGTCTACACACTGGAAGTCTATACATTCAGTTGTCTTGATCTGATCAATTCTGTACAAAGTTTCTTTTGGAAAGTCCATACATTGAATGTCTATACATTCGTTTGCCTTGCATCAGTCATTAAGTCTGTACAACCCCTTCGCTTGGCAAGTCTGTACATTGTGGATGTCTATACACTCGATTGTCTTGCCTTGGTCAAGCATGTGCAGAGTTTCTTCAGCTAAGTATATACATTGCTTCACGACGTGAAGTCTATACATGCCTTGTTCAAGTCTTCACATGATGAAGTCTATACACTCAACTCCTTCACACTTCAGGAAGTCTGTACATCCTTCAATGCATTGCATGCATCGTTCGTGAAGTCTGTACAGCGGCTGCTTCACATATGAAGTCTGTACATTGCATTTGCATTCATAACGTCTTCACACTTGAAGTCCGTACATCGTCAGTTGTTTGTCAAGTCTTCATACTGCTTAAGTCTGTACAGCGGCTGCTTCACATATGAAGTATGTACATCACATAGCTTCACATAGATGAAGTCTATACATTAGGCAGAGTCTGTACACTGCATTCGAATTCACAAGTCCATACAGTGAAGTCTATACAATGCAGTTCATCTTATAAGTCTGTACAGAGTTCTTCACTTAACTGATAATTTGATACTCTATCTGACAGGGATCTGCTACTGAGATTGCTGACATGGCTCATGATCCCAGGAGGACGAGGTGATCAGATGCTGCCACGTGGATGAAAGCACCTCGGATCTGGAAAATTCCTTGGGCGGGAAAACGTGAAAGCCACGCGCCCTTATCCAATCTATTGCTGTATATATATAGAAGTCTTCATCTTCTGTGGAAGCCTGATCGAAGTGTGGCAAGTCTAAACAGTGAGACAAACCTGAGACAGGAGAGAGCCATCGAGATCCAAAGAGAAGAAAAGGAGAGAAGAAGAAAGTGAGAAGAAATGAGTTGAGAGAGTGATATGAGAGCTTGTGAATCAGCGTCTTGCTCCAGATACCAGAGCTGATATTGCTCACTTTGAGCTACAGTCGTTTTGACCTTCTTCCATTCGATTGTGTTTTTCTTGCTTTTCAGTCTTGTTATTTTTCCTTTGAAAACTCTTGTTCGATCAAGCTGTTAGTCAGCGGCGTCAAGCTGTGAGGCAGCGGTGTGCAGAGGTGTTACCTCTGGCCGGCTAAGCTGTAGTGCCCAGCAGAGCAAGCTGTGAAGCTCAGCTGTTGCAGAGGGTGTTCCTCTGGTCGGGATAAGTTGTAAGCCCCAGCCGTTGTTGGCAAGCTGTAGTGCCCAGCAGATTGAAGCTGTGTATCAGTAGTAATCCACATTCGAGTTGAATGTGGGGTGGACGTAGGTCGGATTGACCGAACCACCTAAAAGTCTTTGTGCCTCTCGTGTGTTTGCTTGTCTATTTAGCAGATCTTGTTTCCATCATTCGGTGCTTTGACTGTGGTTGTCCAGTGTTCTTTTAATTCCGCATTTGAATCGAGGCATAATTTTTAATTAGCCTGTTGATCTATTCACCCCCCTCTAGATCCACATTCTGTGGTGAAAGAGCCTTCCATCTAACTCCAACAATTGGTATCAGAGCCATACTCTTCTACAGGGACTCATCACCCGAAGAGGATAGGCAGAGATGGATGCTCGAGGGATGATAGCTGAACGTCAGTCAACCACCAAGCCCCCATTCTTCGATGGATCTAACTACGCATACTGGAAGAATCGTATGCTAGTGTTTCTGAGGGCTAAAGATTACGAGATCTGGAAGGTTGTTAGCAATGAAAGAATGTAAGGCCCGGATACAGAGGGGGGTGAATGTATCCCTCTACAAATATAGCCTAATAAAAACCTCTAAAGCTCAGTTATGCGGAATTAAAACTGTTGCAGAAATAAACTGAGGAAACTTAGAAGGATCAAAGCAAGACAACAACTCAAGAGGCCCTCAAACGATCCTAAGCAAGCATCTAAAGCGCAGCAATTAAGTGAACGTATAAGAAGATCAAACCACAAGGGACACCAAGATTTTTAGGTGGTTCGGTCAACAGACCTACGTCCACCCCTCACTCCAAACCGGAGTGAGGCTTCCACTAGTAACACTAGCACAGCAGACTCAGTCTGCAACAACTGCTGCCAAACAGCTTGACCAGGGGAACAACCTCCCCTCTTCCTCCCAACCGGAGGGACACCCCAAGTGACTCCCAGTCACTTGGAAACCAGAGACACACGGTCTCTCTTCCTCCAGACCCGGAGGGAACCCCTGGACTTGCTACCCACAAGCCCAGAACCGGAGGACCAAACCTCCCTTCCTCCAAATCGGAGGGGAACCTAGAGACCCAAGTCTCTCTTCCTCTGAACCCCAGAGGGAAACACAAGTGACACCAAGTCACTTGCAAACTAGAGGTCTCGGACCTCTCTTCCTCCCAACCGGAGGGAAACAACCAATGACACCCAGTCAAAGGCAACCAGAGACGCAAGTCTCTCTTCCTCCACATCGGAGGGAACCCGATCTCACACTAGAGGATCAGAAGAACACCAAGTAAATAGTTCAAAGGAAAAACAAAACCAGCAACAGAAAGCTGAAAAGATAAAATCAAATGACGCTCTCGCAGAAGCTGGCTGGCCTGGATTTGATCCACGGTCCAGCAGGAACTTCTTCTACTGCTTCTCACTTTCTCCCAGCACGTTACTGCTTCTCACTTTCTCCCAGCACGAACTCTCTTTTCTTCTTCTTCTTCTTTCTTACTTCTTCTTCTTCTCATTGCTTCTGCCTTCTCCTTCTTCTCACTCTCTCTATCTCACTGTCTCTCTTTCTTTTTCTTCTTCTGCTCTCTCGATCTGGCTCTCAGCTTTCTCTATCTCTTCTTTCTCTTCTGCCTTTCTTCTCTTAGCTCTGCCTGATTCTACTTCAGTCACTCTCTGCCCTCTCTCTTTTTTTTTTCAGAGGAAGAAGACACATATATATAGCAGCAGCAGATTAGGGCGGCGTGTGCTCTCCATAATTCCCGCCCAAATGCTTCAGTCCACGTGGAGGCTCCTCTGCATCTCGGATCACGTGCCAGATGCCAGCCTCGTATCACGTGCCCACTCTTACAATAGAGCAAACTGGTTCGGATTTGATCCTGAAACCATAAACCTTCTTCTTCTTCTTCTTTTTTCTTCTTCTCCTGCAAAGAGATTAAAACCATTAATACTCAGGGTTCTCTCTCTATATATATATATACCTGAAATAAGTCGATTGACACTCAAGCTAAAGCTGCACGAGGTGTGTAGGAACAGCAAAAGGTGCACTATACTGAGAACGACACGAGATACACACGATGACTACAGCACGAAATAAAGAGAGAATGACACGAGGTCAGATGAGAACAACACGAGGTGAGAAGGAAATAACACGGAGTGAAACGATAGAAAACACACGATCAGAGGAACCTTGGACGAAGATAGAAGGAAGCAACACGAAGACACAAATACAGAAACAACACGAAGACATTAAAAAAATGACTTGAATACGAGGACGACACGGACAGAAACCAACTCGAAGACGAAAACAGAACCCTACACGAAGTGTGGTCACAAAGCAAAAAGGACACGGGGTCTAGGAAAAACAACACGAAGACATAAGACAGGAACGGCTACAACGACACGTAATAAAATAGTGAAAGCAGGAAAACGACTCGAGTAACTACAGTAAATGACACGAAAACACGAGAGCAAAAATAAAAAGGATGACTCGAGATGAGCAACTAAATACTGAAGAAACGACACGAGGTTCACAAGAAAACGACTCGCGGTTCATCAGAACAAATTGAGCTGCTTCAGTAAACAGCACGAAGACAATCAACAAACATAGTTGGAACAACACGACGTACAAAAGGACAACATGAATTGTAGTAAACACAAACAACACGAAGTATGAAAGGAACAGTACGGACATACAAGGTACTACCTCATAGCTGTTTTCCTGTTAATAATGGAAATTTCAAATGCATAACATTACGCCAGATATCTGATTAGAATGACAATAATTAACATAGTGATGCTCATCATCAAAACACTAGGGAAGTCACAAACAAGAAAGCTGTGAACAACAAGGCATGTTGTACAGACTTCAATCAATATGCATCAGACAACTGTGTATGGACTTGAAGACCCTTAGCCAATGTATAGACTTCAAGTGGAGACCAATGTGTAGACTTCACGTGAAATCCCAATGTGCAGACTTGAACTATGCAAGCTACAATGTCGATGTATGGACTTTGTGAAAGTTCAGACTTGAATGCTCGACCAGTGTACAGACTTGTAGAGCCGACCCCAATGTATAGACTTGAGGAATTGAAGCCAATTTACAGACTGTCGAATGGCTCAGCAATGTATAGACTTGACGAACCACGGTCCAATGTATAGACCTGAAGCCTTAGGATGCAGCATAAGACGCTGGCTGAGACGGACGCTGTACATACTTGATGCATGTGAACAGTGAGACGGATGTATAGACTTGATGAACTACAACATGAACATATCAGCAGAGAAGCAATGCACAGAACAGAAAACAAGCACAAACCAATTTATCACAGCATGACTCAAGCATACACATGCATTCTTCACAATTCAGACATGGCACACTCATGCAATCTCCCACAGAATAGATCAGACATATTCAAGACAATGTGGTGACTCATTCATGTTGCTATCATTAAAACACCACATCATCAACAAAGCACAAGGGGCACAACACTCTCCCCCTTTTTGATGATGGCAACATAATGAGTCACACTGACTCATCAAACTATTCTCCCCCTTTGACATAATCAAAAAGCACATAAATGCAGAGAATGAGTCATGGGTCTTTAAAAAAGAAGATCTCCCTTATGACAATGAAACAGCTCTCCCCCTATCAATATGCATGATTGACTACACTCCCCTTAGATGTGAATAAACCATAACTCCCCCTGAAGCACAGGAATGGACTCTGGTTAACCAATAAATCAATCTGAAATCAGCCATTACAAAGAATCTGTATTCTGGTGAAAATACCACAGAATCAGAACTTATTGCAGAACAAGATGGAAGATTCCAACAGTGTGGAGAGAAATACATCTCAGGAATCAATCTGAAATCCACCACCATAAGGATTCTGAAGTTCAGAGGGCTGCAAGTGAACAAGTTAATAAAGGGAGTGGCACCTCACATTTGTATGGTCAGAAAAAAAATGCAGATGGAATCAGTCAACTGATAAGAGAGGAGTTGACTATGCAGTTTTTTGTTGATCATGCATGAATCTGATCATGAGGGATTTGAATGCATACATCACATCAATAAATCTTAAAAGATGTAGACTCTTCTATCATAAAGAGTTATGAAGTGGCAACTTAATCAATCTGATTTAATTTTGATGTATACCAACTTTGCCAAATTAAACTCAATACTCATATCTGAATCCAAGTTTTGATAAAAGTGAACCAAATAGTCAGAAAACACTCAAAAACAATCATCTTTTATCTTACACATATGATCTCAATTGCACCTTTGAAAAATACACAGGTTAGTACTGAAGTTAAACACTTTATCAAGAACATGAGTTGACAGATTTTTCAAGATAATTTTATTTGAAGCACATAATATTTTTCCTGAGCAATTTAAGTTGATCAACACCTTTTTACATGAGGCACAACAAGTCTTAGTTGAAGTGACCCAGTTACTCAGTGTGATAACTGGCATTGCCTCTCACTTTGAGAGCAGAGTTAGCAAAATGAGTGTCTTTTTACATGAGAAGACACCTTTATCAGAGGCCAGACTCCCCAGCTACTCAACACAAATAAGCTATTGCTCTGTCAGGTTTTGTTTCACTAAATTTTTATCAGAGATAACTGTGGCACCTCATGACATGAGTTACTTTATTTCATTGATAAAGAACTCAGTTTCTCAGTGACCGAGTCATTGTTCTGAATTCACAATTTTTCATTTAGTCAACTTTTTCAAGTTAATGTTTAACCACAACACTCACTCTATGTATCTCTATCAAAGTAGCCTAGATTTCAAATTTTCAGATATCAGATGAGAGACTTTAAGGATTACATGACACAAGAGGTTAAAGTTTATTAAACCTTATCAACAGATATTCAATTCATTTAATTACAACGCTGAGAATACATTAATCTTATATCAGTCTGATTCAGTGATAATTCTTAAACCCATATGATAGGAGTTTCTACCAAAATCTCAGACTGAATTGCATGACATGCAGCTTAAGTTCCTCAGATCAGAACAATAAATTTAGCTGACCAACAACTCAATAATGGAGCCAAAATAGTCACACCAGCTAAGAGGTATATGAAAGAAGAGTACAAGCTGGTGGAAGAGTCAATCAGCAAGAGAGAATAAGGTTTAAAGCCACTAGCAGAGTCAATCACTCAAAATAGGTTTAAAGTCAATTCAGTCAGACAAAATGAGACACTCCTTCTTCAACAGATTGAGGATTAGCAGCCACATTTTCAGATCCAAGAAGGTATGAACTCAAAATAGTCAATTGATGATTTGAAAGAGTATAGAGTGAATTTCAAATAGTGACAACAATATAATAATGCTCCCCCTTGTCTATATGCAGTGACTCATATAAGACTCAACAAGCTCCCCCTTGTCTATATGCAGTGACTCACATAAGACTCAACAAGCTTCCCCTGAATATATGCATGAAATGTATTGAAATCACATCACATGATATCAAATTTAGCATTCAGATATGATTTATGCGAATTAGACAGAAGAAAATTACTATAAGCATGATTGTTCAATTCATATTTCAGAAAATTTCAGTTTAGCACCAACCGATCAACATGATATGCAATACACTGCTCTGTACCCCCCCGGATCTTGGCATGCCTCTCCGATTCCCTCAGCTCCTCCAGGCGCTCCATGTCCCCAGGCTTGAGCCCGCTTCAGGGTTCCGTGACCTTACGGCGGCTCATACGGCCTTCGTCGGCACCTCTGGATTGGACCGCTCTCGGCCACCCTCGAGGATGGAAGGTGGAGCTCCTCGGCATTCCTTCCGGTGTTCCAACTCCACTTCCTCCTCGCGCGATCGGTAGTGTATGTTTGAGAACGCTGGTCTCCTTCCCCGTCGATCTCTCCGGCTCCAGTCTTCTTCGACGGCGCCCCCGCCGCCAGTCGACCCTTCCTACTCGGACGTGCTCGATCCTGACGGTTCGAAGGTTGATCCTCTTGACTGGCCTTGCTCTCCGGGTCGTCAGCGTGGTGTCCGTTCAGTGTTCTCGTCTGATTCTGAAGGGGTCTTCGACAAAGATTCCTTTTTGTAGGGGCTTGGTCTGTTCTGTGGGTTCTCGGGCTTTTGTTTCTACCCCTGCTTGGGTTCTTTGGTCTCCTTTATGCTTTCTTGGGCCTGGGGCCTTGTTCGCTTGTTGGCCCTCTTTGGGCGTTTCCCCTCCCCCCCCTCTGTACCCCTTTCTCTTTTATGCTTTCATATATGAAAATCGCTTGCCTGGTGGCCGGGATAGTGGTTTCATCGTCTTCCGCTATGAAGAGATGAACCCCCTCTCCCATCTCCCCCCTTGCAAGTATCACCTTTAGTTAGAAAAAATACACTGCTATGTATGACTTGACCCATGGTACTGGGCGGAGGACTTGGTCCAAGGACCACCTCACACATGGCAGTAGCATCCAGACCTACTCCATCTGCCCTCCAGCACTGTTCCATTTCATATACCATGATGGTCATGCAAGTGACATATGCAGTGCAAAGCAATCTCATTTATTTAGTGCAAACAACAGCATGAGAAGAGCATCAAAAATCGACCAAGCAAAACAACAATTTCAGATAATGAATTTGAAACATATTTCAGAACTGACCTGAATTGTGTCCTGGGGTTTTCTTTTTGAGTGCCTTGGTTAACCCCTTTTATTTCTCCCTCTAAGGCACACCTGCAAAGTATTTGATCATCTTGATCCTGCAGGGACCCAAGCAGCTTTGGGTCCTGCGTTAGCCCTGACAGGTTTTCTAAATATTTTCATAGCAACATTATCATCAAATTTCATCAGTGAACAATTATCCATAGAATGTCCAAATTTTCCACAGAATCTACATGAAATGGCTGGTGTTTGATTCTTATGATGCATATTAACAGCAGGGTGATGTTTATAAACATGTTCATAAGATTTTCTGTTATATGCATGAGCAGTTTGATGCTTGTTCTTAACCATCCAACATTCAGCAGATTTATGGCCTGGCTTCCCACAGTTATAGCATGAAATTTTCACAAAAGGTTTTGCAGGGAATTTGACAAAATGGGGTTTAACATAGTTCTTTTGAACATACCAACAGTCCTTGACTGTATGCCCATTTTTCCCACAGTGGGAGCATGCAAAAGAATTTCTTTTATGAAAACCAATTTTACCCCAAGTGGATCTAAACCAGCACTCAGCAGCCTTGTGCCCAGGCTTATTGCAGCTGAAACACACAATGTGCTGACTAGAATTGTGTTTATATCCATATGGACCATGAACATGAATGGGAGACTTGGCATGCTGTTTATTGTCTTCTTTCATGATAAAACATTCACTCATGAGATGACCATGCTTCCCACAATAATAACATGAGGCAACAGGCTTCCTAGCAACATGGTTTCTATCAAAAGAGTTTCTAGAATGTAAAGTTCCACTAGCATGCTCATCTTTTAGCATCAATCCACAATCCTCCATTATGTGACCTCCTTTCCCACAATAATAACATGAACCCGTTTTAATGTGAGTGTGTGAGAGATCATGTGAATTGTGTATAGCCTTCTTTATAGTAACAGGAGTGTCTTTATCCTTCTTTTGTGAAGTTTCACCCTTTTTCAGTTTTTGATTTTGTTCCACAGTTTTGGGTTTCACAGTGGATTTTTGTGCAGTGAATTTGAAGACAGAAGGAGCAGAGGTTGTGTTCTGATTGGTGGCTTTGACAAAAACAGTAGATGTTTCATTCCCATTACTCCTTTTATTTGTCGGACTATAGCCCAGTCCCTTTCTCTCAAAGTTATCACTTTTTCCAAGAAGCTTATTCAGATTGTCCTTACCTTTGACAAATTTTGATAGAGAATTTTTTAAATCTTTAATCTCAAAATTCAAATCAGCAATTTTAGCTTCATATTTGGACAGATCTGTTTCACAGGAAATGACTTGTTGATGCAAGGCATCATTCAAACTCTTGAGTTTTTCAACTTCCTGTTTTAGTTTTGTTTCATTGTCAGCTTCAGATAGGGACTTATAAAGATCATCAACTTCTTGTTGAAGGGATGTGATAGTAAGCTCATATCCAGCTATTTTTCGTTCACTACAACTGACATTTCCATTTAACATTAAGTTGATGGTTTCAGACTCTCAATTTCTTGTTCAGCATTCATCAACCTATCAGAATTATCCACAACCACACACTTGCCTTTTTCCATTGTCATTAGCCTATCTGTCAGCTGGGTGTTTAGATGTTTCAACTCATTGATTTCCTCTTCCAGTTTACTGTTCTGCTCTAGGAGATCAGCATCAATCACCCATTCATCTGAGAGAGACTGACATTCATGAAACATTTCCTGTTGTTTTTCAGAATCTTTCTATAATTCTATGTTTACAGATTTTATGGCATTAAGCTTTTCAATCAGCAATTTGTTCTCCTGTCTAAGTTTCTCTGATTTTTCATCATTTTTATTGGAGAACTCTTTAAGAGAATTATTTTCAGATTTCAGTTTGTTTAATTCAGACTTAACACATTCAACTTCTTTCAGCAAATCCTTGCTCTGAACAGAAACATGACTAGCTAGACTAAACTTCTTTTCAAGCTCAGAGATTTCTTTCACATGATCTTGATTCTCAGTTTTCAATAAAGAAATTTGTTTCTTCAACATTAGAGAATCAGACATACAGGCATCATGAATATTTTTCAACTCAACACAATTTCTACAAGGAGAACTTGAACTATCTAAACCAGTACCCTTCTTGAATTTTTTATACTGTTTTCTTAACAGTTCATGAGATTCAAATAATTCAGCATATGCATTCTCCCAATCTTCTAGAGAAAAATTCTCGAAGAGATTTACCTCATCATCATCATCTTCAGTCTGACTGCTGTCTTGATTGCTGCCACTTGGATTACTTCTGTTAGCCGTCATGCAGCTGTCCTCGTTTACCCTGTGAAATTGCTTCAGCCTATCCAGGATGTCCTTTGCTGAGCTGCAATTATGAAGACAAGACCATAAGGCTCTGTCAGTAGCTGCTTTCAACAGGTTAAAGGCTTTCTGATTTTCTCCATCCTTTGATCTGTGTCTGTCGGTCCATTTGGACACTTTCGTTGGTAAGGTGTGAGGACCTTGTAAAATTAATTTCCACAAATCAGGATTAGCAGAATTTACATAAGTATGTAAAGCAGTGTACCACTGACTGAAATCAGAACCACTAAAGATGGGTGGAAGAGCCATTGAAAAACAAATAGCGAGTAAGTTCAAGGCAACAGGAATATTTATGCACTAAGAGCAAATTAGCACCTAAGACTGCAAGATCGAATCTGCAGGTCGCTGGACCTTGTATGCAGACACCGCTCTGATACCAATTGAAAGAATGTAAGGCCCGGATACAGAGGGGGGTGAATGTATCCCTCTACAAATATAGCCTAATAAAAACCTCTAAAGCTCAGTTATGCGGAATTAAAACTGTTGCAGAAATAAACTGAGGAAACTTAGAAGGATCAAAGCAAGACAACAACTCAAGAGGCCCTCAAACGATCCTAAGCAAGCATCTAAAGCGCAGCAATTAAGTGAACGTATAAGAAGATCAAACCACAAGGGACACCAGGATTTTTAGGTGGTTCGGTCAACATACCTACATCCACCCCTCACTCCAAACCAGAGTGAGGCTTCCACTAGTAACACTAGCACAGTAGACTCAGTCTGCAACAACTGCTGCCAAACAGCTTGACCAGGGGAACAACCTCCCCTCTTCCTCCTAACCGGAGGGACACCCCAAGTGACTCCCAGTCACTTGAAAATCAGAGACACACGGTCTCTCTTCCTCCAGACCCGGAGGGAACCCTTGGACTTGCTAGCCACAAGCCCAGAACCGGAGGACCAAACCTCCCTTCCTCCAAACCGGATGGGAACATAGAGACCCAAGTCTCTCTTCCCCTGAACCCCAGAGGGAAACACAAGTGACACCAAGTCACTTGCAAACTAGAGGTCTCGGACCTCTCTTCCTCCCAACCGGAGGGAAACAACCAATGACACCCAGTCAAAGGCAACCAGAGACGCAAGTCTCTCTTCCTCCACACCGGAGGGAACCCGATCTCACACTAGAGGATCGGAAGAACACCAAGTGAATAGTTCAAAGGAAAAACAAAACCAGCAACAGAAAGCTGAAAAGATAAAATCAAATGAGGCTCTCGCAGGAGCTGGCTGGCCTGGATTTGATCCACGGTCTAGCAGGAACTTCTTCTACTGCTTCTCACTTTCTCCCAGCACGTTACTGCTTCTCACTTTCTCCCAGCACGAACTCTCTATTCTTCTTCTTCTTCTTTCTTACTTCTTCTTCTTCTCACTGCTTCTGCCTTCTCCTTCTTCTCACTCTCTCTATCTCACTGTCTCTCTTTCTTTTTCTTCTTCTGCTCTCTCGATCTGACTCTCAGCTTTCTCTATCTCTTCTTTCTCTTCTGCCTTTCTTCTCTTAGCTCTGCCTGATTCTACTTCAGTCACTCTCTGCCCTCTCTCTTTTTTTTTCAGAGGAAGAAGACACATATATATAGCAGCAGCAGATTAGGGCGGCGTGTGCTCTCCATGATTCCCGCCCAAATGCTTCAGTCCACGTGGAGGCTCCTCTGCATCTCGGATCACGTGCCAGATGCCAGCCTCGTATCACGTGCCCACTCTTACAATAGAGCAAACTGGTTCGAATTTGATCCTGAAACCAGAATCCTTCTTCTTCTTTTTTTTTCTTCTTCTCCTGCAAAGAGATTAAAACCATTAATACTCAGGGTTCTCTCTCTATATATATATACCTAAAATAAGTCGGTTGACACTCAAGCTAAAGCTGTACGAGGTGTGTAGGAACAGCAAAAGGTGCACTATACTGAGAACGACACGAGATACACACGATGACTACAGCACGAAATAAAGAGAGAATGACACGAGGTCAGATGAGAACAACACGAGGTGAGAAGGAAATAACACTGAGTGAAACGATAGAAAACACACGATCAGAGGAACCTTGGACGAAGATAGAAGGAAGCAACACGAAGACACAAATACAGAAACAACACGAAGACATTAAAAAAATGACTTGAATACGAGGACGACACGGACAGAAACCAACTCGAAGATGAAAACAGAACCCTACACGAAGTGTGGTCACAAAGCAAAAAGGACATGGGGTCTAGGAAAAACAACACGAAGACATAAGACAGGAACGGCTACAACGACATGTAATAAAACAGTGAAAGCAGGAAAATGACTCGAGTAACTACAGTAAATGACACGAAAACACGAGAGCAAAAATAAAAAGGATGACTCGAGATGAGTAACTAAATACTGAAGAAACGACACGAGGTTCACAGGAAAACGACTCGCAGTTCATCAGAACAAATCGAGCTGCTTCAGTAAACAGCACGAAGATAATCAACAAACATAGTTGGAACAACACGACATACAAAAGGACAACATGAAGTGTAGTAAACACAAACAACACGAAGTATGAAAGGAACAGTACGGACATACAAGGTACTACCTCATAGCTGTTTTCCTGTTAATCATGGAAATTTCAAATGCATAACATTACGCCAGATATCTGATTAGAATGACAATAATTAACATAGTGATGCTCATCATCAAAACACTAGGGAAGTCACAAACAAGAAAGCTGTGAACAACAAGGCATGTTGTACAGACTTCAATCAATATGCATCAGACAACTGTGTATGGACTTGAAGACCCTTAGCCAATGTATAGACTTCACGTGAAATCCCAATGTGCAGACTTGAACTATGCAAGCTACAATGTCAATGTATGGACTTTGTGAAAGTTCAGACTTGAATGCTCGACCAGTGTACAGACTTGCAGAGCCGACCCCAATGTATAGACTTGAGGAATTGAAGCCAATTTATAGACTTGTCGAATGGCTCAGCAATGTATAGACTTGACGAACCACGGTCCAATGTATAGATCTGAAGCCTTAGGATGCAGCATAAGACGCTGGTTGAGACGGACGCTGTACATACTTGATGCATGTGAACAGTGAGACGGATGTATAGACTTGATGAACTACAACATGAACATATCAGCAGAGAAGCAATGCACAGAATAGAAAACAAGCACAAACCAATTTATCACAGCATGACTCAAGCATACACATGCATTCTTCACAATTCAGACATGGCACACTCATGCAATCTCCCACAGAATAGATCAGACATATTCAAGACAATGTGGTGACTCATTCATGTTGCTATCATTAAAACACCACATCATCAACAAAGCACAAGGGGCACAACAAGCAAGGGACCTTATGTGCTGTCCCCGAATGAAGATGTCTGGACCAAGGAGGAGATCAGAAGGTCCACGCTGAATTGGAGTGCCATAAACGCCATCCAGTGCTCTCTGCACCTTACTGAATTCTCCCGCGTGTCAGCGTACACTTCAGCCAAGGAGATGTGGGATGCACTGGAAGTTATCCATGAAGGGACTTCTCAAGTCAGGGAGACGAAGGCTAATTTCCTAGTGTCTGAGTATGAAGCCTTCAAGATGAAGCCAAACGAGACCATCAAAGAAATGTATGCTCGACTGACAATCATCACCAATGGTCTAAGAGGTCTCGGGAAACCTCTGACAGAATATGATTTAGTAAGGAAGATACTTCGGTCCTTGACTCATGCCTGGCATACGAAAGCTACTGTGATGGAGGAGTCAAGGGACTTGCGCAATACAAGAGCTGATGAGCTAATTGGCTCGCTGATGGCATATGAAATTAATATGCCAAGGATAGAAGAAGTTGAAAGGAAGAAGAAGCCGATAGCGCTGAAGGCTGGTTCTAGCAAATCCAACAAATCCAGCTCCAGTAGTTCATCATCATCAGAGGAGAGCCCGAATGAAGAAGAAGATATGACTTGTTCTGAGATGGCCATGATGACCAGAGAGTTCAGGCGATTTCTCAGAAAAGGAGCAGGACGATTCGGCCAAAAGAAATACAGTGACGTCCAAAGGGACAAAAGGTATAAACACAACCCTGCAAAGAAAACTGAAACTAACACTTGTTATCAATGCAGGAAACCAGGCCATCTGAAAGCTGACTGTCCAGATAATCAAAAATATAAGGACAAGGGAAAGAGAAGGAACACGAAAGGGAAAGTAATGGTGAGTACCTGGAGTGATGAAGATGAAGGCTCTCTGAGCAACACTTCAGACAGTGAAGCCGAATCTGAGAAGCCCATTTGCCTTATGGCAACAAGCTCAGAAGATAGAGAAGAGGACTCAGATGAGGTAATCACTATATTTGAAAATTTTACTATCGCATATTGGGTAGATGCCTACCATGATAGAGCTGATAGAGCTGATGATATTAGAAAAGAAAACAGGCATCTGAGAAGAAAGATCAATTCCATGCAAAATGATAAAACTCTAACTGATAAAATTGCATGTTTAGAATCTGAGAATAAAAATTTGAAACTCACATGTTCTAAAGTAGATGAAATCAAAAATGAGTTAAAAGCTTCTAGGGAAGAGAATGTGAGGCTTGAAAATGAAATTGATGAATGGAAGCTGAAAATTCAGAAATGTGAGAGTGAAGTAAAAATTGTTTCTGAAAAATATGAAGCTGTCCTCAATGTAAATAATGAACTGAAAAAGTCTATTGATGAAATTCAGAAAGACAATGAGGATAAACTGAGAACCATTGAGAAAATGACCCAAGGAACAGATAACTTAAATGCTTTGTTAGGGTCAAAGGTAAATTTCAGAAAAGAGGGCCTAGGATTTAATTCAAGTGCAACGAAAACCTTTGGAATGAAAACTATTTCATTTGTTGCACAAAAAGAAAAAGGACCTCTAATTAGCATGAATCCAAACAATTCAATGAACAAAAATGCTAATCTGAAAAAGACCAGTGCTGAGGAGAAGGGCAAATAAAAATTCAGTGAGCTTAGTAGAGCTAGCACATCCAAGCAAAATCCAAAGGGTCAATCTCAGGTTAGGGGTCAAGCTACCCAGTCTTATAAACACCAGGACAAGGTAACCAAGTCTCCACCATCACCTCCACCTCTGAAGAAGACCCAAAACAAACCTATGAATAGGTCAGCAGGGTCCAAGGTGCAGGGGAGACAGAATGCTGCTAAGAGTCAACCCAATCATTTCTACCAACCCAGAGTTCAGACCCATTACAATGCACAGTCAACCTATTTCAATAGGTCAGGTTGGACTAGAACTCCGGGGAGGCATACAGGTCTTGCATATCAGGCTGCTCAATATCAAAGACCTTACACTAGAAATTGGGTTAATGGGTATGGTTATTGGACACCTAGGAACCAACATTTCCATAGCCAGCCCAGGAACTATTATGGCCACAATTCATGAATGCAACCTGGCCAAGGCACTAGCAAAGAAACAACAATGTCAATAATCATGTTGGTCCAAATAAGAAGAAAAATAACAAAAAGAAGAGGAACAACAACAGAAGAAAACCTGTAGGATCCACTGAACAAAATACATTTAAAAAAATGTGGATTCCGAAAAGCCTGCTTTCTTGCTTTGCTTCTACCTCTTCTGTTATGGAGCCCAATCAGTCTTGGGTTCCAAACCTCTCTACCTAATTGTGTATGCAGGTATGTCTGGCAGCCAAGAGCAACTTTTGGTACTTGGATAGTGGCTGCTCCAGGCATATGACAGGAGATAAGGCCAAGTTCTGCATGCTGACTGAGAAGCGAGGAGGCCTTGTCACCTTTGGAAGCAACACAAAGGGTAGGATTATTGGATCAGGTAAGGTAGGTAAGTGTTCTACCTACTGCATTGATGATGTTATGCTGGTTGAAGGGTTAGCTTATAATTTACTTAGTATCAGCTAGTTGTGTGATAAAGGATATAAGGTTTTATTTGATTCTCAATGCTGCAAGGTTTTTGAACCTGATTCTGAAATTGTCAAATTTTCTGGAAAAAGAATAAATAATACATACATGATAGATTTAGATGACATTCAACATACTAACCTTTGCCTTACTGCCAGTAGAGAAGACTTAGCATTTTTATGGCATCGTAGGTTAGGTCATGCTAGTTACACTGTTTTGCATAAACTGAATAAGCATGGCATGGTTAGAGGACTTCCTGAAGTTTCTTCAAAAAAGAAAATAAAATCTGTGATGCATGCACTCAATCAAAGATAACTAGAAAGTCATTTAAGTCTAGAACTGAAAATCTATCTTCTAAACCCTATGAGCTGATACACATGGACCTTTTTGGGCCAACCAGATCTGTTAGCTTATCAGGGAGGAAGTATGGGTTTGTCATGGTAGATGACTTTTCTAGATATACTTGGGTTTATTTCTTAACTCATAAGAGTGATGCATTTTCAGAAATTCAGGAGTTCTATGTTAGAATAACTCAGAAAATTGAAAACATTTTGACTGATCATGGAGGTGAGTTTGAAAACTCACAGTTTGATGAATTCTACAGGTCAAATGGTATCAACCATAGGTACTCCTCACCAAGGACACATGAGCAGAATGGAGTTGTGGAGAGAAGGAACAGAACCCTAGTGGAGATGGGTCGTACACTCCTTGTTGAAGGTGGTCTACCTAGGAAATTCTGGGCTGAAGCAGTGAACACTGCTTGTTATGTAATTAACAGAGCCATGGTAAGACCTTCTATCCAGCAAACACCATATGAGATCTTAAAGGGTAAGAAACCTTCTATTGCCCACTTCAAGGTTTTTGGATGTAAATGTTTCATTCATATAAATGATAAAAGAGACCTTGATAAATTTGAACCTAAAGGTGAACCAGGAATTTTTCTTGGTTATTCTGAAAACACCCGAGCATATAGAGTGTACAATCTGAATTCTAAAACTGTTGAAGAATCTCCACACATAGTTTTTGATGAATCCTTGGTAAATACTAATGTTGGTCAATGCAGGAATGAAGAAGGGGGTGATATTCTGAAGGAAATAGATCATGCAGATAAATCAGAGGATGAAGAAGGACATAAAGAGCTTGATGAAGAAGTGCCTACAGTTCAGGGGGAGGTAAATCAAACTCATGATAATCCAATTGTAAACATAAGATATCTTAAGGATCATCCTGTAGATAATGTAATTGGAAATCTGCATGACCCCCCTAGGACTAGAGGCCACTTAAGAATTCAACATGAATTGAATGCTTATGCTTTTGTTTCAAATATAGAACCCAAGTCCATTGACTGTACTCTCCAAGATGTGCACTGGATTAATGCCATGCATGAGGAGCTTAATCAATTTGATAGGAATAAGGTGTGGCATTTGGTTCCACCTCCTGATCATGAAACAGTCATAGGGACTAAATGGGTGTTTAGAAATAAAACTAATGAATCAGGGAATGTCATTAAAAATAAAGCCAGACTTGTAGCTCAGGGGTACAATCAGGAATTTGGAATAGACTTTGAAGAGTCTTTTGCCCCTGTAGCTAGGTTAGAAGCAATCAGAATATTATTGGCTTATGCATGCTCCCTAGGTATAAATCTTCAGCAGATGGATGTGAAATCTGCTTTCCTAAATGGGAAAATTAGTGAGGATGTCTATGTGAGACAGCCTCCTGGGTTTGAATGTTTAGATTTCCCTAATCATGTGTACAAACTCAATAAAGCTCTTTATGGTTTAAAGCAAGCTCCTAGAGCTTGGTATGACAGGTTGAGCAAGTTCCTCACCGACAAGAATTTCACAAGAGGTATAGTTGATCAAACATTGTTTACCAAAGTGAGTCATTCAGATATTCTTATTATTCAGATTTATGTGGATGACATTGTGTTTGGGTCAACTAACCCCAAATTGTGTGAGGAATTCTCTCAGATAATGACTAATGAGTTTGAAATGAGCTCAATGGGCGAGCTCAAACTATTTCTTGGACTGCAGGTTACACAATCAGAGGATGGCACTTTCATCTCTCAGTCCAAGTACGTAAAGAATTTATTGAAGAAGTACAAAATGGACAACCTCAAGGAAATAGCTGCTCCAATGGGTACCTCAACCAGTTTGGATGAAGATCCTAAAGGTAAACCAGTGGACCAAAGGCTATATAGAGGTATGATCGGATCCCTTCTTTATCTTACAGCATCTAGGCCTGATATTCAATTTGCAGTGTGTTTATGCTCTAGGTTTCAAGCTAGTCCTAAAGAATCTCATCTTAAGGCTGTGAAGAGGATTTTAGATATTTACTAGGCACCCAACAGCTAGGTCTTTGGTATCCTGCTAAGTGTGAGTTAGATCTTCTAGCCTACACTGATGCAGACTATGCTGCGTGTCGAGTAGATAGAAAGAGCACTAGTGGCTATTGCCAATTCCTTGGTGGCTGTCTAGTATCTTGGGCATCTAAAAAGTAACACACTGTAGCCTTGTCTACAGCTGAGGCTGAATATGTTGCTGCAGGTAATTGTGCTGCCCAAGTACTATGGATCAAGCACCAACTAGATGATTATCAGATAAAACTGGAATGCATTCCAATTTTATGTGATAATACTAGCGCCATATGCCTTGCTAAAAATCCTGTTCACCATTCAAGGACTAAGCATATAGAGATAAAACACCATTTTCTGAGAGATGCTGTGAATAAAAAGGAAATCAAACTGAATTTCATTGAAACAGATAAATAAATTGCTGATATCTTTACTAAGCCACTTGGAAATGAAAAGTTTAAATTTCTTAGAAGAGAACTTGGCTTGTGTAAGTTTCAGCATGATGAATAAAATTTTCAGCTGTTTTGAATACAATTTCTGATTTGGACCTACATCTGATAGACTGTATAAAACTTTGTGAAGGTTGATTGGTGCAACAGACTCATGATCATGCATGACACTCATATTGTTTTCTCATGATCATCACTGCATATCATTTAGTCAGTAATGTGTCTAAAATCACATGCATATAGAACTGTTTTGCACTACATTTCTTTGCATAACCCTGGTGGTCACATTGCATGATAGTACAGTCTGAATAAGCATGAACTTCAAAAATCATTTATTCAGTCATCATTTGCAAAGCTGCATGCATATAGACAGGGGGAGTCTTGTCAGAATTTCAAGGTGAACTGCTGCGTCGACGCTGCTATACTGTGGCGTTGACGTAGTGAACTAGATCCGTGAATGTCTCTGCTGTTTTCATTATTCTGATGAGTTGACGCTGCAATAGTGTGGAGTCGACGCACTGACACTATCTCAGTGTTTTATAATGTTGCCTCTTCAACTGATGTGTGGACGCCTTGAACTCCCAGCGTCGACTCTGTCTATTCATCCTTTGACTCTAAATGATTGAGTTTGACAGTATGGCAATCTTTTAGTCAGTTCTAATATTAAGCAATAGAAAACCAATTTCTTCCCTCATAAGAACTTTAATTACTTAAAGACTGACTTAATGGTTTAAATTTTATAATCTTTAGAGTTGAAAGACTACAATCAGTAAATAAGGATGCTGAAAATTGATAAAGCACTCAACCCTCATCTTATTTCATGTCAGACAAAGTTAATTATATCTGAAATCTAAAAACTCATCTGAAATCATGTTAGAGAAACTAAGTATGTGTATTGTCCTTAAACAAGTCGTTCTGAAATAAATAAAGGACAGCTAAGAAAGATATTGAAAAAAAAAACATTGAAAATAAATTGAAAAATAGCATTGGCAGAGCAATGACTGGTAAATCACTGAGAAACTGAGTGATCCATCAAAGAAGTGGACAACACTCATGTCATGAGGTGTATCAACTATCTCTGTATAAAATGATCAAAATAGTAGGGTGGTTTCATTGAGTACCTGGGGGTAACTGGCGTCTGATAAACGTGTACCCTCAAGCAAAAAGATGTAAATCACTTATATTGAGTTTGATCATAGCAGAATGGTCCATCATGTTGAGTATCTAGGGGTATTGGCGTCTGATAAACGTATACCCTTAAGCAAAAAGACAAATGGCACCTGACTGCCCAAAATGAACTCATATTGATAAATGATGTTCCTTCAAAAGTAATTTTATGAATGTCAATTTGTTTAGTTTCAATACATGACTTGGTATCTCTCAATTATTTTTGTTGAGTATATGACAGTAAGATATTTTTGAAACTGACTCTCTCATGCAAATGTGATTCTGGTTTATTGTTTTATCATGCACAGCTACCCTATCCAATGAATGTAGTGCATGAACTCTTATTTTTATAACCTTTAAACCAAAACCTCACTTTCTAAACAGTTTCTCAATTCATATGACTGAAGGTTCTGTGCTTTAGCTGCTTAATTTCTGAACTACATGCTAAGAATGCCAGTCAGCTGATTCTTCTTGTTCCTTCCCTTGCATCTTATTTTCCTCCTCTTTGTTGATGGCAAAGGGGGAGAATATATTGTCTACTTGATGAGTTCATTCCAGTGAGTTCATTCTAGGGAAGTGTATGCATCATGTCTATGGCAAAGGGGGAGATCTTGTGAGCAGAGAGTTGTGTTCATGTCTCAGCATGTCATTCATAGCATCTGCATGACAATCTGAATAAAGAATCATGTCCTTCATCAAAAATACCTCTGTTTGACAGGATGTTGCTATTCTATATAATAGGGTGTTGCCATCATCAAAAAGGGGGAGATTGTTGTGACCCCTCTATGTTGATGATGTTGATAATAAGTTTTACTTCATTGGCAACAGCTTGTTTTGATTGATTGGCAACTGTTCTTATTTTGATGAAACTATTTTTATCAGGTTGTCTGTGTACATAATGCAGTCGGAGTCTATACTGTCGTACACATACCCACAGGTCTACATTGCATTGCAGCATGAACATAGAGTCCATACATTTCATTGTATAGTCTGGACAGTTGTGGGTCGACGCTCCCTTCTGATGGGTCGACGCCCCCTTTGTTTTCCAAGTCCCTACATTGCATTCCTAGCAGACTAGCAAGTCTATACACTGCAGGGTAAAGCTCAAAGTCTAGACATTACTGCATTGCTTGCATTTCAGAGTCTATACATCGTTCATACATGTGCACAGTTCGTGGACAAAGTCTGTACATCGCAGCATGTATTCATTGTTAAAGTCTATACAGACTTCAGCGTCTCGTTCTAGCATTGTTTATGAAGTCTGTACATTGGACTGTGTCGTTGTGCATCATGTTAAGTCTATACATTGCACTTTTCATGCACAGAGTCTGTGTCTCATGCATCGTCTATGCAAAGTCCATACATTACATTCAAAGTCTGTACAGCGTTCGTCTCAGCCACCGTCTCATTCAGCGTCTCACGCTTACAAAGTCTATACACTGGTCGGTGGAAGCAAGTCTATACATTCGACTATTCAGCCTGTGATCAAGTCTGTACAGCCAGGGAGACCACTAAGTCTATACACTCATTCACTGTAGCTTGCACGAGGTAAAGTCTGTACATTGGCATTAGTTTTCTAAGTCTATACATCGGACTGGTTGAGCAAGTCTGCACAGACGTTGCATCGATCAAGTCTGTACATCGTCAAGTCTACACACTGAAAGTCCATACATTCAGTTGTCTTGATCTGATCAAGTCTGTACAAAGTTTCTTTTGGAAAGTCCATACATTGAATGTCTATACATTCGTTTGCCTTGCATCATTCATTAAGTCTGTACAACCCCTTCGCTTGGCGAGTCTGTACATTGTGGATGTCTATACACTCGATTGTCTTTCCTTGGTCAAGCCTGTACAGAGTTTCTTCAGCTAAGTATATACATTGCTTCACGACGTGAAGTCTATACATGCCTTGTTCAAGTCTAAACATGATGAAGTCTATACACTCAATGCCTTCACACTTCAGGAAGTCTGTACATCCTTCAATGCATTGCATGCATCGTTCGTGAAGTCTGTACATCGAGTGAAGTCTGGTGAAGTCTGTACAGCACTGCTTCACATATGAAGTCTGTACATTGCATTTGCATTCACAACGTCTTCACACTTGAAGTCCATACATCGTCAGTTGTCTGTCAAGTCTTCATACTGCTTAAGTCTGTACAGCGGATGCTTCACATATGAAGTATGTACATCACATAGCTTCACATAGATGAAGTCTATACATTGGGCAGAGTCTATACACTGCATTCGAATTCACAAGTCCATACAGTGAAGTCTATACAATGCAGTTCATCTTATAAGTCTGTACAGAGTTCTTCACTTAACCTGATAATCCGATACTCTGTCTGACAGGGATCTACTACTGAGATTGCTGACATGGCTCGTGATCCCAGGAGGACGAGGTGATCAGATGATGCCACGTGGATGAAAGCACCTCGGATCTGGAAAATTCCTTGGGCTGGAAAACGTGGAAGCCACGCGCCATTATCCAATCTACTAATGTATATATATAGAAGTCTTCATCTTCTGTGGAAGCCTGATCGAAGTGTGGCAAGTCTAAACAGTGAGACAAACCTGAGACAGGAGAGAGCCATCGAGATCCAAAGAGAAGAAAAGGAGAGAAGAAGAAAGTGAGAAGAAATGAGTTGAGAGAGTGATATGAGAGCTTGTGAATCAGCATCTTGGTCCAGATACCAGAGCTGATATTGCTCACTTTGAGCTACAGTCGTTTTGACCTTCTTCCATTCGATTGTGTTTTTCTTGCTATTTAGTCTTGTTATTTTTCCTTTGAAAACTCTTGTTCGATCAAGCTGTTAGTCAGCGGTGTCAAGCTGTGAGGCAGCGGTGTGCAGAGGTGTTACCTCTGGTCGGCTAAGCTGTAGTGCCCAGCAGAGCAAGCTGTGAAGCTCAGCTGTTGCAGAGGGTGTTCCTCTGGTCGGGATAAGCTGTAAGCCCCAGCCGTTGTTGGCAAGCTATAGTGCCCAGCAGATTGAAGCTGTGTATCAGCAGTAATCCACATTCGAGTTGAATGTGGGGTGCACGTAGGTCGGATTGACCGAACCACCTAAAAGTCTTTGTGCCTCTCGTATGTTTGCTTGTCTGTTTAGCAGATCTTGTTTCCATCATTCGGTGCTTTGACTGTGGTTGTCCAGTGTTCTTTTAATTCCGCATTTGAATCTAGGCATAATTTTTAATTAGCCTGTTGATCTATTCACCCCCCTCTAGATCCACATTATGTGGTGAAAGAGCCTTCCATCTAACTCCAACAGCACAAATTTTAGAAGATGCTATGGATATGGTGGAGTGAATCAAAGGGAAAGTCACCAAGAAAGTGTTAGTCAATGGATCCAAAAGCAAGGAACCCGTGAGTGACAAGAAGAGGTTAAATGGAGGTAACGATTTCCGTAAGGACAAGAAGCCCAGAAATATTGATCAACAAATTGTTCCATTCAAGGAAAATGTTAGCATTGTAAGAAAGGAAGGCACAACCCAGATGAGTGTTGGTATAAATTTGGGAAGTGCATCTGTTGCGGAAGCATGGATCATAAAATTTCATGTTGTCCACTCTTAAAGAAAGAAGCGCCGCAAGCATTAGAAGGTAACTTTATAAACCTATCTCGTCCATAAATTTGATATGGTGATCTTAGCACTTAGCATGTTATAAAGATGATCTAGTTAGAATGCATAGTTTGGATATGGTAATTTTACCCCACTATTACGGAAAGAAAATCATGTGAATTTGGGGACCAAATTCTTTTAAGTGGGGGAGGATGTAGAAACTCGATAATTTAAAATAAGAAATAAAACTTTCAAGTAATTTATACAATTAAATTTTTCATGAAATGATTAATTTACATTGTTACTAAGTGAAATAAAAGTGGATTATTGAATTTACTTGAATTTACTTAAGGTAAAGTGAAAATAAATGCTTTAACCTTAGATGAATCATAGGAAGCCCAATAAAAGTCCATATAATGGACTAGGATTACAATTGGCCCATTGGATAATTTATAATGGGCTAGATTAATGGATTAAAGGATTTATTAAAGGATAATAAGACTAAAATTCGTAACACATGTTTAATATGGCACTTAAGGGATTATAATAACCCCATTTCTAGAAGATTGACTCAAGAATCAACCCTTACCTAACATACAACTTTAGACTAGCCGAAATTACATTATTTTTACACCAATTCACACCAAAAATGGGCTAGATTAAGAAGAGAAATTGAAATTTTCTTCTAAATTCAGACTTAATGGGTTAGGTAAAATTAGGTGAGGAATCTTGACAAAATTGACCATATTTTGGCTATAAATAGAAGCCCAATCAACCCACAAACCATCCCTAGAGGCCTAAGTTATGCTAGTTTGAAGATTGAAGGAGATTTGAAGGCAGATTTGGGAGAAATCAAGGGTTTCATCTTATTTGGGGATTTTTCTTACCTCTTTCTTAGATCCGTAAAAGGGTAGATATATCTCACGCTAAATTCTAGTTAAAGTATGCTAGATTGTTCCTTTTTCAATTCTCTTTCCATTGAAACCTTATTCAGCAAATTTCATTGAGAAATGAGTGAGTTATAGCCATTTTAGTGAAGAAAAATTAGAAGTAGCAGAAAAAGTGTCGACCTCCCAGGTCGACACTCGGGATCGAGTTTTCTGCCAAAAAAATAAAACTTAGTAAAAAGTGTCGACCTCCTAGGTCGACACTTTTTCCCGATTGAAAAGTGTCGACCTCCTAGGTCGACACTTTTTCACGGCCGTTCTGTTTTAAGAATAAAACTGCACACGAGAAATAAGGGTCGACACTTTTCCTGGCATATAAAAAATCGACACTTTTCCTGGCATATAAATAAAATTATATATATATGCTCATATGACCAACCACGTCACACCACACCCCGGCCCGGCGCGGTGCGGCATGGCACAAATAAATAAATATACTAAGATTTTCGTATCCATTCAATTAAACTCACAACTCGAGCCCACATCCTATGCCCCTTGGGTCCTGACCCAAGGGTGAGCTCTCCAACATATAAAGCCATGAAAGTTTTCAAAACTTCTAATGTGGGACTAAAGGTTAGTCATTATACAATAGAAATTATAACATTTGGAAATCCACATTAATTTTATACATTTAGTCACCAAAATTAAGGAAAGGCGATATTAGAATATTTTAATTCTTACGGCATGTTAAAAATTATTTTTTGATATTTTTTTGCATGTAAATATCTATTTTTAACCATATTAGTAAATTAATGCATGAAAAAAATTTCAGCATGTTAAAATTGACTTCCAACATGATATAATTATTTTATACATACTGAGATATGAAAATTATTTTCAGCATGTTAAAATCTATTTAAACTATTTTTTATGCTAAACCTAAATTTTCTTATTAAATAATTAGTAAATTGATGCATAAAAATTACTTCCAGAAATGATAACATTTCTTCCAGCATGATAAAATTATTTCCAACATGTTAGAATAAATTTTAGCATGTTAGAACTATTTTTGAGCATAACTAAAACTATTTTCATCAAGATAATTCTATTTTTTATCAAATAATTAGTAAATAAATGTAAAAAAATTATTTTCAGCATGACAAAATTTATGTTGTTATCAGAGAATTTCTGTAATCAATATGGTAAACTTATCTTTATCATCTTATCAGTAAATTAATGTGTGAGAATTATTTTAACATGTTAAGTATTAATTTAAGCATGTTAAATATTAATTCCCAGCATGTTACAAATTAAATCCAGCATGAAAAATTTATTTTTATCATCTTATCATTAAAGTAACGTCTACAAATTATTTTCAGCATGTTAGAATTATTTTTGACATAAAAATCTATTTTCAAAACAAAATTTTGATTTTTATAATAAAATCACCGTTTTGGCTAAACTAATGCATCTTTAATGTACAAAAACTTCCTGTAAACATGTCTAAACTCTTGTAAATCAAATGCACGCAAGATTAAACCATGGAATTAAATTAATTTTATTAAACTCTACTTACTTGAATTTTCTTCCTAGTTATCATTCTTTCTTGAATTCCACGACTTAATGTCGTTAAACATGATGCCTTAAAATTATTATTCACTTCACTTGCAACTTCTGATATTTTTGTCAGATCTGTACTTTTTACAAATGAGCTTATTCTTGAAATTCATTAGCCATATATGTGGAATTGATATAGATAAATGTCGGGGGCTGTGGGTCCCAATTAAATGACATTTAAATGCTATTGTATAAATGAGGGGTTTTGATCTGATCCCACGAGCGAGGCAAAGTCTAAATATAAATCGGTATTATAATGATCAGGTGCTGGCATTCACCAATACATGCTCTATTACAATTAGGGGCAATCATACAATCGTGAAAACCCCTAAGTGTGTAGCCAAATAGTGATGTTCCATGAGGGGCTGGCATATCGTCGTGATCCCCCCTTAGTGCATTGGCCAATCCTATTGAGTGTTGGTAGATGTGATTGTTCTACTTTTATATTGTTTAAAGTTCAAGTGATTGCTCTACTTCGATATTGCTTAAAGTTTACCATGAATGTTCTTGAATTATCTTAATGATAATACCCATCGTCTCATCATGAAAGTTCTTGATATATCTCTAGAAATGACAATCGTCTTCTCTACTATCATGATCTTGAAATTATTGATATCTTATTATCCTGAAATTACTTGAAAATTCCTTATACAAAATTTTCTACTTGAAATTCATGATCAATTACTCCATGACACGAATTGTTAAATTGTTAAAAACTTAAAGATTGTCTGGCTTTAGAGATATAAAATCCTACTGAGCTTTTTGCTCACCCTACGTTTTGGTTAATTGTTGCAAGAAATGAAAATGAACAAGGGAATGGACAAGAGTGAAAGAGTGAATTTTTTTCCTTTTTACCTAGGTTTATGTTGATCATTAGTGTTTTTACAAGGATTATGTATTTAAAAAATTTGGAAGATGTATCAAGCTTTATGGCTTATAAATTAGTGATGTAAACCTTTATTTTGATAGAATAAAATTAGCAATTTCATCTTATCTCTCTATCTTTAAAATTAAATTGGTAGATGCTCTAATCGACACGAGTGCCTCGTAATTACTCGCGCCCTCGATTTTCCGCGTCGGGGCGTGACAGTTTTAGTTGTATCAGAGCCTAGGTTACATAAAACCTAAGATTCTTAAAACTTAGGTTTCCCGTGATAGAAACTTGGTTAGAAATTTAAACTTTTCCGGTAAGATTTGGGTAGAAACACGGGTTAAGTTTTAAAAATAATGAATTATCAAGAAATAAATACCAAGAAAAAATAATTAACCCTGTAACAATGGTTTCCGGCTAAATCTCGCAAATGGCCGCCGAGAGAGCTCAATGGCGCGAGATGCAATGCACTGTCCAAGGATTAACACAAGCCTTGCAACAAGTTGCGCACGGTGGAGCATGGCATGAAGCCGGGGATTTACATCGAAAATTCCAAAAGATGAATCCCCCAAAGTTTAGTGGATCTACTGACCCGGATGAAGCGGAGAATTGGGTGAAAGAAATAGAGAGAACCTTTAAAGTAATGCAATGCACCGATGAAGAGCAGGTACTACTAGGGACATGTCAACTAGAAAAGTATGCCCGAGCATGGTGGGTGGAGAGGGGGATTCCTGTAGCCCACTCAAAGAGCAGACCCAACTAGGCCCAACAAGGCCCAACGAGGCAAGCTCGCCCAAGTGACAGCCCGCAGGGCCCACTCGGAAAAGCCCAATAAAATAATGCTCGAGAAAACAACTCTCCTAGGCGGCCCCAAGGCTCGGAGAGCCCGAGCCTTGGTCAGGTCACAGGAAGACCCGCACACGAGCTGCCCCTCCGCCCGAAGGGGGGAAGCGCTAGCCGGTCTATCCGACCCATCTTCTCACCGAGCTAGGCCTATCGCCCAATAGGGCCGGCCCCCTTAAGCTCGGGACGACCGATGAAGTGTTCATCATTGCAGCCGTTGGAGTCCACAGCGGGCCAAACGCTAAGAAGTCCAGGAGCTCCGGTTTCCCCGCGAGGATAACGCCCCCACGATGAGGCCATCAAAGCCCACGACGAGGACGTAACCTCCACCGGAGACCTCTCAACTTGCAGGACTCCAGAAGACGGCGCACTATAAAAACCTGGGATACCCTCCGGCGAAAGGTAAGTCAAGAAGGGTATTGTTCCACCCCCAACTCCTGAGCAAGGATCACTTCACCCCATTGGTAGAGAGGGATCTCGCGCCCTCACCTTCTCCTCCCTATCGCTGCTCCCACCATTGCTCTAATGACTTGAGCGTCGGAGGGTTTTGCCCCAGGGAATCCCCCTGGGCCCTCTGACCCGTTTCCCTGTCTTGCAGTTCATTATCTTGGTGATTACCAGCCAGCTCAGGAACCAGCGCGAGATTTCACCTCTTCATCTAGCGCCGTCTGTGGGAAACGCACAAAGAGCCAACATGGTGAGAAGGAGCTCAGGGAGGAGGTCCACCGGCGAAAGGGGTAAGGCCATGGTAGCAGCAGGGGATGGCCCTTCTAGGGCCTCACAGAACCCTCCCTCCAACGCCAGCGTCCCCGTCGACGGACCACCACCCCCCCCCCCCCCCCGCGGCGGCGGGGCTACCCCCCTACGGTGGCGCCGAAGCCTTCCAGGCCCTCAATGCCAAACTGGATGTCCTCGTGGATCTCATGAAGACCCAGGCAGCCAGGGATGCAAGGTCCCGTGCCCCGTTAGGGAGCCCCCCCCCCCCGTAGGAGTACGTCCCAACATACAGTTGGGGACAGTTGGGGGCCGCTTCACCCTCCGCGGCCAGCAGCTCATCCGTAACGGGGTCGGAGGACCCTCGCAAGCTCCACCTCCGGAGCAAGAGGCCTCCTCCACGCCGAGGAAAGGAAGGCAGGGGGCGCAACGGCCAGATCCGGAAGCTGACGTTCCCGGAGACCGCCAAGGCACCCCCCTAGCCTCGCGGCACGACAGCAACCGAAGTTATCCCTCCGGCTGTGAGATTTTGAAAGGCACTTCACTGAGCAGGAGCGCGCCCTTCGCGCCCTACAGAAGGCCTCTTCCCCGGAAGACAAGGAGAAATCCCCGTTCTCTGAGTATATCTTGAAGGCGAAGGTATCTCCCAGAGCCCCCATACCAACCTTCAAGCTTTACGACGGCCAAGGCGACCCGGCCGACCATTACGATAGCTTCGACGCCCTGATGACTCTACACGGAGCGTCGGACCCCATCAAGTGCCGAGGCTTCGTGACCACTCTGGTCCAGGGCGCTCAAGCGTAGTTCCGGGCTCTCGCCCCCGGATCCATCCGAGACTTCAAGCAGTTCGGGCAAGTCTTCAAGGAGAGCTTCGCCGAGAGTGCCCCCCCAAGGTCGGTAGCGGGGCTCTTGGCCCTCAAACAGGCGCAAGGGGAAAGACTCCGGGCTTACGTCCACCGGTTTAAATCGGAAGCCCTCCGAATCCCCCGCCTAGATGTGGCCTCGGCCACAACCGCACTGACCGGGGGTACCCGGGATGAGAACCTCCACCGCGAACTCATCCTCCACCCTCCCTCGACCCTTACCGAGCTAGTGACTCTGGCTCTGCGCCACACCGAGTGCGAAGAAGTGCTCAGCTCTTGCCGAGACGCAACCGGCTCCGGTCGGGAGGGGGACAAGAAGCGGGGCCCCGAGCCAAATCCTACCTCGGGAAAGAAGCGAGATCGAGATGGAGAGCGCAAGTGGAAGTACGAGCGGTACACCCCGTTAACCGCCCCGGTCTATGAAATCTATGAAGACGTCAAAGACTCGCGACTTCTCCGTCGGCCCGAGCCGATGAGGTCGAAGAACCGCAAGCGAGACAGACATTGTCTATTCCACGGCGATCACGGGCATCACACCGGTGATTGCCACCAGCTCCAAGATGAAATCGAGCGCCTCGTCCGCCTGGGGCACCTGGCTCGGTTCAATGCCGAGCGCAGAGAAGATCAAGGCGCTGTAGAGGAGATTGACAATGCCCCCCGAGGGGTTCACATCAACGTCATCTCTGGAGGAATAGCATCAGGAGGCGACAGCAGCCGTGGAAGGAAGCGTCATGCCGAGAGGGCGAGCCGAGCCCCAGAGCCACCCAAGGCCTCGTCCCAGGTCATAGTCTTCTCCGATCAAGACCTGGAGGGGCTGAGCACCCCGCATGATGACGCCCTCATAATCTCGGCCACTATAAACCATTGTAACGTAGATCGGATTCTTGTGGACAATGGAAGTGCCCCTGATGTGTTGTCTTATGACTGTTTCCTCAAAATGGGAGAGGGTCCATCCAAACTCCGCCCGATCCGGACACCCCTCTGTGGGTTCAATGGCCTGGCCACTCTCCCCAAGGGAGCCCTAAGCCTGCCGGTTACCCTCGGCACCCCACCCAAAACCGTTACAGTCATGGTAGACTTCATAGTGATCAAAGGGATGATAGCGTACAACGCCATTTTCGGCCGGGGAATCCTCAGCCGGATCAAGGCAGTACCATCTACCTATCACCAAAAAATGAAGTTCCCCACCAAGAACGGAGTAGGGGAAATCCGAGGTAACCAGGCCACAGCCCGAAGGTGCTACAACATCTCGGTGGAGGTCACGCGGCCGGACGGGAATAATAAGGGCCCCCAGGAAGTCGAGGAAAAATCCGCAGCTACTAAGCCAGGTGGCGAGTTGCTGACAATCTTCCTAAACGATGACCCGACCCTAGGAGTAAGGATCGGAGCCGACCTACCACCCGAGGAACAGCAGCAAGAATTTTCTTTCTGAGTACATCCGAGTCTTCGCTTGGTCCGACGATCAGCTCCCTGGGATACCAGAGGAGACCGTGCTACACCGACTCAACCTCAACCCCACCATGAAGCCCGTGCAGCAGCGCCGAAGGAAGCACGCACCAGAGAAACAGACGATCATCAGGGTGCAGGTCACCAAGGGGCAAGAGACTGGTCTTTTTAGACCGGTCCTGTACCCGACGTGGCTAGCCAATGTCGTCCTGGTACCAAAGGCTTCCGGCGAGTGGCGGATGTGCGTGGACTTCACCGACTTGAATAAGGCGACCCCTAAAGACTGCTATCCCTTGCCCAGCATCGACCAACTGGTCGACTCGACATCGGGCAACGAGATGCTCAGCTTCCTGGACGCCTATTCGGGTCACCATCAGATCAGAATGAATTCTGAAGACATCGAGAAGACCGCCTTCATCACCGACTACGGCGTGTACTGCTATACCCGGATGCCTTTCGGGTTGAAGAACGCCGGAGCCACATACCAAAGACTGGTCAACCACATGTTCGAGGAGCAGCTAGGTCGGAACGTCGAGGCCTACATTGACGACATGCTCGTCAAGACCCCCAGGGCCCAGGACCACTTCACCGACCTCGCCGAAGCCTTCGGCGTCCTCCTGAAGTACAACATGAAGCTCAATCCCGCCAAGTGCGCCTTCGGAGTAAGATCCGAGAAGTTCCTGGGTTTCCTGGTCACTCAGCATGGGATCAAAGCTAACCCCGACAAGGTCAAGGCCATCCTGGACATGCGCCCGCCCGCCTGCATCAAGGACGTCCAGCGTCTGACAGGGCATGTCGCCGCTCTCAGCCATTTTCTGTCCCGTGCGGCCGAATGATGCTTGCCCTTTTTTAAACTGTTAAAGGGGCCCAAGTGGGCATCTGCTACGTTTGCATGGGATGAGGAATGCCAGAGAGCGTTCGCTGAGCTTAAGGAGTTCCTGGCTTCGCCCCCAGTGCTCTCCAAGCCCGTGCCGGGCGAAGCTTTGCTACTCTATCTCTCGGCGACGCCATCAACAGTCAGCTCGGTCCTGGTCAGAAATGACTCGGGAATCGAAAGACCAGTCTACTATACCAGCAAGGTGCTTAGCGAGGCCGAGAGGAGGTACCCCACAACCGAGAAGCTCGTGCTAGCGCTGTTTACCTCCGCGAAACGCCTCCGACCCTACTTCCAGGGGCACCCCATCACGGTGCTAACCGACGAGCCGTTAAAGAAGATTTTGGCCCACCCCGAGGCCTCAGGGCGACTCGTCAAATGGGCCCTTATGCTTGGGGCCTATGACATCTCGTATCACCCGCGCTCAGCTATAAAAGGTCAAGCGCTCGCCGACTTCATCGCCGAAAGCACCATCCCGACTGATGGGAGGCTACTGACCATGCCCGGGCTAACCTGGGAACTGTACGTCGACGGTTCTTCCAACTCGGTCGGTAGCGGTGCTGGGATTCTCCTAAGATCCCCCGAAGGAGTGGAGCTGCAGTACGCCTTGAAATTCAACTTCCAGGCGTCCAACAACGCTTCCGAGTACGAGGCCCTTATATCGGGAGCACGCATGGCCCGGCGGTCGGGGGCTGAGCGAGTCAGGATCCACACCGACTCTCAGCTGGTCGCAAGCCAGGTCAACGGCGAGTACGAAGCTCGAGAGGCACCCATGATCAAATACCTCCAGCTGGTCAGGAGCTTGGCCCAACGATTCGGGGGATTCGAGGTAGTCCGAATAGCCAGGGAAGAAAACTCCCGAGCGGACGCCCTCTCTCGATTGGCCTCCTCCCTAGACCCAGAAGGTACCCGATCGGTCCTCCTCGAAGAGCTAGAGCGCCCGAGTATTGACTCGGAGCTCCTCGATGTTCACTCGATCGTCCCGAGCGACTGGCGCACCCCCTACCTGTCTTGGCTTCGAGACTCCCAAGAGCCCTCCGACCCTCGGGAAGCACGCCGAATGAAGTACGAAGCCCGGCGCTTCATCGTCCTGGACGATACACTCTACCGAAGGTCTTTCGCCGGCCCTCTCCTGAAGTGCCTCGGCCCCGACGACGCCAGCCGAGCCATTCGAGAGGTTCATGAAGGCATGTGCGGAGCACACTCAGGGGCAAGGTCACTGGCCAGAATCCTGTTATGACAGGGGTACTGGTGGCCCACCCTGCAGCGCGACTGCTCGGCCTATGCTCAACAGTGCGACCGATGCCAGCGGTTCGACCACTTGGTCCATCGGCCGGCCACAGAACTCGTCACCCACGCCGAGCCTTATCCCTTCGCTCGGTGGGGGATCGACATTCTCGGACCATTCCCCACGGGTCAGTCCCAAAAAAAGTTCATCATCGTCGCCATCGACTACTTCACTAAATGGATCGAGGCCGAAGCCACTGCAAGGATCACCGAGACAGTCGTCTGGAGTTTCGTCTGGAAATCGATCATTTGTCGCTTCGGCATCCCCCGAGTGATAGTGAGCGATAACGGTCGGCAATTCGATTCTCGATATTTCCGAGACAGATGCGCCGACCTAAACATACGGCCAAGATGAAGAAGCAAAGCTCGGGCCTTTATACGCCTCTACCCGTGCCTGATGCCCCGTGGCAGGATGTTAGTATGGACTTTGTTTTGGGATTGCCACGTACCTCCAGGAAGCATGATTCGGTCTATGTGGTGGTTGACCGTTTCTCGAAGATGGCCCTCTTTATCCCTTGCTCGAAGACTTCGGATGCTTCTAGGGTAGCCCGCCTATTCCTTACTCATGTGGTGTGCAAGTTCGGGTTGCCTCGCACTATAGTATCTGACCGTGATGTTAGATTCACTTCCTACTTTTGGAAGACACTATGGCATATGATGGGTACTTACCTCAATCTTTCTACTGCATATCATCCCCAGACAGACGGTCAGACCGAGGTGGTCAATAGGAGTCTGGGAGATCTTTTGAGGTGTCTAGTTAAGGACCGTATTGGGGATTGGGATCTCATTTTACCCATGGCTGAGTTTGCATACAATGATTCGGTGAATAGGCCTATCGGCATGAGTCCATTTGAGATTGTCACAGGTCGTAGGCCTAGGAAACCCGTTGACCTTGTCCCCATGCCTATCCATGCTAGAGTGTCGGAGTCGGCCGAGTCGTTTGCTAGGCATGTTAGGAGTTTGCATGACGACATCCGTCGTCACATTGAGGCCAACAATGCACGTTACAAGGAGTTAGCCGATGTCCACCGACACCACCGAGAGTTCCAAGAGGGCGAATATGTCATGATCAGGGTAAGACCTGAACGGTTTCCCTCTGGAACCGTTAAGAAGTTGCAAGCTCGCGGAGCCGGTCCATTCAGAGTGGTGAAATGCGTTGGATCCAATGCGTACGTTGTGGACTTGCCCGAGGAATATGGTATAAGCTCTACCATCAATGTATCGGATCTTGTTGCATATAGGGACCCAGCGGTGATCCCTAGTGAGCCTTTTGAGCCATCTCCTCCCCTTGAGAGTGATCCCACACCTGAGTGTCCACTTCCACCTCCAGCCCCTTTTTTACGGCAGCGTGAGCATATAGATCGTATACTGGACGAGCAAGTGACAGTTACCAGGAGTGGATTTTACCCGCGCTACCTAGTGCGATGGAGAGGACGGCCCGCTACTGAGGACACATGGATCACACATGGAGAGTTACAGCGGATTGATCCGGATCTTCTGGAGCGATACAGGAGCGATGCAGACCCTTACTCGACAGTGTCGAGTTTCTCCCACCCGGGGAGAATTGGTGCGGACACACGAGCAGTTGAGCGGCGCGACACGCCGAGCCACCGGTACCACACACGGAGCACGACCTGAGCCACCTCAGCGTCCATCTAGCTCGGAGACAGCCTGGAGACTCCGCCTTGAGCCTCCCCATTTATCATATTTAGTTAGCCTTTATGTGTGTGTAATTTGTGTTTATTTCATTGTATTCGGTATGTAATTATGAGTGTACGAGGGGCTTATTTGCAAAATGGGACACCTGGGCCCCACGGGACCCCCAGGCCCCTCCCATTGATCCACCTCAGCCCATGGGCCCCATGTGGGGTCAGTCAACATGTCAAATGGAGGCATCTAGAAGTTTGAATGGTAAAAGGCACATGGGAGACAAGTGGACTTCAAAGTGCAAGGTGGCTACCAACTTGTCCCCCCCTTGCCACCAAAGTCAATAGGCCGCCCCCCTCCCCTTATTTTTTATTTATTTGTGTGTGTGTGTGTCACATGCCATCCAGCCCTTCATCTCCCACCCTTAGATCCTACGGTTGTGGATGGATGTGAGATGTAACCTATTTAAGCTTGTATTTTCCATTTTGGAAGAATTAATGCCATTTGAATCAAAGTAATTCTTGGAGCTCCAGCTTGGTGCGCCCCCTTCTCCTCTCCCTCTCCCCCTTGGATGCTGTGAAGGCTTCCATTCTGAGGTGTGACTCCTCGTGTATCAGTTCCGACGATCGCCGCCGCCGCCACGAGCCGCCACCGCACCGCCATCGCCATCAACGGAGTTCTGCCTGCGCAGTACCACAGCCGCTTGCTCGAAATTCACAGGTCTTCCCCGAGCTCATTTGGCTACCAAATTTGGAGGAGTTGTTCCTGGGATGTTCCTCTCCACCCACAAAAATCAGGCCAGCATTCAGATCACGTTTCCTATATTTTGATTTTCGTCCACTCTTCCATTTCGGTTCTGCCAGAGTTCTGTCCAGGTTCACCTCCATCCTGAGTTTCATGTCTTAGAGCAACTTTTTGATTTCTGTTAGTTCGCCCAATTTTATTGGGGGTTTCATCCATCCACCCCTTCATCCACAATTTTTCTTAATTTTTGATTCGCCCATCTTATATTTTCTAAAAATCGTTCTCAGACCCATCTATAGTTCTGTCCACCTGTTCCCAGATCCGACCACTAGTCACCCCAAAAATCATAACAACTCGCAGCTACCTCCAAATCAAATTATAAAACTAGTCCCAATTCCATGGTTTGATTCCTTACAACTCCTAAGAAGAGCTCAGGAGCTGAATCGGAGGTTTACTAGGCGGTCAACGGTAGTTCTCAGATAAGTGCCCTGCAGATCTGAGATTTCGTTACTGTACAACAGGGACTTGTAAATTCAATAAAGTTCTGATCCGACCATATCCAGCAGATCTAACTGGGTCTAGATTGAAGCATTTGAAGAGAGCTTTCCAACGATAGCTCATGCGTCCCGATTCGATGTCGGGATTGATCGCAGCGGCCTTTTTCGCCGGAGCGCGCGCCGGAAGACAGCAATCAAAATCTGTGGGTTATTAGTTCAAGAGTTGGGAATCGGGGCCGATCGATCCCCGATCGGTGTTCCCGGCCGACCGCCGTCTGTGGAGGCGCGCCACCAGGGGTCCCCATCATAGTGGGTCCCACCCCCACAGATCCGGAGGACAGCGCTGTCCGTGGGCCCCACGGGCCCGTAGAAGCCGCCATTCGGAAAGCACGAAAACGTGGAGTTCGGCACCGCCGGGCGACATCAAGATGCTGCCCGTCAACCCGAGTTGCGTGATTCCCGGACCCCACATGTGACCTTTTACCTCCCTGCGTGGAGTGGGTCGACTTAGTGTATTGCTGTAATCATTGTTAACTGGGAGTCCGTAATTCGGCCGGGGTTGTCTTCGCCACGCCGGGTGCGTGGAGGTAATGGTCCGAACCTCTTGGCGTTCATTTGCTTAGCTAGTATATGGTCTTTTGCCGCTGCCGAGAGTGTAGGTACTAGCCCGTGTGTCCATGTCACCGCTGTGAGTGTGAGAGTGACCCGTCCCGCGACTCGATCCGAGTCCGGAAGTGAGTCGACTACCCTTGAACTCTGCCGGTTCTTCAACCGCGCACGATCCACGTTTCCCTCGCTTGGGACGACGAGTGAGCTTGCGTTTCTGTTAGCGACGTATAGCCTATAGGAGCTCTCTATGTCGGGCCTAATGTCTCTCCCATCATGTGTTGCTGGTCGTGTCCGCATCTAGAGTCCGAGGTCCATACCACGTTTAGTCGGTCCCCGTGTCCGTCCCGCATCAGTTTGGTATCAGAGCCAGTCAAGTCTAGGGTAGTCATTGCATAAGTCTTGCATGCATCATGGTCTAAGTCAAGTCTAGGATCATCATTATTTTCAAAACAAAAAAAAAAGTGTGTTTTAAACTACATTTCATCCCGATAATTCGGTATCTTAAAAGGTGTTGTCCGAACGTTAGGCTACGCCTACCGGGAGGTCGCACACTTGCGGGAGTGATCTTCGGATCGATTAACTCCGCCCCGTACCGGATATTAGTTTAGGTCTAAGTGCATCATTTAGTGTGTGTTTGCATTAGTCGGTGTCTTCTAGGTCGTGTGTCAGTTGCATGCCCACCCGTCGAGGTACCCAATACTCGCCACCACCACCTATGGCGGACTCCCGGGCCCATAGCTCTGATGAGTCCTCGACGGTTGAGATGTTCCAAGCCATTATGGAACGTCTTGACATGCGTATGGATGGCCTTAGTACGCGTATGGATGGCATAGGAACACGTCTAGAAGGGCGGATGAAAGCCCTCGAGGATCGGGCCGAGTCTTCGGATCAGTCCATCCAGGGTCTAGTTGGGAGAATTGCCGTCCTAGAGAGAGGCCCAGTAGCGGCGCAACCCGCGCCGACGAATGGCCAACAAGAGCCGGTGCAGCAACCCGCTGTGCCAAGGGCTCAAGTGGAGAATGTTGGGGTTCAACAGGTGCATGTGGTGGATGATTATGCATCTGATAATGATCAAGGGGGTAACGGTCATCGTCATCAACGACGGAATCGTGATGACGAGGATGACGACCGCATTCTTAGGGGTGTGCGTGCGGACCCTCCCACTTTTAGCAGGTCCTTGGACCCTAGGGTGTATTTAGATTGGGAGGCCGGCATGGACCGGTACTTCGAGTGGTTTGAGATGACGGACCACCGAAGAGTCCGATACGCGAAGATGAAGCTGCAAGGGCAGGCTCAAACTTATTGGATCAATGTGGAGAGCCCGCTCAACCAGCGACGTCAACCCCAAATCGGTACTTGGGATGATATGAAGATCAAATTGAGGGAGAAGTACCTTCCCGCCTCATATCGCCAACGTCTCATAGACAAGTGGCAAAGCATCTCCCAAGGGAACCGATCCGTGACCGAGTACACCGCCGAGTTCGATGAGTATTACTTACGGTGTGGGGTCACGAAAGAGAGCACTATGACTATATCCCGCTTTCGAAGAGGTTTGCGGCCCAATTATCAATATGAACTCTTTCGCCGCAATGCAACCACTTTGGAGCAGGCATATCAGATAGCTCTCGAATTGGAGCAGTTCGAGGCCGAGTTCGAGTCACCCCATCGGTTGGGCTCTTTTCCCCTTCGTAGTGTCGAGCCCCGTGGCTCATCTGGCACGTATCTGAGGGCCCCCATGGCTCGACCTCAGGAGCCCGCTCGTCCCGAGCCGTTTGCTCCTAGGCCTCGTCCTCCACCCCCGAGGGACCTTCCTCGCCCCCAGCATCTTACAGCCCCACCCATAGCCCGTCCACCGGCACCCGCACCTCCTGCACGTCCTTTGTTGCCTACGCCTCCTATCCGTCGGGAGGATAAAGGTAAAGGACCTATGATTGGGGAGCCTAGTGGATCACGGCAGCAGTGTTATCGCTGCAATGGGTTTGGCCATTTCGCCAACCAGTGTCCCACCCGCCCATCTCTTCACATTGGGGACACACAGGCCGAGGATACCACCCCTACGGGCCTCGAGTTAGTCAGCTATGAGGCCGATGAAGAGCTAGCTGACGAGTACTATGAGATGGGAGGTGAGGCCCAGGATGCCCAGCATTCGGACGATACCCACGTGGGGGTCGTCAGATGTATCCTCACCCAGCCACAGGTCAGTGATGACTGGCGACGGACTACTATCCTTCATGTATTCTGTAGGCTGGGAAAGCAAATTTGCAAGGTGGTCATCGATAGCGAGAGTTGTATCAATGCAATCTCCACGAACGCTGTCACTCGTCTTGGTCTCACACCCGTAGACCACCCTTGCCCCTATCAGGTATCATGGGTGGATACCACTTCCATTTCGGTCAGGCTGCGGTGCTTGGTCCCGCTGCAGCTCCACTCCTACCGTGACGAGATCTGGTGTGATGTTCTCCCCATGGAAGTGGGAAGTATCATTCTTGGTAGGCCGTGGTTATTCGACCGGGATGCCACACTCCATGGCCGGTCGAACACCTGTACCTTCGACCACGATGGCCAGCGGGTCACCCTCCAACCCGTTCGGCCCAGGAGCCCATCAGTCAGGGGTCCTACTGGCCCTAGTACTCCGAAGCCTTCCGTTCCCGGGCCTAGTACCCCATCCCCAGCTCGGGCTATGACCGTTACCTCTGGCCCAGGAGAGCCCTCGACGAGGAGATTGATGATGATTAGCTCCCGGGAGATGGAGCAGGAGCTTAGTCAGGGATGTCCGGTGTTTGCCATTACGGTCCGAGAGGTGGAGCGGGACTCCGAGGGTGAGCTCCCACCCGAGGTTGTTCCCATTCTGCAGGAGTATGCTGATGTCTTTCCCGATGAGCTTCCCGAGGGACTCCCACCTATGCGGGATATTCAGCATGCCATCGACCTTGTTCCAGGCTCTTCTTTGCCCAACCTTCCTCATTATCGCATGAGTCCCACGGAGCATGCCGAGCTTAAACGGCAGGTCGATGAGTTAGTGCAGAGAGGGTCTGTTCGAGACAGCATGAGTCCATGTGCTGTACCCGCATTACTCGCCCCGAAGAAGGATGGCACGTGGAGAATGTGCATTGATAGTCGTGCCATCAACAAGATCACCGTGAAGTACAGGTTCCCTATTCCCCGCCTTGATGACATGCTGGACATGATGGCAGGTGCCACTATCTTTTCGAAGATCGATCTTAAGAGTGGCTACCATCAGGTGAGGATTAGGCCAGGTGATGAGTGGAAGACCGCATTTAAGACCAAGGACAGTCTATATGAGTGGTTGGTCATGCCTTTTGGGTTGACCAATGTCCCTAGCACTTTCATGCGGCTCATGACTCAGGTCCTTCGACCTTTCATTGGAGTCTTTGTAGTGGTGTATTTTGATGATATCCTTATCTATAGCCGCACCACAGGGGACCACTTAGACCACCTTCGGCAGGTCTGTCTACTTCTTCGGCGAGAGCAGTTGTTTGCGAACCCACAGAAGTGTGCTTTCATGACACCTCAGCTTACCTTCTTGGGTTTTATTGTGTCTAGTACTGGGGTCTCCGCCGATCCGGAGAAGGTCCGGGCCATTGTTGAGTGGCCGGAACCCCGTACGGTTCATGATGTCTGCAGCTTTCATGGCCTTGCGACGTTCTACCGTCGCTTCATCCGCGGATTTAGCTCCGTCACCGCCCCGATCACGGATTGCATCCGGAAGGGCACATTTGTATGGACGAAGGCCGCATCTGCCGCCTTCAAGGACATCAAGGAGCGCATGACCCAGACACCTATCCTTCGACTGCCTGATTTCTCGAAGGTGTTTGAGGTCTCTTGTGATGCGTCAGGCGTGGGAATTGGAGGAGTTTTGAGTCAGGAGTCCCACCCGATCGCATATTTCAGCGAGAAGCTGAATGACGCGAAGCTGCGATATTCCACATATGATAAAGAATTCTACGCAGTTGTTCAGGCTCTTAGGCATTGGAGGCACTATCTTTTACATCAGGAGTTTGTCCTATACTCCGATCACAAGGCATTGAGGTATCTCCACTCCCAAAAGAAGCTGAACTCGCGTCACAGTCGTTGGGTCGAGTATCTCCAGCAGTTCACCTTTGTGCTTAAACATAAGGCTGGAGTGGAAAACAAGGTGGCTGATGCCTTGAGTCGGCGAGCATGTTTGCTTACCACCATGAGTGCCGAGGTCATAGGGTTAGAGAAGATGAAGGAGGCCTATGTTGATTGTCCTGACTTCGGTCAGATTTTTACCACCCTCCAGGCCGGACCCTCGAGAGACCTTGATGAGTATGTGCTTCAGGAGGGTTACCTCTTTCGAGGTAGCAGGCTATGTGTTCCCCGAACTTCTGTTCGAGATTTCTTAGTGTGGGAACTACATGCGGGAGGTCTAGCCGGCCACTTTGGTCGGAACAAGACTATTGAGGCAGTGGAGCATCGATTTTATTGGCCGAGCTTGAAGCGCGATGTTGCTAACATCGTGGCTCAGTGCCGTACCTGTGCTACGGCCAAGATGAAGAAGCAAAGCTCGGGCCTTTATACGCCTCTACCCGTGCCTGATGCCCCGTGGCAGGATGTTAGTATGGACTTTGTTTTGGGATTGCCACGTATCTCCAGGAAGCATGATTCGGTCTATGTGGTGGTTGACCGTTTCTCGAAGATGGCCCTCTTTATCCCTTGCTCGAAGACTTCGGATGCTTCTAGGGTAGCCCGCCTATTCCTTACTCATGTGGTGTGCAAGTTCGGGTTGCCTCGCACTATAGTATCTGACCGTGATGTTAGATTCACTTCCTACTTTTGGAAGACACTATGGCATATGATGGGTACTCACCTCAAGTTTTCCACTGCATATCATCCCCAGACAGACGGTCAGACCGAGGTGGTCAATAGGAGTCTGGGAGATCTTTTGAGGTGTCTAGTTAAGGACCGTATTGGGGATTGGGATCTCATTTTACCCATGGCTGAGTTTGCATACAATGATTCGGTGAATAGGTCTACCGGCATGAGTCCATTTGAGATTGTCACAGGTCGTAGGCCTAGGAAACCCGTTGACCTTGTCCCCATGCCTATCCATGCTAGAGTGTCGGAGTCGGCCGAGTCGTTTGCTAGGCATGTTAGGAGTTTGCATGACGACATCCGTCGTCACATTGAGGCCAGCAATGCACGTTACAAGGAGTTAGCCGATGCCCACCGACACCACCGAGAGTTCCAAGAGGGCGAATATGTCATGATCAGGGTAAGACCTGAACGGTTTCCCTCTGGAACCGTTAAGAAGTTGCAAGCTCGCGGAGCCGGTCCATTCAGAGTGGTGAAACGCGTTGGATCCAATGCGTACGTTGTGGACTTGCCCGAGGAATATGGTATAAGCTCTACCATCAATGTATCGGATCTTGTTGCATATAGGGACCCAGCGGTGATCCCTAGTGAGCCTTTTGAGCCATCTCCTCCCCTTGAGAGTGATCCCACACCTGAGTGTCCACTTCCACCTCCAGCCCCTTTTTTACGGCAGCGTGAGCATATAGATCGTATACTGGACGAGCAAGTGACAGTTACCAGGAGTGGATCTTACCCGCGCTACCTAGTGCGATGGAGAGGACGGCCCGCTACTGAGGACACATGGATCACACATGGAGAGTTACAGCGGATTGATCCGGATCTTCTGGAGCGATACAGGAGCGATGCAGACCCTTACTCGATAGGGTCGAGTTTCTCCCACCCGGGGAGAATTGGTGCGGACACCCGAGCAGTTGAGCGGCGCGACACGCCGAGCCACCGGTACCGCACACGGAGCACGACTCGAGCCACCTCAGCGTCCATCTGGCTCGGAGACAGCCTGGAGACTCCGCCTTGAGCCTCCCCATTTATCATATTTAGTTAGCCTTTATGTGTGTGTAATTTGTGTTTATTTCATTTTATTCGGTATGTAATTATGAGTGTACGAGGGGCTTATTTACAAAATGGGACACCTGGGCCCCACGGGACCCCCAGGCCCCTCCCATTGATCCACCTCAGCCCATGGGCCCCATGTGGGGTCAGTCAACATGTCAAATGGAGGCATCTAGAAGTTTGAATGGTAAAAGGCACATGGGAGACAAGTGGACTTCAAAGTCCAAGGTGGCTACCAACTTGTCCCCCCCTTGCCACCAAAGTCAATAGGCCGCCCCCCTCCCCTTATTTTTTATTTATTTTTGTGTGTGTGTGTCACATGCCATCCCAGCCCTTCATCTCCAACCCTTAGATCCTACGGTTGTGGATGGATGTGAGATGTAACCTATTTAAGCTTGTATTTTCCATTTTGGAAGAATTAATGCCATTTAAATCAAAGTAATTCTTGGTACTCCAGCTTGGTGCGCCCCCTTCTCCTCTCCCTCTCCCCCTTGGATGCTGTGAAGGCTTCCATTCTGAGGTGTGACTCCTCGTGTATCAGTTCCGACGATCGCCGCCGCCGCCACGAGCCGCCACCGCACCGCCATCGCCATCAACGGAGTTCTGCCTGCGCAGTACCACAGCCGCTTGCTCGAAATTCACAGGTCTTCCCCGAGCTCATTTGTCTTCCAAATTTGGAGGAGTTGTTCCTGGGATGTTCCTCTCCACCCACAAAAATCAGGCCAGCATTCAGATCACGTTTCCTATATTTTGATTTTCGTCCACTCTTCCATTTCGGTTCTGCCAGAGTTCTGTCCAGGTTCACCTCCGTCCTGAGTTTGATGTCTTAGAGCCACTTTTTGATTTCTTTTAGTTCGCCCAATTTTACTGGGGGTTCCATCCATCCATCCCTTCATCCAAAATTTTTCTTAATTTTCGATTCGCCCATCTCATATTTTCTAAAAATCGTTCTCAGACCTATCTACAGTTCTGTCCACCTGTTCCCAGATCCGACCACCAGTCACCCCAAAAATCATAACAAATCGCAGCTATCTCCAAATCAAATTCTAAAAATAGTTCCCGTTCCATGGTTTGATTCCCTACAACTCCTAAGAATAGCTCAAGAGCTGAATCGGAGGTTTACTAGGCGGTCAACGGTGGTTCTCAGACAAGTGCCCTGCAGATCTGAGATTTCGGTTACTGTACAACAGGGACTTGTAAATTCAATAAAGTTCTGATCCGACCAGATCCAACAGAGCTCTCTGGGTCTAGATTAAATCATTTGAAGAGATCTTTCCAATGATTGCTCATGCGTCCCGATCCGACGTCGGGATTTATCGCAGCGGCCATTTTCTCCGGAGCGCGCGCCGGAAGACAGCAATCAAAATCCGTGGGTTATTAGTTCAAGAGTTGGGAATCGGGGCCGATCGATCCCCGATCGGTGTTCCCGGCCGACTGCCGTCGGTGGAGGCGCGCCACCAGGGGTCCCCATCACAGTGGGTCCCACCCCCGCAGATCCGGAGGACAGCGTTATCCGTGGGCCCCATGGGCCCGTAGAAGCCGCCATTCGGAAAGCACGAAAATGCGGAGTTCGGCGCCGCCGGTGGACATCAAGATGCTGCCCGTCAACCCGAGTTGCGTGATTCCCGGAGCCCACATGTGACCTTTTACCTCCCTGCGTGGAGTGGGTCGACTTAGTGTATTGCTGTAATCATTGTTAACCGGGAGTCCGTAATTCGGCCGGGGTTGTCTTTGCCATGCCGGGTGCGTGGAGGTAATGGTCCGAACCACTTGGCGTTCATTTGCTTAGCTAGTATATGGTCTTTTGCCGCTACCGAGAGTGTAGGTACTAGCCCGTGTGTCCATGTCACCACTGTGAGTGTGAGAGTGACCCGTCCCGCGACTCGATCCGAGTCCGGAAGTGAGTCAACTACCCTTGAACTCTGCCTGTTCTTCAACCGCGCACGATCCACGTTTCCCTCGCTTGGGACGATGAGTGAGCTTGCGTTTCTGTTAGCGACGTATATCCTATAGGAGCTCTCCATGTCGGGCCTAATGTCTCTCCCATCATGTGTTGCTGGTCGTGTCCGCATCTAGAGTCCGAGGTCCATACCACGTTGAGTCGGTCACCGTGTCCGTCCCGCATCACAACCGGTGAAAGTCCTTTTCAGTTGGTGTGCGGCACTGAGGCCGTCATTCCTTTGGAGATCGCCAACCCGTCTCTCCGGGTCATCCGCTACTCGACCGAGGAAAACAACCAAAAGTTACTCGAGAACCTCGACCTAGCCGATGAACTCCGGGATACTGCTAGCATCAGAGCAACGGAATACCAGCGACGCCTCACTCGATACTACAACGCCAGAGTCCGAAGCAGACACTTCCGACCGGGAGACTTCATCCTCAGAAAAGCCGAAGCCTCTCGACCACTAGAGGCGGCGGGCAAGCTGTCCCCTAACTGGGAAGGCCCCTACCGAGTGGTCGAGACGCTCGGGAAAGGTGCGTACAGGTTAGCAACAATGGAAGGGGAACCCATTCCTCGGACATGGAACGCAGTCGCACTACGCAAATTCTATTTTTGAAATTGTACAGCAAGATGGACGAAATAAATCCCTTTTCTTTTCACTCCAAACTATTGATACATTAGAAAGGCAAAGGCCAGTACATTGCATGACAAAAAGCAAGAAAATCTGTCTAACACCGCCGCAAGGGGGCATCGCTCGGTTGACTCGATCTCGATCTCCTCGCGTCCAGCCACTGACTCTGCCTCGCGTAGAAACTGGCTCGGACAAGAGGGGGCCGATCCAGTTGGCTCAGACGACCCCCAACAAAGGTGACAGAGGGACTGCAGAGAAGGTAGCCACCTTCTAAAGTCGGAGAAGGCTACCTTCCAAGTTGATGGAGGCTAGGGAGAAGGAGTACCGTGAAAACCCCTTTTTTCCCAACCTGCCAACTCCTTGGAAGGGAACAGAGAGCAAGCAGCCTCCGAAGAGTGAAAGAAATGAAGAGCAGAAGAGGGAAAAAGAGGCTGCAGACGGAGGAAGGCTTCGGTGAGGAGGGAACTTGATGCACCTCCCCCCCCCCCATGCAGAGGGGGAGTGGCGGCAGGCATCCCTAATACCCCCATCCCTCCTCCGCCTCGGCGCCCGCCCGGAAGCCACGCCAGAACTGAGAAAGGGCAAGAGCCGTGCCCTCACATGTCGAAGCCCTCTCCAGACCCGCGCGGTGACCGTCGGACCCGTCTCAAACCCGCGCGGCGACCGTGGGACCCGTCCAATAAGCCGGGATGGCAAGAGCCCTCTGCTCCCCGTCGTCGGCGGCGTCGCCCTCCGAAGGATCCTCCATGCTCCAAATGCAACGGCACAACGCAGAGTGAAGAAGAAGGAGTGAGGAAAGACTGTTAGGTAAAATCCCAAGCGGTAAAGAGGAAAGGGCGCCTTTCGGTCCTTCTTATAGGCCAAAGGAGGCTACACGCCTTAAATGACCCCCCCCCCCCCTCGAAAACACGCCAAAGGATTTCTCCCTTGAACAGTCACCTCCAACTCCTCGTTTCCCGCCCTAGCTGGATTCACGAAGCGGCCTGACATTCAAAGCATGAGGGAACGGAAGGACGTCCTGTCAGAAGCCTACCAAATCAGCATGCGAAAACCACGCAGGACATATCGGCACTTTTCAACTACTTCAGATACGCCAACCAAATCACGGCAAGGATGGCGATCAAACAAGTAAGTCATTTATTATCTCATAAAGAGGAAACTCCCTAAAGGAGGAAAGAGAGACAAACAAGAGAAAGGGGCAAAATAAGGTAAAATACATCAGGCCTCGGGCCCACTTTGAAGCTCGGAAGCAATGGAAGTAGGCGCGTCACCCCCAGCACCTTCGGTGATGGCCGACCCGGGCACTGACCTCGCCTGTGCGAGAACTATCTCGGTCACGAGCCCTCCCAAGGCGTCCGGAGTTGGTGACCCCGCCGAAGGAGACCCCTCTGGATCTTCCCCGCTCGACGCAGAGGAGCTAGAAACCGACTCATCCGAGTCATAAGCCTGGCCCAAAGGGAACTCGATCCCGGAGTCTCGATCGAAGGCGTAGTCCACCGCCCGGCGATAACCCTGCTTAAACCCCTTTCGGGCGCCACGGCGAAGCGCTACCTCGTAATATGGTAGGGCGGCTCTCTCTAGGTCGGCTGAGTAAGCGTCCGAGCTTCTATATCGCTCGACCGCCTCCGCCTCGATCTGCTCCGTCCTTCCAACGAGCTCGACTCGAGCCCGCTCCACCTCGGCCGCACGCTCCTCTGCTCCCGCCAGGCGTTCTTCTGCCGCGACCATCCCTCGTTCGGCCTCGCGCGACCGCCTCTCCTCCCGGACTCGGTCCGCCTCGGCCACGGAATGGAGGCGCTCCGCTACCTCCGCCCGGTCCAGTAACTCGGCCCGTTCGAGCTCCCAGCAACCGCCCAGCTCGAGGTGACGCAGACGCCCCTCTTCCAAGAGTTTACTTTTCCTCTCGAGTGACTCCCGGGCCTTAGCCAACTGCTCAGTCAGCACCTCGGCTTCTAGCCGACTCGCCCGTGCCGAGTCCCTGATCGTGGAGAATTCCCGTCAGAGCCCCTCATGTTCCTCGCTGAGGCGGGCCAGTTTCCTCTCGCACCCCCCGAGGGCCCAGGCGAGATTCGACCGCTCTGCCTCCGCTCGAGCGTCCGTCTCCGCCATCAAGGCCGCCATCCGAGCCATGACTAGGCCGCCCTCCATGAGGATGTCGAGGACTCCGGAGGGGGAGTAGCGCTTGTCTCCCCCCCTCGTCTTTGCGGCAACCTCTCGGCAAACCCGATACAGGTCGACCGAAACACCGAGGCTTTCCAAGGCCTCCGACATGGAGATCTGCTCCCCACCGGACGCCCAGCCAGAAGGTTCGGCTCGAGCAACGGGGCCGACCGCCCCGAACACCGCGGTCGGTTGGGGTTGCGACGCCTCTCTGGGCGAACCCCCAACCTCGACCGACGCCGCAGGATCAACCCCACCGGGAACTTCGAGCACTTGGGGCTGCGACGCCATCGCGGGCGAACCCCCATCCCTATCTATCTCGGCCCGCGCCTCGCCGCCCGAGACATGGCCGACCTCGACCGGTCTTCCGGTCTAGACGTCGGCTACTTCAGCACCGGTCCCCTCCATCCCCGGGGAGGGGAGAACCGACCTATCTCCGCCCTCTGAGGGGCCCCTGGTCTCCTCGGCCCCCTCTCGCCTGGTAGGTGGGGGAGCTGGCCCTGAAGGGTCGGCCCCATCTTGCCCCCGAGAGGGGAGCGCCGCCGAGCCTAAATCACCCCCGGCGGTGGTAGGATGCCCAGCCTTCTTGGCCCGTTTCTTGGCCTTCGCAGCTTCCCGGAATCTCCCCTCCAGGGGGTCCTTGCGCTTCGCCCCGCTTGACTGCGAAGATCCCTCAGAGGCCGCCCCCTTGCCCTTATCCCGGGCTTGGGAACGACCCGCGGGAGCAATAGGCTCATCGGCCGCCGAATCATCCCCAAGATCGATGACCTTGGTGACCTCTTCCAAGGGCTCCCGCCGGATGTCAGCAATGAAAAAGAGGATTCGGTTAGCAACCGAAAAGTCAACCCTCCGACCCCGCAGCAGAATCCGAAGAATGGCACTTGATGGCCTGAGCTGTGTAAGCAGATACCGCTCCACGTTCTCCAGCGTCACCAGCTCCTCAGTTGATCGGCAATTTGTCAACAGGAGAGCGGCGTACTCTTCCACGTCGGCGGGGAACTTCTCCTGGCACGGGGGAAGATTCGGGTGGAAGTTGGGCAAAACCTGGCACCTCCAGGACTCGTCCACTGCTTCCGCGTTCACCCAGAAAAATTGCCTCTTCCACCCTTTGTGCGAAGAATCCTTCGCCGCCAGCGGAATACAACTCCGATTCCTATGCGCCTGGATAAAATAGAAGCCTTTCCCCGCCGACGGATGTGCCTTCAGCTCGAAGAAATAATGAAAGAGATCCAGCGACGGGGGAACCCCCTGCAGGCGGCAGAGGATCCGAAAGGCAGAAAGCAGGAGATACGATTTGGCCACCAGCTGAACAGGCGCCAACACGAAAAAATTGAGAAGCTTCAAGATGAAAGGCTCGAAGGGGAGGTAGAATCCGCTCTTCCATGCCAGGAGAAAGGTACAGATATGGCCCGTTCGGCTATCCATGCTCGTCTCGTATGGGGCAGCAGCTACAAAGCTATACCGGAGAGGCAGGCGAAACTGATGCTCCAATTTCTTCATATCAGCCTCCCCCAACTCGCTGCGATTGGGGACGGGCTCCCTTCTCACCTGTTCGATTTCCAAGCGCAGATCCGCCATCGAGCTGGAAGAAGAACCTTCACTAGAGCCCGAAGACTCCGGAGGAGGAGGAAGCCACCGGATCGCCTCCGCGGTTACACGCGCCAGCTCCTCAAATGCCGCCGCGAGAGCTTACTCCCCCGCTGTATCTTCACGGCGCATCAAGGAGCCCCAGAAGCAGAGAAATGGAGGAAAGGCCTATAACCTTGAAAAGACTGGGAGGAACGAGCAGCGCCGTACGCCTATAAACCCTCGTGGGAGGCGGCGCGCCGTTTCAACCTCCGAGAAAAAGGGGGCCCCTTCATTTCAAAATCCGTCAGGATCATTATTACTACGGGCCCAGGTGACCACTACACGTGGCATCATCACGCCAATAGGATTCCACCCACCCGAGCCACGCCGGTCCAAAGCCTCAAAAAACTACTCAACCGAGCCTCCTTGGCTCGGGAGTAGGAGAAGGACAAGTGGAGAGGGGGATTCCTGCAGCCCACTCAAAGAGCAGACCCAACTAGACCCAACAAGGCCCAACGAGGCAAGCTCGCCCAAGTGACAGCCCGCAGGGCCCACTCGAAAAAGCCCAATAAAATAATGCTTGAGGAAACAACTCTCCTAGGTGGCCCCAAGGCTCGGAGAGCCCGAGCCTCGATCAGGTCACAGGAAGACCCGCGCACGAGCTGCCCCTCCGCCCGAAGGGGGGATGCGCTAGCCGGTCTATCCGACCCATCTCCTCACCGAGCTAGGCCTATCGCCCGATAGGGCCGGCCCCCTTAAGCTCGGGACGACCGATGAAGTGTTCATCATTGCAGCCATTGGAGTCCACAGCGGGCCAAACGCTAAGAAGTCCAGGAGCTCCGGTTTTCCCGTGAGGATAACGCCCCCACGATGAGGCCATCAAAGCCCACGACGAGGACGTAACCTCCACCGGAGACCTCTCAGCTCGCAGGACTCCAGAAGGTGGCGCACTATAAAAACCTGGGATACCCTCCGGTGAAAGGTAAGTCAAGAAGGGTATTGTTCAACCCCCAACTCCTGAGCAAGGATCACTTCACCCCATTGGTGGAGAGGGATCTCGCGTCCTCACCTTCTCCTCCCTATCGCTGCTCCCACCATTGCTCTACTGACTTGAGCGTCGGAGGGTTTTACCCCAGGGAATCCCCCTGGGCCCTCTGACCCGTTTCCCTGTCTTGCAGTTCATTATCTTGGTGATTACCAGCCAGCTTAGGAACCAACGCGAGATTTTGCCTCTTTAGTGGGTATCCGTCGAAGCGATATTGCCCAATGAACAAGTTATATGGGACGAGTTCTCGGAACATTTTAATATGAAGTATTTCTAGGAAAGAATCCGCGAGAAGAAGGCCATGGAGTTCGCGGCATTAAAACAACGTAGCTTATCCGTAGCAGATTATGAAGCGACATTTTCTAGATTAGCTCGGTATGCCCCACACCTAGTTTGTACGGAGAAAATGAGAGCAAGAAGATTTATGAATAGATTAAAGGTGGAACTCATTCCTCGATTGGCTCCATTGGAGATTCAAACGTATACCGAAATGGTTAGGAAAGCACAAAATTTAGAAGATGTTATGAATATGGTAGAGCGAATCAAAGGGAAAGTCGCCAAGAAAGAGTTAGTCGATGGATCCAAAAGCAAGGAACCTGTGAGTGACAAGAAGAGGTTAAATGGAGGTAACAATTTTCGTAAGGACAAGAAGCCCCGGAATAATGATCAGCAAATTGCTCTAGTCAAGAAAAAATGTGAGCATTGTAAGAAAGGAAGGCACAACCCAGATGAGTGTTGGTATAAACTTGGGAAGTGCATCCGTTGCGGAAGCATGGATCATAAAATTACTCATTATCCACTCTTAGGGAAAGAAGCGCCGCAAGCATTGGAAGGTAACTTTATAAACCTAGCTCGTCCATAAATTTGATATGGTGATCTTAGCACTTAGCATGTTATAAAAATGATCTATTTAGAATGCATGGTTTGGATATGATAATTTTACCCCACTATTACGGAAAGAAAATCATGTGAATTTGGGGACCAAATTTTTTTAAGTGGGGGAGGATGTAGAAACCCGATAATTTAAAATAAGAAATAAAATTTTTAAGTAAATTATACAATTAAATTTTTCATGAAATGATTAATTTACATTGTTACTAAGTGAAATAAAAGTGGATTATTGAATTTACTTGAATTTAGTTAAGGTAAAGTGAAAATAAACGCTTTAACCCTTAGATGAATCATAGGAACCCTAATAAAAGTCTATATAATGGACTAGGATTACAATTGGCCCATTGGATAATTCATAATGGGCTGGATTAATGGATTAAAGGATTTATTAAAGGATAATTAGACCAAAATTCGTAACACATGTTTAATATGTCATTTAAGGAATTATAATAACCCTATTTCTATAATATTGATTCAAGAATCAACCCTTACCTAACATACAACTTTAGACCAGCCGAAATTACATTGTTTTCACACCAATTCACACCAAAAGTGGGCTAGATTAAGAAGAGAAATTGAATTTTTCTTCTAAAATTAGACTTAATGGGTTAGATAAAATTAGGTGAGGAATCTTGACAAAATTGACCATATTTTGGCTATAAATAGAATCCCAATCAACCCACAAACTCTCCCTGGAGGCCTAAGCTATGCTAGTTTAAAGATTGAAGGAGATTTGAAGGAAGATTTGGGAGAAATCAAGGGTTTCATCTTATTTGGGGATTTTTCTTACCTCTTCCTTAGATCCACAAAAAGGTAGGTATCTCTCAGGATAAATTGTAATTAAAGCATGCTTGATTATTCTTTTTTCAATGCTCTTTCCATTGATACCTTATTCATCAAATTTCATTAAGAAATGAGTGAGTTATAGCCATTTTAGTGAAGAAAAATTGGAAGTAGCAGAAAAAATGTCGACCTCCCAGCTCGACACTCGGGATCGAGTTTTATGCCAAAAAAATGAAACTTAGTGAAAAGTGTCGACCTCCCGAGTCGACACTTTTTCACGACTGAAAACTGTCGACCTCCCAGGTCGACACTTTTTCACGGCCCTTTTTCACGGATGTTCTGTTTTAAAAACAAAACCGCACACGGGAAATAAGGGTCGACACTTTTCCTGGCATATAAAAAAAATTATATATATACGCTCATATGACCAACCACACCACACCACGGGCGCGGCGCGGTGCGGCATGGCAAAAATACATAAATATACTAAGATTTTCGTATCCATTCAATTCAACTCACAACTCGAGCCCACATACTATGTCCCTTGGGTCCTGACCCAACTCGAGCCCACATCCTATGCCACTTGAGTCCTGACCCAAGAGTGAGCTCTTCAACATATAAAGCCATGAAAATTTTCAAAACTTCCAATGTGGGACTAAAGGTTAGTCATTATACAATAGAAATTATAACATTTGGAATTCCACATTAATTATATGCATTTAGTCACCAAAAGTAAGGAAAGGTAATATTAGCATGTTTTAATTCTTACAGCATATTTAAAATTATTTTTTAACAGGATAAAATTATTTTTTTTACATGTAAAAATTTATTTTTAACCATATTAATAAATTAATGCATAAAAAATATTTCCAGCATGTTAAAAATGACTTCCAACATGATAAAATTATTTTATACATATTGAGATATAAAAATTATTTTCAGAATGTTAAAATCTATTTAAACTATTTTTTTTATTCTAAACCTAATTTTTTCTATTAAATAATTAGTAAATTGATGTATAAAAATTACTTCCAAAAATGATAAATTTTTTTCCATTATGATAAAATCATTTCCAACATGTTAGAATTATTTTTAGCATGTTATAACTATTTTTCAGCATATTTAAAACTATTTTCAGCATGATAATTCTATTTTTTATCAAATAATTAGTTAATAAGTGTAGAAAAATTATTTTCAGCATGATAAAATTTATGTTGTTATCAGAGAATTTCTGTAATCAACATGGTAAACTTATCTTTATCATCTTATCAGTAAATTAATGTGTGAGAATTATTTTAGCATGTTAAGTATTAATTTTAGCATGTTAAATATTAATTCCCAGCATGTTAAAAATTAAATCCAGCATGAAAAATTTATTTTTATCACCTTATCAGTAAAGTAACGTATGTAAATAATTTTCAGCATGTTAAAATTATTTTCAGCATGTTAGAATTATTTTCAACATAAAAATTTATTTTCATAACAAAATTCTGATTTTTATAATTAAATCACCATTTTGGCTAAACTAATGCATCTTTAATGTACAAAAACTTCCTGTAAACATGTCTAAACACTTTTAAATCAAATGCACGCAAGATTAAACCATGGAATTAAATTAATTCTATTAAACTCTACTTACTTGAATTTTCTTCCTAGTTACCATTCTTTCTTGAATTCCACGACTTAATGTCGTTAAACATGATGCCTTAAAATTATTATTCACTTCATTTGCAACTTCTGAGATTTTTGCCAGATCTATACTTTTTACAAATGAGCTTATTCTTGAAATTCATTGGCCATATACGTGGAATTGATATAGATAAATGTCAGGGGTTATGGGTCCCAATTAAATGACATTTAAATGCTATTGTATAAATGAGGGGTTTTGATCTGATCCCACGGGCGAGGCAAAGTTCAAATATAAATCTATATTACAATGATCAGGTGCTGGCATTCACCAATACATGGTCTATTACAATTAGGGGCAATCATATAGTCGTGAGAACCCCTAAGTGTGTAGCCAAATAGTGATGTTACATGAGAGGCTGTCATATCGTCGTGATCCCCCCTTACTGCATTGGCCAATTCTAATGAGTGTTGGTAGATGTGATTGTTCTACTTTTATATTGTTTAAATTTCAAGTGATTGCTCTACTTCGATATTGCTTAAAGTTTATCATGAAGGTTCTTGAATTATCTTAATGATAATACCCACATCTCATAATGAAAGTTCTTGATATATCTCTGGAAATGACAATCGTCTCGTCTATTATCATGATCTTGAAATTATTGATATCTTGTTATCTTGAAATTACTTAAAAATTCTTTATACAAAATTTCCTACTTCAAATTCATGATCAATTACTCCATGACACGAATTGTTAAATTGTTAAATACTTAAAGATTGCCTTGTTTTAGAGATATAAAATCCTACTTAACTTTTTGCTCACCCTACGTTTTGGTTAATTGTTACAAGAAATGAAAATGAATAAGAGAATGGGCAAGAGTGAAATAGTGAATTTTTTTCTTTTTACCCAGGTTTATGTAGATCATTAGTGTTTTTACAAGGATTATGTATTTAAAAAAATTGGAAGATTGTATCATGCCTTTATGGCTTATAAATTAGTGATGTAAACCTTTATTTTCATGGAATAAAATTAGCAATTTCATCTTATCTCTCTATCTTTACAATTAAATTGGTACATGCTCTGATCGACACGGGTGCCTCATAACTGCTCGCGCCCTCGATTTTTTACGTGAGGGCGTGACAGTTTTAGTGGTATCAGAGCTTAGGTTACATAAAACTTAGGTTTCCCGTGATAGAAACTTGGTTAGAAATTTAAACTTTCCCGATAAGATTTGGGTAGAAACACGGGTTAAGTTTTAAAAAGAATGAATTATCAAGAAATAAATACCAAGGAAAAATAATTAAACCCTGTAACAATGGTTTCAGGCTAAATCTCGTAAATGGCCGCCGAGAGAGCTCAACGGCGCGAGATGCAACGCACTGTCCAAGGATTAACACAAGCCTTGCAACAAGTTACGCAAGGTGGAGCACGGCATGAAGCCGGGGATTTACATCGGAAATTCCAAAAAATGAATCCCCTGAAGTTTAGTGGATCTACTGACCCGGATGAAGCGGAGAATTGGGTGCAAGAAATAGTGAGAACATTTAAAGTAATGCAATGTACCGATGAAGAGAAGGTACTACTAGGGACCTATCAGCTAGAAAAGGATGCCCGAGCATGGTGGGTATCCGTCGAAGCGATCTTGCCCAATAAACAAGTTACATGGGATGAGTTCTTGGAACATTTTAATGAGAAGTATTTCTCGGAAAGAATCCGCGAGAAGAAGGCCATGGAGTTCGCGACATTAAAACAACGTAGCTTATCCGTAGCAGATTATGAAGCGACAATTTCTAGATTAGCTCGGTATGCCCCACACCTAGTTTGTATGGAGAAAATGAGAGCAAGAAGATTTATGAACGTATTAAAGGTGGAACTCATTCCTAGATTGGCTCCATTGGAGATTCAAACTTATACGGAAATGGTTAGGAAAGCATAAATTTGAGAAGATGCTATGGATATAGTGGAGCGAATCAAAGGGAAAGTCACCAAGAAAGTGTTAGTCGATGGATCTAAAAGCAAGGAACCCGTGAGTGACAAGAAGAGGTTAAAAGGAGGTAACGATTTTCGTAAGGATAAGAAGCCTCGGAATAATGATAAACAAATTATTCCTGTCAAGGAAATATGTGAGCATTGTAAGAAAGGAAGGCACAACCCAGATGAGTGTTGGTATAAACTTGGGAAGTGCATCCTTTGCGGAAGCATGGATCATACAATTACCCGTTGTCCACTCTTAAAGAAAGAAGCGCCGCAAGAATTGGAAGGTAACTTTATAAACCCATCTCGTCCATAAATTTGATATGTGTTGGGTCCCGCGAGGTGCAAACGGATCTAGAAGGGGGGGTTGAATAGATCCTTTTAAAAGTTTTGGCCTATTTAAAAACTCTTAGCTATCGGAAGCTTAAACCACTCTTATAAAGTGAAAGAATCACTTAGGCACAATGCATAGCGGAATTAAGTAGAGTGGCTCAAATGAAAAGACTTGGATTACAAGCTATGAAACGTCCACACTTCTTTAAGCACATTTATGATCATTGAGAGATACAAGCCTTGTAGAGCAGGGATCATAAAGCATAACACTATAGCACTAAATAGCTTGCAACAACCGTGAGTGTGTGTGTGCTATGTTGATCACTCAGAGTGCATATGTGTGTGAATGAGATAATCAAGTTTAGAAACACACGAACCTGTGAATGGGGGTAGAAGAGATAGAGCAATCGTACACGAGGAACAACCCACAACACAGAGATTTTTAAGGTGGTTCGGTTGCAACCCCGCAACCTACGTCCACCCCTCACCAAAACCCGGTGAGGCTTTCCTGTTGACTCACAGCTTGACCGGGGACACGCCTCAAACCACAGAACAGAGATAACTCTCTTTCTGTCTTCCTACACACAAAGCCGATAAGGACGGCTACACCGCAGATCGGAGAACTCACGATTGCCTTCCTACTAACCACCGGTAGGGACGATCTTCAGTTTCAATAGATTGAATGAAATGATAATAGAACAAGATGAAAATGCTCAAACAAGATATGAAGATATGCTAGAATGAACTAGATCTTGTCTGAGATTGTTGGATCTTGAATCTATTACTTTGATCTTCCTTTGATCCTTTTGAGTTGATGGAGAAGATATAGGATGTAGCTTGATCTTTCCTTTGAATCTCCTTGAGTTGATGAAGAAGAATGTTGGATGTAGCTTTGATCTTCCCTTGAGTTGATGAAGAGGTTGAAGGATGCAGCTTTGATCACCTTTGAGAGTCTTAATTGCTTCTAGCTTCCTTAGAGGTTGCTTGCTTCAGATCTATGCTTGAGTCACCTTGGATTGGATGTAGAACTTCTGCACGGAGTACTGTTCACGGCTACAATACCTCTTCTTCCTTGGAGCTCCTCTAGCCTCTCTTCATCTCTCTTTGCTCCAAATGATCAACTTGGGTTTCTAACCCTCTTGTGTTGGTTTTATATCTCTTTGGATGGTCAATAAACACATCCCAAACCAGATCCACATTTTGTGGGTGATTAGGTGCCTTTTGGATTAAAGAAATCTATGTTCAATGGCCTTTCTCGAAGTGGAAAAACAAAGTCAACAATGAAGGCTCGGGGCTGGCGGTCGACCTGCAGCTTCTGGCGGTCGATCGCTATTGAGAAATGCTGTAGACAGATGGCCCCTGGGATTTCTAGTCGACCTCTACTGGGCTGGCAGTCGACCGCTACTGAAAGACGTGCAGACTGGGAGTCTCTGGCTGGGGCGATCAACCGCCCATGTGATGGCAGTCGACCACCAGCTGGGCAGACCCCGGTTCATCCTGGGTCGGTCCGTTAACCGCTTTAGCTCCGTGGCTTGAGTCCTTTAGCAGCCCGTTCATGTCTGTGCAATGTACAAACAATGTGCTGACTTGCTATGCCATGAAGCAACCGAATGCACGGACTATGCACAAGAATGTATAAACTCTGAATGCATGGAACACAATGTACAGACTTGGTAAATTGATGCACGAATACAACAACAAGCAATGTATAGACTTTGCATGAAGGATTGCACAAATGCAGATAGTAAAGTATGTACATTGGAAATGGATGCTCAGACATGCCATTGTTGACACCCGTTTTATGACCAATAAGTCGGGTCATCTCTTTATTCATTATACATGATGCTCCGAGTTGTTCACTCTTCATCGAGTCTCTTTGTTTAGTTGAAGATCATTTCTTGAGTCTTGACTCCTTGATCGGATGTGGCTCTTTGTGGCATTTCATTTGACTAAAGCTTAGCAAAACCATCATTCCTTCTTTTTTGAACTCCATTGATAATAACGGTCTGTCCCAGGCGCGTTTCTTCCTTCTAACGGATGGGTCCTGGGCCGTTACTCCTTGAAGAGTCTTGAAGCTTGAGGTCTTGTTCCAAAGCTTATCCTTTGGCCTACGTGTTGAATATAACGGTCTGTCGTACAGCCGTTGTTTCATTATGACGCCCCATGCCTTGGCCGTTGCTTTCTTTGCAGAGTCCTATTGTTTTGATCTTCTTCCTGTTGATCTTATCTCTTTGGGATAAGGTTGAAAGTAACGGATGTTCCTTGATGCGTTATTTCACTGTGGCGGTCTGTCGTGCAGCCGTTACTTCCTTCAGAGAGTCCTGGCAGTTCAGGCCTTTTCTCTGCTACTCTGTGGTCGAGATAAGAACTTGGATTGATGATATCTCTTCCAAACACTACAAGAAAAAGTGGCAATAGCGACCGAATTAGAGACCGAATAAATCGGTCGCTAGTCGGTCCCAAATAGCGACCATATAGCGACCGATATAATCGGTCGCACGTCTGAGACCCATTCTGCGACCGAAATTATTTCGGTCTCTAATCGGTCGCTGATCTTGCGACCGAATTTATTTAGGTCGCGAAGCGGTCGCTGATCACTCATCTCCCCCCCCCCCCGCCCCCCGCTCCCCCCCCTCCCCCCCGCGTCCCCCCCCTCCCCCCTGCGGCCCCCTCCCGCCCGAGCCCCCCTCCGCCCGAGCCCCCCCTCCCCCTGCGGCCCCCTCCCGCCCGATCCCCCCTCCGCCCGAGCCCCCCCCTCCCCCTGCGGCCCCCTCCCGCCCGAGCCCCTCTCCGCCCTAGCCCCCCCTCCCCTCCCGTCCGAGCCCCTCTCCGCCCTAGCCCCCCCTCCCCCTACTGCCCCCTCCCGCCCGAGCCCCTCTCCGCCCGAGCCCCCCCTCCCTCTGCGGCCCCCCCGCGACCAGCTCCCATCGGCGGTGGACGGACGACTGCGAGCGGCGTGGCGAGCGGCGGTGGACGGACGACCGGCGTGGCGAGCGGCGGTGGACGGACGACCGGCGTGGCGAGCGGCGGTGGACGGACGACTGCGAGCGGCGGCGGGGACCGGCCATCGGAGGTAAGTGAGGCGGACCCCCGCCGGAGCCCCCCTCCGCCCGAGCCCCCCCTCCCCCTGCGGCCCCCTCCCGCCCGAGCCCCTCTCCGCCCGAGCCCCCCCTCCCCCTGCGGCCCCCTCCCGCCCGAGCCCCCCTCCGCCCGAGCCCCCCCTCCCCTTGCGGCCCCTCTCCCGCCCGAGCCCCTCTCCGCCCGAGCCCCCCCTCCCCCTGCGGCCCCCTCCCGCCCGAGCCCCCCCTCCCCCTCCGGCGCTGCTCTCCCCTCCCCATCTGGTTTCCCCCTCCGGCGCGGCTCTCCCCTCCCCATCCGGTCCCCCCTCCGGCTCCGATCCCCCCTTCGCAGGGCCCCCCCTCCGGCTCCGCCCCCCCCTCCGCAGGGCCACCCCTCCGGCTCCGGTTCCCCCTCCGCAGGGCCCCCCCTCCGGCTCCGGGCCCCCCTCCGGCTCCTGTCCCCCCTCCGCAGGGCCCCCCTCCGGCTCCGGTCCCCCCACCGGCTCCGGTTCCCCCTCCGCAGGGCCCCCCCTTCTGGTAAATCATAATTAGTTTTCGTCAAATTTATATTTTTTAAAGTGGATTATTTATTCAAGTATTTACAAATATTTTTAAATGAAACGAGTTTATGTCCAAACAACATCGATTTATCTCTTTTAATTAAAAAGACATGATTCCAAACAAGGGCGATTTGTCAATGCTTATTGGGATAACATTATCAGATATCAGATTTTCACTAAAACAACCAATCACAAGGATCTCACAATCCTTTGAAAAGGGAATAGTTTCTGTCAGACATACACAGTTACCATGATGGATCCACTGTTTGGTAGAATCATTCCTCTCATGTGATATTTTTTTTCTTTTTCTACTTCTTGTGGGGTTTGGTAGAGTGGGAAAGAAGGAATGAGGATTAGGTGCTGTTGATGACTTTTTCTTTCCCTTCTTCTTGTTTGTTTTCTTTTGCACCTTTTGAGTTCCAAGCACACATGGTGGTGGGTCATGAGAGTAGGGATTGCATGTGCATGTGGTTTGGGGCTCAGGGGATGCTGATCATGTACTTGCTTTCACAATTAGACAAGCTAGTCACAATGGGGTTCCTTAATTTCCATTTGTGTACATGCTCCCAATTTTAACCATTTTTGAGCCTTCTTCTGAGCCTTAATTGGCTACATTATGTTGATACTTGGCGGTTTGATGCTGGGCGGTTTGATCATGTAACCTTATTTAGATGCTGGGCGGTTTGATCACGTATCTTGCAATATATCCATGCTCTGTCTAATCAGAATAATGTGTCTGAAGACCACTGTTCCGTTGTTTATTTTTTCTTTTTTGTTATTTAGACTTGTAGCATTTCTAAAATAGTAATTATATATGAAGCTAGAGATAGTTGGGTGTTACTTGCAGCATTTCCAGCACATTCATAAGAGCATGAATTTTATTTTAACATGTTACTGCTATGTTTTTAGAATGTGTTATTATCTTGTCAATATTTAATTAGTTGGGTGTTGTATGTGAGCTGAGATGCGTGGGTGCAACCTAACATTGCACGCATCTTAGGAGAGCGTGTTAAACCCGTGTCAATCAATCTACCCGTTCAAGACTTTGGGATTGATGTGCACGTTCTCATTTTGAATGATGAGAATGTGTATATCTAACTCAAAGTCTTGAATTGTCCCGTTTGGACAGTCTGTGAATGTTTGATCGCACTTAGGTGGTTAATTACTATATGTGTTTGTGTTGTTTGTTAAAAATTTTGGCTGGATGCGTCTTCTCACTCCTCTCTGATATACCTTTATTGATTTTGATTAATTTCTTAACCACTTATTAGTAAGTGTTTAAGAAAATTTCTTAATCAATAAATATTTTGTGGTATATCGGAGAGGTGTGGGGAGATGCTGCCGAAATTTTTAGCAAATAACACAACACATATAGTAATTAATCGTGCGATCAAACCTTCACAGATGGGTTAAAAAGTGAAAATCTAAATGATATTTCCGTCCTATTTAAAATGGCAGAGATGGAGGATGTGAGGAAAGGGTTGGACTTTTTATTTTGTTAAACATGTTAAAGTTTTGTGTGTTTACATTTCATTCGCATAGGGAAAATGTCTGAAGATCGTTCATGGATGTACCGTAGAGTAGTTGATCAGGTGGTGTCTATGGAATTTAAAAATGGAGTTGAGAGATTCATTCAGTTTGCTTTGAGAAATCCTATTGAAGCTGTAGATTGTGAGGGTCGTATCCGATGTCCTTGTGTAGTCTGTAAGAATTTGAAGTGGCTGACAACATGGGATGTACAACGTCATTTATACAGAAAGGGGTTTGTTAAAGATTATACAAACTGGATATGTCATGGTGAAACATTGTGGTCCTACGAGCCTGCCAATAGAGGAAGTGGAAGTTCATATGTTGATATGGTCATAGATGCTGCTGGTCCAGAATTCAATGTTCATGAGGAGCATGTACACAATGAAGAACCGCCAAACAAGACAGCTGAAAGATTTTATCAGCTACTCAAAGATGCTGATGAGCCATTGTGGAATGGATGTCAAAATCACTCTCGACTGTCTGCGGTGTCACAATTATTGAACTTGAAATCTGAATTTCACATCAGTGAGATTTGTTTTGATCGTTTGTTACTGATTATCAAAAGTATGTTGCCACAAGATGAGAAATTACCTGAAAATTTTTATCGTGCAAAGAAGATGGTCACTGACTTAGGGCTTGGATATGAGAAAATAGATGCATGTCCTAATCATTGCATGCTATATTATAATGAGGATAAAAGTAAGGTATCATGTTCCATATGTGGTCATGATAGATTCAAGCCTAAGAAAGGGGACAATTCAAAGCAAAAAGATATACCATATATGTCATTGCGGTATTTTCCTATTGCACCGAGATTGCAGAGAATGTATATGTCACCAAAGATAGCTCAACATATGAGATGGCATGCGGAAAGAGTACGTCGACAACATAATGTAATCAGTCATCCTGCAGATGCCGAAGCTTGGAGTCACTTTAACCGTGCTCACCCTACTTTCTCAAAAGAGTCGCGTAATGTAAGGCTGGGTTTATGTACTGATGGATTCAATCCATTTGGAGGTTCAGTGACTTCCTACTCTTGCTGGCCAGTTTTCGTGACACCATATAATCTTCCGCCAAATATGTGCATGAAACGAGAGCATTTATTTCTATCATTATTGATCCCTGGTCCAAAAAATCCTGGGAAAAAACTAGACATATATCTCAGGCCGTTGATTGATGAGTTGAAATTGTTATGGACTGATGGGGTTACTACCTATGATGCATCCAGAAAACAAAATTTCACTATGAAGGCTGCATTGATGTGGACAATAAGCGACTTTCCTGCATATGGAATGTTATCTAGCTGGAGCACTCATGGAAAACTAGCATGTCCTTACTGTATGGATAGTTCCAAATCATTTGTACTTAAGCATGGTGGCAAGTCATGCTGGTTTGATTGTCATCGACGATTTCTACCAAGGGACCATCCGTTTAGAAGGCAAAAAGATGCATTCTTAAAGAACAGAATTGAATTGGAAGAAGCTGATTTTGAACGGTTGTCTGGTCCACATTTAGCAGCAAGTGTACAGAACTTACCAGATATAGCACAATTGTCGAGCAGCACAAGACAGCTCCCTGGATTTGGGAAGGATCACAACTGGGTCAAAAAAAGTATCTTCTGGGAATTGCCTTATTGGTCAACTCTTCTTATACGACATAACCTCGACGTCATGCATGTTGAGAAGAATGTCTTTGATAATGTGTTCAACACTATTATGGACATAAAAGGCAAAACAAAGGATAATGTGAATGCTCGTTTAGACGTGAAAATACATTGTAAACGTCCAGAACTGGAACTTATTGATAGAAATGGTAAAACAGTTAAACCGAAAGCAATTTACGCCCTTGGAGCTGCACAGATTAAAGAAGTATGCTTTTGGCTAAAACAATTGAGATTTCCAGATGGTTATGTGTCTAACATTGCTCGTTGCGTGAATACAAATGAGGGGAAAATATATGGAATGAAAAGTCATGACTGTCATGTGTTCATGCAGAGGTTGTTACCTATTGTATTTCGTGATATGATGCCGAAGCCGATATGGGGAGCAGTGACTGAGTTAAGTCAGTTTTTCAAAATTTTATGTGCATCAGAGCTCAGGTATGAAGATGTGGAAACTATTGAACAGAATGTGATCACGACAGTTTGTAGATTGGAAAAGATATTTCCACCCTCATTCTTTGATTCAATGGAGCACCTGCTTATACACTTACCATATGAGGCTAAAGTAGGAGGGCCAGTACAATTTAGATGGATGTATCCATTTGAGAGGTAATATATATATATTTTCTCCTCATAATTCAATTAGATGTTGATGTGTTTTTCATTATCTTATGAACATTCTGGTAGGTGCATGCATGAATTGAAAATGAAAGTTCGCAACAAGGCAAAAGTAGAGGGTTCCATTGCGGAGGCGTACATTATGGAAGAAATATCAAATTTCTGTTCAATGTACTTTGAACCTGAGGTACAAACTCGTCGTACTCGGCCACCACGTAATGATGATGGGGGAGACTCCGTTCACTCTGAGCGGCTGTCTATATTTAAGTATCCTGGACGTGCGTATGGACGTTCTTCGAGTCGGATGCTAAATGATAGAGAATTGCACTGTGCAGAAATGTACATCCTTTTAAATTGTATGGAGGTTGAACCTTATGTTGCGTAAGTTCTCTACTCACATTACATTGTGTCTATAACTTATTATTTTTCATTCCATCTATAATGCTCCAATGGTCGTAATACAGACAATTTGACTCAGAATTAATCCAAAGATGTCCATATCTCACTGACATGGAGGTTGAAAAAGAACGAGAAAAATCATTTGCTTCTTGGCTGAAATATCGTGTAAGTATTATTACTACTCTTTCTCCTTGTTAGGCCAATGACAAATTCTGACTAGTGTGCTCTCCATATGTAGGTTGAAAATGGTTTTATTACTGATCAAAGAATTCGAGAGAGTAGTTATGGCCCATCGAAAGTTGCACGTACATATCCAGCATTTATTGTGAATGGGTATAGATTTCACACTAGACAATATGGGCAGAATAAGTCAACAATGAACAGCGGGGTATGTGTGAAAGGAAGTACATATAATGAAAACGAACGTGATTATTATGGTATTATTGAGGAGATCTTAGAATTGCAATATCTCGGAGATGACAACCATATATTTCTGTTCAAGTGTCATTGGTTTGATCCCAATTCTGTTCGAAATGACACAACATATGGGATTGTCGATATCAGACATAAGTCTAAATTGAATACTTATGATCCATTCATTTTGGCCGCACAAGCCCAGCAGGTCTATTATACAAAGTATCCATCGTCTAGAAATAAAGAAAGAAATGATTGGTGGGCAGTTTGCAAGGTTAAGACAAGGCTTTTCCCGGATTATGAGTTGGATTTGACTGAAACAGTAGAGTTGGATGTGAATGCCGAATTCTTTCAATCAGACTTGGGTGATGATGTAGAGTTGCCTGCTTCTAGTGATGAATCTGTGGAGGCACTGTCTTTATCTAAAGAGAATGAAGTGGAAGAAGTCGATCCAGAACAACCTGAAATACAGTTGGGGGACTCCGAAGAGGAGGAATATATTAGTGATCAAAATGAATCTGATAATGAAGATGTGAATGTTGAATTTGATATATCTCCAACATCTGAAGATGAAATGGAGAATGTTTGATTAATGGTATACAATTTTACCTAAAATTTTAATACTCTGTAACTTTCTTTCTTTCACTATTTGATGAATATGCATGTATTTTATTACCAGTTGAAGATATGGTTCGAGGACGGCGTGGGACTTCTTCAGGTGGGAGGGGAGAGGGTAGCGGGAGGAGATTTACTTCCATTTCTACACCGGTAGTAGGTATGTATACTTTCATGTATAATGCATTGTAGTATTTGTTTAAAATAATTCTTTATGTTTTTGTGGTATCTGATTCTTATCCTTACAGGACCCACGACTTCTGCACCGTTACCACCGACCTCTGCACCGCTACCACCGGTAGTAGGTATGTATACTTTCATGTATAATGCATTGTAGTATTTGTTTAAAATAATTCTTTATGTTTTTGTGGTATCTTATTCTTATTTTCACAGGACCCACGACCTCTGCACCGTTACCACCGACCTCTGCACCGCTACCACCGGTAGTAGGTATGTATACTTTCATGTATAATGCATTGTAGTATTTGTTTAAAATAATTCTTTATATTTTTGTGGTATCTTATTCTTATTTTCACAGGACCCACGACCTCTGCACCGTTACCACCGACCTCTGCACCGCTACCACCGGTAGTAGGTATGTATACTTTCATGTATAATGCATTGTAGTATTTGTTTAAAATAATTCTTTATGTTTTTGTGCTATCTGATTCTTATCCTTACAGGACCCACGACCTCTGCACCGTTACCACCGACCTCTGCACCGCTACCACCGGTAGTAGGTATGTATACTTTCATGTATAATGCATTGTAGTATTTGTTTAAAATAATTCTTTATGTTTTTGTGCTATCTGATTCTTATCCTTACAGGACCCACGACCTCTGCACCGTTACCACTGACAACAGGTAGATTGACGGCCTCTGCACCGCCATCACACATGGCGAGTGGATCTACACCTCCTCCAGCTGAGTCAGGTATGTTCATTTACATTTCTATATTTTTTTGATAGTTTGTTTTATTTATTTTTGTCCATTTCGTATAGTACGTGCTGATGACGAGACGAGTCATCACGAGGGGGAGGGCAGTTATAATGAGACGATGCGGGCAGTGTGGATAAATGAAGGGTATGTAATGCATTATTTTTGTTATCTATTCATCATTGTGGTATTAATATTTTCAATTTCAGGAATAAAATAGAGCCAGCCCAAGCATCACAATTTATTACAAAGTCAATTGAAGCACATTTTCCAGGCCCCATCCGTCGCTTTTCTGATTTTCCGATGGATGTTCGGGATTTATTGTTCACTATGTTCTTGGTATTTATCTTATTTTATCATATTAAGTCATTTTCCTGCTATATTTTAACACACTTATTGTTATGTAACATATAATTTATTTTTTGTTAATATGTAGAGGAATCATCGATTCACAGAGCATTCAGATGAGTTACGTGCTAGATCTGCATGGACAACTACTGCAAGAGCAAATTTCAAACATCTTATGCACAATATCCGAAAAAATGCAGAAAGAGCATGTACAAGTACAGATAAGAACCAATGGAAGGAGCATGGGCCTGTGTGGATGAGAAAGGAGTATTGGACGGAGCTGTGCAACATTTGGGGAACGGAGAAATGGAATGACAATTCAAACAAAGCAAAGCAAAACAGAGCAGCGCATCCTGAAGCGAATGTACACACGGGTGGCTCTGTCTCCTTTGCAACGCATAAAGCGAGATTGGTAAGTACACTTCTACATTTGTATTTTTTTTTAATCTAATAATAAACTGTGATTTATTTGAATAACAGGAAGTACAGTTAAAGCGGCCACCTCAATTTCAAGAACTTTTTGATCATACTCATAAGAAGAAAGGGACAAATGCTTACATTAGTGAGAAAGCTCGGGAGGTAGCGGTAAGTGTATACATTAATAGTTTTCATTTAAGATTAAACTGTAGAATAATTTTGTTTTGTTTTTTTGTTTTTTGCAGGACTCATATAGTAGAGGAATGGATGAGAGGTACGGGGATGACAGTCAGCGTCCAGAGTTGGATCCTGACATTTGGGTTGCAGCATCTGGGGCACCCAAGAAAGGCCATGTTTATGGTTTTGGACATAGCTTGGGCACGACTAGGGTGTTATCATCATGCTCGAGTTCGGTCTCACATGCGACCTCTCCATTTACCACACCAGCAGCCCCAGATACCACACCAGCAGCCCCAGATGGTTCTTCCAGTGCCGCCCCGACCATGACTCCAGATATGTTTAGGGCGATCGTCAACGAGACCGTCTCTCAGAATATCTCAACCATCGTCTCTCAGACCGTCTCCCAGATGCTCACAGAATTGGGACTTGCTAGTAATAGAGCACCTCCTGCACCTCCTGCACCTCGTGCACAGCAGCCTCCGGTAAGTATTTTATTTGATTGATTTTCTATTTGTTAACTCTAAATATCATCTTACAAAATATAAGAATTTAGATTGAGGAGGGGAAAATATCATTTTCTTAACTCTATGAACTTGGGTTTGAGGGTCCAAAATTGAAAAGAGAGGTCCAATCAATCCATCGATTGTTCCAACACGACATGGGGGGTGAAAGTAACCTGTAGAAACTGACGGAGTTCAAATTGGACTCCAAATTTGAGCTCGATGCTCAAATTTACATTTCCTAAATAGAACCAAGTTAATCGAGTGTAAGAGGGTCAAAAATAAAGAAATATATGTCCAATTAATTTGTCAATGACTCCAACACGACCGGGAAGGTGAGAGTGACTTGTAGAAACTGACGGAGTCCAAATTGGACTACCGATTTGAGCAAAACGTTTAAAATTGTCATTCGTCAATTTCACTTAAATGAAAAACATCTTGCTTTTAATTTTCAAGAAAAATTGATTTCTTTATTAAGGATTTGATTTTAATTTTTTTAAATGATATACAGGATCATCCGTCGCGAGATGTTAGACGAGACGACGACCAGGATGACACATATGCGGAGGATTTATGATTTCATTTTAGTTATTTGCATGTTGTCATTTTATTATGGATGTATGATTAATTTGTGTGTTTGTATGTGATGAATTTGAAGTTCGTGGAGATTGTGATTTGTGTAGTTGATTTATATGTTTTTATGAAATTGTTATTTATCAGGTTATTTATTTTATTAAATTGTTATTTATCAGGTGATTTATAGTCGATTATATAAATTTATAAAAAAAAAATACTGCAAAATTAGCGACCGAATAGCGACCGAATAGCGACTGTCTTCATTATTTATTTTATTAAAGTATTAAAATTAGCGACCGAATAGCGACCGAATATATTAGCGACGGATAATGCGACCGATTTATATCGGTCGCTATCCGTGACTGATATTGCGACCGATAATTATCGGTCGCTATCTGCGACCGATTCTGCGACCGATAATTATCGGTCGCTAACGGCGACCTATTCTGCGACCGATTTATATCGGTCGCCATTTAGCGACTATTATATAGCGACCGACATGTTCGGTCGCTAATAGGTGTCTGTTCGGTCGCGACATGATATTTGCGACCGATCTGCGACCGAATAGCGACCGAGAGGTCGGTCGCTACTCGCGGTTTTTCTTGCAGTGAAATCTGATCCTCAGGACCTTCTGTTTGATCCTATGGACTCTTGGTGATATTATCTTTAAGGATTTGCTACGAGTTATCCCTTTATCTTGTTGGATTTTCCTCTGCTCGACCTGAGAGTTTGAGGGTCTATAAATAGAACCCTTGACTTCATGCTCAAAAGGGAGAAAATTCTGGAGTTGCGTCGAAGTGCTGCCGCATTTTAGAGTCACGTTTGATCAAGGAGAAGTGCTTCCCAAGTTCGTTTGCTGCCTGGTGAAGGGAGTATTTGATCCTCTTGGTTCCAAAGTTCATATTCGCATATTGAATTCCTTTTCCATCTCCCTTTCATCATAAGCATTATTTCTCTCCTTTCTCCACGTCTTTCACTGGTTTTCATCATCTAAACTTCCTCCCAATCTTTTAAAACGCCCAGAGGGGTTAAAAAACCAAAACCTCCTGGTATTTCCCTTTCCTTTTGATGATATTGTGTTTATTGAAGAATTGATGCTATATTGTCTAAAGGGCTAATTTGGGTTTGTCTGTTCTTGCTTTCCACGTCTTTGGCAGGTTTATAGGTCCACCAGCACGAGGCCCAAGTCTTCTAGCCGGCTGGAAGAGTTGGAGTTAAAAGGATTCACGCTTTGCTATTGCAGGTTATCTGACGGTCTGGTGCAGGCGCGTCATATTCTTCCAGCGGTCTATCGAGCGACCGTCACTTCCAAGTGACGCACAGGGTTCTGACCGTTACTTTCAGCTGACCTGCAGGTTTCTTTGATCTTTTCTCTCCCGTGGGCGGGTGCTTCATCCACCTATTTCCAAGGTATTTTCAGGTCTTTGCTTGTTTTTGCTTTGGTGGCGATCACATCTTTCTTAAGTATTGGGCATTAGCTTTCTCTTTCGCATCTCACATCTTTTATTTCCTTGCTTGTTCCACCCCTTGCGGTTTGTTTTTATTTACTCCTTGCTCCACGCCCCGGCGTGTGTTTTTCCTTTATTCCTTAGTTTAGTTTGATTGAGATAGCATGCCCATGCTACAGCTTGTTTTGGTTGCCTAGGTTCATGATCACATGTTCATAGGTTGAGTGCAGGTCTTTGATTATTTGCTTGTCATCTTGCTACATATTATCATTAAGACCCCAAGAAAAAGGAAGATAGAGAAGCAAAATAAAATCAACAGATAATTTTTTGGCGATCACGATGGGACAGCTTGTGCCAATCGTGCTTTTTATTCCTGTTAAACCTGCCATCATCTCTTGTGTTGTTCCCCTCCCGTTTTCCTCTTACGTCCTGTTGATCCTGGTTTTCTGAGCGTTCTGACGGCCCTGTGTCCCTGCGTTGGAGTCCTCTGACGCAGGGTCATTAGACCGCCACATCTGTTTTGCTGTGAGAGTTTTCACGGTCTTTTCCTGTTACTTCTGGTTGATTTTGGCTCTCTGGCTCATTTGACGGTCCTACCTCCCTGCGTTACATTACTTCTGGCGGTCTGGTCTTCGACCGTTATTTTATTCTGACGCAGGGTCCCTCGATCGTTATACTCCAGACAGGTACGCATCCGTCGTGCATTTATTTCCGCAGTTTCTGCTGTGACTCTTTGCTTGGGTGGTATTTGACTTCCTCCTTGCTTTGTTTCATATCTCCATATCATTGCGTGCATCATTGTTTGTTAGATGGTAGGCTAGACTTTGCATGCACTCCGGTGCACATAGGGGCATTCATACGTTCATATCTTAGATTGCATTCTCCTACCTTGTTGTGAGGACCTCTCGTCTCCATATTCCTTGGGGCCGACTAGGAAATCACACTAGGGACCTCCATAAGTCCCCGCGAGCCGTGGATTCCCACATGGACGCCGGGCTGGTTGTACCTTTCCCACCCCGTGTCTAGGGTTGCATAAGTGAAGGAGTGATTACCCTTAGAGTCAAGACAAGCCCCATACCCATCTCCTGTTAGGAACCCATTGTTGAGAGCACATTTCAATCAATTCACTAAAGTTCCGAAGGAGAAATCACAAGAATCTTGCTGCATCATCTTAAACTACTTGGTTGACTTCGGGTGTCTTCATCTTTTATCACTTACATCTTTTGTTAAAACGTCCGAATTTGGTTGCTCATTGTGTGATTGTTTGTGTTGATTGTTTGCATCATCAAGGTTGTTCATTGCATGTGGAGCTATTTTCGTCCGTTCGAACCATCTCCTCAAGTCAATTCCTTTTTCACATTCTATTCCAATCCTCTCTTCGAGTCCGCCATGGCATCGTTCAATCCTCCCCGTTCCCAAGAGGACTCCCTTCCTCAAGGGCTCCTTGAAAACCCTCCTAGGGTTATCACCTTTTCTTCTGGAGAGGGGACTACCCCTCTTCTATCCTCCGCTTCTATGGAAGGGGGTCAAGCTACCCCTTCTCTCTCCACTCCTTCCGCAGGCTCCATTCTTCAGATGATGGCCCAATTGGATCTGACCCAACTTCAAGTTCTTTATCAGGCCATGCAAGGGTCCAACGCATCTCCTTCTAAATCCGACCCTCCCATCGATCCATCTAGAATTAGTGGGCCCGCTGTCCAGCCCACTCCGATTGATCTCACCCCGGTCCAACCTCGGACCATCACTTTCACAGGCATGGAGACGGGCCAATCTTCCAACTCAGCCTATCAATCTTTTGATAAAGGGAAGTCACCAGTCCCTTCCTTTGCTCAGGTGGATCATCATACATCGGGCCCGATGGCCCCGCAAGTCCTCATGGGCTCTTCAGATTTCTTGCGCCCTCAACAGGGAGTGGCTCAAGCCGATTCTAATCTGGGCCAGTCTCAAGCCCAATATCCTTCTTATGGGCCCCCCATCTCCACTATTTATTCCTCCACTCCTGCCTATGGGCTTCCACCTTCTGCCACAATCGTTCCATCTGCTCCCCAAATTCAATCAGCGTCCTTCACTACCCCTGCTCCCTCCCGAGAGCAGGACTTGCTTGATAAATGGGCCACCATGCAGCAACAACTCGATTTCCTCCAGAAGCGGGTTGGCCCACAATCTTTGGCAGATGTTCCTGTCCCGAGCTTTCAGAACATTCGGTTCCCTCTGCAATCAGAGCTCCCCAACTATCGCAAGTACGACAGGAACGGCAATCCCTTCATTCATGTGAGGGATTTTCTATATGAGTCGACGCAGTTCCAATATGATGATCACCTTATGGCGTACTTATTCCGCCGATCTTTGGATGGTGTTGCTCTAGAGTGGTTCTACTCTTTGCCGCTAGAAGAAGCTGAAAGTTTCAAGGTAGTAAAGGACAAATTTATCCAGCGGTTCCAAGACAGGGTCGGCCCGGAATACTCATTTACAGATCTAGTAGCCGAGAAGATGAAGCCAGATGAGGAGTTCGCCACTTAAGCAGACAGGTGGAGACAGATGGCTGCGAGAGTGCCTGGCCACATTCCGGAGGAAGAGAAGGTCAAGCTGCTCATTTCAAATGCTACCCCAACCTTCAGGAACATCCTGGCAATGAATGATATAGCTAACATGCATCAACTCTACAGCCGGGTACGCTTCATACAAACCCAGTTCAAGGATTCTCCCATACATGCCCTATTTGAAAACCAAAAGCCCAAATATCACAAGAAACCACAAGGGCCGGTTACCAAGGGGGTCCAGACAAATGAACAAGTACAAGCCATTGCCTTTCCATTCCAAGCCGCACCATTCCGCTTCCCCCAAAACCCCCGTACTCCACAAAATCCCGCTTCACAGAACTTTCAAGTTGCTCCACAAAACCCTCCGCCTGCCTTCACCATTCCACAAAACGCCTTTATCGCTCCACAACAACAACCACCACCTCCACAATACCACAATGTCCCTCGACCCAACGGCTATAACAATAATCCGAACAACAAGCGTCCGGCTCCCAAGAGGGCACAATATCCTCCATTGCCAGAGACCCTCACGGATATCTTCTCGGCTCTTATGTCGGTGAATGCAATTCAACTTCCTCCAGAACGGCCTAACTGGAACCCAGCCGTTGATCAAGCGAAATATTGCATGTTCCATAGGCAGCCAGGCCACACTATCGAAGGATGTTATCAGTTCCGAGATCGGGTATACGATCTCCATGAAGGGTAGAGAATCGATTGGGCCGAGATGCATCGGGCCATTGTTGAAATCAAAGAGAAAAGAAAGTAGCCGCCAAGGCAGCAAGTGCAGCAACAACAAGCACCGCAGCCACAGTAGCCACTGCCACAACAGCAACTACAACAGGCTTAGGATATGGGGATCCATCAAAATCCGATGCCAAATCATCCGCCTGCTCCACAGCAACCGCAGCCGCCGGCCTCGGCTCAAGTAAACGTAGTTCAACCTCCGGCCCCTAGTGCCGAGTGGTCTTTTGATGACGATGGCGCCACACCGCAAGTCATGGCCCTCCACCACAATCACCGCAATCCTCTTACCCCCTCCTTCGTCCTTCCTTCACACCCAATACCCTCTCCCCTTGTCCTCCCATTTACACCCGCTCCGACAAATTCGCTACCACCCACCACTCCGTCATACCCTGCGCCACTTGCCTCTGCTACCATCATCACGCCATCGCCTAACCTATCACCTGTCTTGACTCCTCCACCAACACTCCCTCCATCCGTACCATCCACCATCACCATCCTGCCTCCCATCAATCCTTCACCCATCATCCGCTCACCACCACTCACCACCATCACTAACCTCACACCCCACCAAATCATCTCCCCTACACAGCCTACACCGCTCATCCACCCCGCAGGGCCCATCATACTATCCACCGATGCCGCGGCTGCTACAAGTTACGCCCTAAGGAGCGGGAAGTTATTTCATCAGAATTATCCTACTAATTCCAACCCCCAGTCCTCTCAGCCAACAACCGAGCGAGAAGAAACTGAACCTCTGCCCGGCACTCAGTATGACTTATTGCATCATCTGGACTGAGTACCCGCCAAGATATCTGTGCTGGAGCTGATTAAAAGGTCTACCCTTCACCAGGATGCATTAAGGGACTTCTTACAAAAAGTGATGGTTAGCGAAGATATGGCAGTCGACAGCTTACCAACGGCCCTAGCAACTATTTCCAAAGGGCTGGCAATCACGTTTTCAGAATCTGAGCTAGCACTTCCGGAAGCTCGGAAAATGCCGCTCTACATTACAATCACCCTGAACAAAGTCAGCATTGAAGCAGCACTGGTTGACACAGGGGCTTCAATCAATGTGTGCCCACTCAGTACCCTACGAGCTTACAACATATCTAAAGAGTTATTACGACCTACCCCTACCACTATAGCAGCATATGACAACTCAAGGCGAGCATGTCACGGGATGGTCACTATCCAAGCAGAGCTCGGACCCCTTACAATGGCCGTGGAATTCTATGTACTAGACATCAACCCTATGTCTAAGGCTATCTTGGGTCGTCCATGGCTAGATACGCTCGGTGCCGTACCCTCCACCGCACATCAGTGCGTCAAATTCCCTTTCCAAGGGAGGGTCGTCAAGGTCAAAAGCCTATCTACATTGCAATCGGTTAAGGCCATTTCAGAACAGATCCTTCCCACACTTTGGCCAAGCAGCCGACCCGTCATATCAGTGCTGGATTTAAACTTCCCTTGGGCTTATACACCTCCTAGGCGCATCACTACTCCAGTTAATATCAAGATGAAGCCCCAGATCCGAGACTCAAAAGGCTGGAACATTATACTGAAATTGGGCTACCAACCGGGGAGAGGCCTCGGTGCACAGTTACAAGGAATGACCAAGCCCATACCTAAGGGAAGAAGGATGGGCAGGAGAGGTCTTGGCTACAAGGAAACCGCATTATCCATGATGGGTGATTCTGGGCCACTCACCTGGGACTACCGTCAGCACTTTGTCTGAGGGCCTCTCCAGCCCGGCACATTAGCTCTGCAGTCAACTCCGTTAGAGAGAAATACAGTATGTCCGATTGCCAGTCCTCCGCCGGCACTAAAAAGGCCAGAACATGATATGCTTGATTATGGTCAAGCCCTACAGGGGTTGTTTTGTGAAGAAGACTGCCAAAAGAAGCAAGAGGTTCGGCTCATGCAATGGAGACCGAAGAAGCGGCCAGACGATGATCTGCGGAAGGAGGGGAGCTCGCCGATTGTCTTTTCTTGGTCTCCCTCCCGCTTTCAATCTCTCTTCCAGTAATGGGAGTTCTTACCCCGTCTTCCTCCTATCATGATAAATCCATCCTTCGTTGATCCGCCCGAGATTCTATTTGTTCCTTGCGCTTGCGGGCACTGCCCGCCCATTGATCTATCCACTCTATTCACTCCTCCTCCCCCAAATGCCCAACTCCACGAGATGTGGTTCTCATCTTCCGATCCCTTCTTTGACTGCATCTTCCCCGAGCTATTCCCTATGCAGCTCCCGCCTCCTCCATCTTACTGTATAGTCTCTGCTGATCTCCAAAAAAAACGTCAAATTCAAAATGGAGATTTTAGTGGAAGATTATGCTACCCTGTCTCCATCCTCGTCCCAGGGGCATGAGTCCCCTGCCCCTTCCCTTCCACTAGATCTCCTTTCTCCTAGGTTAGGATTAGGGTCTATCGAGTCTAGGGAAGTAGAATTAGTTAGGTCTAAAGAAGTAGGGTCTTGTTCTAGATCATCCAACCCTTCCTCCTCTGAGCCGCGCCCGCTTGCGCATCCTCCCAAATATGTTCCTGATAGGTTCTTGCAAGATCTAGCTCAGCGTTGTCATGCCCTTTTAAAATGTCCGGAATTTGTTGCTACGGCAATTACGATTGAGGATGGAGAAGAAATAGAAGAGGCGTGGGGCGATGATGGACTCGGCGTCTATGAAATCCTAGGTGAAAAAGATCTGGTTAATGAGGACAGCGACGTAGATGACACTGCTGATCTGTACGCACAAGGACTTAAGAAATTCGACGAGCCGTCATCAGCAGTGGATGAACCTACAAAGGAAATCGACTTGGGGACTGAAGAAGATCCAAGGCCTGTCATTATTGCTGCTAATCTCCCTCCACAGGTAGAAGAGGATTTAATCAAAGTTCTAAGAGAGTATAGCGATTCCTTCGCCTGGTCTTATGAGGACATGCCAGGTCTTGACCCCTCTTTAGTGGAACATTGACTCGTGCTTAAACCAGGGGCAACACCTATCAAACAACGGTCAAGAAGATTTCACCCCCACATGGCCTTGAGGATCAAGGAAGAAGTCGACAAGTTATATAAGGCCAGATTCATCAGAGTTGTTCTATATCCTCAGTGGGTGGCAAACATAGTCCCTGTTATCAAGAAGGATGGAAAAGTGCGTATTTGCATCGATTTCAGGGATCTTAACAAAGCCTGTCCTAAGGATGATTTCCCGCTGCCTCATATAGACGTCCTAGTAGACAACACCGCCGGGTATGAAGCTCTATCATTCATGGATGGATATTCGGGCTACAATCAAATCCGTCTCGCTCCCGAAGATCAAGAGAAAACTTCCTTCACCACGCCCTGGGGTACATACTGTTATGTGGTTATGCCGTTCGGTCTGAAGAACGCGGGCTCCACTTATCAAAGGGCGATGATGGCCATCTTCCACGACATGATGCACATCTATATGGAAGCTTACGTGGATGACATTCTGGTGAAGTCAAGAACCAAAGAGGAGCACCCCTCTATTCTGGCTAAAGTATTGCAAAGAGCCAGGGAGTACAAGCTTAAGATGAATCCGAGGAAGTGTGTATTCGGAGTCTCCTCAGGGAAGCTGCTAGGCTTTATAGTGAGCAAACGGGGGATCCAAATTGATCCTAACAAAGCACAGGCCGTCATGGATATGCCCCCGCCTAAGAACATTACGGAACTTCGAGGATTGATCGGTAGGTTGCAATTCATTAGAAGGTTCATATCCCAACATTCTCAAAGGTGCCGTCCATTTTATGAATTGCTTAAGGCGGGGGTTAAGTTTGAATGGAATGAAGATTGTCAAAAGGCCTACGAGGACTTGAAGGAATATCTATCCAACCCCCCGGTTTTGCAACCTCCTGTCCCTGGGAAACCCTTAATCCTATATATCTCGGTCATTGAGGACTCCCTAGGGGCGGTCTTAGCACAAGTGGATGATGAAGGAAAAGAGCGGGCTGTGTATTACCTCTCTCGGTTATTCAATCCAGCAGAGTCCAGATACACCGCTATGGAGAAAACTTGTGCCACCTTAGTGTGGGTAGCTTAGAAGCTTAAACACTATTTTCTTGCCCACCCAGTTAGGTTGATCTCTAGAATGGACCCAATTCGCTATCTCTTAGAAAAGCCCGTCCTTTCTAGTAGAATAGCTCGCTGGCAGAGCTTCCTCTCTCAATTCGACATCACCTTTGTTGTTCAGAAGGCGGTCAAAGGATATGTCATTGCTGAGCACCTCGCTCATCTCCCCATTCCTCATACCGATTCCATCCAGGACGATTTTCCTGATGAGCATCTTTATGTTATCTCTCATCACCCCTTTTGGTCTCTGCACTTCGACGGTGCGCTCAATTCTCAAGGCCGAGAGATCGGTGCTGTTCTGCTTACTCCAGAAGGGGTGACCATTCTCTTTGCTTATCAACTTCGATTTCCTGCTACCAACAACATCGCTGAATATGAGGCTCTCCTGGCCGGATTGAAGCATGCCTATCTCCTAGGCGCGCACTGTTTAAACATTATAGGAGATTCTCAACTCGTCCTACGGCAAGTTCTGACCACTTACCGTACTCGTGACCCCAAGCTCAAGCCTTATCAAGATCTGGTCACGCTCCTTGCCAGGCAATTTCGTAAGCTGATCTATATCCATACTCCCCGTTCTCAGAACATTCTAGCTGATGCTCTGGCATCCCTTGCTTCTTCCCTATCTTTCCCTCTCAGTCGGAGCACTGAGACTATCGTCGTTCAGAGATTGAACGCACCCTCTCTTCAGGACCCTTGGTTCATCAATCTTAGGAAATCTGTAGAGGCAAGAGCTGAGAAGGAAGATCTTAAGGAAGTATCTTTAACAGAGCTAGAAGAGATCTTGGACGAAGAAGAATTGCCTTGGTATCATGAAATCGAGTTATTTTGTAAGGAGGGATGGTTCCTGTGGACGTCGAAAAATGTCGATGATGATCATACGGCATGCACGTCTCGACACTCGAGAGCAAGCCGAAGACGGAAATGCCAAATAAACCTCATGCCTCGCCCGATCAGGATGAGGACTCGCTTGGTGGTCCACTAGCCGATGAGGGAGCCCCCCGGGCGGAAGATACAACCACAACTCTACAGCCGGCCGTGCCGAGAGCCGAATCGAAGAAGAGTCGGGGACTCTGACACAGCCCGACGTGCACCGAAAGTCACGCAGAGTCTGGGACCGAGCCCCAAAGGCTGCGAACGGAACATTGTAGAGGTCATACATAGCAACCAGAACCTTCCGGGAATGTCGACATTCACGTAAAATGGCCGCGACTTCGAGAAGAATCCGTTTAGTGCTTAAAACGGCACGAGGAGGCTTTAAAACGGCGCGCCTTAAAACGGTGCGCCCCCCCTTTAAAACGGCGCGCCCCTTTTTCTTTCTTTGGCTACACGACGCGCTAGAAGGGCCTTCATCTTTGCTTAAAACGGCGCCCCTTTGAATATGGCGCCGTTTTAACCCCTAAACCTATTCTCTGAAGCACTTCTCAGGCGTGCAGTGAAGCCATCCCGTCATCAATGCGGTCCCCTGTTTCCTGCGAACAGCACGTCGACGAACTGCTTAAAATGGCAAAAGGTCTTCTTCGATCCGTTGGGCATCCAAGCATGTTCTTCAAATGGAAACTCTCGAGCCCTGCACCGTCGAATGCTCACTTCGTCCGTCGGCCGCCCATTCTCCTGCAAATGATGAAAGCGGCGTGTCTCGCGATGGATATGCCAGCAGAGGAGGAGGCCATGCCTCTGCCCCCCTCCCGGTCACACTGTAGCCTCGGTGGAGGTGACGTCCACGACAACGTCACTCGACACGGCAAAGGCGTTGCAGGCGAAGCAAGATGGAAAGAAGAAGAAATAAAGAGAAATAAGGGGGGGGGCTCTCACTTCGACAGGGCCACTGACCCCTATAAAAAGCCCACCACAGGGAACTTTGATCGGTTGGAGAAGAGGGACAACTCTTGGAAGCTTGAAAGGCAGAAGCTTTTCTTCTGAGAGAAACCCCTTGAAGCCCGAAGCCTGTGTGAAGAAGAAGAGAGAAAGAGTGGGAGAGAAAGGGGAGGAAGAGTGAGAGCCAGCCGTGTGAGGGTGGGTCGTTGTCTTTCTCCTCTTCCCTTGTATTCTGATCGGTGACGTCCAGCCCCGATGTAGCTCTTCTGTTTAAATGGAAATGAAGCATGGGGCCTTCAACCCCGATCCTCACTTATCTCCCTCATGAAACCCGATTTTGATGCTCGCTCATCCCTTCCCTTTTGCAAGTCCATATGTTTTCGTCAGATCATATATGAATAGATATGTACATATGTATCTGTAGATAGATATATACGTATGCATGCATTCACTTCTCTTTACTGCTATCCCCTGGATCTCCCCTCCACCATGTTCATGTGTCGGCTTCGGCCCTCACGCTGTGTTCGGCCACGATCGGATGACTCCTGGGTCACTGGAATCCCTTGTAGGCTTGCCCTCGAGACCTCCGGCCCCATACGGGAGAAGTCTACATGATCGCAATAACCCATGGGTCAACGGTTTCCCTTGTAGGCTAGCCCTCGGGATCTCCGGCCCCAAATGGGGTAATTTTACTGGTGTCGTTGCTTATGCACACACCGGGATGTTTCGGGGCCGTCGGAGTTCTCTCCGCATGGCGCGCCCCATTTTTTCCCCCGGACCCTTCGGGTCTAGGGGAGGTGCTGCCCGATTTTCATGAGGGTCAAGAAAATACAAGAACACCAAGAATAATGAATAAACGTATCATAGAACTTGCCCACGGGTGAAAGAAAAGAAACACACAGTAAACTCTGTGAACTAAACCCCCTGAACGAACACTTAAGCATCCACGCTAATCCACCTAAATAAACAATTAAAACACTTAAATCCTCTTTCCATAAACATAATCCATCCATAAGATGAACAACTAATCAGTAGACCAACTTACAGTTTAAATAAACAAGAAACAAAGCATAAAAGGGTTGAAATAAAACCTCTTTGAAGCTGTCCCGGCGTGGCCTAATCCGGCGCGGTCACCCCTCACCGCGCCGATTTAACACCATTCTCGTAACCCCATCTCCTTCTTTGGATGCTAAACGGCGCGCCCCCCCTCCATCTCCATTTCCATCTTAAACCGGCGCGCCTCTCCCCTTGAATGGCCCTAATACGGCCCCCCCCCTCCATCTCCTCATGTGAACACCTTAAAACGGCGCACCCCCCATCTCCTTCTGTGAACAGCTTAAAACGGCGTGCCCCCCCATCTCCTTCTGTGAACACCCTAAAATGGCGCACTCATTCCCTCCTCCCTTGCCCTTCGATTCCGGTGCGCCCCTTTACATCTTGACCCGGCGCCCCTTAACCGGCGCGCCCCCCCCTTCGATACCACCTAATCCGGCGTGCTTGAAAGGGGGATAATGATTAATCAAATGGGAGAAAAGAATTAAAGTTAATGAATAAAACTAATCAAAAGTTTCTCCCTCTACTATAATCCAAATTTTGTTCCGGGGGCGCTGCCCCCGGAAACCCCCGCAAGGGGCGCTGCCCCCTTGACCCCCGCGACCTGACCGGGCAGGTCGAACCCCGCGACCTAACCGCGCAGGTCGATCCGTGTGCGAGGGCGCACGTTGTGGATTTTTGGCTTTACACTTAACAACTCGCTCCCCTAGACTGTGCAATGATGCCCCGTGGTATCGGATGTTGACCTCGGGATCCCCGACATGGTCATGATCCGTGCACCTCTTGGGCCGATAGTTCATCAACTTGACCCACTTCTTCCGGGATCCGATCCCGCACCCACATGAAACGTGCCGTACCTACGGTAGATATCCGAATGTCTTTGTTGTTACCTTTGATGCTTCGAATATGGACTCTCGACCGAATACTGGATGGTCCGTCAGTGACTGATATATATATATATATACCGGGATCTAATCCCGCACTTGCATCAAATTTGCCGCACTCGCAGCAAGTATTCGTATGGTTTTGAACGTCGTTTTGCATACCGATGCGGAGGGTTTAAACCATGTCAACCCAACTCGCATGCTTTAATCAAAAAATGATCTTTAGGTCATCTGGCCCCTTTTCTTGGCGATTAATCAGAGGTCTTCCCCTCTCTGAGGGGATGTAATTAACGTCGCGGCCTTTATGGCGCGGCGGGTCTCCAGTCCCGACCCGATATCCACCATCGTCTGATTGGTCAGATGGAGCGCACCCCGGGCTTCGGACCACTCCAGTCTTGAAGCCCGAACACATTGTCACCTAGGTGACTGGCACGCCCTCGCACTAGATAAACTGATAAACTGATAAAAAGAACACCCCGATATCTCTACACCTCGAAATCCAGTGCGTTCCACAAGTTGGCACGCCCAGTGGGACAGATGGTCTCGAATCGATATAACCACCGATATCCCACGATATTTCCGTCCAACGAAATCCAGTGCGTCCCACAGTTCCCAGAAGGGGCAACTGCTGAGCAACGCAAGTCAATCAGAAGAGCCGCCGTAAGGTATACTATTGTCGCAGGAGAACTGTACAGGCGTGCTACTAATGGGATGCTCATGAGATGTTTAGATGATATTGAAGCTTGGAAGGTGGCTGAAGCAGCCCATTCTAGTGAGTGTGGGGGTCATGTCAATGGCCAGGCTCTAGCGAAGAAAATCCTGAGGCAGGGCTACTATTGGCCCACTCTAGAGGAAGATTGCTCCCTCTATGTCCGGAGGTGTCTTAAGTGCCAACTCCATGCTGATAAAATTCATTCTCCAGCTTCGTCTCTCCATCCTATGACCGCTCCTTGGCCATTCTCTATGTGGGCCTTTGACGTTGTCGACCCGCTCGGTGATCCTAATTCCCAGATCAAGCAAAAATCCTTTATCCTTACCGCCACTGAGTACTTCACCAAGTGGGCTGAAGCCGAGGCGTATGCAGAGATCAAAGCTACAACGGTGTGCCGCTTTATTGTGAAGAATATCATCTCATGATTCGGAGTACCAAGCAGCATCATCACCGACAACGGACCCTAGTTCGTTTCTCAAGAGCTAAAGGACCTATGTAAGAAGTTCAATATTGCATTGCATCATTCATCTCCATATTATCCTCAAGGTAACGGCCAAGCCGAGGCCACTAATAAAACCCTTCTTAAAATCATCAAGAAAACATGTGAAGCTCATAAGTTTTCTGATTGGCCAGAAAGATTAGTGGAAGCTCTGTGGGCTTACCGCACCTCCGTCCGTACCCCTACAGGACAAACTCCCTATTCTCTTACCTATGGGATGGAGGCGGTGCTCCCATATGAGATCCTGATCCCTTCCCTTAGAGTGCAGCTTGATAAGGAACTTAATCTCGATGAACGTCGAGAGGCGTTGCTGGTTCAGTTGGAACTCTTAGATGAGAAGAGGATGAATGCGGCCGATCATGTATCCGTTTATTAAAAGAGGGTTTCGCGTTATTTTCAAAAGAAGGTAATCGAACGTAAATTTCAAAAAGGTGATATGATTTTGAAGCGAAAATTCATTCCGTCTGCAGGTCCTAGGTCTAAATTACAACCTAATTGGGAAGGGTCGTTTGTCGTAAAAGAAGCTTATCCAGGAAATGCTTATCGTTTAGTAAACGCGGAAGGTGAGGAGCTCTCTCACCCGTGGAATGGGTTGTATCTTAAGAGTTTCTTTCCTTAGGGTCTAACCATGTGCTACCCCGGCAGCAAGATGTTCCTCCTGTCACTAAAGGAGTCCCGAGTAAGGCAATCACACATTACACGACGTCCCTGGTCAGGTTTTCCACGTTGAGAAAGGACAACGTTTCTCCTTGGCCATGCTTTGGGGGGAAAGTCAAGGTCCATGTCCGTTTCTTCCTTCAGCTAAAACCAGGTACAAGAGGTGAATAAAGAGGCGATAACCGATCCAAACACCCTCACGAGAGGAGGTCTCAAATAGGGGCAGTCCTTTATGACCTGACGCCACAGGAACCAAAAGAGACAGCGAAGGGGCAATCTCTGTGACAAAATCAAAAGCATCACCTCAAAGTCAATATAGTATGAATTATGAAATTCAAAGCTCCAGAAAGGCAAAGCAAGAAAAGCTAGGCATGACAAGAGTGGCAGTACAGTTCCCCACGGGACGTTATGAGCCCGGTCGCATGCATGCCTAGGGTGGATTAAGGTTCGATGACGGACTCAAAGCCCCGGCACAACAGACCAAGTCTCTAAAGGGTTGAACGTAAAGAAAATCAAGTCTTAAAAACTTCTATATCTGGCCTAAAGCTTACCCCCGTATTCTGTTTTTTCTTTTAGGACCAAGATTAGTACCCTGGGTATGGCCCTGGCAGAAACACCGTCATGACAATTGGACCTTGGCCAGGGGTCATCACCTTCTCTCACACCCACCCCCGGGCTCGATATCAACAAGGAAGGGCTCACGCTGCTGGGGAAGCACTGGTTTTCCCAAAATCCAAAAAAATTAAATATTTTCAAAATCCAAAAAAAAATTAATATCTCCCAAAATCCAAACAAATTTAATATTTTCCAAAACCCAAAAAAATTGAAATATTTCCAAAATCCAAAAACATCAAATATTTTCAAAACCCAAACAAATCAAATATTTTCAAAGTCTCACAAAAATCAGATATTCTCCAAAACCCCCGAAAAACACCATCATATGCATTTGCATGCATTGCATTATTTCTATTATGTTTTCCACCTATATTAACAAGGCTCCACCCCTTGACCAAATATTGAGAAACGCTCATTATCTAACTTGCTTCAAGGCAAGGGGTTGAGTCTAAGAGTAGATCTAACTTGTTTCATGTTTAAAGTGTGCGCAGAACACGGGATCAAGATCAGAGCGAGAAGCTCACAAATTATGCAGATTCAAAGGCTGTAACGCGTCATCACTAGACCGCTACAGTCATCTAACGGTCATATCCCCACCGTCACTCCTCTTCTCGCATAAGCTTTCTTTCTTTCAGGAGCCATCATTCTAACGGCCAGGGTTAGGACCGTTACTTACTCTAATGGCCTGAGTCTGGACCATTACATCCCTCAGAGAACAGGGTTCTTCGTGCTTCCATTCTGACGGCCCATCGTCAGACCGTCGTTTCTTTGTAGCGGCCCAGTGCACATCCGTTACATACTCCAGAGGCTCTGCCTGTTCACATCAGTCCAGACGACCAGGCCACAAATCTCTTGCTCATTCAACTAAGACAATCCCATCTCATTCAATCAGGCTTAATGAAAAATGAATTCACAAGATTCCAACTTTTTTGCATACAACCAACATCTCTCTAAATAAAAAATATATCAAGCTACATTAAGTTTTTCATCTGCAAGAGGGCGGATCTTCCTCAACTCTTTCACGTAACCTCGGTGTGCTTCGTCGTTCTCTTCAACTTCTTTTTGCCACGGGCGCACTTTGCTGATCTCCCACATGGTCAGCGCGTTCCGGATCGCTCTTTCATCCTCCTCGGTCCCCATCTTCCTAGATAGAAGGGGAGGGTAGTGTGATAGTGCAGGAGCTTGGGTTCTTGGTAGTCCAATCTGAAGATGGCACCGGTGTGGGTTGTAGATCGCCATTGTAGTGTTCCCCACTAGCTGGAGGTCCAGGCCTTGGCACCGTGGTATTTTAAGAGGAGTGCTTCGAAGGATTCGTGGTCGCATATTGAACTTGTCTATTGGCAAAGTATTGAAGAAGAGGCGCCATTCATCCCGAGTTTTCTTATCCGCCGTCCTGCATTTAACCTGTGAAGAGTATCCAAATGCCCCTCCAATGAAGAAGAGAGGGTGGCTCCCGAAGATTCGGCTGGCTGAAGTTATGTCTTCCTTTGGTTGGAATTTGACTCTCACTCCCATCCAACACTCAAGGAGTATCATAGAGCCGAACAAAGGTCCTCCTAGGCAAGCTGAACTTAGTCCTTCAAAGAGGTATGAGAGGATCGCTTGAGAGATGGATGTTCCCCGCCACAACCCACTAATAATGCTGAGATTTTTTGTGTCTAAAAGGTGGTCGGTTGTGGTGAAAAGTAAGACTCCGCATAAGCACACCGCCACCGCCTTGGCTATTGCTTCGTGTCTCTCCCACTTGTTCTTGCAATGGGACACTATCCATTGTGCCAAGGGTATCAAATGAATGTGGTGTGGGCTGATCATGGTCCTCACATCCTTCGGATTATGGATAAAATCGCTTAAGATCAAGGACGGGTTAATAGGCTCAACCGTGTAGCAAACCCGGTCTTCATCCCCCACCTTAGTCTTAGGAAGGGCTAGGTAGGTCTCCACCTCTTCTAATAGGACTGTCGCTTCAAAGGAAGGGAAGATGAAGGTATGAGTTTGTGGATGCCATAGTTCTACAAGAGCTGAAATACTTGGCCAATCTAAAGATAATTTCTGGAAGTTTTTGCCTAAGACCAAGAGAGGTTGAAGGTGCCATGCTTTAAGGATTGATGTGACTTCTATAGGGAGTGCCTTTACCATGGGAGCCACCCACTTGAAATTTGAATAGCATCTTGGGCCAGGAAGGGGCTTAAGAAGGAGAAGAAGAGGGAGTCATGAAAGGAATTGAAGTGCAGAAAATTCTGAACTTGGTTGAGTTATTGGGACTTACCACCCTTTGAGCATTAGAGCTTAGGTGCTTGGGAATTGAGGTTAGCCGTTGAAGCTCTCCGTATTCCTTTCTTGCAGCCTTAGGTCCGATGTAGACCTTCTCCTCCATATCCATCACCTCAAAGCTTCTCTTCATCTTGATTTCTGCCTTTAGGGGTGGTTTTTTTCAGCCCTAGAGTAGAGGTTTCAGCAAAGCTACGATTTTTAGTTGAGTTTCCAAGTTTTAAAGGCCTGATTTTGGTTTTAAAAGGATAAGACTTGAGTTAGGAGGCCTTATCTTCAATCTAGATAAGTTCTAGTGGGAGATTAAGTGGATAAATCTCAGGTTTAGGCTCTCACGGCTCAATCCGTCTGGGAACACAACTCAGGCTCCAACGGTCCATCGTGGGACCGTCATTTGTCTCTGACGCGCTAGAATGGGGCCGTCGCATTTCCTGTGGGTTCAAATTCGCCCGATCCTGTTCTGTGGCGTCTGACGGTCCAGTGTTTGACCGTCGTTCTTTCGTAACGCGTGAACCCTGAGCCGTTATACCCTCAGCCGTTCAGCTCCTTGGCTTCGGGGCTAAACATTTTCCGACGGTCTTGGTCAGGACCGTTTCTTCCCCCCGACGCGTCTCCTTTGGGCCGTCACATTTCCTGCTAGTTGCCCTGCAAAACCATCGCTCTGCCATGATCAACGGTCTAGCAGTAGGCCGTTATTTTTCTTTGACGCGCCTTCCGTTGACCGTCACTTTTCCTGTAGCCCCAGCTGCAATTTGACCGCGGTCATGGTTAACGGCCCTTATCTAGCGCGTTATTTGATTATGACGGTCTGAACCTGGACCGTTACATTCTCTGCTGCTGAATTGAGGTTATTTCTTCCTGCCCTTGCCTAGACCTGGCGGTCTTTCACATTTTACACCTCCTTCTCCGCACATTCTCATGCACGACTGTTTTTCATTCCTCCCATACATGCATTCCTACACATGCATTCATACACACATCTCACGCATTCATCATCACATGCAATCCTTCATTTGTGTTTTTGGCATTTCACAAACACACGTTCCTGCACAAAATAACTAAAGACCAAAAATAAATTTCATTTTCCACTCCATTTTTCTATATAAGTCATGTACAAGTGATAACAAAAAAAAAGGCAAAGAAAAAATGTATATCACTCGGCCGGCTTATCTCCCGGGCCGCCATCACTATCTCTGGTACCCTCGGGCTGCCTGGCTGTTGGTCCCATGGCGCTGTGCTCACCCTCTGGCTGTCGTCTCTGGTCCGCCTCCTCGTTCCTCCGATGGCCGGAAGAACTGGTAAGATACCCGCGAACTCCACTGATAGGGGCCACACTCTGTCTCCGGCTGCTCGTACCCGACCTCTTCCCTAGAAGCCGGAGTGCATCCTTCAAAGCCCCAATCGCGCCCTTCATCTCGAAGGTCTGCACTCGGAACTGATTTCGCTCACCTCTTACACGTGCGATGTCAGCCCTGAGTCGCTCCACCTCTCCGTCGTCCGGGCGTCGCGGGGTCTCCGCTCGCAATCTGGCCATCTCCGCTCGTACAAGCTCTGTTTCTGCTCGGGCTCTCTCTGTCTCGGCCCAGCTCCTCTCTATCTCCGCCTGGAGACGCTCTGCCTCCGACCGAGCCTGCCTCGCCTCGGCCACTACTGCGGCTACCTCTCTCGCCTGTAGATTGCATTTCATATAGTTAATCATAAGGCATTTAATTGGCATCATCATGAGCATAAGCATTTTTAGCATCTTACCCGCTCTGCGAGGGTGGCCTCCGCCTCCTCGGCCCGGGTAACCACTCGAACGAACTCGGCATCCTGCTCTGCCCTGCCTCCCGCAGGCTGAGAGGAAGACGATGGGGCATCCGGTCCAGCTCGTTGGGCTCCCTCGGCCCGCTGCATTGTCATGATTAATCTTAGTAAGCATTTCATAAGCATAATCATTTAAGTTTAAGTTTAGAGTCTCACCAGGAGCTCCAGGGCGGTCCGGTACTCGTCCCGCTGCTGGATGGTGGAGTGAAGTAATCCCTCCAGCTCGGCTACCCGTCCTTCAGGGTCTAGCTGCATTTAGAAAGCATGTAAGTCATTTGCATGTAGCATTGCATTTTTTGCATATAAAGAGGTTTAAGGTTTAGAATTGCATACCGGTCGTCGGGTACCTCGGTACACCTGGTCGTCGTAGAGTCGAGCGAAGGCCTTCAGATATGCCTCGTCACTCTCATCTCGCTCCTTCACCGCTCGGCCCCGCCTATTCCAGTCGTGGACGTACTTCACCTTCCGGGCGCACCAATCCACATTGCCACTGATGCCCCTTGCCGACTTGCCTGGGTGGTCATCACTGTGGCGTGGAAAGGTCACCTCAGGCTGGTGTAGTCCCCGAGTCCGCAGGATCAGCCTGTAGTGCAGAGGCTCGATGATGTGGATGCAATGCAGCCATATGTCTCGCCCCCTGTACGACAAGGCCGCCTCTACCCACGGCTGTCCCGTGTAAACCTCGCCACGGTACGGGGTCCATCTCACCTAGAAACATTAGGTCCATTCATCAGCATATAAGTTCATCATGTAGAAGCATTTATAGAAGCATTTAAAAGCATGAAAAGCATCATTTTGAGTTCTGGACTTACCGACGTGTGTGGGTAGGAGTCCAGGTCATCTTGGATCGTCCGGGTCAGTCTGATGATCGACCCTGTGTCCCTCGCTACCATCCATCGCCTCGCGATCGGGACGCGGCCGGGGTGGAGTAGTGTGCCTCTCCCAATGCCCGGGAGATACATGTAGCTCCAGATCTGCATTGTAGAAATCAAGTCAGTCAAATTGCATAGTCATGGCATAAACATTTTTTTTGCATAATATAGAAAGCATTTAAATTGCACTCACCTGTAGAAAAGGCGAGAAGCCGCCCAGCATCGTCTGTCGGTCCGTCGTACTGAGGGACTCGAACAAGAATGCGAGCACTGCTGCTCCCCATGCGTATCTCCGACTCTGTGCAAGTTTTCTATCATCGGAAGCAGTCTGCAGCTGATGACGTCCGCTCGAGTCGCGAAGAGGAGCTTCTCGAATAGCAGCATCAGGAAGCATCTCAGTACTTTATCTCCCTCAGGTCCTGCCTCCGCCGCCACGTAAGGGCGCACCTGGTCTATCACTCTGCCCAGATGCTCCTCGGGTAGCTCTCCTACGGCGATCGCTGCTCCTCTCAACCCCAAGCTCTCCTACAGTACTGATCTCGAGAGTTGAGATGAGGACTGTCCCGGCCTGATCAGATCCAGTCCGAGCAGCTGTTGTGCTATCTCCCGGTAGTCGCCGTACGTCCATCCTGTCACTACAGCTCCGTGGACTCTCAATCCTGTAATCCTCGCTATGTCTTCTAGTGTGGGGATCATGTGGCCCCACGGGAAGATGAAGGCTCTACTGATTGGGTCCCACCTCTCGTGCAATGCATACAGCAAAGGCGTGTCCATCCGAATCACCTCGATGCTGAGCACCTCGGCGAATCCCATCCCGGCCAGTCTCTCCCTCTAGTAGTCGGGCAATGCCTGGTACACTGCCCGGATCTGCAGCCAGAAGATCCGCGTTCTTCTCTTTCCCTACATTCATATAGATCATTGGTTAGTTGATTACATCATAAAATCATTGCATAAACATTTATAAAATGAAAAGAAAACAAAAATTCAGAAATTGAAAACCCTAGAAATAGTTTGGATCTCTGGTAGATGTAACGGCCCTGGGGTGGGGCGTTACTTGGCTCTGACGCACTCAGGGTGGCGCGTCAGGCGTGTGACGGTCGCTGGCAGGACCGTCACATTGTCTGCTATTGGTTTTTTTTCTTTTGCATCCCCGTGATCTCTCACCTTGGCCAAATGGCCTACAATCATTTCTAATGGGTTCGTGGACCCATTTCTACCCTTCAACCCCGCATGCATCCACAAACAAAAACATTAAAAATCAAAAATTGAAATTAGGGCGAGGGGACCTACCTCATGATCCATGCCCCTTCTCCTCTTCTTGGCTGATGCCTTGGGTTCCTCTTCACCCAAGGGGGCTTCTTCTTGGTCCTCCGCAGCCGTGGGAGCTTCCACTTCCTCCCTTGGATCTCTTCTCGACGTTTGTTCTTCTTCCACCGGCGGGATTGCTTCTCATTCTAGCCGGCGGTGGAATCGCCGCATCGCCTTCCTCTTTCCTCTCTCCCTCTTCTGTGGAGGCGACTGGGATGGCTTGTCGCCGGCCATGGTGGTGGTGGGGTTGGAATCGCCGGAGGGTTTCTCGGTTGGAGGTTTTTTGGAGTGTTGAATGAGGGATGAATGGGCCGTGACCGTTCGGGTTTTATTTTTTGAACGCTCAGGAAATGTGGCGGTCTATCGACCGACCGTCACAGCCTTCTGACGCGTCTGTATTCGACCGTTACATGTGTTGGCCCTGTTTTATTAAAGAATGTGAACCGCCTGGTTTATGACAGCCCAGCATTGGTCCGTTATTTCGTGTGACACTCTTACACTAAACCGTTGCCAACTTGCAAGTTTCTTGATGAATTAAATGGTCCAATTGATGTTAAAATGGTTCTATTTTCTTCCATGTTGTTCATTATTGATGCCTCTCACACGTACAAATGGTTATGCCTTAATTCTTATTCATATTTGTTATTGGCTAACCTCTTTCCATGAAGGAATTTATGAACAAAGTCACGCTCTGCCATTCGTCAGGCAGGTAAGTCAGGTATTGTATCTCATTCCCTTATCCCTTTAATGCATTACTATATGTTATTTATGATATATTATCTCGAGAATCGGCTGGTCATTCATGTGTTCCGGGATCTGATGTTCCCCTTAAATAAAAATGATGATGATCTAAGTGCGCATGTTTAATCGTTGGATAGGCCGTTAGGTTGGAAAAATTTGGGGACGATGGTTCTGTCTTGCACGCCGTGGTTGCAGATGGTGTCCTGACCCTGGTTTCTCTAGCTTAGCAATATTATTCTCGAGTATCTTGATATTTTATCTTTCTTTGCATTTATTTTAAAAGATTTCTTTTTCTGTAGCCCAGCATGCATCATACGCATCTTTTGAGCATTCACGTGCTTCATCTGTTCAAGGTAGATCGATGATGGTGAATAGCTATGTTCTTGATCTCGAATGAGGAGAATTATTCCACTCTGAATTAGAAGGTTTCCTTTGATCTCGTCGCTCGATTTGGTTGGCTGAAGATTCCTGTCTAGAGTTTAATCAGTTCTCTTTCCTTTCCATTGCCTCCGGCGGCTAGCCGTGTTTCCTTTCCTTAGTTGTTAGTTCCTCCAGACATGCGTCCTTTGGTTGGCTATTTCCTTGTGATCAATTCAAAGTTTTTCCAGAACATTCCTATCGCTTGTTGGTAAAGAATGGGTGTCGTTTACCTTAACGCCCTCTTTTTGATCCACTCCACTTCACTTCCGGTTCATCTCCATGTTCCATTTTACTTTCGCTTCACCTCCGCTCGCTCCCCTACAAAGAGGACGTTAAGGAGGGGCATCTGTTGACACCCGTTTTATGACCAATAAGTCGGGTCATCTCTTTATTCATTATATATGATGCTCCGTGTTGTTAACTCTTCATCGAGTCTCTTTGTTTAGTTGAAGATCATTTCTTGAGTCTTGACTCCTTGATCGGATGTGGCTCTTTGTGGCATTTCATTTGACTAAAGCTTAGCAAAACCTTCATTCCTTCTTTTTTGAACTCCATTGATAATAACGGTCTGTCCCAGGCGCGTTTCTTCCTTTTAACGGATGGGTCCTGGGCCGTTACTCCTTGAAGAGTCCTGAAGCTTGAGGTCTTGTTCCAAAGCTTATCCTTTGGCCTACGTGTTGAATATAACGGTCTGTCGTACAACCGTTGTTTCATTATGACGCCCCATGCCTTGGCCGTTGCTTTCTTTGCAGAGTCCTATTGTTTTGATCTTCTTCCTGTTGATCTTATCTCTTTGGGATAAGGTTGAAAGTAACGGATGTTCCTTGATGCGTTATTTCACTGTGGCGGTCTGTCGTGCAGTCGTTACTTCCTTCAGAGAGTCCTGGCAGTTCAGGCCTTTTCTCTGCTACTCCGTGGTCGAGATAATAACTTGGATTGACGATATCTCTTCCAAATCTGATCCTCAGGACCTTCTGTTTGATCCTATGGACTCTTGGTGATATTATCTTCAAGGATTTGCTAAGAGTTATCCCTTTATCTTGCTGGATTTTCCTCTGCTCGACCTGAGAGTTTGAGGGTCTATAAATAGAACCCTTGACTTCATGCTCAAAAGGGAGGAAATTCTGGAGTTGCGTCGAAGTGCTGCCGCATTTTAGAGTCACGTTTGATCAAGGAGAAGTGATTCCCACATTCGTTTGCTGCCTGGTGAAGGGAGTATTTGTTCCTCTTGGTTCCAAAGTTCATATTCGCATATTGAATTCCTTTTCCATCTCCATTTCATCATAAGCATTATTTCTCTCCTTTCTCCACGTCTTTCACTAGTTTTCATCATCTAAACTTCCTCCCAATCTTTTAAAATGCCCAGAGGGGTTAAAAAACCAAAACCTCCCGGTATTTCCCTTTCCTTTTGATGATATTGTGTTTATTGAAGAATTGATGCTATATTGTCTAAAGGGCTAATTTGGGTTTGTCTGTTCTTGCTTTCCACGTCTTTGGCAGGTTTACAGGTCCACCAGCACGAGGCTCAAGTCTTCTAGCCGGCTGGAAGAGTTGGAGTTAAAAGGATTCACGCTTTGCTACTTCAGGTTATCTGACGGTCTGGTGCAGGCGCGTCATATTCTTCCAGCGGTCTATCGAGCGACCGTCACTTCCAAGTGACGCACAGGGTTCTGACCGTTACTTTCAGCTGACCTGCAGGTTTCTTTGATCTTTTCTCTCCCGTGGGCGGGTGCTTCATCCACCTATTTCCAAGGTATTTTCAGGTCTTTGGCTTGTTTTTACTTTGGTGGCGATCACATCTTTCTTAAGTATTGGGCATTAGCTTTCTCTTTCGCATCTCACATCTTTTATTTCCTTGCTTGTTCCACCCCTTGCGGTGTGTTTTTATTTACTCCTTGCTCCACGCCCCGGCGTGTGTTTTTCCTTTATTCCTTAGTTTAGTTTGATTAAGATAGCATGCCCATGCTACAACTTGTTTTGGTTGCCTAGGTTCATGATCACATGTTCATAGGTTGAGTGCAGATCTTTGATTATTTGCTTGTCATCTTGCTACATATTATCATTAAGACCCCAAGAAAAAGGAAGATAGAGAAGCAAAATAAAATCAACAGCCATGAATGAATGTATGGACTTAATGTGCTTGTGATAATAATGTACAGACTTTGAGTCATGATGTACCGACTTATCAATGGAGAATGTGCAGACTTTGTGTATGTATACAACAGGATGATGTACAGACTTGCTAGAGCCGAGTGTACAGACTTTGAATGCATGCAAAGGGATGATGTACAGACTTACGAGAAGAGTGTACAGACTTTGAATGCATGCAATGGGATGATGTACAGACTTGCTAGAGCCGAGTGTACAGACTTTGAATTCATGCAAAGGGACGATGTACAGACTTGCGAGAAGAGTGTACAGACTTTGAATGCATGCATGCTACAAGGCGATGTACAGACTTTCTATAATGATGCACAAATGCATATATGAAAGTATGCACATTGAAGAGGGATGCTCAGGCATGCGATGTATAGACTTTGAAGTGAAAGATGTATAGACTTAGTGTGTGTGCGAGACAAATCAATGCATTTACTATGTATATGCATGAAGAGCACTGGCTGTACTGGAAGTGTTGTTCAAGCTCTTGATCTTGAACGTTTGCACTGGAAGTATAATGATCTGAAATGTATGAATATTAACATTATCAAATGCAGGTATAGTTCATTAATGACTACAGAGGTAGACATCATCAAAACCATAAAATTAATCATGTTGCACACATGTTTAACATTCTCCCCCTTTTTGATGATGGCAACTATGAGTCATTCTGAACTATGAGTCATTATAAATTCACATGCATTAGTAATTCACATGGCAACTATGAGTCAAAAATATTCTTAAGAAGAAGAAGAAGAGGATTCTCTCCCTATCCCCTTTTGACAATGACTCACATGGTTATTACCACATCCTTTTTGATGAATGACTCACATAATCTTCTCCCCCTTTGACAACATCAAAAGATCCAGAAAAGAGAACGAGGGACTCACATTAATGACGCACACAAAATGACTTACATGAATCTCTGTTATCTCCTTGTGATATCATTACAAGCAACCATAATATGGAGAAACATGTCACTGCAGGCAACATGCCAGAAGATGATGTGGAAATACATGCCAATGGTTGTACACTTATTATGATTGACAAAATAACCAAAGAGAACAACCAATTGTGGAAAGCCAGTTATAGGACTGATACCAATGAATGATATGGATGTATCGAACATGGTAGTGTCCCGTGACTTGGAAAAGACAATGTAAGTGGGAGAGGTGGAGCCACAGCAGCCTGATTCAATTTCTCAAATAAGAGATGGATAGAGCAGCCAAGGAGCAAATTTTGATTTCAAATTTTATAGATTTTTAGTGGTTTTCTAGTTTTCAGAGTTTTAGATTTTCGATGCAATGCATGGAAATGACAGATGCAAGCTACAATTGTATGAAGTCAAGACATGCATGCCACCTTATTGCATGAAAACATGATGCCAATGATGCAAAGACTTATGCCAAATGCCAATTGATGAGAAAGCAATGTGATATCACTTGACAGAGAACACCAAAGATTTTGGATACGACTTAAAAGGTGTATCAAGATGAACCACTTGTTGGATGATACCACTTGTGTAGTATGGTGATGTAATCATGGCAGCCTAAATGATTTATGTAGACATGGCAAATGAAGGCAAACATCAAGGAGCATCAAGATATGACTTCTTAAGAGAGAATGGAGGTTCTTTAATCTGAAACCAAGTTCATAAATCAGAGTTATGGATTTTTCAGAATTTTCAGTTATAGAACCCAAATGAACCAGCTCTTACATTCAGATTGGTTTAATGCTAATGAGTTCTGGCCTACTCATTAGAATCACATGAAAACATTTGCATGCAAGTTTAATAGTAGTGAACCAGAAATTCATGTCAAAACTAAATTAACCTTCTCTTATCTTACTCATTCAGTTTCATTGGTTCCCTTGAGAGTGACCACGATAAGTATTGAGGCTAAACACTTAGATGACTTGATTTGATTCATGAGTGCTACACATTCAGAGTTTTTCTTTTGAAATCATTTGAAAGATGATTGTTATCATTTTACGAGCAGTCAAGTGTAGCAACCACCTTTTGATGTGAGTGTGCACGTTTACCAGACGCAAGCACCCACAGTTACTCAGTGTAGCTCACGATTTTGCCTCACTTAGAACAGAGATAGCATAGTCACCTCTTGACATATCAAACCTCATTTTCTTTGATGAGGAGATATATTTCTCAGTAACAGTGCCATTGCTCTGCCTTGAGCTTATTTTAAGTGTAGCAACCTTTTTGAAATGAACGGATTCAACAAATGTTTAAAAACAATACTTAGCTGAAGTTTCTCGATCAAGGATGCCTTTGTACTCAAAATAAACTTTCAGATTTAAGATGGCATAACAAGTCAAAACATGAGAAACTAGTTTAAATCTATTAAGCCCGAACACAAACATTTTCAAGACCATCAAACTTCAAGACTCAAGAAATCATTAATGTTAAACCAAAATCATTCATGTTCAAGGCAATCACAAGACTCTATAAAAGAAAATTATTCTTGAAAATTTACTCTGACAAACAACCTCAATAATAGATAGGGAATCCTCCAAGAAGTTCAAGGTACTTTGAATCCAAGTTGAACCACAAAAGGATTAAGCAATATCATGCAGTGGCTTGGTTTAAGAAGAGAGTGTTGCATAACTGGTAGGCAAGAATAGATGAAGAACACTCCCCCTGAGGTTATGCACTGAGCTCAGACTGAGATGGAAGAGATAAAGTCATCAGGTGGATAGAACTGTGGGGTCGACCTGTCAAAGGAGTAAGGTCGACCTATTGAACTGCAAGGCAGAATTTTGACTGGATTTCCATGATGAACAAGCTCCCCCTAAGAAGATGCATTCTATGCCATGATGTCAACAGAATGAAGATGAAACATATACATAAATACTGCAAACAATCAACTCCCCCTTACTATATGGCCTATATGCGACATTGACGCATGGTACGTGGCGGAGGTGAAACCTCACGCATATTGAGTACTTCTAGGCAAGCATAACCTGCCTTTCCATACATCAACATTTGATATACCATGGCCGTGCAAGAGTGAGATGATGTGAAATGATTCAAACTAGATTGATGTTGACACCCCCTAAGTACATGCATGGGTTGGCAATGAATTATGTAGCCTAAGACTTATGTGAATACACAATGCAATGAAGATGCTGCAAAATGATTGTGCATTTTTGTGTCTTCTAAACATGATGTGCATTAAGGTATGTGTGATCACAAGATAATGCAAACACACATAAATGCAACTTGATGATGATGCCAATAGACACCCCCTTTGAACAATGCTAACCTGAATAATGAGTTGAAAATACAGCCATGGTATGCATCATCAAAACCAAAATCTAAGCATTTCATGTGGCTGATAGCAAGACTTATGCAACTCATCATCACATCAACTTCATCAGCATAACAAGTTTTTCATGAATTAAACAGCTGAAATCAAGCATGGTGTGAGCAAGTTATCTAGCTCAAAAGTTCATCTCACACCATGGGGGTTTTGCATTTCAAAGAGTAATTCAGTTTGCAGAATCTAATGACATTGGGCAGACATATGATGCACTATCTACATGTCAAGACTAAACATGCAAGATGACTGAACTTAAAAGGTTTATATACATACCTGTGCCTTGAGCTTTTATTTACCTTATGATCCTTTGTTCAGCTCCAAGGCATCCTGCACCCAAAATTCTCATTTAGAATTTTTAGGTACCCAAGATTGCTTGGGTCCTTGTGGGTTAGCAGCTTTGTCATATTGACTAATGTGGCTCATCTGTTTAAGGAAAATCAGATCATCCTTCTTCATTGTATGACAATCATACATGTCATGACCATTTTTCCCACAGTAAAAATAGCGCACAAAAGATTGAGCATTCTTTTTATGTTCGTGTGCGTGTGCATGTGCATTTTGTTTTTGTGGATGCGCATAGGATTTACCTTTCATGGCATGAAGGTGATGCTTTCCCTTCAAGTACCAGCACTCTTGGACAGTATGGCCAGACTTACCACAATGAGAGCAGCAAGGAGGAAGATTTTTGTTTAAAGCCATGGAGAGTGTCGACCTGCTTGTATGGGAGTGTCGACTCTTCTGACTCCCCATGCAGTTCTATGCAGATATCTGCTGAGTAGGTCCTCTGCCAGTATTGATGTGACGACCCAGAGTTCAGGATACCGATAACATCGATATAACCATACCAAGAACTGGGGAAGCCACCCAAGAGGCTGATGAGGCCCCTGAAGGGTTAGTAGGGTTTTGTCGAGGGGATGCATAACGAATTGCAATTTGGAACGTGCATATTACAATTAAGTAATAAAATTAACACAAGTGTGGAAGCAATTTAAAATAACCAGAGTGATATATATATAAGCTAGTCTAGATGAACAAGAGTACTAGTCCACAAAGGTACAACTACACGGGGCATACCCCGGCAAAAGTACAACAAAGCCTCAAAAAGGTGGCTCGACTACTGCTGGCAGCTAGGCACGGTCTCCGAACCACTCACGAAACACCGGGAGACGGCGGGCGTGGCTCACCTGAAAGAAGAAGGGTGAGTCACAGCCAGACTCAGTAGGGGTCACGCGGATCCCTACCTCGCACTAAACAGGCATACATGCAAAAATAAAGGCAATTAGAGCATGCATTTAAATAAAATAGCAGCCATTGGCATGATTAAACTACACAAGTAAAGCTGTAAACTCTAACCAAGCAGGTATAACAGTTAACACATGCCAATAATAAATAAATGCAAGCGACTGAAACTAAATCTACCAAGTTGAATAAGCCTTCACTAATCCAAGCAGTAGGAAGTAGGACAACCATTGGGAGCAGAAACCAGATGCGTCCACTGACGACTTATACTGCGTCTTAAGCACTTGCAGTCGGTAAAACGACAAGCTGAGCGCGTAAACAGTACCAAACCAAGTGACCAGTCAGAGTGACACTCATCAGTGTCAGTCCACAGCCTCTGACCACGTGTGCACACATTAACTCTCGCCTGAGCCAGGCCCTCTAGCTAGTTTTCTCCCTCGGTAGGATGCTACCGTTGGCGGGGCGCCCACGGCACTAGCTTAAAAATCATGTACGGGAACAATCCCCTCCGCCATCCTTAAGCGGGTCGGTACTCAACAGACCTTAGGGTAACAACAGTGGTTCCATTGTAAGGAAAGAAAGGCTACTCTATTGGGATATAGAAACATGCCATTATATAATACAATAGCTAAACATGGCATATTAAATAGCTCGGGAAGCATTAAAGCATAAGCCGGCATTCTTTTTAAACCAACAGGCATGTGGCGGTCTACCGCCCACGCGCCACAGGTAAGTAACGGTCGTGGGTAGGCGCGTTACATGGGAAGTGACGCGTCTAGACCTGGCTGTTACTACCGCTGCCGAGCCCAATAAATCCAAACAAACGGGAATGTAACGCGCCAGCATACGCGCGTTACATGGCTCTAACGGCCGGCCGACTGGCCGTCAAATCCACCCGAGGCTAATTTTACAACTAACAGATAACACTGCATGAAACAGGGTGTAACGCGCTAGCCTAGGCGCGTTACAGCTATCTGGCGGTCAGCTGATAGGCTGCCAGAAGAACCGCCTCAACTAGTCAACAATAGTCAACGAGTAAATAATGGTCAAAACCTGGCCGTTACACTCAATGTAACGCTCCTTCATTAGGCCGTTACATTTAAGTAACGCGTCCATGTAGGACCGCCAGACGTGTGACGGTTCCTGGAAGGGCCGTCACACCGCCTGGGCCACGGACGGGTTCGGTTTGAAAACTGGTTCCCTCTCGGACGATAGAAATCGTCGGGTAACGGCGATAAAACTTGTTTCCTATCAAACCATACATCCCATACAACAATTTAACATCTAAAACTAGCACATGCATCGCCTATAATCAACCAAACACGATGAACAAGGCTAAAACCCCATAAATAGAAAAATGAACATCATGCATGCTTCGGGGTTCTAATCAAACGAACTAGCTACAGGAAATGATCCTAACGGGTTCAAGAGTCCATCCCCCTACCTCTTGCAAGCCGAAACGGTCGATAATGCCGCATGCACCGAGGTAGGTCCACGGAGCCTTCACACTCCACCTCGCTCCCTCGTTCACCGAACCACGCCGAAATGGGTACCCACGCGTTCCACTCGCCGCGAAGAATCCAACGGCGCCAACCACGCTTCAATCCGACGTCGTCTCGCCCGCGTTCCCTAGGAAGGGGGAGAGGGGAGATCGCGTAAGGAGAGAGAGACTGTGAGGGAGAAGAGATCGACGAGGGGAGAGAGAGGGTGAGGGGGAGAGATATAATAAAAATAAAATTAATATATATAATATAAGCATTATATATAAAAAATCTTATTAATATTACTAACCCTCAATTAACTCCAATTTAATCCGAAAAAATACCAAAAAAATCCCTTAAAATCTAGAAAAATAGCCGAAAATTCCAGAATAATTACTAGACTCAATCCGCTAAGGATCCATTAAGGCACGGGCCTTACAGTCCCTCCCTCCTAATAAAAATTTCGCCCTCGCAATTTACAACAACGGAAAAGGAGGAAACTGAGAAAGGAATTATACCTTACTAGAATAAGAAAGGAAAAAGCTGACGCATCTCATCTTCACGTTCCCAAGTAGACTCATTACAAGAGTGACGCTGCCAAGCAACTCTTACCAGAGGGATAACCTTGTTTCTCAACCGCTGCTCACGATGGTCTTCAATTCTGATAGGAAACTCTGGCGTAGACAAATCAGTAGTCACCTCGGGCCAAACTGAATCATCGAGAACATGAGAAGCATCCGGCACATATTTCCTCAATTGAGATACGTGGAATACATCATGAATAGCTTGCATAGCCGCTGGTAGTTGCAAATGATAAGCTACCGGACCCACAGCTTCAACAATAGGAAACAGGCCAACATATCGCGAACTAAGCTTTCCACGCTTCCCAAACCTGGAAACACCCTTCATCGGAGATACTTTAACAAACACCATATCTCCTGGCTCAAACTATAGTGGACGTCTGCGCTGATCTGCATAACTTTTCTGCCGACTCTGAGCTGTCAACAATCTCTATCTAATCAGATGAACCACATCAAAACATTGCTGCACCATATCCGGTCCTGTCAACAATATGTCCCCAATATCAAACCAGTTCAAGGGAGTACGACAAGGATGACCATATAGTGCTTCATAAGGAGCCATACCAATACTGGAGTGAAAACTATTATTATAAGCAAATTCAACAAGTGGCAAATGCTGACTCCACGAACCTTGCCAGTCAAGGCAACACGATCTCAGCATGTCTTCCAGAGTCTGAATAGTCCTCTCTGACTGTCCATCTGACTGCGGATGATACGCTGAACTGAATGCTAACTCAGTGCCCAAAACTTTCTGGAAACTACGCCAAAAGCTGGAGGTAAAACGTGGATCATGATCTGACACAAGTGAAACAGGAACTCCATGCAGTGGCACGATCTTCTGCACATAAAGCTTGGCCAACCTCTGCACACTCCAGGCAACTTTAATTGGCAACAATCTGGCAGTTTTAGTCAATCTGTCGACAAGCAACCAGATACCATCGAAACCTTGAGAAGTCTGAGGCAAACCCACCACAAAATCTGTAGTAACATGGTCCCATTTCCACATTGGAATTTCTAACGGCTGAAGTAAACCACCCGGCTTTTGATGTTCGGCTTTAACCTGTTGACAAGTCAAGCACTTAGAAACAAATATAGCCACGTCTTTCTTCATACCTGGCCACCAAAACTGCTTCTTCAAATTCTGATACATCTTGGTGACACCTGGGTGAATAGCAAAACGGGAGCCATGGGCTTCACTCAGAATCTCAGATCTTAATGCATCGTCAGCAGGAATATACAATCTATCCTGGAAACTGACAACCAACTTATCATCAAAGTCCACATCATATCTTGATATAACATGGGCCAAGTCAGAATCAGCTTGTTGGGCCTCTTGAATCTGCTGATACAAAGCTGACCCTAAAGTCAAACTAGCACAAACTGCCAACTTCGGATTAGCAGGAAACTCTGCACTGAATGCCTCGCTCGGAAGCCATTTCCACAATTTCCATTCATGCAATAATAAATGATTGACTTGTACCTTCCTGCTCAGAGCATCAGCCATGACATTCATTTTACCCGGCTGATAGGAGAGTGTAAAGTCAAAATCTTTCATGTATTCCATCCATCGGCGCTGCCTGATATTCAGATCTTTCTGGGAGAAAATATACTGTAAACTCTGGTGATCAGTAAAAATCTGAAACTTTTCACCGTACAGATAATGTCTCCAGATCTTTAAGGCAAAAATGACTGCAGCTAGCTCCAGATCATGAGTGGGATAATTTTCTTCATGTTGTTTCAATTGCCGGGATGCATATGCAATAACTTTACCATGTTGCATTAGCACTGCACCCAAACCTACTCGAGAAGCATCTGTACAAACAATAAATCCACCCGAGCCGGACGGCAAAGCCAACACAAGAGAAGAAGTCAATACCCTTTTCAATTCAACAAAGCTAGTCTCACACTGATCTGACCAGACAAAAGGCACATCTTTACGAGTTAGTCTAGTCATCGGTGCTGCAATCTTTGTAAAATCCTGGATGAATCTTCGATAATACCCAGCCAAACCTAAGAAGCTTCGTATCTCTGTCACAGTCCTCGATCTCTGCCAACTCAAAACAGCATCAATCTTTGCAGGGTCCACTGCCACTCCTTTACCAGAAATCACGTGGCCAAGAAAATGAATTTCCCGGAGCCAGAATTCACATTTACTAACTTCGCATAAAGCTCGTGATCCCTTAGAGTCTGCAGTACGATCCTCAAATGCTGCACATGATCTTCATCAGAGGCAGAATAGATCAGAATATCATCAACAAAGATCACCACGAACTGATCAAGAAATGGACGAAAAATACGCTGCATTAGGTCCATGAAAGCTGCTGGGGCATTAGTCAAACCAAACGGCATAACCAGAAATTCAAAATGACCATAACGAGTGTTGAAAGCTGTCTTCTCCACATCAGACTCCCAGATCCGCAATTGAAAGTAGCCAGACCGGAGGTCAATTCGTGAAAAGACAGTAGCAGACTGTAACTGGCCAAACAAATCATCAATCCTGGGAAGCGGATATTTATTCTTGATAGTCACCTGATTCAGCTACCTGTAATCAATACAAAGTCTCAGGCTTCCATCTTTCTTTTTCACAAACAACACTAGAGCACTCCACGAGAAAAACTGGGGCGAATATAGCCTTTTTCCAGCAATTCCAGTAGCTGTGCTCGTAGTTCTTTCAATTCAGCTGGAGCCATTCGGTACGGTGCCTTTGCTAAAGGAGCTGTACCTAGAATCAGTTCAATCACCATTTCTATCTCTCGATCTGGAGGCAAGCCTGGCAACTCGTCAGGAAACACATCAGGGAACTCACAAACAACAGGAATATCGCTAACATCCCGTCGTGGTTTTTCAACAGCAACCACAGAAGCTAAGAATCCCTGGCAACCTGCACTAAGAAACCTGTAGGCTCGAATAGCAGAAATAATCAGACGAGAAGAACGAGATAGAATACCTTGGAAATAAAAATCTGATTTCCCATGTGGCTGAAAATAGACCTTCTTGGATCTGCAGTCAACCACAGCCCCATAATGCTCCAACCAATCCATTCCCGGAATAACATCATAATCTGCCAACTGCAACGCATACAATCTCGCCGGTAACTGATGATCATCAATCATCACAGGAGACTCTTCCAAACATAAAGGTGTAAACATGAAATCTCCAGAAGGCAACTCAACAAATAACTCACAAGACATCTCTGATGTCGGCTCCTCAATACATGCCAAGAAAGCCTCAGAAATAAAAGAGTGAGAAGCACCAGAATCAAGTAAGACACGAGCTGAATGACCATAAAGCATAATCGTACCTTCCACAAGATGGGACGCAACAGCTTCAACTCTAGTCATATGTGAAACCTTGCCTTTCTACTTCTTTAATCCAGCTGAGGATTGCTGAGAAGACGCCGACACTTGAGAATAAAACTGTTGAGCTTGAGGTGCAGGAGGAGGTCTGAATTGCGGCTGCTGAGGTTGAGAAAACTGAGGAACTTGCAACTGTTTCGACCTCAACGGGTAATCTCGAACCACGTGACCCGGCTGGTGTTTGGGACCATTTTTTTTCTATCCGACCGTCTTGTCGTTCTTACCTTGTTTCGTGTATATATGTGTATATGTACATATATACGCGTCTTATTTCACGTATCAATCAGCCATTTGACTAACTGGTAGTCAACTGACCGATTGACGACGCGGACGTGCCAGTCACATGAGTGACGATTTTATTGTGCGCTCATTCTGACCCATGGCGGGCGAATGTGAGGTTCGGTCGGGACTAGCAGTCCGCCATACCATAAAGGTTATGGCGTTAATTACATCCCCCACGAGGAGGGAACACCTTTGATTAATTGCCAAGATAGCGGGCTGTCAAAGCCAGAATAAAGGATACAGAGCATGCGAGTGATCATGCAAGATGCTACGATTGACTACACACGATTTATTAGGGTGGACCCTGGTACATGGCGGAGGACTTAGGCTCGAAGGCCACCTTCACGCGTAACAAGGCTTCCAATCAGGCGTAACCTGACCTTCTGGCAATATTATTTAATATACCAAGGATGCACATATTTAGGCATACATTAATGCGATATGAATGCTTGGACTAAGGCATGACGGCAAGGATTCGAGACATATCGATTCAAGCTTGAACATGCTAATTTTATTCAGTTTATTTGGTCGAGGAGCTTGTGTCCTTCTATGATTAGCATAAGAAATCATCCCATGAGTGGGAAAAGGGTTGGAATGACGCGACGACACGATTCGGAACGAAACTGGTGCAGTGCATGCGAAGAAAGGGGCTAAAACGCTTGAAACTGCGACCTGAGACGTAGGTAAAAGGCTTAAAACGGCGCCAGAACCGTAGGTAAAGGGAAAAACCATGTTAAACAGCGCGGCTGGCTGGGGCGCGCCGGGAAGGGCGCGCCGGTAAGGGCGCGCCGGGAAGGGCGCGCCGTTTTAAGGTGTTATCGCGCCGATTTAGCCCGATTTCGTGGAAACAGGAGTTTCGTTGGTTTATCTATGGATTTATAAAAAGGTTTTGGAGGATTTTGAGAATTTATTGAGTGGATTATTCATCGGATCGGTCCCACGCCATCCAAAGGTCAAATCACAGGCTCGCGCGAGGTTCATACTCGAGCGCGGCGATTGTTCCGAGTTTAGACTCGTTCGAGCCGGAATTTCGGCAGCATCTCCCCATCCCAGAGGATTGTCGGGGAGAAGCGGGGAATGCTCACGTGGCGGAGCAACCCCTAGATGCCGGGTGGTGCAACGGCGGCCGGCAAAAACCCGTACGGAGAGGAAGACCCCGAGGCATGGCCTGCTAGGGGCATCGAGTCCGTGGGCATTGATGAGTGAATGAGGCGACTCGATATGGGAGCGAAAACCCCGAGGGCTAGCCTACGAGGGGCACGTAACCCAAGTCACCGTAACACGCGAATTGGGACGGCCGAGATGGGAGGGAATCCCAGAGGGCTAGCCTACAAGGGGAACGCGACCCACGGCCACCACGAAGTCCATTAAGGACTGTGGATTTTAAACTGTAGGGCTTAGCCCCATTGCTGTACATCCAATGGTCCACAGGGACACTCATCATCGATAGATAAGCCCCTATCAACCGGATGACCGACATGGAAAATTAGAGGAATGTTCCCCTCCCCGGACATCGGAGTGATGCTACAGAGCAGACTCCCTGAGATGCAGAAGCGATGCACAACGCCGTTCGACGGCAAGTGGACAAACGAACTGTTAAGCTTATGTTAGAAACATGAAACCGGCGGGCTAAATGAGTGGATCCTTATACATTATCTGTTTAGCATGGAGACCTGGGAAAGGGGCATGTATATTATGCCTGTAAAATAGCCATCGAGGGCTCGGCACAGAGGCGATCCTCTCTTTCCCTCTGGCCTATGAGGAAGGCATAGGGAAGGTAGAGGGTTTAACCCTTAAGCAGGAGTGGACAGAGATGCACACACACGAGTGTGTCTCCGACCACGAGGCTTGCAGCACGCGCAATGCGGAACTCGATCGTCGCATCGGAATAAAAGAAAACCCCGAGGAGGGGAAATTGATGTAGCCCCTACCGTAGTAGGGCATATAGCGCCGAGGGAAACGGGACGGGAAGGAAATCATTCAGACAGAAAACCCACGGTGCTCTGCATTCGCCATCCGCGGCGCCGACATCGTTACACGGCGCCGTTTCACTTGCTATGAGGAAAAAGGAAAAGGGAACAGGGAAGAGAGGGAGGCGTGGCATCGACCAGAGACTCACATTCCATTCATTCATATGAACGATACAGATAGATAGGTAGAGAATATACATTTCGGCGCCAGGCTATCGCTCGGACGCCGTTTTTGTTAACAGAGGAAACTCATTACAAACGAAGAGAGAGAACAGAGGTCCTGGTGAGGGAGGGAAGGTGAGGCTCATATCATCGCCCCTCCCCTCACTCACTTACATTGCCTCAGAGAAAATCGGAGATGAAACAAAGGGGGTCCTCCGGCGGAAACACGGGAAACCCACCTCGGTAGATAAGGAACAGATGCTCTCCTTCTCCGATTCCGGGAGACTCGGGTGGAGCAGGGTGGCGGCCGCCGAGAGCTCCGACGGAGGCTTCTTCAGACAGAGAGGAAAAACCCTCCGACCCCTCTCTCTGGACCTCTGTCTTCTCTTTCTAATTCTCTTTTTTTTCTTTTCGATTCCGCCTCTTTCTTCTTTTTTTCTTTCTTTCTTCCTGGGTCCCCCTTCTTTTGTCGAAGCCAGGCTATATATATAGCTTCTGTTAATCCGGCGCCCTGGGAAGGGGGGCGCGCCGGATTTGGTGGCGCCGGGAAGAAGTTCCGGATTGGGCTTTTGTGCTCCGGTTTGACGGCACCGGGGAACACACCCCTGTTGCTCTTGCCGCGCCGGTTTGACGGCACCGTTTCAGCTTGTTCTTGGCGTGCTGGGTCCGGTGGGTCCGGAGATGATTCCAGAAGCCCCCGTTGACTATTCCTCTCACCCTGGCCCTTGGAAAACCTTGACGAGGTGTTGACACAGCTCTCGGTACGGCGAGTGGCCTTGATCAGACCTTCGCGTGTGTCTGGTCCGAGCACACGGACGTCCTGCTGGTACAGCCTTCGGCACTGTGACTTATGCTCCTGGTTGAGACGGACTCGTGCTTAAAGCTTCTTTGCAGGATGGTGTTGCATCCTGGATAATTCCGCCTTGAACGGCGCTCAATCGGCCGCTAATGGGCCCACTATGGCGAGAAGCCGAACCCGTGTCGGGTAATCGGGACCCTCTGTTGGCAGAACCCTTGGCCTCTTGTTGTGGGCGGCCAAGGATGTTTTTCCTCCTTAGGAGAGTCATTGGGTAGACCGTCGTCCTTGGTCGGACGACGGATGTGGGATAGCGGCATGACGAGGTCGATGCCGGATCATTGGGCAGGCTTGATCGCGTTGCCGGTTGGTTGTGAGTTCGTTCCGACTCTCCTAAGGTGAAGTCCCTGGTGCTCCCTTCAAGGTGGCTCGAGGCTCTGTCAGCTTGAGGGGTTCTCTGATAAGTTGATCTTCATCCGCTTCTGTGCTTCAGTGGGCCGTATCATTCATCTTTACGGCTTGGTTGCCAAAGGATCATATTTTGAGTGCCAACAAATGCCCCCCAGACGTAGGTGGTACAAGTGAGACAGGAATGCGGCAATGCCTACGAATGAGCTCCCTTTGGTGACGGAAGTTCGAACGGCACTTAACCCCGGCTTCGGACGTTAATCCGGCGAGGCAGGAGGCGTATACGGCGCCGTTTAAAATGGCGTGATCGTTAAAACGGCGCGGCCAAACCGGGCGCGCCTGAGGCTTTTGCAGGTTAAAACGGCGCGGGGTTCCCGGCGCGCAAACCGCTTAAAACGGCGCGCCCCTGGGCGCGCCGTTTTAACAGGGGTGGAGCCCCCTATAAACAGCTCCTTCCTTCATTTTTTCTTCACAAACTCTCATTTGCAAAAAATATTTCTCTCTCCTCCCTTTCTCCTCTTCCCGCGGCGCTGAGTGGCGATTGGGTTCGGGCGATTTCACCGTGTGAGTGAGCGGGTGAGTTGAGCAGTGTTTCATTTGGGTTTTAAACCCGTCTTCCGGGCCCCGGGAGGCTTCTCGTAGGACTTGTCCTCGGAGCTTGATCCCTCGGGTGTCCCATTCGGCCTCGGCTTAGTGCTTATGGCTGCTTTTTGGGGCTGCTCCCTTTGTGGACGGCTTCCGCTTTCTTTTTGGCAAACCCTCGAGCTGAGGAGATGCTTTCGAAATTTTGTCAGAAATATTGTTTTGATCCACTGATTTCTGACTTTTGTTTTGTTCCTTTCTAGGCGTTCCTTTGCAGAGAATATGGCAGCTGGATCATCTTCCTCTGCATCCCGGGTTGCTGTGACCTGGGGGAATGTGCATTCCCTTGATCGGGGGCTCCGACATGTAGCTGTGGTGGCTGAGTCCTCGGACTCGGAGACTGACACTGTCGACACTAGCCGCCTGCTGATTCTTGACGGTAACCAGTTCAGGTATGATCGAGGGGACGACATCAGACGGGACCATCCCAAAGATAAGCACCTGATGACATTCCTGGAGCTCTTCAACCTTGGCGGGAAGCGTGATTTAATTTTGGTCCGCCGAGCTGAAGGAGCCCTATTGGCGGAGCGAGACAGCCTGACTGAGTCAGTCACCTATGGTATGCCCATGTACATCCCCGGGGAGCCCAGGAAATGGGGGGCCGTGCTCGGAGTGCAGGAGTTATCCCCCGAGGCCGGGATGCTGACGAGAGCACCACAGTATACACCAGCTCGCTGGAATGAAACTGCCGGCCGCGTTGACAGGGAGAAGCCCGTATATGGTCTATTCCTCGCACCGCTCATTGGGGATACCGGGACGAGCCTTTTCTTTTGGACTGCTTGGCGGTCCGGTTCAAACATCAGATTTCAGTGGGGTGGTTTGGAGAGCTCAAAGCCACCGATGCTCACGCCTTCAGACCGGGAGCGGTTGAATTTACAGACTTTGTGTTGCGGCAATACGCCCCCATCCTGGTGCACGCCGGAGTTTATCAGAGCGTATACGCTTCCCGGTATAGATACCCGATCTCCCGAGGTCTATGTTGCGGGATGATTGAAGTCTTCTGCCCAGAGTACAACACTTTCTACACTGCAGAAGGTGAGACTTCATTGGATCTATGGAGCCTTTCTCAGCTGAGCGGCCTGCCGATAGATGGAGAGCCGTATGAAGAAGTTTGCTTCCCAGACTGGCTGAAGGACCAGACGGATGGTGAAGGCAGATACTTCACGGGCTTCGCCTACCGTTATCTGATGAAGGCGTACCGCACCCTGCTGCGCCTGACACTTGACTCGCGGGAAGCGCGAAAACCTGGCGAGAAGAGACGCGTGCGGATGGGCACGTGGCTTCAATATTTCTTTGGTGGGGAGCAGCACTATGAGGACTTCCCCACAGTGGTTCCGACAGCGGTGGCGCGGAAGAAGAGGGCTCGACGCCAAGCAACATATCCTGCTATCTCAGGGAGAGCGCGGCAGGCCGGCCCGAATCCCACGGGAGTTGACGCAGTTACACACTGTGCTGCCTACTTGACATATTGGCTTTGTTCATTCGCCCTTCCTCAAGGAGACGAGACGGTGATCAGGCCGGAGGCAATTTACCCTGCCTGTTTGATGGCTTGGGGGACGAAGCTGTCCCTGTGCCCTGTGGCTTTATGCCTCACATATAAAATGTTAGGGGATTTGCACAAGTCGCGCATTCCCAGAAATTCGCGGACAGTTGGTCCCATCCACTTTTTTAATGCCTGGGTCTGCACCCTATTTCCTGAAGCAGCTCCCCGGTCAATGCAGTCAGATCGTCCTTTGTCGCGGATGATCGAATTTGCGAGTGCCGAATCGTCCTCACTGGCGGATCAGCTTTTCGCCATTCGGGGGAAGTTGACTACAGTTCCAATAGATTCCCCTGGCATTCTGCACTTTTGGAGCTTGGCTGCCAGTGCTAGCCCTCTTGTCAACAGGATGCGGCAATGCCGATTATTTGAGACAGAGGAATTTATCCATCAGCTGACCGGGTCGAAGAGCACAAGGCCCATCTTGGAGCCGGAACTGGTCGAGTGGGCGCTGTCTATTCGTCCCAGTGTTCTTGTCTTCAGGAAGAGCGGCTTACTGTGGCTGGAGCCGTACTATCCCTTTCGTTTCAGCCGGAATTTTGGGTATGACCAGCAAATTCCTTCTTCTTCAGCCCGATTCAATCTGCCGAATAGACATCGGGCTGGTCAAACGGCTATGGATGAGGCCCGTGGATGGTGGGACTACTTCCATCGTCGGAGGACGTGTCATTCAGGGTGCCAACCCCGGCCCGTCTGCCCCGAGTGACTCCAGACTTCATCAAGTGGTGGAATGCGCGAACGGGCTTCTATCGGAACTTCCGGAAAGACTGCTGGCATAGCGCCGAGCGTCGTTTCCTAGATTCGCAGCGGGAGCCTGTTTTGGATGTTGATCCAGCCTACTTGAAGAGGCTGAAATCCTGGTCCAACACCGAGGTGATGGCATATGTAGAAGCCAGGAAAGCTGCGAAGGGCAAGTCGTCCCGAGCCGACCCGAAGATGCCAGAGATCCAGAGGGATGATTATATCAAGACTCTCTGGGGGCTGTGCCGGGTTAGCAGTGACCGGATTGCTCTTCAGACAATCCCACTTCCGGTGGAAGAACCTCTTCCTAGTGTGGCAAGCTGGCGCCCAGAAATCGACCGTTTTCATCCCTATCGGACCTTCATCGGGAGGGAAGACAGGCGGGCTGACTTATATTCCAACACCCCCTGGATATTCGCCCTGCTTCATTCCCATGGGCTTTCAATTTCTGATCCACTAGAAGCCATCCGGGACCATCAGCTCCTCATATCTTTTAAGTATGTCGATGGCTGGGGCTTCGACCACTTGAGCTTATATCATCACTTGTCATCCCGTGGCCATGAGGATTTGGCTCAACTGACGGAGAAAAGTGAAACAATCGGTGATGTGTGCTGGCTCATCCACGAGGCGGCTTCTCGGGATAAGACGCCAGCACTGCTTTACTGGCCGCTTAGTCCCCGATACACCGGGCTGCCAGGTAATGCGTGACTTCTTCTTCAGCCCTGCAGCTGCTTCTTCTATATTCAGTGTGCATCTTCTTACTTATGTGTTTTTGCAGCTCGCCTTTCTATGGAAGCGACCCGACACTGTAGGGAGTTGATATCTAAGGCGCAGAAGCCTTCATATTTTAATATTCCAGAGCCGGCTCCGACCACGACACCATTACCCCCTGGGGACTCGCGGAAGCGGACCAGGTCCCAGGTCAGGGAGGCCATCAGTAGGGCCAAGAAAGCCAAGAGGGCAGAGTCCCGTGCTACTCGGGCACGTCGGAGGAAGGCTGCTGAAGAGGAGTCTACGGTTCCCCTTCCTCGGGTTCCGTCATTCTCCAAATTTGAGGTCGCCTGGACGCAAGGGCCCGAGGGCGAAGGTGACTTCTTATTCTTGCATGGCTTATTTGTTTATTTCCCCCGCCCTGGCTGATCATCCTTCCTTTTAGTGGCTGCTGGCACTACCTCCGCCGCTGTTGGGTTGGAGGCGGCAACCGGAGCTGCTGCTGGGGAGAGAGAGGAGGAAGCCCCCTCGGCCTCGGCTGAGGGTGACTTGCCTTCACCGACACCTCATCGAGACATGGAAGGTAATTTGCAGCATGCCTATAGAGCTTAACGGCATGTTGTGGTTTCAGTCGGGTCTTGACTGTTTATTGTCTTTCTATTCCAGTCGATGTTCGACCCACGCTGCTCCCTGAGGTCGGTGCCTCGGCAGGGGTTGTCATCGGAGAGCGAGGGCTTCCGAGGGACCAGCCCTTAGATATTCCGCCAACGGATGCTCCCGAGGCGGAGATCGCTGAGGAGGCTCTGGATAGAGGGCCTCCTCCTAGCAGCCTAGTTCCCGCTCAGGTACTGGAGGTTCGAGAACAAGCAGAAGAGTCATCCTCTTCTGAACAAGTTGATTACGGTGGCGGCTCCGGCGATGACGAGGGGTTCCCGATGGCAGACACCGAGGCTGAGGACGCCGGGGCTTCTTCAGCTTATGAGAGCGACCTGCCAACGTTTAGCCCTCCGAGGCTATTGGGAGCCGAGCACGGGCCATCCTACCCGACTGCAGGAGAAGGGCCAGAATCTTCAGGGGCGACTCTTGGAGGCCTGAATATAGTGCCGGTTGAGGTAGGAAGCATTTTGATTCCCGCCTGCAACACTTCTTTTTATTTCCAAGCCAACTGGCTGATGTACACATATGCAATGCAGGCTGAGGTGGTACCGCCAGCTATAATGATCCGCATACCCCTTCCTGGCGCGGATGTGGGTCAGTCGGCCTTCCCACCAGTTGTGCGGCCCATTGCCCTGCGGCTTCCACGGACCTACGCTGCTGCAGCGACCTCAAGGGAGCCCGGTGCGACTGTTGAGGTTGGCGTCCTGATCGAGGTTGCAGAGACTCAGGCCCTGGTTGCCGGCGAAGAGCCACTACTGAGGCCAAGTGCTCTCCCGGAAATAGAAGCGGGAGAAATTATTGCAGACGAGGCCTGATATCATTAAAGCTTTGTCGGTCATAGAGGACTCTCCCCCTTTAGCGGCCAGTGAGACTGCTCAAGAGGAACAAGCGCCTTTCATTGCCGATACGGCTGTTGTAGCCTCACCCCAAAGGGCGGGCAAAGAAGTTGTCACCATGGAGGCCCCTTTAGCCGCTACCGCTGCAATAATCGGGCCGGGTGTGGGCGTCGTGCAGACTATGCCGTCGACGTCCCTCGGGTGGCCGATGACATTTGGGCCGAGATAGATAGCTGGGTAGACTTTCAGCTCCCCGAGACTTCGCCATTGGGCCTACAATTCTCTGGAGACATGGTGTGGCAGTCTCTGGATAATCAACAGCGGGCCATGTCAGCTTCTCCGGATCTGACTTATGTGCAGCTGAGAAGCTTGGTGGACCACCTCTCCCGGTCGCTATTAGCATTTGGTTGCCCCATGGATGATTGGACTCGCGGGTCGTAATGCTGTTAAAGCACGCCAACAGGCGGGAGTTCCTGAGCCGCGAGGTCTCTGATCAGCTGACGGCTGTGAAGCTGGAGAGGGCAGATTGCCACACTGCTGCTTCTTCTTTGAGGGCTACCGCGGAACAGCTGAGAAACGCTGCCGCAGACATTTCAGAACGCCAGCTGCTCCTCAGGGCACGGGAGGCAGAGCTGCGTGCTGAGCTTGCCGAGGTCGAAGCCGAACTTCAGGAAGGCGAACGTCTCGAAACCCGGTCAAGAGAAGAAGCCGATCTGGCCGAAGGACAACTTGCCTCATTGGGCGAAAGGTTATCAGAGCTGACAGCTACTGAGGCCCGGCTGTAAGAATTGACCCGACACTCTTCACTGGGCCTCTTGGAGTTGGCAGATATCTTCCGGCGTCCCTTGCCGTAACTTCGCTTTCTCTTTTGTTTCTTTCCTTTTGGAAGTTCTGCTCCTTTTTGTCTTAGAGCTTATGTACCCCTGGGGAATGTCCCGGGCAAAAGAATGTGTTCGCCAATTCTTATTAAATGAAAGCATCTCTTTTCGTCGTCTTGGTCACGACTTCTTTTCCTCCCTTCTCTCTTCTGGCTGATCACCCGAACCTGGGGATGCGCGCCAATGACGCAGGAGAGCGCTCACGCCTTCAGGGAAGGGGTGAGGTGTTCGCTCCACCGCGGTGCGGCCGTCCCCGGAACAGGACCTTTGCCAGGGTGGGACATAGGTAGCGTAGGTAGACGCACCTAGCGAACCTTGCTGCTGGTGACGAGAGGTGTGTTATAACCATCGACCTGGGTCGAATATCGTCGCAAAATCATTTTGCTGCTCGATGAGGGTGGAAGGCCCAGGTTAGGGGGTAGCGACCGGTCTTGCCGATGATGACAAGGGTCGAAAAGGGTAGACGATCTTGCCGATGATGACAAAAACTGGATAGGGTAGTGACCGATCTTGCCGATGATGACAAGGGTCGAAAAGGTAGACGGTCTTGCCGATGATGACAAAAACCGGATAGGGTAGCGACCGATCTTGCCGATGATGACAAGGGTCGAAAAGGTAGACGGTCTTGCCGATGATGACAAAAATCGGAAGGGTAGCGACCGATCTCGCCGATGATGACAAGGGTCGAAAAGGTAGACGGTCTTGCCGATGATGACAAAAACGGATAGGGTAGCGACCGATCTTGCCGATGATGACAAGGGTCGAAAAGGTAGACGGTCTTGCCGATGGTGACAAAAACCGGAAAGGGTAGCGACCGATCTTGCCGATGATGACAAGGGTCGAAAAGGTAGACGGTCTTGCCGATGATGACAAAAATCGGAAGGGTAGCGACCGATCTTGCCGATGATGACAAGGGTCGAAAGGGTAGACGGTCTTGCCGATGATGACAAAAACTGGGTAGGGTAGCGACCGATCTTGCCGATGATGACAAGGGTCAAAAAGGTAGACGGTCTTACCGATGATGACAAAAACCGGAAGGGTAGCGACCGATCTTACTGATGATGACAAGGGTCGAAAGGGTAGACGGTCTTGCCGATGATGACAAAAACCAGGTAGGGTAGCGACCGATCTTGCCGATGATGACAAGGGTCGAAAAGGTAGACGGTCTTGCCGATGATGACAAAAACCGGAAGGGTAGCGACCGATCTCGCCGATGATGACAAGGGTCAAAAAGGTAGATGGTCTTGCCGATGGTGACAAAAACCGAGTAAGGGTAGACACTGGACGTGTATAAGTGGGATATCGGATGAAGACCCTCGCCCCGACCTCGTAAATGGCCTTCAGGACGGAGGATGGTTCATCACTATTCATCATTCATTTTTTATTCATATTACTGACCTAAGCGCCCTTTCGGGTTTTCACCGAGGCCAGCCCCCTCTTGCTTTTGCCCGCGCGCCCTTTCGGGTTTTCACGCGGCGGGGTACCCGATTTTGCCTGCGACGCCCTTTCGGATTTTCGCCACAGCTGGGTTATAGCCATTTTTGCACCTGACCTGATATAGGAACAAGTCCGGCGGGGTATCTCTATTTTTAACCCCATTTTTCTTTTCTCTTTTTTTTTTGAATTCGGGATGCGAAAGAACTCGACCGCGAGAATGTTGGCTGGCCTTGTCGATGATGACAAGGCTCGAATCCTGTTTAAGTTCGTCGACACCGGCTAGATGTCGAAGCAAGGGATATGGTTTATTAACAAGGATGTAAGATCCGAGTTATGGGTAAAGATCGACCGGTCTCGCCGATGATGGCGGGGGTCGAATGTGGGTTTATTTACCGGCATGGGTTACTGCCGAAACAAGGATGGGATTGTCAATAGGGACGTAAGGCCCAAGTTGAGGGTAGAGATCGACCGATCTCGCCAATGATGATGAGGGTCGAAGAGGATGTGTTAAAGGATTTCCGGTGGGACTTTGATGATTGTCCCTTTTGGAGTTTTATTGGGTGGAGAATAGGAGAGGAATTTGGAAGTTAACACTTACTGACTTAAGCGCCCTTTTGGTTTTCGCCAAAGCCAGCCCCCTCTTGCTTTTGCCCACGCGCCCTTTCGGGTTTTCACGTGGCGGGGTACCCGATTTTGCCGCAGCGCCCTTTCGGGTTTTCGCCACAGCTGGGTTATAGCCATTTTTGCACTTGACCGATATAGGAGCAAGTCTGGCGGGGTATCTCTTTTTTAACCCCTTTTTCCTTTTTCTTCTTTCTTTTTTTTTTATTCGGAATGCGAGCCGCGAGAGGGTAGCTTGATCAGGGTGAAATGCCGCTAACCAAGGAAAGGTAGCTTGATTAGGGCGGAATGCCACTAACCAAGGAAAGGTAGCTCGGTTAGGACGGAATGCCGCTGACCAAGGAAAGGTAGCTCGATCAGGGCGGAATGCCGCTAACCAAGGGAAGGTAGCTCGATTAGGGCGGAATGCCGCTAATCAAGGAAAGGTAGCTCGGTTAGGGCGGAATGCCGCTGACCAAGGAGAAGGTAGCTCGGTTAGGACGGAATGCCGCTGACCAAGGAAAGGTAGCTCGGTTAAGGCGGAATGCCGCTAACCAAGGAGAAGGTAGCTCGGTTAGGACGGAATGCCGCTGACCAAGGAAAGGTAGCTCGGTTAGGGCGGAATGCCGCTAACCAAGGAAAAGGTAGCTCGGTTAGGGCGGAATGCCGCTAACCAAGGAAAAGATAGCTTGATTAGGGCGGAGTGCCGCTAACCAAGGAAAAGGTAGCTTGATTAGGGCGGAATGCCGCTAACCAAGGAGACGGTAGCTTGATTAGGGCGGAATGCCGCTAACCAAGGAAAGGTGGCTTGATTAGGGCGGAATGCCGCTAACCAAAGAAAGTATCCCGACCGATCACTCGGGGATTATTGGTTGTGCTGCATGATACAGCTTCATATATTTTCCGTTGAGGGGGGAGAACTGGATAACCCCTTTGTGGTCTACCAGGACGTAGGCACCCCCTTCATATACTCGGCGGACAATATACGGCCCGACCCAGTTTTCGACCAGCTTCCCTTTGGGGTTGGAGGCCATCACTTCTTTTCTTTTGACCATCACCAGGTCTCCTTTCTTGAATTCTCGACCCTTGACTAGCTTGTCAAAAGCACGGGCCATGCGAGCTTGGTAGAGCTGGATGTTTTGCTGCGCCCGGAGGCGTTTTCCTTCGAGCTCAATGAGCTCTTCCAATCTTCTTTCTGCATTGGTCTGTTCACCATTGGCTAGTCCGTGCTGGATGGCAACTCGCAATGAAGGAACCTCAAGCTCGATTGGCACCACAGCTTCTGACCCGTAGACAAGGGAGAAGGGGGAACAACCAGTTGGGGTCTTGTAGACAGTACGATAGGCCCAAAGTGCTTCGTACATCCTTTCCTCCCAATCTTTTTTATTAGACTTGACAGTCTTTGCCAGCAACGTGCACAGTGTCTTGTTAAAGGCTTCTGCGAGTCCGTTGGCCTGAGGGTTGTAGGGGGAAGATGTCCTCCAGTCGATTTTGTATTTGTCGGCCAGCCGATAAATCTTCTGATTTCTAAAATGGCTGCCATTGTCAGAGATGATTCGGCTGGGGATCCCGAACCGAAATATTACATTCTGCCGGAAGAATCTTGCAACTAGTTCTCCCGTCACATCTCTTAGTGCTACTGCTTCTGCCCATCTGGAGAAGTAGTCTGTAGCTGCTAAGATGTATTTGCACCCTGATGAAGATGCTGGCAGTGGCCCACGTCCGTGCCCCACTGAGCAAATGGCCAGCTCGGCAGGGTGGGATGCAGTGGCACTGGAGGTCTCCTTGCCACATTAGCATGTTCTTGACATTTCTGACAAGCTTTGGCGAACTTGCAGCAATCATCAAATATAGTGGGCCAATAGTAACCCAGCTTCTTTATCTCAATTTTCATTTTCGGGCCAGCCTGGTGTGCTCCAGCTGATCCTGCATGGACTTCCTGCATCACCTGTCCTGCTTCTGCTGAAGACAAGCAACGGAGTAGGACTTTCCTTCGGGCATCTGCCATAATTCGGAACAAGGTCCCGCTTCTCATCTCGTAAGAATCCTTGATCCTCAGGAGCTTCATTCTCTGTTCCTTTTCTTTTGGAAGTTGCTGGTGTTGAAACCAGCGCAGGAGATGCTCTCGCCAATCGGGCTGCTGAACCCCTTCGATGACTGCTACTTCCATTTCTTGTTCATCGGTCAGGACCTCTGTCACGCTGGGGACCTGTCGGCGGTTGATCACTGTTACATTCAGGCTTGTGTCTGGCGAGACTGCCAACGAACTAGCCAGCTTAGCGAGGGCATCCGCCTGAGCATTCCGGCCTCGGTGATGTGCTTGATGCTGATGAAGTAAAATCTTGACATCAGGCGAGTTGCCAACTGGTGATAGGGGAGGAGCTCTTGCTTTCGCACCTCGAACTCTCCTTCCAGCTGTCTTACAACTAGCATGGAGTCTCCGAATGCTTCCAGCATCTGAATTCCCATGGACAGAGCAATTTGCAACCCGATTACCAGGGCTTCATATTCTGCTTCATTGTTTGTGCATTGCTTGTTTATGGAACAGGATGTATATACCACTTCTCCTTCTGGGGATTTCAGGACTATGCCTGCTCCTGCTCTGACCCTGGCTGACCCGGTGGCAGAGGTGTCAATTCTGGAAGCGCCATCAAAGTATAGTTGCCATAAGGAGAGCTGTACTTGCACGGCTTCTAGGGTTTCATCTTCAGGAAGCTCCGGCTCCAACGGGCAATCCCCGGGCACTGGGTGCTCAGCGAAGAAGTCTGCAATAGCTTGGCCCTTGACGGCCTTGCGCGGCACGTAGGAGATAGCAAACTCCATAAGGATTACCGCCCATTTGCCCAGGCGGCCTTTGAGGGCCGGTTGAGACATAATGTACTTCAGGGGATCCTCTTTGGATACCAAGCTGATTTCATGCGACAACATATAGTGTCGGAGCTTTTTAACTGCGAAGACCAGCGCCAGACAGATCTTCTCAATATAAGTATATTTCTCTTCAGTTCTGACCAGTCTCCGACTGAGGTAATAGAGGGCTTGTTCTTTCCCTTCTTCATTATTCTGGGCCAGCATTGCCCCCAGAGAATTGTGTGTAGCTGCTATATACAGTATCAATGGTCGCCCTTTCACCGGTGCGCCCAACACTGGAGGGGTTTTCAGGTAGTCTTTTAGCTTGTCGAAGGCTGCCTGGCAATCTTCATCCCAATAAAAGGGGACATCTTTCATCATCAACTTGTGAAAAGGCTGACACCGCCCTGACAAATTGGAAATGAAACGCCGGATATAAGCCAAACGGCCCTGTAGTGATCTCAGCTCGGAGATGTTCCTTGGCGGAGGTAACCCCTGAATCGCCTTGATCTTTGCGGGGTCTATCTCGATTCCCCGATATCGGACGATGAAGCCCAAGAATTTTCCGCTCGACACTCCGAACGCACATTTCATAGGATTCATTTTTAGCTCGTGCTGCCTCAGCCTCTGAAAAACAATCCGGAGGTCTTGCAGATGATCTTCTTTTCTTCTGGTTTTGACCACCAGGTCATCTATGTAGCACTCTACCTTGTGGTAGAGCAATTCATCAAAGATTTTGGTCATTGCGCGCTGATAGGTTGCGCCCGCGTTCTTTAGTCCGAACGGCATTCTCTTGTAATGATAAATGCCTTTAGGAGTTCAGAAAGCAGTATGGACTCGGTCATGCTCCGCAATCCAAATCTGATTGTAGCCGGAAGACCCATCCATGAATGACAGGGCTTCATGGCCGGTTGTAGCATCAATCATGACCTCGGTTATTGGCACCGGGAAGTCATCTTTGGGGCAGGCTTTATTTAGATCTCGGAAGTCGACACATATCCGGATCTGCCCATTCTTCTTCTTTCACGGGGACGATATTCGCCAGCCATGTAGTGTACTGGTTTTCTTCGACGAATCCCACGTCAATGAGCTTGTCGACTTCAGCACAAATTTGGGTGATGAGCTCTGGCCTCATGCGCCGCGGTGGTTGCTTCACCGGCTCGGCTTCAGGGTTGATTGCCAGTTCATGTTGTGAGACAGCGGGGCTTAGACCTGGCATCTCTTTATAAGTCCAGGCGAAGCAATCCCGGTATTCTAGCAGTAGTTGAATGTACAGCTCCCGTTCTTCTGGGGACAGTTGGGCACTGAGGAAGGTAGGCCTAGGGTCCTTCTCATTTCCCAGGTTGACTTCTATCAGTTCATCGACTGTGGCTTGGCCTCCATCTTCTATCTCCGGAGGTGCCGGTTGGAGGTCAACGAAGTCTGGAATACCATCTTGAGGGTCGAGCACTTCGACTTCCTCGTCAGACACCGCCAGAGCTTCCTGAGGTTTCTTGATCTCTTGTGCTAGCGGCTGGGTGGATTGTTCTATTAGCAAATCCCTTGCCGTTGCAGCTTCCAAGGATGAAAGAGCAGCCTTGGTGTTTGCAGATGAGATTACAGCCATGACAGGCTGGTGACCGTTCACTGCCAGGCCCAGATAGCATGCTGATTTTGCAGCAGAAGTTGAGGGAGTTTCGCCTTCCGGGACAGTTGTATCTTCCGCATAAGTGGCTTTTTCTTCTCTGGTAGCTGGCTCCCCTTGATTGGAGTTGACCAAGGCCTCCTTGATTGGCAGAAAGGGTGTTGAAGTTGTCATTAGTAGGACCCCTGTAGAGGGAGAGACTCCTACTTCTTGAATGTCTTCGGCTTCGCTGCTGCTAGCCGTATCAAATTCGGCTTGAAAGGCCGCTTCTTCAGGATGAACTTGCTCCCAGCATCGGCAAGGGGCCGAGGTTTCTGCTCCTTGATTTCGGGACTGAGCGAGTTCAAGATATTCAGCTTCCGCCGGATACTCATCAAAGGTTGCCCTCAGAGGGCTATCTTCAGTAGGATAGAAGGCGGAGATAGTATCCACCTCGTACCGCCCACTGTAATAATATTCTTCCAGGGTGAAGCCCAACCCTGGATGTTGAGAGACACGTCTCATTTCCTTATCCAGATTTGCAGGATACCACATCTTCTGGAAAACTTCCTTGCATTTTTGAGACTGATCGGGAGGGATGTGTTGCTTTTGAAACATCCTGACCGTTCGATCAGTTGTAAATGCCAGGCCCTGAACAGGAACCCGCAGGTTGGCTAGATCCTCAGGGAGGCTGCAGTCTGTGTCTTCCTGAGTGGGATGCTCCTCAGCTGTATAGAACAAGCTGCTGGGCCCATCTTCCTGTGTCACCTCCCAGGCTTTGAAAGGTTCGACAGTGGGATCGTTGAGGCCGGAGACTGGCTTGGTGAGGCCGGCCGGGACTCCGATGCGGTCGTGTTGTCGATCGACCTATACTTCCTTAGCTTTGGGGTATAATGCTGGGGGTGTCACCCTGCCGACATTTCCAGAAGCCGTGATGTGGGAGACCACCTTCGGCTTGACATATCCGAGCGGCGGTGGTGGATACCAACCGTCACCCGATCTATTCTTCGACGCCCCTGCGGGGGCTTCAGGTTCAGAAACCTTCCGGGGAGACCCCGTATGTAGGTTGGCGTCCGCCAAGTGACATTCAAACACCTCGAATGGGTGGATATCAGCAAATATCCTCTCCTCCTTCCCCTGGAGGCTGTATTTAATGCACTGGTGGAGCGTGGAGGGCACCACCATATTTTCATGCAGCCATGGGCGGCCGAGCAGTGCTTTGTAGGAGGTGCGAGAGTCAATGACATGAAACTGCACCGTTGTAGTGAAATCTGCCAGGGTTAGTGTGAACTCTGCCACTCCCATAGATACTTCACATTTTTGGTTGAAGCCAGCGATACGCATATCCCCGACTTTCTCGAGATGCACATTAAAGTGGTACCTCTCGTATATTCTATATGGCAGGATGTTGACTGCTGCACCAGGATCGACCAGAATCCGGTTCAGTTCTCTCCCGTTCAGGTGCCCTTTCATATATAGCGGCCTGTTGTGACTGGCAGTAGGCAGTAGCATGTCTTCTGGAGAGAAGGTCATACTGGCTTCTGGTATAGCCTCAGCTATGCAGGCTTCAAAATGAGCAGGCGTCTGCAGAGCAGTGATGATCGCCTGTCGAGTTTCTTCACTCAAAGAGAGAATTTCCCAGATCGTAAATCGAGCGGGGAGCTTCTTGAGCAACTTCATTATTCGGCTCCCAGCCCGGACATTGGAGAGCTTCATCTCTTCAGCCCATCTGGGCTTGGGGAGGTTTTGATTTGTGGGTCCAGACGGGCCTGCTTCATCTTCCTCGGACTCGGCACCCTCTTGACTGGCACCGGCTGTCGGATCTTCTTTATCAGCTGCTGTAGGGCAAGCTCCATCTGCATTCGCATCCTCAGTAGATTGTGCTGGCTGCGGGTGAGCGGCCCCGGGTGTAGGGTTAGCATCTTGGCAGGGCTGCTTCCCTTTTGACATCTTCATAAATTCAAGGAATGAAGGGACTACCTTGCCCCCACTCTTGTTGTATAGGCCTGACGGAGGAGGGATTTGGACTCCCTTAACTTCCGGCGGAGGTGTCTTGTAGGGTTGCTCCCCTCTGAACATAATGTTGTGATTGGGTGGTGGCTGGCGCCCCCATTTTCGGCCTGACCGAGTGGCATGCGCAGCAGTTGCGGCCTCGGCCTTGCCTCCCCCAGCATGGGGTGTGAAGTAAATTTCTTCTTCTTCCTCTTCTCCGGGTAGGTTGAAGAGTGCTGACAGGGTATTGCAGGAGACGACCTGTGTTTTATGGGCCCCAGCGGCCTTTCTTTTCTTCTTCTTTTGCTTTTTCTTCTTTTTGGTTTCTGCAGGTGCTTGCCCCCAGAACAGGTTGCTCTCTTGAGGTGGTGCTGCTTCAGCTTCCTCCACCTGTTTGAGCGAGAGTTGTTCCAGCTCTTGCCATGGGACGTGGTCCCGTACTAGCAGAGGTTTCAGTTCGGGCTGCACATATTCATCTAGCCCTTCAATTAAGTGTTGTAGTCGAAGGACTCCAGGATTGGTTTCCTTGATTACTGGCAGCGGAGTTTGTCTCCTCCTGTTAGGTGTATGTATTCTGACAGCTGTAGGTGGAGTGACCCACACGGGTGCTACCACTGGTGGAGCAGGCCGGGATGTAATGCCACGGATGTGCCCCCTCTTTCGGGCGGGATGCCCTCTTCTTCTTGTGCTTCACAGGGATTTGCTGCCACCCCTGTTGTTCTTTCACGGGCTCTAGGAAATGGATTTCATAGGTGCTCCGTGTGCTTGCTTCAGAGATCTCCTCAGGTAATGCCTGGTAGAGGGAGACCATGTTGATTGCTGCCCTCCTGAAAGGGGCTTCATGTGGCTGAGGAGGGTCTACTTTGTACTCTCCCAGCTCTATCTCATTCTTCTTCACCATCCCTTCAATGACGTCTTTGAAAATGTAACAGTCTTCGATTGGATGTCCCAACATCTGGTGGTAGGGGCAGAATCTTGGACTGTCTTTTCTTTTCAGGTCCTCCGGCCTCCTTGGCTCGGGCAGAGTGACCATGTTGTATTCTGTTACCCAGTCGAACAGGATTCGGGTCTTGTCTTTTGGAAAGGAATAAGCTTTCTTCATTTTGTCCCTCAGCGAAGGACCTTCTTTATCATCTGGAGCTTTCGCAGGTTGCGGGGGAGCCGCTTTCTTGCCTTTCTCCTTTTGTTGTTCGAACGCCTTGATATCAAGCGCATTCGCTTCTTTAGGTGTGGGGCGCCGTTCCGCGGCCTTGCCTTTCTGGGCTGTGCTGGCGGCGGACGCTGGGACAGGCTTGGCTAGAAAAGCCTCCACCTCAGCCACCACATTATTCAGCCGGTCAAACGACCGAATTTCCATACCAATCATCTTTTCCAGGACCTCCCTCCTGAGATTTTGTTTACATATTTGCACAGCGTCCTCCTGATGCGGGGGTCGCTTGCACCTCATTCCGAGGTTCCTCCACCTCTTGATGTAATCAAGGGCTGTCTCATCTGCCCTTTATTTTGTTGAGTAGAGTTCGGCCACTGTGACCTCCCTCTCTGTGACATGGAATCTTTCTCTGAATCTTCTCTGCATATCCGACCAATCACTGATTGACCCGGCCGAGAGGCTAGAGTACCATTCGAATGCGAGCCCCGTCAGCGAGGACCCGAAGAATTTCAGCAGATATGACTCGTCGGTGGCCAGATCACCCATAACGGTCATATAATATGTAATATGCTCTTTAGGGGACCCCTTCCCGTTGAATTTGTCGAATTTGGGCGGCTTGTTGACCCCTGGGGGAAGCCGTTTAGCCGCATGGTGTTGCGGGTAGGGCACCCGATAGGCATCGAATGCGACGTAGTCGCCTTCGCTCTTCTCTGCAAGCTTCAGCTCGATCATCCTTTCCACCATCATCCGGTTCACGACCGTGGGGTCGACTGGCTCCGGATAGAAGTGCACTGGCTGAAGGTATGGGGTGACCAGGGTGGTCGCCTGTGGAGGATGCAGCAGCGGGGGTGTTGGGTGCACCTGAGGGAGCACCGGAGGTAGCAGCGGCTGAGGCTGTAGCGGCCGCTGTTGCGCTGTCGCCATGCTTGGCTCTGATGGCTGGGACAGTGTATAGAGCGGTGGAGGGTCGTCACGACGAACCGCTCCCCGGGATGATTCACCCTGGACTTCGGGTGGTTTAGAAGCTGATGAATGCTCAGTCTTTTCTATCAGCTGTTTCTTCAGAGAATCTATCTCCCGTTGATATTTTTGCAGCAGCATCAGAACTGATGGATCTATAGTGGTGGGGATACCCTCTGTCGTTTCTCCGGACGTACCCTCAGGCAGGATGTCGAGGAGGACGTCGTCTTCTTCTTCCGTCGTCACCACATTAGCGGTCAAGACGGGGGCCTTATCATCCCAGCGGGGATAGACTTGGGGTTGTTTCCCTCTCATGGTCGCCAGAAGCTCTCTTGCCGCTTCTGTTCTGCGGGTAGCTGGCCCGGGCCGTACGGCCAATTGAGCCAGTTCTTGGGAGTCTTTAGGAAGCTCCCCATATCGGCTGGATATACCAGCCATGTTGCAAGTAAAGACCTGCATCCTTCTTCTCTGTCGATGGACCCTCCGTCTGGCTTGTTGCGGAAAGGTCAGTCTCTCGAACACAGAAACTCTTCTTTCTTCTTCCCGCTCGGGGAAGGCTTCACCGGCTTCGATCTCGAAACCGTCGTTGTACCCATTGTCGTCGACTGACGACACCATCATTCTATCTTCCGTATCTTCTTCATCCGCCACTGACGGGAAGTAGTCTTCGTCAGTGGCGACTGTCTGCATTAGTCGCTGCTGACCCAGCGAGGGGTTGCCCAGCCCTCGAAAGTAGTTCCTGATCAGACAGGTTACCTCCTCTTGACCCCGCTCTTGATAGAGTACGGGGGATAGTTGTCGACCTCCAGCAGGAGGGATATAGGCCAGCCGAGCTCTGTCGGTCGGATGTTGGAATCTTCGTCCCGTGACTGGGACGTTGGCTTGGCGGGCAGCAGCCCGAAAACTTCTGCGGTGCGGAGGATCCGCAACCACTTCTTCTTCATTCTTCGGAGACAAGCCCCTTTCTCTTCTCGCTCCCGCCTCATCGTTCATAGGACGGCGGCGGATGGGTGTCAGATGGTAGGCAGGTCGGGTCCGCTTGGGAACCCACACCTGTTTGAACTTTTTCGGCTTGAGTGCCGAGCTTCCTTGGCCATAGGGGCTGGCTTCTTCTCTTTCTGCCCTCCTTCCAGCGAGAGCTTGATAGGTATTGCGGACAGGGATGTTGGGGATGACTCGGTCTGGGGTCACCCGGGCCGTGCGTCCATCAAGGAAGACGCGCATGCCTCCAACAAGCATAGATTTCCCGAACTGTGATAGGGTTCCGGGGATTGCAGCAGCATTCTGGCGGACCTGGCGACGCTGGCGTCCTCCAGGGTGCTTGTTGATGACACTGGGGTGGGTCCCACGTATGACGTGGTGCACCAAGCAGCTAGCGGCCGGGGCCGGGCTTTCAGGCAAGCCTTCGCAGCAGGGAACCTTCAGAGGCTCCATCTTCTCCGTGACTTCCTCGGCAGGTTCTGGGGCTTCGACCTCCAGGATATCGACGAAGGCTAACCCCAAAAAGTTGGGGAAGCCTACAGCGGTAGGGAAGCTGCCGAATTCCATGGGTATCGCCAGGTACCCTTGCGCGTGTCCAGCAACGATCGAATGATCGAAGTCGACGCCAGTTATCCCGTGGATCGTCATCGATCTGCCTGCAAAGACACACAGGGAAATAATCAGTAGCCTTTGAGAGGGCTTCGAAGCCCGAATATCTCGGCAAAGAGATGAAAGGTGACACTGGTCCCACCGGGCGTGCCAGACTTGTTTGCGACGTTTTTTTTTCTATCCGACCGTCTTGTCGTTCTTACCTTGTTTCATGTATATATGTGTATATGTACATATATACGTGTCTTATTTCACGTATCGATCAGCCATTTGACTAACTGGTAGTCAACTGACCGATTGACGACGCAGGCGTGCCAGTCACATGAGTGACGATTTTATTGTGCGCTCATTCTGACCCATGGCGGGCGAATGTGAGGTTCGGTCGGGACCAGCAGTCCGCCATACCATAAAGGTTATGGCGTTAATTACATCCCCCACGAGGAGGGAACACCTTTGATTAATTGTCGAGATAGCGGGTTGTCAAAGTCAGAATAAAGGATACAGAGTATGCGAGTGATCATGCAAGATGCTACGATTGACTACACACGATTTATTAGGGTGGACCCTGGTACATGGCGGAGGACTCAGGCTCGAAGGCCACCTTCACGCGTAACAAGGCTTCTAATCAGGCGTAACCTGACCTTCTGGCAATATTATTTGATATACCAAGAATGCACATATTTAGGCATACATTAATGCGATATGAATGCTTGGACTAAGGCATGACGGCAAGGATTCGAGACATATCTATTCAAGCTTGAAAATGCTAATTTTATTCAATTCATTTGGCCGAGGAGCTTGTGTCCTTCTATGATTAGCATAAGAAATCATCCCATAAGTGGGAAAAGGGTTGGAATGACGCGACGACACGATTCGGAACGAGACCGATGCAGCGCATGCGAAGAAAGGGGCTAAAACGCTTGAAACGGCACCCTGAAATGTAGGTAAAAAGCTTAAAACGGTGCCAGAACCGTAGGTAAAGGGAAAAAACCCTTTTAAAATGGCTCGGCTGGCTGGGGCGCGCCGGGAAGGGCGCGCCGTTTTAAGGTGTTATCGCGCCGATTTAGCCCGATTTCGTGGAAACAGGAGTTTCGTTGGTTTATCTATGGATTTATAAAAAGGTTTTGGAGGATTTTGAGAATTTATTGAGTTGATTATTCATCGGATCGGTCCCACGCCATCCAAAGGTCAAATCACAGGCTCACGCGAGGTTCATACTCGAGCGCGGCGATTGTTCCGAGTTTAGACTCGTTCGAGCCGAAATTTCGGCAGCATCTCCCCATCCCAGAGGATTGTCGGGGAGAAGCGGGGAATGCTCACGTGGCGAAGCAACCCCTAGATGCCGGGTGGCGCAACGGCGGCCGGCAAAAACCCGTACGGAGAGGAAGACCCCGAGGCATGGCCTGCTAGGGGCACCGAGTCCGTGGGCATTGATGAGTGAATGAGGTGACTCGATATGGGAGTGAAAACCCCGAGGGCTGGCCTACTAGGGGCACGCAACCCAAGTCACCGCAACACTCGAATTGGGACGGCCGAGATGGGAGGGAATCCCCGAGGGCTAGCCTACAAGGGGAACGCGACCCACGGCCACCACGAAGTCCATTAAGGACTGTGGATTTTAAACTGTAGGGCTTAGCCCCATTGATGTACATCCAATGGTCCACAGGGACACTCATCATCGATAGATAAGCCCCTATCAACCGGATGACCGACATGGAAGATTAGAGGAATGTTCCCCTCCCCGGACATCGGAGTGCTGCTACAGAGCAGACTCCCTGAGATGCAGAAGTGATGCACAATGCCGTTCGACGGCAAGTGGACAAACGAAATGTTAAGCTTATGTTAGAAACATGAAACCGGCGGGCTAAATGAGTGGATCCTTATACATTATCTGTTTAGCATGGAGACCTGGGAAAGGGGCATGTATATTATGCCTGTAAAATAGCCATCGAGGGCTCGGCACAGAGGCGATCCTCTCTTTCCCTCTGGCCTATGAGGAAGGCATAGGGAAGGTAGAGGGTTTAACCCTTAAGCAGGAGTGGACAGAGATGCACACACACGAGTGTGTCTCCGACCACGAGGCTTGCAGCACGCGCAATGCGGAACTCGATCGTCGCATCGGAATAAAAGAAAACCCCGGGGAGGGGAAATTGATGTAGCCCCTACCGTAGTAGGGCATATAGCGCCGAGGGAAACGGGACGAGAAGGAAATCATTCAGACAGAAAACCCACGGTGCTCTGCATTCACCATCCGCGGTGCCGACATCGTTACACGGCGCCGTTTCACTTGCTATGAGGAAAAAGGAAAAGGGAACAGGGAAGAGAGGGAGACGTGGCATCGACCAGAGACTCACATTCCATTCATTCATATGAACGATACAGATAGATAGGTAGAGAATATACATTCCGGCGCCAGGCTATTGCTCGGACGCCGTTTTTGTTAACAGAGGAAACTCATTACAAACGAAGAGAGAGAACAGAGGACCTGGTGAGGGAGGGAAGGTGAGGCTCATATCATCGCCCCTCCCCTCACTCACTTACATTGCCTCAGAGAAAATCGGAGATGAAACAAAGGGGGTCCGTCGGCGAAAACACGGGAAACCCACCTCGGTAGATAAGGAACAGATGCTCTCCTTCTCCGATTCCGGGAGACTCGGGTGGAGCAGGGTGGCGGCCACCGAGAGCTCTGACGGAGGCTTCTTCAGACAGAGAGGAAAAACCCTCCGACCCCTCTCTCTGGACCTCTGTCTTCTCTTTCTAATTCTCTTTTTTTTCTTTTCGATTCTGTCTCTTTCTTCTTTTTTTCTTTCTTTCTTCCTGGGTCCCCCTTCTTTTGTCGAAGCCAGGCTATATATATAGCTTCTGTTAATCCGGCGCCCTGGGAAGGGGGGCGCGTCGGATTTGGTGGTGCCGAGAAGAAGTCCCGGATTGGGCTTTTGCGCGCCGGTTTGACGGCGCCGGGGAACACACCCCTGTTGCTCTTGCCGCGCCGGTTTGACGGCGCCGTTTCAGCTTGTTCTTGGCGTGCTGGGTCCGGTGGGTCCGGAGATGATTCCAGAAGCCCCCGTTGACTATTCCTCTCGCCCTGGCCCTTGGAAAACCTTGACGAGGTGTTGACACAGCTCTCGGTACGGCGAGTGGCCTTGATCAGACCTTCGCGTGTGTCTGGTCCGAGCACACTGACATCCTGCTGGTACAGCCTTCGGCACTGTGACTTGTGCTCCTGGTTGAGACGGACTCGTGCTTAAAGCTTCTTTGCAGGATGGTGTTGCATCCTGGATAATTCCACCTTGAACGGCGCTCAATCGGCCGCTAATGGGCCCACTATGGCGAGAAGCCGAACCCGTGTCGGGTAATCGGGACCCTCTGTTGGCAGAACCCTTGGCCTCTTGTTGTGGGCGGCCAAGGATCTTTTTCCTTCTTAGGAGAGTCATTGGGTAGACTGTCGTCCTTGGTCGGGTGACGGATGTGGGATAGCGGCATGACGAGGTCGATGCCGGATCATTGGGCAGGCTTGATCGCGTTGTCGGTTGGTTGTGAGTTCGTTCCGACTCTCCTAAGGTGAAGTCCCCGGTGCTCCCTTCAAGGTGGCTCGAGGCTCCGTCAGCTTGAGGGGTTCTCTGATAAGTTGATCTTCATCGGCTTCTGTGCTTCAGTGCGCCGTATCATTCATCTTTGCAGCTTGGTTGCCAAAGGATCATATTTTGAGTGCCAACAGCTGGTCACAACGAAAGCAAACAACAGGCAGAGAGCACGGCTGGCCCTTGTGATTACCACCGCATCTCCGACACGTCCACGGCTGACTGACAGCTGAGCTCTGACGAGTCTAAGAAGATGGCGATATCGGCTGCTGCACTGAATCTGTACCGGACGACTGCTGGAAAAACTTCTTTTTCTTCTTGAACCTTTTAAACTTGGTCTTGGAAGGAGAAGAAGCACTGCTAACCTCTGGCGCAACGGAGGGAACTCCTGACATGGGCGGTCGGTAAGCCTGCTGAGACCGCAACGCCGGCTGAACTGACCCCGCCTGAGGATACCCACCTGGTCTCGCCATCTCTAGCTCTAGTGCCACTGCTGCCTGGCACGCACCATCTAGATCGGCAACATGACTTGCAATCAGGGGTAACTTCAATTCTGGCCTCAGACCTCGCAAGAATTGATGTGTCTTCAATGCTTCATTAGCCAGCACATGGGGCGCATATTGACCCAATTCCATAAACTTATTCCGATATTGAAGCACAGTCATACTGCCTTGAATCAGCTCCATAAATTGATACATCTTTGCCATTTGTAAGCAGGCAGGAGTATAGGCACGCTCAAAAGCTGCAACGAACTCTGCCCAAGTGATCTGCAGAAGAGGTCTGGAATGAAAAGTAATCTGCCACTCGGCTTTCCACCATGTGATGGCTGTACCCTGGAGTTGAAAAGCAGCAAGCATAACCTTCTCGACTTCAGCACATTCCATCGACAGAAATACGCATTCAAAAGCACCCAACCATTGCCTTGCAACCTCTGGATCAGCTTGACCATCGAAAGCAGGCGGATTGAATAGCAGAAATTCTTTCAAAGCCTTGCCTCGACTACCAGGCACTTCAACCTGAGGAGCAACTACCGGCGCTGGAGGAGCAACAGGAACAGCAGGAACTGCAGGAGGAGGTGCAGAACCACTTTCTTCCCGGGGCGCATCTCTAGGAGCACGAGGAACTCGAGGAGGTCTTCCCCGATGAGGCGGCATAATTACTCTGCCGAACACATAAAACAACAGTAAATATATCAATCACGTAGAAAACACCCTAAGCCAGCAACAGACGACACAGGACTAGCCCTGGACAAGCACAAATTTCAAATCCTTATACAATCCTCAACTCCGCTCTGATACCAACTGTGACGACCCAGAGTTCAGGATACCGATATACCGATAACATCGATATACCGATACCAAGAACTGGGGAAGCCACCCAAGAGGCTGATGAGGCCCCTGAAGGGTTAGTAGGGTTTTGTCGAGAGGATGCATAACGAATTGTAATTTTGAACATGCATATTACAATTAAGTAATAAAATTAACACAAGTGCGGAAGCAATTCAAAATAACCAGAGTGATATATATAAAAGCTAGTCCAGATGAAAAAGAGTACTAGTCCACAAAGGTACAACTACACGGGGCATACCCCGGTAAAAGTACAACAAAAGCCACAAAAAGGTGGCTCGACTACTGCTGGCAGCTAGGCACGGTCTCAGAACCACTCACGAAACACCGGGAGACGGCGAGCGTGGCTCACCTGAAAGAAGAAGGGTGAGTCACAGCCAGACTCAGTAGGGGTCACGCGGATCCCTACCTCGCACTAAACAGGCATACATGCAAAAATAAAGGCAATTAGAGCATGCATTTAAATAAAATAGCAGGCATTGACATGATTAAACTACACAAGTAAAGCTGTAAACTCTAACCAAGCAGGTATAACAGCTAATACATGCCAATAATAAATAAATGCAAGCGACTGAAACTAAATCTACCAAGTAGAATAAGCCTTAACTAATCCAAGCAGTAGGAAGTAGGACAACCAATGGGAGCAGAAACCAGATGCGTCCACTGACGACTTATATTGCATCTCAAGCACTCGCAGTCGGTAAAACGACAAGCTTAGCGCGTAAACAGTACCAAACCAAGTGACCAGTCAGAGTGACACTCATTAGTGTCAGTCCACAGCCTCTGACCACGTGTGCACACACTGACTCTCACCTAAGCCAGGCCCTCTAGCTAGTTTTCTCCCTCGGTAGGACGCTACCGTTGGTGGGGAGCCCACGGCACTAGCTTAAAAACCGTGTACGGGAACAATCCCCTCCGCCATCCTTAAGCGGGTCGGTACTCAACAGATCTTAGGGCAACAACAGTGGTTCCATTGCAAGGAAAGAAAAGCTACTCTATTGGGATATAGAAACATGCCATTATATAATACAATAGCTAAACATGGCATATTAAATAGCTCGGGAAGCATTAAAGCATAAGCCGGCATTCTTTTTAAACCAACAGGCATGTGGCGGTCTACCGCCCACGCGCCACAGGTAAGTAACGGTCGTGGGTAGGCGTGCTACATGGGAAGTGACGCGCCTAGACCTGGTCGTTACTACCGCTGCCGAGCCCAATAAATCCAAACAAATGGGCATGTAACGCGCCAGCCTACGAGCGTTACATGGCTCTGACGGCCGACCGACTGGCCGTCAGATCCACCCGAGGCTAATTTTACAACTAATAGATGAAACTACATGAAACAGGGTGTAACGCGCTAGCCTAGGCACGTTACAGCTATCTGGCGGTCAGCCGATAGGCCGCCAGAAGAACCGCCTCAACTAGTCAACGATAGTCAACGAGTAAATAACGGTCGAAACCTGGCCGTTACACTCAATGTAACGCTCCTTCATTAGGCCGTTACATTTAAGTAACGCGTCCATGTAGGACCGCCAAACGTGTGACGGTTCCTGGAAGGGCCGTCACACCGCCTGGGCCACGGACGGGTTCGATTTGAAAACCGGTTCCCTCCCGGACGATAGAAATCGTCGGGTAACGGCGAGAAAACCTGTTTCTTGTCAAACCATACATCCCATACAACAATTTAACATCTAAAACTAGCACATGCATCGCCTATAATCAACCAAACACGATGAACAAGGCTAAAACCCCATAAATAGAAAAATGAACATCATGCATGCTTCAGGGTTCTAATCAAACGAACTAGCTACAGGAAATGATCCTAGCGGGTTCAAGAGTCCATCCCCCTACCTCTTGCAAGCCGAAAAGGCCGATAACGCCGCATGCACCGAGGTAGGTCCACGGAGCCTTCACACTCCACCTCGCTCCCTCGTTCACCGAACCACACCGAAATGGGTACCCACGCGTTCCACTCGCCGCGAGGAATCCAACAGCGTCAACCACGCTTCAATCCGACGTCGTCTCGCCCACGTTCCCTAGGAAGGGGGAGAGGGGCGATCGCGTGAGGAGAGAGAGAGCGTGAGGGAGAAGAGATCGACGAGGGGAGAGAGAGGGTGAGGGGGAGAGATATAATAAAAATAAAATTAATATATATATAATATAATCATTATATATATATAAATCTTATTAATATTAATAACCCTCAATTAACTCCAATTAAATCCGGAAAAATACCAGAAAAATTCCTAAAAATCCAGAAAAATAGTCAAAAATTTCAGAATAATTACTAGACTCAATCTGCTAAGGATCCATTAAGGCACGGGCCTTACAATTGACATGTTTCTTTTCTTGCCCTTTCACTTGCTCTTCTGCTCTAAGCTCAACATTTCTCAAGATAAAACAATCATGCACAGTGTGACCATGTTTACCACAATAATAACAATGGACATTCATTTTGTGGAAAGTATGATATTTAGCATTGGACATGTTATGGTGCATGTTTGGATGAGCATGCTGAGTTTTACTTTTCTTTAGAGCAGTATGCCCTTTTTGGTGACCACAGGAAGTGGTGGCTTCCGGTGAGCCAGAATCTTGGATTTGGGCAAACATTGACAGGAAATCATTCAAACCTTGAATTTCATTTTCAAGTGAGGAAATGTGCTGTTTAGATTCAACAAGGTCCTCTTCGCATGCTGCCAATTGCTCATTGAGCATGTCATTTACTGCTTTAAGATTTTGATTTTGTTGTTCGACAGGATGCAAAGTTTCAGAGTGATCATCAATGACAGATTTACCTTTTTCATGTGCAACCAGTTTTTCATGTAATTCTTCTTCAACTTTTGCATGTTCAATTTTCTTTTCCAACAACTCTCTATTCTCTTCTTTCAGAGAATCAATCAGTTTTTGTTGCCATTCAAGATCATCATGGAGACCAACATTTATGTTTCTCAAGAATGAACATTTTTCACATGCAAAATTAGCAGAGCATGAAACAGAATTTTTATTTCCTTCAATTAACCTCTCATGATAGATTAGCCCATCGGCCATAGTTTGATCATTAGAGATCGACTTAGGTTGGTTTTTAAGTTTTATTATAATTTCTTCCAACCTAGTGATTTCACCATGAAGATTTTCATTTTCATCCCTTAGACATGCAATGCTTTGTTTATGCGTATCTAGATCAAAAGAGAGAGTGTCGTTGAGCTCTTCAAAAATAGAACACTTTTTACAAATCGAGCTTTCATTTTTGTTAATTTTTTTGAGATCCTTTTTCAGATTTTTATTTTCTATTTTTACCTTTTTGTATTGTGTGATCAACTCATCATAGGCTTCCATAAGCTCCTCAAAAGTGAATTCCTCGGAATCAGAGTTTACCTGTGATGAGGATGTATTACTGGACTGTTCTGCACGGTCGGCCATGAAGCATTATTGTTCTTGTTCCTTCCCTTCATAGATTTTCACCAACTTGTCCAGTACTTGCTTGGCGGTGCTGCAAGAGGACACAAGATGAGTTAGTCTTAGATCAACTGCAGCTGTAATTAAGTTATATGCAAGATGATTATCATTGTGTTTGGTCTCATGTTTGGCTAACCAATCAATTGAATTTGATGGCAGCTCATGAGGACCATTGTATATAAGAGTCCACAATTGTGGATCTATGGAGCTAACATAGATGAACATTCTCCCTACCCATGTAGAAAAATCTGAACCATCATAAATGGGCGGAGAAACCATCGAAGCATGTGTAGCATATGAAGCCATTTAAATAAAATGCACCGGGATCTCTCCCTGCAGATCGTTGGATCTGGGAATGCCAGAGCCTTGCTCTGATACCACTTGTTGGGTCCCGCGAGGTGCAAACGGATCTAGAAGGGGGGTTGAATGGATCTTTTTAAAAGTTTTGGCCTATTTAAAAACTCTTAGCTATCGGAAGCTTGAACCACTCTTATAAAGTGAAAGAATCACTTCAGTACAATGCACGGCGGAATTAAGTAGAGTGGCTCAAATGAAAAGACTTGGATTACAAGCTATTAAACATCCACACTTCTTTAAGCACATTTATGATCATTGAGAGATACAAGCCTTGTAGAGCATGGATCATAAAGCATAACACTAGAGCACTAAATAGCTTGCAACAACCGTGAGTGTGTGTGTGTGTGCTATGTTGATCACTCAGAGTGCATATGTGTGTGAATGAGATAATCAAGTTTAGAAACACACGAACCTGTGAATGGGGGTAGAAGAGATAGAGCAATCGCACACGATGAACAACCCACAACACAGAGATTTTTAAGGTGGTTCGGTTGCAACCCTGCAACCTACGTCCACCCCTCACCAAAACCCGGTGAGGCTTTCCTGCTGACTCACAGCTTGACCGGGGACACGCCCCAAACCACAGAATAAACAAAACCCTCTTTCTGTCTTCCTACACACAAAGCCGGCAGGGACGGCTACACCGCAGATCGGAGAACTCACGATTGCCTTCCTACTAACCACCGGTACGGATGATCTTCAGTTTCAATAGATTGAATGAAATGAAAATAGAACAAGATGAAAATGCTCAAACAAGATATGAAGATATGCTAGAATGAACTAGATCTTGTCTGAGATTGTTGGATCTTGAATCTATTACTTTGATCTTCCTTTGATCCTTTTGAGTTGATGGAGAAGATATAGGATGTAGCTTGATCTTTCCTTTGAATCTCCTTGAGTTGATGAAGAAGAATGTTGGATGTACCTTTGATCTTCCCTTGAGTTGATAAAGAGGTTGAAGGATGCAGCTTTGATCACCTTTGAGAGTCTTGATTGCTTCTCGCTTCCTTGGAGGTTGCTTGCTTCAGATCTATGCTTGAGTCACCTTGGATTGGATGTAGAACTTCTGCACGGAGTACTGTTCACGGCTATAGTACCTCTTCTTCCTTGGAGCTCCTCTAGCCTCTCTTCATCTCTCTTTGCTCCAAATGATCAACTTGGGTTTCTAACCCTCTTGTGTTGGTTTTATATCTCTTTGGATGGTCAATAAACACATCCCAGACCAGATCCACATTTTGTGGGTGATTAGGTGCCTTTTGGATTAAAGAAATCCATGTTGAATGGCCTTTCTCGAAGTGGAAAAAAAAAGTCAACAATGAAGGCTCGGGGCTGGCGGTCGACCTACAGCTTCTGGCGGTCGACCGCTACTAAGAAATGCTGTAGACGGATGGCCCCTGGGATTTTCGGTCGACCTCTACTGGGCTGGCGGTCGACCGCTACTGAAAGACGTGCAGACTGGGAGTCTCTGGCTGGGGCGGTCGACCGCCCCTGTGCTGGCGGTCAACCACCAGCTGGGCAGACCCCGGTTCATCCAGATTGGTCCGTTAATTGCTTTAGCTCCGTCGCTTGAGTCCTTTAGCAGCCCGTTCATGTCTGTGCAATGTACAAACAATGCGCAGACTTGCTATGCCATGAAGCAACCGAATGCACTAACTATGCACAAGAATGTATAAACTATGAATACATGGAACACAATGTATAGACTTGGTAAATTGATGCACGAACACAACAACAAGCAATGTATAGACTTTGCATGAAGGATTGCACAAATGCAGATAGTAAAATATGTACATTGGAAATGGATGCTCAGACATGCCATGAACGAATGTATGGACTTAATGTGCTTGTGACAACAATGTACAGACTTTGAGTCATGATGTACCGACTTATCAACGGAGAATGTGCAGACTTTGTGTATGCATGCAACAGGATGATGTACTGACTTGCTAGAGCCGAGTGTACAGACTTTGAATGCATGCAAAGGGACAATGTACATACTTGCGAGAAGAGTGTACAGACTTTGAATGCATGCAATGGGATGATGTACAGACTTGCTAGAGCCGAGTGTACAGACTTTGAATGCATGCAAAGGGACGATGTACAGACTTGCGAGAAGAGTGTACAGACTTTGAATGCATGCATGCTACAAGGCGATGTACAGACTTTCTATAATGATGCACAAATGCATATATGAAAGTATGCACATTCAAGAGGGATGCTCAGGCATGCGATGTACAGACTTTGAAGTGAAAGATGTATAGATTTAGTGTGTGTGCGAGATAAATCAATGCATTGACTATGTATATGCATGAAGAGCACTGGCTGTACTGGAAGTGTTGTTCAAGCTCTTGATCTTGATCGTTTGCACTGGAAGTATAATGACATGAAATGTATGAATATTAACATTATCAAATGCAGGTATAGTTCATTAATGACTATAGAGGCAGACATCATCAAAACCAAAAAATTAATCATGTTGCACACATGTTCAACAATATGGTGATCTTAGCACTTAGCATGTTATAAAAACGATCTAGTTAGAATACATAGTTTGGATATGGTAATTTTACCCCACTATTACGAAAAGAAAATCATGTGAATTTGGGGACCAAATTCTTTTAAGTGGGGGAGGATGTAAAAACCCAATAATTTAAAATAAGAAATAAAATTTTGAAGTAAATTATACAATTAAATTTTTCATGAAATGATTAATTTACAATGTTATTAAGTGAAATAAAAGTGGATTATTTAATTTACTTGAATTTACTTAAGGTAAAGTAAAAATAAATGCTTTAACCCTTAGATGAATAATAGGAAGCCCAATAAAAGTCCATATAATGGACTAGAATTACAATTGGCCCATTGGATAATTCATAATGGGCTAGATTAATGGATTAAAGGATTTATTAAAGGATACTTAGACCAAAATTCGTAACACATGTTTAATATGGCATTTAAGAGATTATAATAACCACATTTATAGAAGTTTGACTCAAGAATCAACTCTTACCTAACATACAACTTTAGACCAGTCGAAATTATATTATTTTCACACCAATTCACACCAAAAATGGGCTAGATTAAGAAGAGAAATTAAATTTTTCTTCTAAATTCGGACTTAATGGGTTAGGTAAAATTAGGTGAGGAATCTTGACAAAATTGGCCATATTTTGACTATAAATAGAACTCCAATCAACCCACAAACCATCCTTAGAGGCCTAAGCTATGCTAGTTTGAAGATTGAAGGAGATTTGAAGGAAGATTTGGGAGAAATCAAGGGTTTCATCTTATTTACAGATTTTTCTTACCTCTTCCTTAGATCCGTAAAAAGGTAGGTATCTCTCAGACTAAATTCTAATTAAAGTATGCTAGATTGTTCCCTTTTCAATGCTCTTTCCATTGATACCTTATTCATTAAATTTCATTGAGAAATGAGTGAGTTATAGCCATTTTAGTGAAGAAAAATTGGAAATAGCAGAAAAAGTGTTGACCTCCCAGGTCGACACTCGGGATCGAATTTTCTGCCAAAAAAATGAAACGTAGTGGAAAGTGTTGACCTCTCGGGTCGACACTTTTTTCACGACTGAAAAGTGTCGACCTCCCAGGTCGACACATTTTCACGGCCGTTCTGTTTTAAGAACAAAACCGCACACGGGACATAAGGGTCGACACTTTTCCTGGCATAAAAAAAATCGACACTTTTCCTGGCATATAAAAAAAATTATATATATACGTTCATCTGACCAACCACACCATACCACACCCCGGCCTGGCACGACATAAATAAATAAATATACTAAGATTTTCGTATCCATTCAATTCAACTCACAACTCGAGCTCACATCCTATGCAGCTCTCCAATATATAAAGCCATGAAAATGTTCAAAACTTCCAATGTGGGACTAAAGGTTAGTCATTATACAATAGAAATTATAACATTTGGAAATCCACATTAATTATATGTATTTAGTCACCAAAAGTAAGGAAAGGCGATATTAGCATGTTTTAATTCTTACAGCATGTTAAAAATTCTTTTTTTAAGATAAAATTATTTTTTTGCATGTAAAAATCTATTTTTAACCATATTAGTAAATTAATGCATGAAAAATATTTCTAGCATGTTAAAAATAACTTCCAACATAATAAAATTATTTTATACATACTGAGATATAAAAATTATTTTCAGCATGTTAAAATCTATTTAAACTATTTTTTGTATGTTAAACCTAATTTTTCTTATTAAATAATTAGTAAATTGATGCATGAAAATTATTTACAGAAATGATAAAATTTCTACAAGCATGATAAAATTTTTTCCAACATGTTAGAATTATTTTTAGCATGTTAGAACTATTTTTCAGCATATTTAAAACTATTTTCAGCATGATAATTCTATTTTTTTATCAAATAATTAGTAAATAAATGTAGAAAAATTATTTTCACCATGATAAAATTTATGTTGTTATCAGAGAATTTCTGTAATCAGCATGGTAAACTTATCTTTATCATCTTATCAGTAAATTAAAGTGTGAGAATTATTTTAGCATGTTAATATTAATTTTAGCATGTTAAATATTAATTCCCATGTTAAAAATTAAATCCAGCATGAAAAATTTATTTTTATCATCGTATCAGTAAAGTAACGTATGCAAATTATTTTCAGCATGTTAAAATTATTTTCAACAAGTTAGAATTATTTTCGACATAAAAATCTATTTTCATAACGAAATTCTGATTTTTATAATAAAATCACCGTTTTGGCTAAACTAATACATCTTTAATGTACAAAAACTTCATGTAAACATGTCTAAACACTTGTAAATCAAATGCATGCAAGATTAAACTATGGAATTAAATTAATTCTATTAAACTCTACTTACTTGAATTTTCTTCCTAGTTATCGTTCTTTCTTGAATTCCACGACTTAATGCCGTTAAACATGATGCCTTAAAATTATTATTCACTTCACTTGCAACTTCTGAGATTTTTGCCAGATCTGTACTTTTTACAAATGAGCTTATTCTTGAAATTCATTGGCCATATACGTGGAATTGATATAGATAAATGTCAGGGGCTATGGGTCCCAATTAAATGACATTTAAATGCTATTGTATAAATGAGGGGTTTTGATCTGATCCCACGGGCGAGACAAAGTTCAAATATAAACCGGTATTATAATGATCAGGTGCTGGCATTCACCAATACATGGTTTATGACAATTAGGGGCAATCATACAGTCGTGAGAACCCCTAAGTATGTAGTCAAATAGTGATGTTCCATGAGGGGCTATCATATCGTCGTGATCCCCCTTAGTGCATTAGCCAATCCTATTGAGTGTTGGTAGATGTGATTGTTCTACTTCCATATTGTTTAAAGTTCAAGTGATTGCTCTACTTAGATATTGCTTAAAGTTTATCATGAATGTTCTTGAATTATCTTAATGATAGTACCCATCGTCTCATCATGAAAGTTCTTGAAATATCTCTGGAAATGACAATCGTCTTGTCTATGATGGGGACATCACCTCCCATGACCACGTTCACAGCTCGTCTCCTCGCCCCAGTTGCATCTGGCATGGTCTAGTTATTTAATTTTGAGTCCTATGTAATTTTTATTTGAGTCATTTGATGTATTTTCCCTTTTATTTGAGTCATGTTCCTAGGTCTTGTGTTCATTTCCCTAAGTTTGAGTGTCATTAGGTTGTCTAGTTAGCTATTGGGCCCAATTCATTGGGCTTGGCCCAAGGGCTCTCCCCTACCCCCTCGGTTATTTGTCATTGAGTCAATTGTCAGGGACTTTTGTAGAAATGTGGGTTTCCTATATATAGGACCCCATTCCCCCCCATTTCAACTTAATGAATCAATCAATGAAAATGCCATTTGAGATTTCAAACTTAGTTTAGTAGAGTGAATCCAATTGGGTGAGAAGCCCTAGGGTGAGAGATTCCCCACCCCCCCTCTTCTCTCTCTTTCTCTCTCCTCCACTATGGGGTTCGCCCCTTTCTCTCTCTCCTCCTCCTCCCTCCCAACTTCCAACCCCCACCTACCCCATTAAAGGCCCTCCACTTCCCATATCTGCCATTACTCCACCCCCATAGTCCCAAGGTAGAATCTCTCCCATTCCAACACTATCTTCTCTATTCCCACACAATCTTCCCCCATTCCAACACAATCACCCCCTTCCCCACACAATCCCTCAACTTCCAAGGCCATTTCAAATTTGAAATCCCTTCCCTCCAAGCTTTGGCCGCCCCTCCCTCTATCCCCTTTAGCCTAGGTCGCCCCCACCTCCCTCCATTCTTCTCCCCCCCTTGCAATCCCCATCCCCCCTTACCTCCAGCTAAAGCCTGCGCCCTCCCCCTCTTCCTCCATCTCCCCTCCACCATTAGACCCCCTCCACACCTCCCACAACCCCCCCTCTCACCCTTCATCCACCTCCCCTTCACCACATACCCCATTCCCCTTCTTCTTTCTAGGCATTGGAAGCTGTCCCTAGGTTGCTGCTTGCAGTCCAGAAGTTGCAGGTGAACCAGAAACTTTCATCGGCCACCACGACTTCCTCCGGACGAGTTTGAAGACCCAAGAGCCACTGTTGGAAGCGTCTACCGGTCTACTTCGCAACGGCAGTGGTTTCGTATTCTTCCGATCTGTGTGCTATTCAGGAGCTCCGTTCTCCCACGACTGCACATAGCTGTCCCTGCTGAGTACCATAACCGGATTAGAAGCTCTACCACGACGAACCTCGGAGGAATCAGCCCACAAGCTCTTCTACAAAGTTCTTCTCCTTCCTGTCTACTTTCAGAATCAAGAAGCGGAATCCCGTTCGGCATTCGATAGCAGAAGTTATCATTTTTCTCCCTCAGCTTCATTGTTCTACTACCCACAGTCTGCATCAACCAGTCGCCATTGTTCTACATATCCTAGTCTTCTCCGACATCGGTTGGATTCCCCGTCCATTTTGCTGCGAAGAGGACTCATCCACGATTCCAAATACTCTAACGGCGCTTGATTCTGAGGTCGGGAGCTGCCGGGGCGTTTTCTGCAATCTGCTATTAGAAGTCTGCAACTGCAGGTCCGAGAATCTGAAGCTCTGTTCAAACCTCCATCCCGGTCAGCAGCGGCTTCAGAAGAAATTAAAGAAATTATGAGGCATTTCCTTCCCAGCTACGAAGAGTTACCCACTGGTCTTGCCCTCGACAAAATTCCTGATCGAGTTCTGCAGCTTCAACACCATCTGTCAGTCCCCTATTGCAGAGGGCAGACAGATTTGGCATCACCACTTCTATATCGTTTTAGCCCTAGTTTTCCCCACCCCGCTTGGCCGGCTGAAGGCCCCTCCCTGTGCGGAGGTAGTTTTGATTGTAATCCATTAACCCCCATCCCAAGATCCCCCTCCTGCGAGAGGTGTAGTATTGTACTCATTTGGGTAGGTCAAGCTACCCCGGCGCGGCGTGTGGGGATCCACCCGCCTCCCCGCTCGCCCTCGTCTCCGATCGGGACCGGTTTCTTCAAACCGGTCGAGTAAGTGCTCTAAACCCTTGCTCATTGTGCTTGTATTTCAATATTAGTTCTTAGTTCCGCTGGCCATGAGAGGGAGAGCTCGGTCCTCAAGCCCCGTTATCTTGAGTGATCACCGTGGTGAAGAGAGTAACCCGTGCCTTTGGCACTTTGTCGGCCCCATTGAATTGGGCATCCACATCCATTGGGAATCAAACATTGGTGTGACGACCCAGAGTTCAGGATACCGATATACCGATAACATCGGTATACCGACACCAAGAACTGGGGAGGCCACCCAAGAGGCTGATGAGGCCCCTGAAGGGTTAGTGGGGGGTTAGCTGAGGAATATGCATAATTAATTGCGAATTGGGGCGCGCAATACAAATAAGTATTTAAGATTTAAACACAAGTGCGGAAGCAATTTAAAATAACCAGAGTGATATATATAACTAGTCCAGAGTCACAAACACTAGTCCACAGGGCACAACTACGCGGGGCATACCCCGGCAAAAGTACAACACAAGCCTCAAAAAGGCAGCTTGTGCACAGCTGGCAGCTAAGGAACGGTCCCGAAACAGCACGCTAAACTCCGGGAAATGTCGGGCGCGGCTCACCTGAAAGGAGAAGGGTGAGTCACAGCCAGACTCAGTAGGGGTCACGCGGATCCCTACCTCGCACTAAACAAGCGAACATGCATAATTAACAGCAATTAAAGCATGCATTCAAATAAATACACAGGCAATGGCATGAACATCTAATCACAAGAAAGCTGTAAACTCTATCTAAGCAAGTATAACAGCTAACACATGCCGCTACTAATTAAATGCAAGCGATTAAAGCTAAAACTACCAATTAGAATGAGCTGCAACTAGTCCAAGCAACAAGGAAGGACAACCACTGGAGCAGAAACCAGAAGCGTCCACTGACGGCTTACACTGCGTCTCAAGCACTCGCAGTCGACAAGCGACAAGCTAAGCGCGCAAACAGTACCAGACCAAGTGACCAGTCGGAGTGACACCCGTCGGCATCAGTCCACAGTCTCCGACCACGTGTGCACACACTGACTCTAGCCTGAGCCAGGCCCTCTAACTAGTTTTCTCCCTTGGCAGGACGCTACCATTGGCTGGGAGCCCACGGAACTAGCTTACAAACCGTGAATGGGAAATATACCCCTCCGCCATCCTCAAGCGGGTCGATACTCAACAGACCTTAGGGCAACAACAGTGGCTCCATTGCCTGGAAAGAAAAGCTACTCTATTGGCACATAAAACACGCCACAATATAGTAAAACAATACAACTATGGCATGAATATAGAACGGAACGCATAAGCAATGGGCTGGGAATATATTGCAGCCATCAGGGAAGTGGCGGTCAAGGACCCACGCGCCACATGCAAACGACGGTCGGGGGTCGGCGCGTTACTTCAAGAATGACGCTCCAGTCCCCATCCGTCACTCCCTTCAGGGTTCCAGCTCAAGAGGCACCAAGGGCATGTAACGGTAAGGGCCCTGCGCGTTACTTCGAAGCGACGCGTGGGGTCACCGCCGTCACATCCACCCGAGGCTCAAACCACCTATCAGGGTTCTAAATGGTAGCAGGCGAAGTAACGCCCCGGTCTAGGCGCGCCGGACCGAAACGACGGTCGGCCGACTGGCCGCCGGGCGCACCGCCTGACCAAAATCACGGAAAACAGTTGATGAGTAACGGATGGGAGCCCCACTGTTACTCTCCAAGTAACGCACCCCTATTGGGCCGCTATTTGGTAGTGACGCGTCCACCTTGGACCGTCGGGCAAGTGACGGTTCCTGGCAGGACCGTCACTGCACCTGGGTTACGGGCGGGTACGGTTTGTAAACCGAAGCCCTCCCGGACGGCTGAAAACGCCGGGTATCGACGAAAAACCTGATAACCTGTCAAACCACGCATGCTAGACAATAATTTAACATCTAAATCTAGCACATGCAAGGCCTAAAACGCATTAAACTCAAGATTTAGGCTAAAACCCCAAAAATGGAAATATGAACATCATGCATGCTACGGGGTGCTAATCAACAAGCGAGCTAAAGGAAACGATCCTAGCAAGATCGAGGTTCCATCCCCCTACCTTTCGCAAGCCGAAACCGTCGAACGGGCCGCATGCAAGGAGGAATAGCCACGGAGCTTCCACGCTCCACCTCGCTCCCACGATCACCGATCCACGCCGAAGTGGACACCCACGCGCTCTACTCGACGCGAGGAATCCAACGGTGCCAACCTCATCTCAATCCGACGCCGTCTCGACCCCGATCCCTAAGAGAGGAGAGGAGGTGGCCGCACGGAGGAGAGAGAGAGGGAGAGGGTGAAATGAGAGATCGACGGGGGAGAGAGAGAGTGAGGGTGAGAGATATAAAAAAAAATAAAAATAAATAAAATTAATATATATATAATATAATCATTATATATATAAAAATCTTATTAATATTCAATAACCCTCAAACAGCTCCGAACAAATCCGGAAAAATGCCAGACAAATTCCTAAAAATCCAGGAAAATAGCCGGAATTTCCAGAACAATTAATAGAACAAATACCACGAAGGATCCATTAAGACACGGGCCTTACAGTCCCTCCCTCCTTACAGAAATTTCGCCCTCGAAATTTACAATAACCGAAAAGGAGGAAACTGAGAAAGGACTTATACCTCACTGGAACAAGAAAGGAAAAAGCTGACGCATCTCATCTTCACGCTCCCAAGTAGACTCGTTACCAGAGTGACGCTGCCAAGCAACCCTTACCAGAGGAATAACCTTATTTCTCAACCGCTGCTCACGACGGTCTTCAATTCGGATAGGAAACTCTGGCGTGGACAAATCAGCAGTCACCTCGGGCCACACTGAATCATCGAGAACATGAGAAGCATCAGACACATATTTCCTCAACTGAGACACGTGGAACACATTATGAATAGCTTGCATGGCCGCCGGCAGTTGCAAACGATAAGCCACTGAACCAATAGCTTCAACAATCAGAAAAGGGCCAACATACCGCGGACTAAGCTTTCCACGCTTCCCAAACCTGGAAACACCCTTCATTGGAGATATTTTAACAAACACCATATCTCCTGGCTCAAATTGTAGTGGACGTCTGCGCCGATCTGCATAACTTTTCTGTCGACTCTGAGCCGTCAACAATCTCTGTCTGATCAGACGAACCACATCAGAACACTGCTGTACCATGTCCGGTCCTGTCAACAGTCGGTCCCCAACATCAAACCAGTTCAGAGGAGTACGACAAGGACGACCATACAGCGCTTCATAAGGAGCCATGCCAATACTGGAGTGAAAACTGTTATTATAAGCAAACTCAACAAGTGGCAAATGCTGACCCCACGAACCTTGCCAATCAAGGCAACACGATCTCAGCATGTCTTCCAAAGTCTGAATAGTTCTCTCTGACTGTCCATCTGACTGTGGATGATACGCTGAACTGAAAGCTAACTCAGTGCCCAAAGCTTTCTGGAAACTACGCCAGAAGCCAGAGGTAAAACGCGGGTCACGATCTGACACAAGTGAAACAGGAATTCCATGCAATGGCACGATCTTCTGCACATAGAGCTCGGCCAATCTCTGCACACTCCAAGTGACTTTAATTGGCAACAATCTGGCGGTTTTCGTCAATCTGTCGACAAGCAGCCAGATTCCATCAAAACCTTGAGAAGTTCGAGGCAAACCCACCACAAAATCTGTAGTAACATGGTCCCATTTCCACATCGGAATTTCCAATGGCTGAAGCAGACCACCTGGCTTTTGATGTTCGGCTTTAACTAACTGACAAGTCAAGCACTTAGAAACAAAAATAGCCATGTCCTTCTTCATGCCGGGCCACCAGAACTGCTTCTTCAAATTCTGATACATCTTGGTGACACCAGGGTGAATAGCAAAACGGGAACCATGGGCTTCACTCAAAATCTCATTCCTCAAATCATCATCAACAGGAATATACAATCTGCCCTGGAAACTGACGACCAGCTCGTCATCAAATTCCACATCATATCTTGATATAACACGGGCCAAATCAGAATCAGCTTGTTGGGCTTCTAGAATCTGCTGATACAAAGCTGAACCCAAAACCAAGCTAGCACAAACTGCCATCCTCGGATCGGCAGGAATCTCTACACACAATGCCTCGCTCGGAAGCTGTTCCCACAATTTCCATTCATGAAGCAACAAATGACTGACTTGTACTTTCCTGCTCAGAGCATCAGCCACAACATTCATTTTACCTGGCTGATAGGAGAGTGTAAAGTCATAATCTTTCATGTATTCCATCCATCGCCTCTGCCTGAGATTCAGATCTTTCTGGGAGAAAATATACTGTAAACTCTGATGATCAGTAAGAATCTGAAATTTCTCACCATACAGATAATGTCTCCAGATCTTCAAGGCAAAAATAACTGCAGCTAGCTCTAGATCATGAGTGGGATAATTTCCTTCATGCTGTTTCAATTGCCGAGATGCATATGCGATAACCTTACCATGTTGCATCAGCACTGCACCCAAACCTACTCGAGACGCATCTGTACAAACAAGAAAACCACCCGAGTCGGAAGGCAAAGTCAACACTGGAGAAGAAGTCAACAGCCTTTTCAATTCAACAAAGCTAGCCTCACACTGATCCGACCAGACAAATGGCACACCCTTCCGTGTCAATTTAGTCATCGGTGCTGCAATCTTCGCAAAATCCTGAATGAATCTGCGGTAATATCCAGCCAATCCTAAAAAACTTCGTATCTCCGTGATGGTCCTCGGTCTCTGCCAACTCAAAACGGCATCAATCTTTGCAGGGTCTACTGCTACTCCATCACTAGAAATCACATGGCCAAGAAAATGAATCTCCCGAAGCCAGAATTCACATTTACTGAGCTTCGCATAAAGCTCGTGATCTCTTAGAGTCTGCAGAACGATCCTCAAATGCTGCACATGTTCATCAACAGAGGCAGAATATGTAACGACCCGAGAATCCGATTACCGGGAAGGCCCGATAACCCGAGACTCGCACCGCCACCCACGGGGAGCGTGTCAGGAGCGCAGCGGAAGCGTGGTGCGGGTGCCCAGAGGTAGTGCCAGAGGTCAGAGCCGGGGGATGCCCCGTGTAGCTGTACTTTTCTTTCTTGTCACTGTACTAGTCGTGGACTACTGCTGCTGTTGTTGTTATTTTATTGTGGACCATGTAAAATGTTAATTCATTTCCTGCTTAATATCATAACTGTTTAATTTCTGCAATTATTTGTGATGCTTGTGTAGTTTCCACACCATCCTTTTAACCCTTCCGAGTCTTCGGGCTCGTGGGTGGCGGTGCGAGTCTCGGGTTATCGGGCCTTCCCGGTAATCGGATTCTCGGGTCGTTACAGCTGGTATCAGAGCGCGGTTGTGGAATTACATGAGAATCATAGGTAATTGTATTGGTCCACTAGTCCACAACGATGATGTACAGATGACGCTGGCATTGGGCACCGCGTGTTTTATTCTGACCTTCCGTTTCTGAGTTTTCTGTCTTGTGCTTAAGGAGCGAGGATGGCGCCGAGGAGGAGTTCTCGCTCTCAGCAGGGGCAGTCGGCTGGAGGCCAGGAGATCCAGCAGGGGGTCCAGAGGGACCAGGAGGAGCATAGCAGAGTTCCGGGAGCTACCGAGGCCGCGGATGCTGCGAGGGCTCCGGGGGCCGAGGGTTTTCTCCGTGGCATGTACCATCTCATGGCTCAGCAGTTCGGCGGAGAGGCCGGTGAGGGCTCGTCAGTCAGGGGTGGGCCAGGCCGAGCAGTGAGGGATTTCATGCAGTTTCATCCACCTTACTTTAGCGGCCAGGCAGACCCTGATGCGGCTCGTGATTGGCTTGATGAGATGGAGCGGGTGTTCAGTTCTGCGAAGAGTGCTGTCGAGGACAGAGTGGTGTTGGCCTACAACCAGTTGCAGGGTACGGCTCGGAGGTGGTGGTCTTCCGAGTGGAAGACGTCCTTTCAGCTTCGTCCACTTGAGCAGGTCGAGTGGGATGACTTTGTCAGTGCTTTCGAGCGTACGTACTGTCCAGATATTGTTGCTACGCAGCGGATGCGGGAGTTTCTGGAGCTGGTGCAGGGTGACATGTCCGTGTTGCAGTACAGGGCCCGATTTGTCGAGCTGGGTCGGTACGCACCTCATATCATGGAGCATGAGAGGGTGAGGACGACGCAGTTTGTGCAGGGCTTGAGGCTGGAGCTGAGGCACCATCTGATCGCGAATGGGGCCACTGATCTCGAGACGGCGTCTCGTGTTGCGATTTCCTTGGAGATGGATATGCAGAGGACTCGAGGACCGATCAGCCAGGGGCAGTCTGTGTCAGGTCGCAGCCAGCAGTCGGCTACTCAGCAGCAGGGTTTCTTTCAGTCTGCGATGAGTGGTTCAGGAGTACCGGCATCGGCAGCTTCGGTGACAGGATCTGCGTCCTTCGGCTCGAAGGTCAAGAAGTTCTTCAAGAAGGGGTTCGGCAAGAAGAAGTCCAAGGATCAGGGGCAGGCTTCATCGGGCAGTGTGCAGCAGCCGTTTCCTTTGCAGCGACAGGGATCGGTGGGTGGATCGCGAGGACCTTGTCCACGGTGTAGTGGGACCCACCCAGGCAGGCAGTGCACGGCGCCGATCATCTGTTTTCGGTGTGACCAGCCAGGGCACATGACGCGTGACTGTCCTCAGAGGCCGCCGCAGCAGCAGGTTTCCCAGCAGCAGCAGCAGCAGGGACAGTATCCGCCGCTACCCAGGTCAGCTAGTGTGGGAGGCAGGCAGAGAGCTCGTGGCCAGATCACGCACTTGACCAGGGCAGAGGCAGTAGCGTCGCAGCTCGTGGAAGGTACCGTTCAGATTTTGGGTTGTGCGGCTCGGGTTTTATTTGATTCTGGCGCATCTCATTCGTTCATTTCGGAGGATTTCGCGTCGAGCGTCGAGGAGCCGGTGACCCAGTTATCCTGTGATTTGGCTGTGGAGTTGCCTTCGGGTGACTTTATGGTCACTCCGTATTGCTTCGACCAGGTTCCGGTGTGGATCGATGGGCGGAGTATGCCAGGCAGGTTGTATGCGTTGCAGCTTCGGGATTACGACGTGATTCTAGGCATGGATTGGCTCGAGACTCATGGAGCGGTGGTGGATTGTGGGATGAAGAGGGTCTACTTCCAACATCCGAGCAAGAGGACCTTCTATTTCCAAGGTATCCGTTCCGCCTCTTCTCGATTTCTTATCTCTGCTATTCGAGCCCGTCGATTGCTTGATTCAGGTTGTCAGGGTTTTCTCGCGTCAGTGGTTGTGTCTGACCGGATGGAGCCGAATGTCGAGGACATTGCGGTGGTGTGCGAGTTTCCCGATGTTTTTCCTGAGGAGTTGCCCGGATTACCTCCCCAGCGGGAGATCGATTTCGTGATCGAGGTTGTACCTGGTACGGGACCTTTGGCGAAGGCTCCCTACCGTATGGCCCCCGCTGAGTTGAGGGAGTTGAGGGCGCAGTTGCAGGAGCTGTTGGCCAAGGGGTACATTCGTCCGAGCTTTTCCCCTTGGGGTGCGCCCGTGTTGTTCGTGAAGAAGAAGGACGGTAGTCTGCGGCTATGCATTGACTATCGGCAGCTGAATGACGTGACCATTAAGAACAAGTATCCGTTGCCGCGGATTGATGATTTGTTCGACCAGCTTCAGTCTGCGCGAGTGTTCTCGCGGATTGATTTGCGGTCCGGTTACTATCAGCTGAGAATTCGCGAGTCCGATGTGGAGAAGACTGCGTTCAGTACGAGGTACGGGCATTATGAGTTTCTGGTGATGCCGTTTGGGCTCACCAATGCCCCAGCAGCCTTCATGGACTTGATGCAGAGGGTGTTCCACCCGTATTTGGACCAGTTCGTGGTCATTTTCGTGGATGACATCCTTGTTTATTCGCGGTCTGCTGAGGAGCATGCGTACCATTTGGGTGTGGTGCTGCAGACGTTGCAAGATCACCAGTTGTTCGCGAAGCTCAGCAAGTGCGAGTTTTGGCTCAGCGAGGTGCACTTTCTGGGGCACGTGATTTCTGGTGATGGCATTTCCGTGGATCCCGCCAAGGTCGAGGCCGTGATGCAGTGGCCGAGGCCGAGGTCGGTGACGGAGATCCGGAGTTTCTTGGGGCTTGCGGGTTATTATCGCCGGTTTATCCAGGATTTTTCCCGCATTGCGACCCCGATGACGAGGCTCACGCGGAAGGATGTGCCTTTCGTCTGGTCCGAGGAGTGTGAGCAGAGCTTTAGGGAACTGAAGAGATTGCTCACCTCGGCTCCGGTGTTGGTTTTGCCTTCTGGATCGGGAGGTTTTGTGGTGTGTACAGATGCTTCCGGCGTCGGATTGGGTGCTGTTCTGATGCAGCATGGTAGAGTGGTGGCTTATGCATCTCGGCAGCTAAAGCCCCATGAGGAGAACTACCCTACCCATGACCTTGAGTTGGCGGCAGTGATCTTCGCGCTGAAGATCTGGAGGCATTATCTGTACGGTGAGAAGTTCGAGGTGTTCACTGACCATCAGAGTTTGAGGTATGTGTTCTCGCAGAGAGATCTGAACCTCAGACAGAGGCGTTGGATGGAGTTCATGAAGGACTATGACTTCACCCTGTCTTATCAGCCGGGCAGGATGAATGTCGTCGCCGATGCCTTGAGTAGGAAGGTTGCGGTCAGTACCTTGATGCTGAGGAAGTGGAGGCTCTGGGAACAGGTGCCCGAAGTATCTTTCAGGCTCAAGATTCCCCAGGAGCCAGGGTTGGCAGTGCTTGCGAGTCTGACTGTCACTCCTGCTATTCGTCGTCAGGTGACAGAGGCTCAGCATGCGGACCCTGAGTTGCCCCGGATTCTTGCGATGGCTGATGTGGAGCTCGGCGAGGACGGTGCTGCGAGGTTTCGTGGCAGGCTGTACGTCCCAGCGGAGGAGCAGGTTCGTCGTGCGGTGTTACGTGAGGCTCATGGGAGCAGGTACACTGTGCACCCGGGTGCGACGAAGATGTATCGGAACTTGCGGAGGCAGTTCTGGTGGCCTGGCATGAAGAGAGATGTGGCCGAGTTTGTGGCCAGGTGCCTGATCTGTCAGCAAGTGAAGGCGGAGCATCAGCGACCAGGCGGTACTCTCCAGCCCTTGGATGTTCCTGCTTGGAAGTGGGACCATGTGACCACGGATTTTGTGGTGGGGTTGCCCAGAACCCCGACTGGGCAGGACAGTATTTGGTTGCTGGTGGATCGGCTGACGAAGGTGACGCGGTTGCTACCGGTCAAAGTCAGCTGGAGCGTGTCCAGGTTGGCTCGTCTTTATGTGGAGCGGATCGTGCCGTTGCATGGGGTTCCCATTTCGATCGTGTCGGATCGGGATCCGCGCTTCACTTCTGGATTCTGGAGGAGTTTCCAGCGAGCTCTTGGCACGGAGTTGGCATTTAGCTCGGCGTATCATCCGCAGTCAGATGGTCAGTCTGAGAGGACCATTCAGACCTTGGAGGACATGCTGAGATCCTGCTGCCTGGAGTGGCAGGGGAGTTGGATTCATCACCTACCGTTAGTGGAGTTTGCCTATAACAACAGCTTTCATTCGAGCATCGGCATGGCTCCTTATGAGGCATTGTATGGGCGTCCTTGTCGGACTCCACTTGATTGGTTTGAGGTGGGTGAGCGTGTTTTGACGGGACCGGAATTGGTGCAGCAATGTGTGGATGTTGTGCACCTGGTTCGTCAGAACATGTTGGCGGCCCAGAGTCGGCAGAAGAGCTATGCTGACCGTAGGCGGCAGCCCCTCGAGTTCGCCGTGGGCGATCATGTGTTCTTGAGAGTTTCTCCGATGAAGGGGGTGATGCGTTTTGGACGGCGTGGGAAGCTGAGTCCCCGCTATATTGGTCCTTTCGCGATTGTGGAGCGCATCGGTGAGGTTGCTTACCGGTTGCAGTTACCCTCTGAGTTGGCGTCGGTGCATGACGTGTTCCACGTCTCTATGTTGCGGAAGTATATGCCCGATGACTCTCATGTGCTCGAGTTTTCCGTTTGGCCTGAGGTGACTCCAGATCTTTCTCTCCCAGAGTTTCCGATCCGCGTGGAGGATAGGCGAGAGCAGCGCCTGCGGAACAAGGTTATTCCCTTGGTCAAGGTCGTGTGGCAACGACACTCTGGTGGTGAGGCTTCGTGGGAACGTGAGGACGAGATGCGTCAGCAGTTCCCGTATCTGTTTGAGTGAGTCTTCCTCTTCTTTCCCCTTGGGTTGTTCTCAATTTCGAGGACGAAATTCCTTAAGGGGGGGAGGGCTGTAATATCCCGGACCTTTCGGATCCTTCTTCATGTGTCCCGGATCTAGTTTTCGGAGTGTCCGGCTCCGTTGTGTCCGAAATTTCGTTTCGGACATCTTTCGTGTTCGGATCGGCGCGATCCGGAGTCGTTTCGGAGGCCCGGAGGCGTTCCGCGGCTTTTTCCGCGCGTGTTTTCCGATTTCCGGTGTGTGTTTCGGCTTTTTCTTCGGACGCTCGCTGCGGGCGAACCGGGCAGTTCCCCGAGGCACGAGTGGTACCGTTGCGATCGGTGCGTTCCGAGGATTCCGGAAATGTATTTTTCTAATTTTCGGTATTTTTCCGAAAAATCGGATTTTCTATATATTCCCATTTTCTTTTCTTTTCTTTTTCTTCTTTTCTCTTTTCTTCTTCTTCCTTCCTCTCTCTCCCTCACGCGACCGTGGCCGGCTCTTTCCCTCCTTCTCTCCCGTTCGACCGTGCCGACCCCCGTTCCGGCTGCAGACGGCGGCGGTGCGACGGCGCGAGGACGTGGGTGACGTGGTGGCGATCGTGCGGGCATACGGCGAGCGTGGGAGGCGTGGAGAGGCGAGATTCTAGCGGCGTTCTTCGCGACTTCGAGCTCGGATCGGAGCGTTTCGTCGCGGACCGGAGGTAGGGTGACGTTCCTTAGCCTCATGTCTTCCTTCCCCGTGAGTTTCAGCTCGAGACGAGGTCGAGAGGGGTTTATTTTGAGCCGGGAAGGGTCGATCATGCCGCGGGGTGAGTTCGTCCGATCCATCGTTTTGAGCCCCGATTTCACGGTTTAAGGGCGTAGGAGCATGCTAGGGGGCTTGGGGGTTCTTCTCTCGCCATTTCCCCCTCCGTGGGGTTTGTTTTGAGGCCGATTGGGCGATTCCGGTGAGGTTCGCCATTTTCTCGCCGGTGAGCGATGTGCGGTCGAACCAGTGGCCGCACAACCCCTATGCGGTTCCGTTCGGACCGTTCATCGGCTCGGCGCGCTTTGGGTGAGGCTTGGCGCGCAGTGGGTTTGAGCGGTCTATCGTGGGACCGCATATCCTAATGTGCGGCCCCACAGCTACCGCCCAACCCCAAGGGTTTTGACCGTTGGTTGTGACCGTTGTGCAGTGCTCTGGGATGTGCGGCCAGGAGCTGACCGCATAACCCCTTGCACGGCCAGGTGCTGGCCGTATATCCCCTAGCGCTATGGTTGGATGTGCGGTCTGGCCCTGACCGCACAACACCTGAACGGCTAAGCCGTAGCCGCCCTTCCCCAAGTGCGGCTAAGGACTAACCGTCCAGGCTTTTTACCGTTGGGAGACGAGCGGCCAGGAGGTGACCGTTCTTCACCCACGTGCGGTCAAGAGTTGGCCGCACATCTGTTTGAACGGTCCTGTGTTGGCCGTTTATCCGTCGTTTGGACCCTGGGTGGAACGGTCCTGATATGACCGTTCTAATCCTTGTGCGGTCCCTGTGTGACCGTACATCCCTGAGCGGCCCAGTGTGGACCGTTCAAGGGTACGGGTTGCGTCGGTGTGTCTCTCGTCGTACAGAGTGTACCGGGAGATGTTGTTGGCAGCTGGTCACCGTGCGTCGGTGTTGGTACAAGGAGCGTTCCTCGTACCTGCAGTTGCACCGTTGTTTTCCGAGACTTGAGAGTCTACTCCTTCTGTGACCCTCCACTAGTCGTAGCCTACTAGTACGCGTGTGCTAGTCGCACCAGGGAGTGGTGTACGGGCTGACCTTTAGAGACGGTTTGTGGACCGGTTACCGTTGGGCCCCACGTCTTGCAGCCAGAGTCCGGCTGAGGGGAAAACCGGTCAGAGGGCCAGACCAGGGACGCGCGGTCTGTGTGTGCACACGTGGTTGGGGGCGGTTGGACCCACGTCGACGGGCGTGACCCCAGCTAGTCACTTGTTGTAGTTACTTGTACGGTGTTTGCGCCTCGGGTAGGACCTACCATGTCAGGCGGTTCACCTGCGGTGCGGTGTAAGACGTCAGGGGACGCTACCGGCTGTGCTTCTAGTGGGTGGTACTCCTGTTGAGTACGGAGTGTCAGACTGTCAGTCGTGTGTTTCCGACCTTCGGGTTTTGACGGTTCGACCGTTGAGTTTCGGTCTTCTCGTACCGTGGCACGTGTGTCGGTTTGCGTGCCGTTAGGGTCTAGTTCTGTAGAGTACAGGGCTTTCCTTTCCGAGGTACCTTTCTACCGCTAGAGTAGTGGTTTCTCGTTTTTCGAGGTAGGGTTCGAGTGATCCCTACTGAGTCTTGTTCCGAGACTCATTCCCTGCGTGTTTTCACCGTGTTTCAGGTGAGGCGCCACCTTCGGGGAGCGTGTCAGGAGCGCAGCGGAAGCGTGGTGCGGGTGCCCAGAGGTAGTGCCAGAGGTCAGAGCCGGGGGATGCCCCGTGTAGCTGTACTTTTCTTTCTTGTCACTGTACTAGTCGTGGACTACTGCTGCTGTTGTTGTTATTTTATTGTGGACCATGTAAAATGTTAATTCATTTCCTGCTTAATATCATAACTGTTTAATTTCTGCAATTATTTGTGATGCTTGTGTAGTTTCCACACCATCCTTTTAACCCTTCCGAGTCTTCGGGCTCGTGGGTGGCGGTGCGAGTCTCGGGTTATCGGGCCTTCCCGGTAATCGGATTCTCGGGTCGTTACAGAATATATCAAGATATCATCAACAAAGATCACCACAAAATGGTCCAGAAATGGACGAAAGATACGCTGCATTAGATCCATGAAGGCTGCTGGGGCATTAGTCAAACCAAACGGCATGACTAAAAATTCAAAGTGACCATATCGAGTACTGAAAGCAGTCTTCTCCATATCAGATTCCCGGATCCGCAACTGAAAATAGCCAGATCGGAGATCAATCCGTGAAAAGACAGCAGCAGACTGTAACTGGTCAAACAAATCATCAATCCTGGGGAGCGGATACTTATTCTTGATAGTCGCCTGATTCAGCTGCCTGTAATCAATACAAAGCCTCAGGTTTCCATCTTTCTTTTTCACAAACAGTACTGGGGCACTCCACGGAGAAAAACTGGGACGAATATAACCCTTCTCCAGTAACTCTAGTAGCTGTGCACGCAGTACTTTCAATTCAGCTGGAGCCATTCGGTACGGCGGCTTTGCTAAGGGGCCAGTACCTGGAATCAGTTCAATCACCATCTCAATCTCTCGCTCTGGGGGCAAGCCTGGCAACTCGTCAGGAAACACATCAGGGAACTCACAGACAACCGGAATATCACAAACATCCCGTCGTGGTTTTTCAACAGCCACCACTGAAGCAAGGAATCCCTGACAACCTGCGCTAAGCAACCTATAGGCTCGAATAGCAGAAATAATCATACGAGAAGAACGGGATCGAATACCTTGAAAATAAAAGGCTGATTTTCCCTGGGGCTGAAAATAGACTTTCTTCGATCTGCAGTCAACCACAGCTCCATAATGCTCCAACCAATCCATTCCCAGAATAACATCATAATCTGCCAGCTGCAACGCATACAATCTCGCCGGCAACTGGTGATCATCAATCATCACAGGAGACTCATCCAAACACAAGGGAGTAACCATGAAATCTCCAGAAGGCAATTCCACAAACAACTCACAAGACAGCTCAGAAGTGGGTTCCTCAATACAAGCCATAAAATCCTCCGAAATAAAAGAGTGAGAAGCACCAGAATCAAATAAGACATGAGCTGCATGACCATAAAGCATAATCGTACCTTCCACAAGATGGGACGCAGCAGCATCAGCTCTTGTCAAATGAGAAACTTTGCCTTTCTGCTTCTTAGAACCAACTGAAGATTGCTGAGAAGACGCCGACGCCTGAGAGAAAAATTGCTGTGGAGCTTGAGGTGCAGGAGGTCTAAACTGCGGCTGAGGTTGAGAAAACTGAGGAGCTTGCAATGGATTCGGCCTCAGCGGGCAATCTCGAACCACATGACCTGGCTGGTCACACCTAAAGCAAACAACAGGAAGAGAACACGGTTGGCCCTTATGATGACCACCGCATCTCCGACACGTCCACGGCTGACTAGCAGCTGAGCTCTGTCGAGTTTGAGAAGAAGGTGCTGTCGGCTGCTGAACAGAATCTGCACCGGACGGCTGCTGAACAAACTTCTTCTTCTTCTTGAACCTTTTGAACTTGGGCTTAGAAGGAGAGGAAGCACTGGAAACCTCTGACTGGACCGAAGGAACACTAGGCACGGGCTGTCGGTAAGTCTGCTGAACCTGAGCCACCGGCTGCACTGACCCTGCCTGGGGATATCCACCCGGTCTCGCCATCTCCAGCTCTAAAGCTACAGCTGTCTGGCACGCAGTATCGAGATCCGCAACACGACTCGCTATCAACGGCATCTTCAACTCTGGCCTCAACCCTCGCAAGAATTGCTGGGTCTTCAAAGCTTCACTGGCCAGCACATGGGGCGCATACTGACCCAATTCCAAGAACTTATTCCTGTACTGAAGCACGGTCATACTGCCCTGGGTCAATTCCATAAACCGATACATCTTATCCATCTGCAAGCAGGCAGGAGTATAGGCACGCTCAAAAGCAGCAACGAACTCTGCCCAAGTGATTTGCCGAAGAGGTCTGGATCGAAAGGAAATCTGCCACTCGGCTTTCCACCACGCAATGGACGTACCCTGGAGTTGAAAGGCAGCGAGCATGACTTTCTCATCTTCAGCACACTCCATCGAAACAAAAACACGCTCTATCGCATCCATCCATTGCCTCGCGACTTCTGGATCAGCTTGGCCATCGAAAGCAGGCGGATTGAACATCAGAAATTCCTTCAAAGCCTTGCCTCGACTGCCAGGCACTTCAGCTTGAACGATCGGCACTGGAGGAGCAACTGGAACGACAGGAACAGCGGGAACTGCGGGAGGAGGTGCAGAACCGCTATCTTCCCTGGGCGCATCTCGAGGAACACGAGGAGCTCGAGGAGGTCTTCCTCGACGAGGCGGCATAATTATGCTGCCAGAAACACAATCAACAATGAAATCCATCAATCATACGGAAAACATCCTATGCCAGCAAGAGACAACAACAGGACTAGCTCTGGACCAAGCGTCAATTCCAATTCTTTACGCAAATCCTCAACTTCAAGCTCTGATACCACCTGTGACGACCCAGAGTTCAGGATACCGATATACCGATAACATCGGTATACCGACACCAAGAACTGGGGAGGCCACCCAAGAGGCTGATGAGGCCCCTGAAGGGTTAGTGGGGGGTTAGCTGAGGAATATGCATAATTAATTGCGAATTGGGGCGCGCAATACAAATAAGTATTTAAGATTTAAACACAAGTGCGGAAGCAATTTAAAATAACCAGAGTGATATATATAACTAGTCCAGAGTCACAAACACTAGTCCACAGGGCACAACTACGCGGGGCATACCCCGGCAAAAGTACAACACAAGCCTCAAAAAGGCAGCTCGTGCACAGCTGGCAGCTAAGGAACGGTCCCGAAACAGCACGCTAAACTCCGGGAAATGTCGGGCGCGGCTCACCTGAAAGGAGAAGGGTGAGTCACAGCCAGACTCAGTAGGGGTCACGCGGATCCCTACCTCGCACTAAACAAGCGAACATGCATAATTAACAGCAATTAAAGCATGCATTCAAATAAATACACAGGCAATGGCATGAACATCTAATCACAAGAAAGCTGTAAACTCTATCTAAGCAAGTATAACAGCTAACACATGCCGCTACTAATTAAATGCAAGCGATTAAAGCTAAAACTACCAATTAGAATGAGCTGCAACTAGTCCAAGCAACAAGGAAGGACAACCACTGGAGCAGAAACCAGAAGCGTCCACTGACGGCTTACACTGCGTCTCAAGCACTCGCAGTCGACAAGCGACAAGCTAAGCGCGCAAACAGTACCAGACCAAGTGACCAGTCGGAGTGACACCCGTCGGCATCAGTCCACAGTCTCCGACCACGTGTGCACACACTGACTCTAGCCTGAGCCAGGCCCTCTAACTAGTTTTCTCCCTTGGCAGGACGCTACCATTGGCTGGGAGCCCACGGAACTAGCTTACAAACCGTGAATGGGAAATATACCCCTCCGCCATCCTCAAGCGGGTCGGTACTCAACAGACCTTAGGGCAACAACAGTGGCTCCATTGCCTGGAAAGAAAAGCTACTCTATTGGCACATAAAACACGCCACAATATAGTAAAACAATACAACTATGGCATGAATATAGAACGGAACGCATAAGCAATGGGCTGGGAATATATTGCAGCCATCAGGGAAGTGGCGGTCAAGGACCCACGCGCCACATGCAAACGACGGTCGGGGGTCGGCGCGTTACTTCAAGAATGACGCTCCAGTCCCCATCCGTCACTCCCTTCAGGGTTCCAGCTCAAGAGGCACCAAGGGCATGTAACGGTAAGGGCCCTGCGCGTTACTTCGAAGCGACGCGTGGGGTCACCGCCGTCACATCCACCCGAGGCTCAAACCACCTATCAGGGTTCTAAATGGTAGCAGGCGAAGTAACGCCCCGGTCTAGGCGCGCCGGACCGAAACGACGGTCGGCCGACTGGCCGCCGGGCGCACCGCCTGACCAAAATCACGGAAAACAGTTGATGAGTAACGGATGGGAGCCCCACCGTTACTCTCCAAGTAACGCACCCCTATTGGGCCGCTATTTGGTAGTGACGCGTCCACCTTGGACCGTCGGGCAAGTGACGGTTCCTGGCAGGACCGTCACTGCACCTGGGTTACGGGCGGGTACGGTTTGTAAACCGAAGCCCTCCCGGACGGCTGAAAACGCCGGGTATCGACGAAAAACCTGATAACCTGTCAAACCACGCATGCTAGACAATAATTTAACATCTAAATCTAGCACATGCAAGGCCTAAAACGCATTAAACTCAAGATTTAGGCTAAAACCCCAAAAATGGAAATATGAACATCATGCATGCTACGGGGTGCTAATCAACAAGCGAGCTAAAGGAAACGATCCTAGCAAGATCGAGGTTCCATCCCCCTACCTTTCGCAAGCCGAAACCGTCGAACGGGCCGCATGCAAGGAGGAATAGCCACGGAGCTTCCACGCTCCACCTCGCTCCCACGATCACCGATCCACGCCGAAGTGGACACCCACGCGCTCTACTCGACGCGAGGAATCCAACGGTGCCAACCTCATCTCAATCCGACGCCGTCTCGACCCCGATCCCTAAGAGAGGAGAGGAGGTGGCCGCACGGAGGAGAGAGAGAGGGAGAGGGTGAAATGAGAGATCGACGGGGGAGAGAGAGAGTGAGGGTGAGAGATATAAAAAAAAATAAAAATAAATAAAATTAATATATATATAATATAATCATTATATATATAAAAATCTTATTAATATTCAATAACCCTCAAACAGCTCCGAACAAATCCGGAAAAATGCCAGACAAATTCCTAAAAATCCAGGAAAATAGCCGGAATTTCCAGAACAATTAATAGAACAAATACCACGAAGGATCCATTAAGACACGGGCCTTACAATTGGTCTTGCTGGCCCTCTACCAGCAAGGGTCCAACCCCACATCCTCCACTTGGCATTGCCAAGTCACCCCGGGCTTGGGTGAGTGTTTATAGTGCGGTGGCCCAATTCGACTCATTTGAATGCGATTGTGCTTGCTTGCATTAGGTCCGAGGTTGTGTCACATCAGTCTACTATCATGATCTTGAAATTATTGATATCTTGTTATCTTGAAATTACTTGAAAATTCTTTATACAAAATTTCCTACTTGAAATTCATGATCAATTACTCCATGACACGAATTGTTAAATTGTTAAATACTTAAAGATTGCTTGGCTTTAGAGATATAAAATTCTACTGAGATTTTTGCTCACCCTACGTTTTGGTTAATTGTTACAGGAAATGAAAATGAACAAGGGAATGGACAAGAGTGAAAGGGTGAATTTTTTCCTTTTTACCTAGATTTATGTAGATCATTAGTATTTTTACAAGGATTATGTATTTAAAAAAATTGGAAGATTGTACCATACCTTTATGGCTTATAAATTAGTGATGTAAACTTTTATTTTGATGGAATAAAATTAACAATTTCATCTTAGCTCTCTATCTTTAGAATTAAATTGGTACATGCTCTGATCGACACGAGTGCCTCGTAACTGCTCGCGCCCTCGATTTTTCGCGTCGGGGCGTGAGACAGACAGTGAGGACAGGACATGATCTGCCTGAAAATGAATTTTGACCAAAATAAAAATGATGGATCTACACTCTAGAAAAATTATGGGTGGAAGGGGGGATGTGAGGATCACGTATGAATTTTGTGGGATTTGTTGGAGATGGCTAAGGGGGCGGGAAAAATATAACAACAAGATATTGTCCCGCAGATCTGCAAACTGGCAGATTACTGGGGGGAAAACTTACTTACTGGGAAAAATAGTAAATGAATGCAGAATGACACTAAATTTAAATTGGAGATGGGGGATGACAGGGAGAACAAAACCTCAACATTTGAGGTCGAACAGATGTACGGACTGGGAGATAGAATTTTGGCCTCAGCTTGTTGTCCAGAGATGGACAGAACTCCGATGAGGCGGCAGTGGTGGTGTGATGGCGGCTCGATGGCAGCGGCGGCGGTGCTGAGCTTCTCACTCAGAGAGGGGTTGATAGGGAGGCTTCACACCTCTAAAGATCTGAGCTTTCACAGCTCCAAGGGGGAGAGAGGAGAGAGATGGGCTACGGCCTTGGCTTCTTCACCAAAAAAACTGATTTTTTCTTCATTAACTCTATGAAAATATGGAAATACAAGGCTTATATAGAAATGAATAAAAGACCTAAACTAACCTCAGATCTAGGGTTAGGGAGGGGTAATTAGAGGATAGGAATATTTAATTCATTCTCCCATGTGGTCAAAGTAAATAAAAAAAGGATAAATGGTGGATTATTTAAATCCCATGTAAGGATAAGGGAGGGGGCGCCCCCCTCCTTGGAGTCAATAAGAGGGGCTTGGTCAAGAGTCTAATTTGAACTGGGCCCTAGAGAGTCTAGGTGGCCCAATGGGAGAGAGGGTGGGGATCCCGTCGGGCCTACGCGGCATTTTTGCAAAGAAACCCATTGACTTAGCCTAAGTAACCCATTGGCTTATACTTTCCATAGAATTGTAACCCAATTAACCCAAGGACATAAATGCAAAACAAAAGGATAAAAATGTAAAAAAAATAAAATATTAGTGCCCAGTGTTGATTCCCATCAGCTCCTCTAGTCTTCTTTCCATGTTTGTTTGATCGTTGTTGGCCAGGCCCTGTTGAATGGCGACTCATAAGGACGGAACTTCCAGCTCAATTGGCACTACTGCCTCTGACCCATACACCAGGGAAAATGGCGAGCAGCCAGTTGGGGTTTTATAAACTATACGGTAGGCCCATAGTGCCTCGTACATTCTTTTGCCCAGTCTTTCTTGCTAGAAGTGACCGTCTTCGCTAGCAAGGTACAGAGGGTTTTGTTGAATACTTCAGCAAACCCATTAGCTTGAGGATTGTAGGGAGTTGAAGTCCTCCAGTCAATCTTGTATTTGTCGGCCATCCGGTAAACCTTTTGGTTCCTAAAATGACTGCCACCGTCGGAGATACTTCAGCGGGAGACTCTGAACTGAAATATTATATTCTGATGGAAGAATCTGGCGACCAGCTCCCCCGTCACTTCTCTTAGTGCTACAGCTTCCGCTTATTTAGAAAAGTAGTCTATAGCGGCCAAAATATATTTACACCCTGATGAGGATGTTGGCAGAGGTCCCACCACATCTGTGCCCCACTGGGTGAATGTCCAACTAGGGATGGTTGGGTGTAATGGTGCCGATGGCCTTCTAGGCACAGTGGCATGTTCTTGGAATTTCTAGCATGACTTGGCGAACTTGCAGTAGTCGTCAAATATAGTCAGCCAGTAGTAGCCTACCTTCTTTATTTCAATCTTCATTTTCAGACCTGCCTGGTGCGCTCCAGCTGACCCGACATGAACTTCTTTCATTACGTGCCAAGACTGTTCTGTTGATAGACAACGCATTATAATTTTCTTTTGGGCATCCGCCATTATTTAGAATAGAGGTTCATTTCTCATCTCATAAGAATCTTTGATTCTGATCAGTTTCATTCTCTGCTCTTTTTCTTTCGGCAGCTGCTGATGCTGGAACCACTTTAAAAGATATTCTCGCCAATCGGGCTGACGGGCTTCTTCAATTGCCATGGCTTCACATTCTTCTTCATTTGCCAATTCATCTAGCATGCTGGGGACCTGGCGTCTGTTAATGATCACTATATTCAAGGACTCATCTGGTGGGACTGCTAGGGAGTTGGACAGTTTTGCAAGGGCATCATCCTGAACATTTTGTCATCGATTGATATGCTTTATTTCAATAAGATAAAATTTTTCCATGAGGTGTAGCACCATTTGATGGTAAGGCAGAAGCTCTGGCTTCTGGACGTCAAACTGCCCTTCCACCTACTTCACAACTAGCATCGAGTCCCTGAATGCTTCTAGCACCTAGATCTGCATGGATAGAGCGATCTGAAGACCGATTATTAAAGCTTAATATTCAGCTTCATTATTCATGCCGGGCTTATTTCTCGAGCAAGAGGTATATACCACCTCCCCTTCGAGAGACTTCAAGATAATGTCTGCCCCAACTCGAACTCTAGCTGGTCTGGTTGTTGGAACTTTAGTTCGGGATGCCCCATCAAAATATAGCTGCCACACAGCTGGCTGAATTTGATCTGCCTCTAGTGTGTCATCTTCAGGGAGCTCAGTTGCCAGAGGGGAGTCTTCAGGCACAGGATGTGCAGTGAAGAAGTCCACTATAGCTTGTCCTTTGATAGCTTTCTGTGGGACATAGGTGATGTCGAATTCCATTAACAGCACCGCCCATTTGCCTAGACGGCCTTTGAGGATCGATTGAGAGAGGATGTACTTTATTGGATCTACCCTGAAGATCAACTTGACTTCATGAGACATCATATAGTGCCTTAGCTTCTTTGTGGCAAACATAGTGCCAGGCATGTCTTTTCGATAGGGGAATATTTCTCTTCGGTCCTCACTAGTCTTCTGCTGAGATAGTAGAGGACTTGTTCTTTTCTATCCTCATTATTCTAGGCTAGCATTTTCCCCAGTGAATATTATATAGCTGCTATGTATAGGAGGAGAGGTAGCCCTTTCACCGGCGCTGCCATGATCGGTGGGGCCTTCAGGTAATCTTTTAGATTTTCAAAAGCTTGTTGACATTCTTCATTCCATTGGAATGGTGCATTCTTTGTCATCAGTTTATGAAAGGGGTGACAATGACCTGTCAAGTTAGATATGAATCGTCGAATATATGCTAGACGGCCTTGCAGAGAGTGCAGTTCAGTCAGGTTCCTTGGTGGAGGCAGCCCTTGTATAGCTTTGATCTTTCCAGGGTCTATCTCGATTCCCCTGTATCTGACGACGAAGCCGAAGAACTTGTCGCTGGATACCCCGAAGGCACACTTCATAGGGTTCATCTTTAATTCATACTGCCTCAGACTCTGGAATATCACTCGGAGGTCTTGCAGATGATCCTCCTTCTTTCTGGTCTTAATCTCTAGGTCATCTATGTAGCACTCAACTTTATCATAGAGGAGCTTATCAAATATCATGCTCATTGCTCTCTGATAAGTTACACCAGCATTCTTTAACTTGAATGACATCTGTTTATAATGGAATATGCCCTTGGGGGTTTGGAAGGCTGTAAGGCCCGTGCCTTAATGGATCCTTAATGGATTTTGTTCTAATATTTGTTCTGGAATTTCTGACTATTTTCCTGTATTTTTAGGAATTTTTCTGGTACTTTTCCGGATTTATTTGGGGTTGTTTGAGGGCTATTAATATTAATAAGATTTATATATATATAATGATTATATTATATATATATTATTTTATTTTTATTATATCTCTCACCCTCACTCCCTCTCTCCCCTCGTCGATCTCACTCTCCCTCACGCTCTCTCTCTCTTCCGCGGCCGTCCTCTTCCCCCCTCTTGGGTTGCAGGCCATTCGACGGCGGATTGAAGCGTGGATGGTGCCGGTGGATTCCTCGCGTCGAGAGGAACGCGTGGGTACCCATTTCGGCGTGGTTCGGTGATCGTGGGAGCGGGACCGTGTGTGAAGGCTCCGTGACCCTTCCTCCTTGCATGCGGCCTTTTCGACCGTTTCGGCTTGCAAAAGGTAGAGGGATGGAATCCTGATCTCGCTAGGATCATTTCCTATAGCTCGTTCGTTTGATTAGAACTCCGTAGCATGCTTAATGTTCACATTTCATAATTTTGGGGTTTTAGCTTAATTCTTGAATTTGATGCATTGTGGGCTTTGCATGTGTGATGTTTGGGTGTTATTTTGTTGCTTGGGTTGTATGGTTTGACAGGTTACAGGTTTCTACGACGTTACCCGACGATTTTTATCGTCCGGGAGGGCTCCGGTTTTCAACCCGTACCCGCCCGTGTTCCAGGTGGTGTGACGGTCCTGCCAGGAACCGTCACACGCCTGACGGTCCTTAGTGGACGCGTCATTTCCAAACAACGGCCCGATGAGGGTGCATTATTTGGAGAGTAACGGTGGGATCCCTATCTGTTACTCGTCCGTCGTTTCACGTTGACCGGGTGAGGCGGTTAGCCCGACGGCCAGTCGGCCGGCCGTCGCTTCCGTCCGACGCGCCTGAGCGAGCGCGTCGCTTCGCCTGCGTCTGATTTCGAACGATGTACGTTGGTTTTTGGCCTCGGGTGGATGTAACGGCGGTGACCCAACGCGTTGCATCGATGTAACGCACAGGGCCCCTACCGTCACATTCCCTTTTGGGCCTTTTGAGCTGGAACTCAGGCGGAAGTGACGGACGGAGACAGACGCGTCGTTCTTGGTGTAACGCGCCAGCCTCCGACCGTTACTTTCATGTAGCGCGTGGGCATCCGACCGCCGCTTGCCTGTTGGGTTTAATAAGTTGCCAGCCATTTGTTATGCGTTCCTTTACGTAATTGTGCCATGTTTATGTTGTTTCATTGTTCGATGGCATGTTTTTTATACCAATAGAGTAGCTTTTCTTTCCATGCAATAGAGCCACTGTTGTTGCCCTAGGTCTGTTGAGTACCGACCCGCTTGAGGATAGCGGAGGGGTGTTTCCCATACACGGTTTGTAAGCTAGGTCCGTGGGCTCCTAGCCAATGGTAGCGTCCTACCAAGGGAGAAAACTAGCTAGAGGGCCTGGCTCAGGCTAGAGTCAGTGTGTGCACACGTGGTCGGAGACTATGGACTGACACCGACGGGTGCCACTCCGACTGGTCACTTGGTTTGGTACTGTTTACGCGCTCAGCTTGTCGCTTTGTCCACTGCGAGTGCTTGAGACGCAGTGTAAGTCGTCAGTGGACGCTTCTGGTTTCTGCTCCAGTGGTTGTCCTTCCTTATTGTTTGGATTAGTTAAGGCTTATTCTATTTTGGTAGATTTAGTTTTAGTCGCTTGCATTTATTTAGCTGTGGCATGTGTTAGCTGTTCTACTTGCTTAGTTAGAGTTTACAGCTTTACTTGAGTAGTTTATTCATGCCATTGCTTGTTATTCTAATTAAATGCATGCTCTAATTGCTTTCATTTATGCATGAATGCTTGTTTAGTGCGAGGTAGGGATCCGCGTGACCCCTACTGAGTCTGGCTGTGACTCACCCTTCTCCTTTCAGGTGAGCCGCGCCCGTCGTCTCCCGGTGCTTCATGAGCTGTTTCGGAGACCGCGTCTAGCTGCCGGCTCTAGTCGAGCCGCCTTTTTGAGGCTTTTGTTGTACTTTTGCCGGGGTATGCCCCGTGTAGTTGTACCCTTGTGGACTAGTACTCTTGTTTATCTGGACTAGTATATATATATCACTCTGGTTATTTTGAATTGATTCCGCACTTGTGTTAATTTTATTACTTAATTGTAATCTACGCGTTCCAAATTGCAGTTCGTTATACATTCCCTCGACATAACCTTACTAACCCTTCAGGGGCCTCATCAGCCTCTTGGGTGGCTTCCCCAGTTCTTGGTATCGGTGTATCGATGTTATCGGTATATCGGTATCCTGAACTCTGGGTCGTTACAGTTGGTATCAGAGTCGATGTTTGAGGAATTGTATAAGGAATTGAAATTTGTGTTTGTCCAGAGCTAGTCCTGTGTCGTCTATTGCTGGCTTAGGGTGTTTTCTGTATGATTGATAGATTTTATTGTTGTTTTATGATCTCGGCAGAGTAATTATGCCGCCTCGTCGAGGAAGACCTCCTCGAGTTCCTCGTGCTCCTCGAGATGCACCCAGGGAAGATAGTGGTTCTGCACCTCCTCCTGCAGTTCCTGCTGTTCCCGTTGCACCAGTTGTTCCTCCTCCAGCGCCGATTGTTGCTCCTCCGGTTGAAGCGCCTGGCAGTCGAGGCAAGGCTTTAAAAGTATTCCTGATGTTCAATCCGCCTCCTTTCTATGGTCAAGCTGATCCAGAGGTTGCGAGGCAATGGCTGGATGCGATTGAGCGTGTTTTTGTTTCGATGGAATGTGCTGAAGATGAGAAAGTTATGCTTGCCGCTTTTCAACTCCAGGGTACAGCCATTACGTGGTGGAAGGCCGAGTGGCAGATCGCTTTTCGTTCTAGACCTCTTCGGCAGATCACGTGGGCAGAGTTTGCAGCTGCTTTTGAGCGTGCCTACACTCCCGCCTATTTGCAAATGGCAAAAATGTATCAATTCATGGAGCTGACTCAGGGCAGTATGACTGTGCTTCAGTATCGGAATAAGTTTATGGAATTGGGTCAGTATGCGCCCCATGTGCTGGCTAGTGAAGCTTTGAAGACACAGCAATTTTTGTGAGGTTTGAGGCCAGAATTGAAGATGCCCCTGATTGCAAGTCGTGTTGCAGACCTTGATAGTGTGTGCCAGACAGCTGTGGCACTTGAGCTGGAGATGACGAGACCGGGTGGATATCCTCAGGCAGGGTCAGTTCAGCCCGCAGTACAGTCTCAGCAGGTGTACCGACCGCCAGCGCCAGGTGTTCCATCAGTCCAGTCAGAGGTTAGCAGTGCTTCCTCTCCTTCCAAGACCAAGTTTAAGAGGTTCAAGAAGAAGAAGAAGTTTTTCCAGCAGCCGTCCGGTACAGATGTAGTTCAGCAGCCGACAGCACCTTCTACTCAGACTCGTCAGAGTTTAGCTGTCAGTCAGCCATGGACGTGTCGGAGATGCGGTGGTCATCACAAGGGCCAGCAGTGTTCTCTTCCTGTTGTTTGCTTTCGGTGTGACCAGCCGGGTCATGTGGTTCGGGATTGCCCGCTGAGGCCGAAGCAATTGCAAGCTCCTCAGTTTCCTCAACCTCAGCAGCCGCAATTCAGACCTCCTCCTGCACCGCAAGCTCAACAGTTCTTCTCTCAAGCGTCGGCGTCTTCTCAGCAATCTTCAGCCGGATCAAAGAAGCAGAAGGGCAAGGTTTCACATATGACTAGAGCTGATGTTGTTGCAGCCCATCTTGTGGAAGGTACGATTATGCTTTATGGTCTGTCAGCTCGCGTCTTATTTGATTCTGGTGCTTCTCACTCTTTTATTTCTGAGGCTTTCTTGGCATGCATTGAGGAACTGACTTCAGAGATAGCTTGTGAGATGTATGTTGAGATGCCTTCGGGAGATTTCATGATTACACCTCTGTGCTTGGAAGAGTCTCCTGTTATGATCGATAATCACCAGTTGCCGGCGAGATTGTATGCATTGCAGCTGGCAGATTATGATGTTATTCTGGGAATGGATTGGTTGGAGCATTATGGAGCTGTGGTTGACTGTAGATCGAAAAAAGTCTATTTTCAGCCACAGGGGAAATCAGCTTTTTATTTCCAAGGTATTCGATCCCGTTCTTCTCGTATGATTATTTCTGCTATTCGAGCCTATAGGTTGCTTAGTGCAGGTTGCCAGGGGTTTCTTGCTTCTGTGGTTGCTGTTGAAAAACCACGACAGGAAGTCAGTGATATTCCTGTTGTTTGTGAGTTCCCTGATGTGTTTCCTGACGAGTTGCCAGGCTTGCCCCCAGAGCGAGAGATAGAGATGGTGATTGAACTGATTCCGGGTACAGCTCCCTTAGCAAAGGCACCGTACCGAATGGCTCCAGCTGAATTGAATGTACTGCGAGCACAGCTACTTGAGTTACTGGAAAAGGGTTATATTCGCCCCAGCTTTTCTCCGTGGAGTGCTCCAGTGTTGTTTGTGAAAAAGAAAGATGGAAGCCTGAGGCTTTGTATTGATTACAGGCAATTGAATCAGGTGACTATCAAGAATAAATATCCACTTCCCAGGATTGATGATTTGTTTGACCAGTTACAGTCTGCTACTGTCTTTTCACGGATTGATCTCCGGTCTGGCTACTTCCAATTGCGAATCTGAGAATCTGATGTGGAGAAGACGGCCTTCAGCACTCGATATGGTCACTTTGAATTTTTGGTGATGCCGTTTGGTTTGACTAATGCCCCAGCAGCTTTTATGGACCTAATGCAACGTATCTTTCGTCCATTTCTTGATCAGTTTGTGGTGATCTTTGTTGATGATATTTTGATTTATTCTACCTCTGATGAAGATCATGTGCAGCATTTGAGGATCGTTCTGCAGACTCTAAGGGATCACGAGCTTTATGCGAAGTTCGGTAAATGTGAATTCTGGCTTCGGGAGATTCATTTTCTTGGTCACGTGATTTCTGGTGACGGAGTGGCAGTAGACCCTGCAAAGATTGATGCTGTGTTGAGCTGGCAGAGGCCTAGAACTGTGACAGAAATACGAAGCTTTTTAGGTTTGGCTGGGTACTACCGCAGATTCATCCAAGATTTTGCGAAGCTTGCAGCCCCGATGACTAGACTGACTCGTAAAGATGTACCTTTTGTCTGGTCGAATCAGTGTGAGGCTAGCTTTGTTGAATTGAAAAGGCTATTGACTTCTTCTCCTGTGTTGACTTTGCCTTCCGACTCGGGTGGTTTTCTGGTTTGTACTGATGCTTCTCGAGTAGGTTTGGGTGCAGTGCTGATGCAACATGGTAAAGTTATCGCATATGCATCTCGGCAATTGAAACGACATGAAGAGAATTATCCCACTCATGATCTGGAGCTAGCTGCAGTTATTTTTGCCTTAAAGATTTGGAGACATTATCTGTATGGTGAGAAATTTCAGATTTTTACTGATCACCAGAGTTTACAGTATATATTCTCCCAGAAAGATTTGAATCTCAGGCAGCGCCGATGGATGGAATTCATGAAAGATTTTGACTTTACACTCTCCTATCAGCCGGGTAAAATGAATGTTGTGGCTGATGCTCTGAGCAGGAAAGTGCAGGTCAGTCATTTGATGCTTCATGAATGGAAATTGTGGAAATGGCTTCCGAGCGAGGCATTCAGTGTAGAGTTTCCTTCTGATCCGAAGATGGCGGTTTGTGCTAGTTTGATTTTGGGTTTAGCTCTATATCAGCAGATTAAAGAAGCTCAGCAAGCGGATTCTGATTTAGCCCGTGTTATATCAAGATATGATGTGGAATTTGATGACGAGCTGGTTGTCAGTCTTCAGGGCAGATGGTATGTTCCCGCTGATGTTAATTTGAGGCATGAGATTCAGAGTGAAGCCCATGGTTCCCGTTTTTCTATTCATCCAGGTGTCACCAAGATGTATCAGAATTTGAAAAAGCAGTTCTGGTGGCCGGGTTTGAAGAAAGATGTGGCGATATTTGTTTCTAAGTGCTTGACTTGTCAGCAGGTTAAAGTCGAACATCAAAAGCCAGGTGGTTTGCTTCAGCCATTAGAGATTCCGATGTGGAAATGGGATCATGTTACTACAGATTTTGTGGTGGGTTTGCCTCTGACTTCTCAAGGTTTTGATGGTATCTGGTTACTTGTCGGCAGATTGACTAAAACTGCCAGATTGTTGCCGATTAAGATTGCCTGGAATGTGCAAAGGTTGGCCGAGCTGTATGTGCAGAAGATCGTGCCACTGCATGGAGTTCCTGTTTCACTTGTGTCAGATCGTGACCCACGTTTTACCTCCGGCTTCTGGCGCAGTTTCCAGAAAGCTTTGGGCACTGAGTTAGCTTTCAGTTCAGCGTATCACCCTCAGTCAGATGGACAGTCAGAGAGGACTATTCAGACTTTAGAGGACATGCTGAGATTGTGTTGCCTTGATTGGCAGGGTTCGTGGAGTCAGCATTTGCCACTTGTTGAATTTGCTTATAATAATAGTTTTCACTCCAGTATTGGAATGGCTCCTTATGAAGCACTGTATGGCCGTCCTTGTCGTACTCCCTTGAATTGGTTTGATGTTGGGGACAGATTGTTGACCGGACCTGATATGGTGCAGCAGTGTTCTGATGTGGTTCGTCTGATCAGGCAGAGATTGTTGACGGCTCAGAGTCGACAGAAAAGTTATGCAGATCAGCGCAGACGTCCACTACAATTTGAGCCAGGAGATATGGTGTTTGTTAAAATATCTCCGATGAAAGGTGTTTCCAGGTTTGGGAAGCGTGGAAAGCTTAGTCCGCGGTATGTTGGCCCTTTTCCGATCGTTGAAGCTATTGGTCAGGTGGCTTATCGTCTACAACTACCTGCGGCCATGCAAGCTATTCATGATGTGTTCCACGTATCTCAGTTGAGGAAATATGTGCCAGATGCTTCTCATGTTCTCGATGATTCAGTTTGGCCCGAGGTGACTGCTGATTTGTCTGCGCCAGAGTTCCCTATTAGAATTGAAGACCGTCGTGAGCAGCGGTTGAGAAATAAGGTTATTCCTCTGGTAAGAGTTGCTTGGCAGCGTCACTCTGGTAATGAGTCCACTTGGGAATGCGAAGATGAGATGCGTCAGCTTTTTCCCTTTTTATTCAAGTGAGGTATATGTCCTTTCTCAGTTTCCTCCTTTTTCTGTTGTTGTAAATTTCGAGGGTGAAATTTTTATTAGGAGGGAGGGACTGTAAGGCCCGTGCCTTAATGGATCCTTAATGGATTTTGTTCTAATATTTGTTCTGGAATTTTCGACTATTTTCCTATATTTTTAGGAATTTTTCTGGTACTTTTTCGGATTTATTTGGGGTTGTTTGAGGGCTATTAATATTAATAAGATTTTTATATATATAATGATTATATTATATATATATTAATTTTATTTTTATTATATCTCTCACCCTCACTCCCTCTCTCCCCTCGTCGATCTCACTCTCCCTCACGCTCTCTCTCTCTTCCGCGGCCGTCCTCTTCCCCCCTCTTGGGTTGCAGGCCATTCGACGGCGGATTGAAGCGTGGATGGTGCCAGTGGATTCCTCGCGTCGAGAGGAACGCGTGGGTACCCATTTCGGCGTGGTTCGGTGATCGTGGGAGCGGGACCGTGTGTGAAGGCTCCGTGACCCTTCCTCCTTGCATGCGGCCTTTTCGACCGTTTTGGCTTGCAAAAGGTAGGGGGATGGAATCCTGATCTCGCTAGGATCATTTTCTATAGCTCGTTCGTTTGATTAGAACCCCGTAGCATGCTTAATGTTCATATTTCATAATTTTGGGGTTTTAGCTTAATTCTTGAATTTGATGCATTGTGGGCTTTGCATGTGTGATGTTTGGGTGTTATTTTGTTGCTTGGGTTGTATGGTTTGACAGGTTACAGGTTTCTACGACGTTACCCGATGATTTTTATCATCCGGGAGGGCTCCGATTTTCAACCCGTACCCGCCCGTGTTCCAGGTGGTGTGACGATCCTGCCAGGAACCGTCACACGCCTGACGGTCCTTAGTGGACGCGTCATTTCCAAACAACGGCCCGATGAGGGTGCGTTATTTGGAGAGTAACGGTGGGATCCCCATCCGTTACTCGTCCGTCGTTTCACGTTGACCGGGTGAGGCGGTTAGCCCGACGGCCAGTCGGCCGGCCGTCGCTTCCGTCCGACGCGCCTGAGCGAGCGCGTCGCTTCGCCTGCGTCTGATTTCGAACGCTGTACGTTGGTTTTTGGCCTCGGGTGGATGTAACGGCGGTGACCCAACGCGTTGCATCGATGTAACGCACAGGGCCACTACCGTCACATTCCCTTTTGGGCATTTTGAGCTGGAACTCAGGCGGAAGTGACGGACGGAGACAGACGCGTCGTTCTTGGTGTAACGCGCCAGCCTCCGACCGTTACTTTCATGTAGCGTGTGGGCATCCGACCGCCGCTTGCCTGTTGGGTTTAATAAGTTGCCAGCCATTTGTTATGCGTTCCTTTACGTAATTGTGCCATGTTTATGTTGTTTCATTGTTCGATGGCATGTTTTTTTATACCAATAGAGTAGCTTTTCTTTCCATGCAATGGAGCCACTGTTGTTGCCCTAGGTCTGTTGAGTACTGACCCGCTTGAGGATAGAGGAGGGGTGTTTCCCATACACGGTTTGTAAGCTAGTTCCGTGGGCTCCTAGCCAATGGTAGCGTCCTACCAAGGGAGAAAACTAGCGAGAGGGCCTGGCTCAGGCTAGAGTCAGTGTGTGCACACGTGGTCGGAGACTATGGACTGACACCGACGGGTGCCACTCTGACTGGTCACTTGGTTTGGTACTATTTACGCGCTCAGCTTGTCGCTTTGTCGACTGCGAGTGCTTGAGACGCAGTGTAAGTCGTCAGTGGACGCTTCTGGTTTCTGCTCCAGTGGTTGTCCTTCCTTATTGTTTGGATTAGTTAAGGCTTATTCTATTTTGGTAGATTTAGTTTTAGTCGCTTGCATTTATTTAGCTGTGGCATGTGTTAGCTGTTCTACTTAGTTAGAGTTTACAGCTTTACTTGAGTAGTTTATTCATGCCATTGCTTGTTATTCTAATTAAATGCATGCTCTAATTGCTTTTATTTATGCATGAATGCTTGTTTAGTGCGAGGTAGGGATCCGCGTGACCCCTACTGAGTCTGGCTGTGACTCACCCTTCTCCTTTCAGGTGAGCCGTGCCCGTCGTCTCCCGGTGCTTCGTGAGCTGTTTCAGAGACCGCGTCTAGCTGCCAGCTCTAGTCGAGCCGCCTTTTTGAGGCTTTTGTTGTACTTTTGCCGGGGTATGCCCCGTGTAGTTGTACCCTTGTGGACTAGTACTCTTGTTTATCTGGACTAGTATATATATATATCACTCTGGTTATTTTGAATTGCTTCCGCACTTGTGTTAATTTTATTACTTAATTGTAATCTACGCGTTCCAAATTGCAGTTCGTTATACATTCCCTCGACATAACCTTACTAACCCTTCAGGGGCCTCATCAGCCTCTTGGGTGGCTTCCCCAGTTCTTGGTATCGGTGTATCGATGTTATCGGTATATCGGTATCCTGAACTCTGGGTCGTTACAAAGGCTGTATGGATCCGGTCCTGCTCCGTGATCCATATTTGGTTGTTGCCAGAAGACCCGTCCATGAATGACAAAGCCTCATGTCCCGTGGTAGCATCAATCATGACCTCTGTTATAGGCACCAGAAAGTCATCCTTTAGGCATGTTTTATTCAGGTCCCGAAAATCTACACAAATTATGATTTGCCCATTTTTCTTTTTGACGAGCACAATATTAGCCAACCATGTGGTATATTGGTTTTCTTCAACAAAACCCACATCAATGAGCTTGTCCACTTCTTTACATATCTGTGTAATCAGCTCCGGTCTCATACGTCGGGACGGCTGCTTCACAGGTTCGGCTTGCGGGGGTCTATGGATAGATTGTGCTCTGAGACTCCAGGCCTGAGCCCCGACATTTCTTTGTAATTCTAGGCGAAGCAGTCCCGGTATTCTTGTAGCAGCTGTATATATTGCTTTTGTTCTTTTGGGGAGAGCTGGGCGCTGAGGAATGTTGGCCTAGGATCCTCCTTATTTCCCAAGTTTATTTCCAAAAGTTCATCAACGGTGGCCTGTTGACACTGAAAATATTTGTAATTTTTCTTGACTTTTACTTCTGCAGGTCTTAAGCTCCAACCGGGTGCCCCTATGCCGACAGAGAAGAAGAGAAAGAAAAGAAGAAAAAGGAACGGCAGAACCAAACAAAAGATGAGATCGAAGAAAAAGAAGAAAAGAAAAGATGCTCGGCTCCAACGGACAGCTACTAAAATGAGACTCGGGAGCTTAGAAAATGCTTTGGACCATCCCTGAACGAACAGATATAAGTTCGGACAACGAAGTAAGCCGGTCAATTGGCCAATCATCACAAAGAAGAAAATGAACACGAAATAGGCCTAAAAATGGGCCAAAGGATGCTACAAATGGATTGAAGAAGCCTTAAAACGGCGTGGCCCCATGTTGAACCGGCGCCGCATAAATCGGCGTGCAAATACTTAAATCGGTGCCACAGTGATCCGGCGCCACGCTAAACCGGCGCGCAAGAAGCTCCAAGGCCGGTCATCCGGTGCGCAAAACCCTCCAACCGGCGTGGGAAATGGCGTGCCGTTTTCACCCCCTTCTGCCGCCGTTTCAAGCTGAGTCCCCCCTCTTCTATAAAAGCTTTCGCTTCGAACAAAAAAAAAGCTAAGAGGCATACGACTGGGAAAGAAAAGGGAACGAGAGCAACAAAAGGGAGGAAAAAAAGAAAACTTGGGGTAGAAGAAGAGAGAGGGAAGTAGAAGAAGAGAGAGGGAGAGACACCTTTGGAGGCTTCTATAGGTGGGTTTGCCCACCGTGTAAGGCCCCTCGTGGGCTACAGCATCCCCTCCCAGTTGTCTTTCTCGGATTTCTCTTGTAATTTCTTTTGCTCTGCTCCTTCGAGTGTAGCGTCATATAATATCCTCTTCGGAAATCAATAAGAGTGCTGAGAATTGTTCTTGGTGTCGATTGGCTGATCTATTTATATTTCTCATTTTCTCTCTGAAGTGTATGTTTGTTTGTTTATTTCTTTCCCTCTCTCTAGGGTTATGTGGCTGCCCGGATATACTCCGGGCCGAATAAACTGCCCTGCGGGGCCAGAGACTTCGATCATCTTTCGTTTAGTGATTCTCCGGTGATCTCCCCCCGACTGGCCGACGAGGGTTCGTCTGCATCCAGACGTGGCTTTCGAATGACCTTGGGGAAGAAAGAATGGTTTATGTATTTCTCATCTAGAAGGCAGTAGGAAATTTCTTTTTATGTCATAGCTTCGAAACTCGCTAGCTTCACCTCACGATCGTCTTTCCGGTGAGAGGCCAGTGGCTTGCGAACATTGGCGTGACATCTGTACCCTCCGAGATGGGATATAGCCCCCTCTTTCCGTTCTGCTTCCTGTCTGCAACTGTCGCGTTTTGTTATTGTAACCCCCTTTCCCACAGTCATGAATTACCTCGATCATGGGCTTCATTTCGTGACATAATATCCCTTCTGAGGTCAGGGAGTCACCCATGTTTCTCAAGATGCGATATTTGGATGTTTGCAAGGGATAAATAATTTTTTTCTCAGGCTAATTTTAGTTTTTTTATGATGCTCTCTTTCTATTTTTCTGGGTTTAGGATGTGATCCGCCGTGGGTCCGCCCACGCCGTTTCAGACCCTCCGGTTCTCACACCGTTTCACCCGCTCTCCCCACGCCGGTTCGGATCTCCCAGCATCCCATGCCATATCAGCCTCCTCCATTTAGCCCGGCCGTCGATTCACAATGTGCCACACCATATTCATGCCATTAAACTATTTAACCCCATATGTATAAGAGTAAGCATATGCCTGTGTGCAGCTTAAATAAGTATGCATAAACAAAACCCATCTCAGCAGCCATATATGTGTAGGGGCCCACCTGATTTAACTTAGCCACTAACCCATTTGGTCACACATTTATGAGCAAATATATATATATATATATATATATATATATATATATATTCCATGGGTATAGATTGGTGGTCAACCCACTCCACCGTGCATTTAGACAAATATACATGGGTAGGTAGATTAAATAAGTGTGCATGCAACCCACCTTGCACTTGCCGCCGGGTCATATGCAAACCTTTTTCTTATATATACATATCTATATGCATAGCCCAGTCATCTCACTGTTACCCCCTAATCCGGCATGGGAATGGGAGGGTAAATCGGCGCGCAAGTTATCGCGCCGTTTCAAGTCATGCTGTTTCAAGTCACGTCGTTTCAAGCTACGTCATTTTAAAGTGTCATTCCGCACCGTTTCAACAGCAAAGATCACGCCGTTTTAAGGCGTCGTTCCCAAAACTGTGGTGGTAACCCATGGGTTGTCGGGGCCTCTCGTAGATTAGTTTTGAGGATCTTCGTCCTATTCGGGTCTTCTGATCGTTGTGTTGGCCTCCGGGCAGTTAGGAACTTGCCCCGGTGTCCCCGTGGATGAGTCTTCATTTTTTTTCCCGATACTCCGGGTTGAAGGGAGATGTTACCGAATCTTTGTCAGAATATTTTGACCAATTACAAGATTAGAGATAAAATAATAATAATAATATAATCATAAAATAAAATAAAGAATGACAAAAATAACAAGATTAATTTATAAAAAAGACGTATAAAAAAATAAAAAGAAAACTAGAAAAGAAAGATTTAAAAAAAATAAAACAAAACACGGTGAAACGGCGTGGGTGTCGCCAGATTAGGCACCCTAATGGGGTGCCCAATCCGGTGTCACCCCCCCCAATTCCCTTGTATATATATACGATTTTACCCCCGCCATCTCACTTCTTAATAAAAAAAACACACGCACAAGTACACGCACACGATCTTCTCCCATTTTTCATCATTATAAGAAAAAAATAAACAAACGTTACACACACCGCGTTAAAACACAATACACACGTCCACGTTACACCCACTTACATTTGAGCACTCATAAATAATAATAATAAAAAAACAAACACTCTCGTTCGCATTCACACACGCACAACATCTCACATGCATTAAAAAAACATAAAAGAAAAAAAAGGGTGGGTGAAAGTGAGAGATAAAATAAATAAATAAATAATAGTTAAATAAATGCTAATAAATAATAATAATAATAATAATAATAATAATAAGACATAAAAGTGATAAATAAATAATAAAGAAAAGGATGAATGAATAACAACCAAATAAATATCAATAAAGAAAATTAAAAGATGTAAGCATCCAATAAAAATAATAATAATATAGAAAATAAAGAAAATTAAATAATAAATGAGTAATGAAAAGTGGATGATATAAATAAAATAAGAACAAACAATTTAAGAAAAAGAAGTGCACTCATGCATCTAAAATAATAACAAGAATAAATAAAGAATAATGAACATGACTATGTCCGCTCTAGGGCTCTCACCTTCCCTAGACCTCAGGTACGGGAATATTAATGACGCCTTGACAGGTCATGTATGGGCCCTGGGATTCATCCCATTATAGCAAGAGCATGACATTGTCCCAGGCTAACAGCCCACTGAATTTGACTCGTTTCGATTGGGATTTGACCGCATTCCATCTGGTCTTGAATAGCAAATTTGTCATACCCTGACATACATTGTCCCGATATCACATGAGCCCGCCCAGGTACGGTCACGCTGGACCCATCTCGTGAGTTCATATGCATGCACCATAATGCCATGCACAGTCTCAAAATAAAAAGGCAACGACTAATCGACAGCCCTGCGAATGATAGGGATTACTTAGAGGGCTAGTCCTCTGGTTCCCCACTCGTCATAGGGTACGGTATTGCCGTTTGGGCATGGCCGTCGTTCAGGAGATCGTCTCGACCCCTCGTGGATGATTCCCTCATACTCTTTTTGATATTTCTCGGGACAGGGGAGGTGTTGCCAAAATCTTCCCTAAATTACAAATAAATGACCAAATAAAAATGATAACATATCTTTTCAATAAACGGTAATAAGCTTGCATGGGGTTTCACTAATAAACAAATAAGTCCCTTTATGTCTGTTCGCTGTTATTTGTCCTGTAAAAATACATGCCTGACTGCTTGTCTCCCGATTCTCTGGTATATCAAATAGTGACTAGCGGAAAATCGGGTTATGCCCGGCCGGAGGCTTTCACTATGCGTGAGGTGGTCTTCGGACCTAAGTTCTCCGCCCCGTACCGAGAATCGCATCTTTCATATATTCTATCGGCCCCATGCTCATTCTATTTTTGGTGATTAATCAAGGGTTTTCTCTCTTCTGGTGAGATGTAATTAACGTCGTAACCTTTATGGTGCGACGGATTTTGAATCACGACGTGATAACCTACTTTCGTCTGATTAGTTAGACGGTGCGCATAATAACTTTGTCACTTAGTGACTGGCATGCCTATGCAATAAATAAATAAATCTAATAAATCTAACCAATCCTAATAAATAAAAAAATATATAAATAAAAAAATCCATTCCCACATGGCCTGGCCGCCGTCTTCAATTTCTGGACGTGCTGGCTATAGGTCAATGAAGTCTTCAACATCATCTTCAACTTCCAGAACTTCTAGTTTTTCATCACATTGCCCCCTACCCTACGGGGGAGTCTTTGAACAATCCGAGCTTCTGGCTTCAGTCAATGTATTCAAGGCAACTCCGAGGGTAGGAGGGCTAAGCTCCGGATTTTCGGCAGGAGTGGCGTGTTCTTGTTCAGAGATAGCTTCTATAGGGAATATTGAAGTCCCGCGATCAATGACACCCAAGAGGGGGGTGAATTGGGTGTTTACCAATTTTAAGGAAAACTTTTAGCTTTTTACAAAATATGTGGTAAACAATAATTAGCAATTGAAAACTAATTAACCAATTCTCTCAAACTCACCGTTCCCACACGACCATACAACGAAAACAAACAAACCACACAAATAACACACAATGCACAGCGATTTTTAAGGTGGTTCGGATGCAACGACGGTAATCGTACGTCCACCCCTCACCAAATCCGGTGAGGCTTTACTCGGGGATAAATCCCCAAACGGAGACGACACTCCAACCACACACGCAGGAAGATGCCTGCCCACACACACACACACGGGGATGCACCCCAACACACGCACACACATGGAGACGAGGTCTCCAACACGATCCAACAGCCAGATCAATAAAGCATACACACGCTGCGACAGATGCAGCACTCCACACACTAAAAGGACCGGATCTAAAAAGATCCACACACACGTAGATCTAAGAAGATCTACGCACACACGAATCAAATATGACACACACTCATACGACCACGGATCCAACAACGATCCACAAACACACAAGTTATAGCGGTTTATGATGAAACACAAATATGAAACTGAAAGCACAAGACACCAAAATAAATAGACCACAGTTTAGAATGCTCCTGATTTAGGCTCCCCCTGAGTGTATGCTCCGGATGTTCGCGTTGATTCCTTCTTCACCTGAATGGCTTGAGACTCAGCTTGAATGGCCTTGTATTGGATGTAGGTTTCCTTGCACGGAGTACTGTTCACTGCTACAGTATTTCTTCTTCTCTTCACTTGGACAGCCTTCCCTTAAGCTCTTCTTGAGATCCTTGCTTGATTGGAACTCCCTGGCTTTAGAAGATGACTGAATGGCTTCAGTTGATGCTTGAATGGCTTCGATCGGATGAAGAACTTGGTGGAAGGAATGTTGTTCACGATCGTTGCAGCAACCTTCCTTTGATAACTACTATCTTGATCTCTCTAGGTTGATTTGGTGTTGCTTCAATTCATGGGACGATGAAGGCTTCAAAATAGATCTTGGATCTTCAACTATGATGAGGCTTTGAACTTCGAATCACTGTTCACGGCTACAGTGATATTCCTCCTCTTCCTTGAGCCAACTTGATCTCTCTTGTTCTCTTGGAGCCTCTTAGGGTTTATGACGTCAAAGAGATGTTTTATAACCCTTGGAAGGTTAGGAGACAAGGCCCAGACCCAGATCCATAATTTATGGGGTGATTAGGAGCATTGAGATTAAAGAAATGGGGAAGAGAATCTCTTTTCGAACTTGACACAAAAGTCAACAAAGGAGGGCCTCGGGGCTGGCGGTCGACCGGTGGAGGGCTGGCGGTCGACCGCTAGGGGCCATTCTGTAACTTTGTGGCTGCTGGGAAAATAGGTCGACCGCTAGCTCCTGGCGGTCGACCGCCAGGTTCACAGGTGCCAGTTTTTCAGTTCTGTGATTTCAGGTAGACCGCCAGTCTCCAAACCTGCAAAAGTCAAGTGTTAGTTCACTTGAAACTATCCATTGGTTCGATACTTGAAAAGGACTTGTGTTATAGTTGATTACAAATTTATTTAGACTCGATTTAACACATGGAATGATTCATGAACACAAGTTGGAAAAGGAGTGAATCTTGATGGTTTAAAGCATGAAGCTTCGTTTTAATACAAAATAGGAGTCTTACCAATGGTTCTTGACAGTAAATGACATATACCACCTGTTTTGGATTGCAGAGGAGCATGGTGCTTATCCACACGTTTGGTTTAGCAGGTGGCTACCATGAGTTGATCCTGCGAGTAAAATAGTCATGGTTAATACATGCTTGTTCACATTAAAGAGATTATGAAACCTCTTGCCTCTTGCAAACCCAACATAAACAATAAGATGAATGAGCACAATCATCAAGAACATGTGTAATCATCACAGGTTTAGTTATCATCATTAAAGCACACATCACAGGTTTAGTTATCACCATTAAAGTATACATTAAGTTTAGTTATCATCAAAATCATAACTTAACAATTACAACAATCATCAAAACCATAACTCAACAATCTCCTCCTTTTTGATGATGACAAACTTATTGATGATGACAAACTTAATGATAAACTTATGATGATATAACAGTGGTCTTCTCCCCTTGTCACACACAGACATCAATTTTTCCCCCTTTGACATAATCAAAAAGTGGGATAATGCAGATCTTTCTGCCCCTGTGACATGATCAACAATATCAACAAGATGGAAGAAGTCAAATTTGAAAGAACAAGCTAATCTCCCTTTGAAACAACATCTCCCTTTGAAACAACAATAGCTAATCTTATCAAATCAGAAGAAGCAAGGGCAAATCATGGACAAACAAATCAACTTGATTCCAATCAGATGAGATCAATTGGTGATTAGTCTCGCAAGTCAATATGATACCATCCAAAGTAAATACAGTCAAGCATGTATAGATACCAATTGAAGATGGTGATTGGCCTCAAGGATATGAACCAGTGGGGGAAGATGTGCACAGGATGGGGTGTTCAGCATGATAGCATTCAGAATCTAGATCTCATGTCAAATTTTCACAACAAGTAAGAGCAGGAATGCATATCAAAAGGATTTTCTTTGATTTTCAATTTTTATGATTTTTATATTTTGGTTTGAAATGTATGAAATGTAACACATGTGACACTATGAATGCATGCAAGGCAACTGAACAGACATGATGACAATATGAATGTAATCATATGAAACTCAATGCAAGCATACAATGGAATGAAAAATAACTAGGCCAATTTTTGAACTCAGAAAATATTTTTGGAATGTGATGGATTTTCAGATTTTGACATTTTCGGTTATAGTGCATAAAGCTATATATATGCAAATGATGCCATATGAGATGTACAATCAAACAAATACATATATATACATGCAACATAGCTCCCCCAGACTTGTTTAAGAGAGGATAGGTATAAGAAGGGTGCAAGAGAGTCATGGCAATTGAAATGCACATGTGTAGCATATGGGAGGTTGTGTAAGTATATAGGAGATTCATGCAATTGCTAATACAGTCAATCAACTTTCTGAATATATATTAAATCAAATTTCCAGATGTGTAAGTGAGAAACATAAAAAATGATAGTTGCAATTTGGATATTCAGATTTTCAGATTAACACAAGGAGATATTTTGCAAACTGCACTTCAATTTTGAGAACAGCGTATTGGAGACTACGCTCTACCACAATGAGTTTTCAGCATCATTTTTCAACTCAAGATAGACATAAATTTTTTTTTTTTAGAGTGATCAGGTTCAAGATGATTCCTTTTTATGCGAGTAGACGCATGGAGCTCATGCCAGAATCCCCGGGTACTCAGAATACTGAACCATTTCACCTCATATTGAACAGAGATACTAGTCAACACTTTTCAGATATGAACCACATCACGTCTCAGGTGACATGTGTCCAGTTTACTCAGTGAGACCGAGCATTGCTCTATCTTTCATTTTCATATTTTTCAACAAGGATGGATAGGCAGCTTTTTCCTCAACTGCTTTCTTCAACATACATGCAGCAGGTTTAACATCTCGAGAGTGTTGAAAAGAAATTCATATATCCTTATCTTTAACACTCATTTTCACATTTTGTGCAAGAAGTGTGCGAATTTGATTCAGCATGTATACCGAAAGTATTATGAACACATAACACGACAGCTCCCCCTAAACAGTTGCACTTATAAAATGAGAACTCCCCCTGAGTGTACAACATGAAACACTCCAATAATGACTCAAATGCAGCATTATTTATCAAGAAGATATAAGGCTATAGAAGTGCCAAAAATGGGGTTGAATAGCATATAATATCACACAAGCACGCAGTGGGAGTTTATGCAAATGCACTATGACATGCATGCTAGCAATGTGATGTCATTTTGATACCAATTGAATGGATGCCAACTGAATGAGTTAAGTGCGACTAATGCATGAATTCCAATGCAAAACAACATATGAGCATATGAGAATGCGATGCAATGTGCAAAGTGATTCGGACTTGATTTTTATTTGCATGATCTAAAAGCACATTATGCATTGAATTATGATGCATGCAACCTATAACTATGTGAGAGTGGAATGCAAGTGATTTTTGCAAGATAAGAGCTTTGATTTTCAAGCTAGTGTGACAAAATTCTCATTGAAATCATCCTTATTCTATTCATGAATCAACAAACATTTTTCATGACATGACCTTTATGAATAAAGGTGCTTAGATGATCAAAATTAAACAATGCAACCACTTCAAGATTTTCAATTTGATTCAACTAATTCAATTTGGAGCCTCTTAGGGTTAATGACCTCAAAGAGAGGTTTTATAACCCTTGGAAGGTTAGGAGACAAGGCCCAGACCCAGATCCACAATTTATGGGGTGATTAGGAGCATTGGGATTAAAGAAATGGGGAAGGGAATCTCTTTTCGAACTTGACACAAAAGTCAACAAAGGAGGGCCTCGGGGCTGGCGGTCGACCGGTGGAGGGCTGGCGGTCGATCGCTAGGGGCCATTTTGTAGCTTTGTGGCTGCTGGGAAAATAGGTCGACCGCTAGCTCCTGGCGGTCGACCGCCAGGTTCACAGGTGCCAATTTTTCAGTTCTGTGATTTCAGGTCGACCGCCAAGGGTCCACAGGTCGACCGGCAGTCTCCAAACCTGCAAAAGTCAAGTGTTAGTTCACTTGAAACTATCCATTGGTTCGATACTTGAAAATGGCTTGTGTTATAGTTGATTACAAGTTTATTTAGACTCGATTTAACACATGGAATGATTCATGAACACAAGTTGGAAAATGAGTGAATCTTGATGGTTTAAAGCATGAAGCTTCGTTTTAATACAAGATAGGAGTCTTACCAATGGTTCTTGACAGTAAATGACATATACCACCAGTTTTGGATTGCAGAGGAGCATGGTGCTTATCCACACGTTTGGTTTACCAGGTGGCTACCATGAGTTGATCCTACGAGTAAAATAGTCATGGTTAATACATGCTTGTTCACATTAAAGAGATTATGAAACCTCTTGCCTCTTGCAAACCCAACATAAACAATAAGATGAATGAGCACAATCATCAAGAACATGTGTAATCATCACAGGTTTAGTTATCATCATTAAAGCACACATCACAGGTTTAGTTATCATCATTAAAGCATACATTAAGTTTAGTTATCATCAAAACCATAACTTAAGAATTACAACAATCATCAAAACCATGACTCAACAATCTCCCCCTTTTTGATGATGATAAACTTATTGATGATGACAAACTTAATGATAAACTTATGATGATATAACAATGGTCTTCTCCCCTTGTCACACATAGACATCAATTTTCTCCCCCTTTGACATAATCAAAAAGTGGGATAATGCAGATCTTTCTGCCCCTGTGACATGATCAACAATATCAACAAGATGGAAGAAGTCAAATTTGGAAGAACAAGCTAATCTCCCTTTGAAACAGCATCTCCCTTTGTAACAGCAATAGCTAATCTTATCAAATCAGAAGAAGTAAGGGTAAATCATGGACAAACAAATCAACTTGATTCCAATCAGATGAGATCAATTGGTGATTAGTCTCACAAGTCAATATGATACCATCCAAAACAAATACAGTCAAGCATGTATAGATACCAATTGAAGATGGTGATTGGCCTCAAGGATATAAACCAGTGGGGGAAGATGTGCACAGGATGGGGTGTTCAGCATGATAGCATTTAGAATCTAGATCCCATGTCAAATTTTCACAACAAGCAAGAGCAGGAATGCATATCAAAAAGATTTTCTTTGATTTTCAATTTTTATGATTTTTATATTTTGGTTTGAAATACCTGAAATGCAACACATGTGACACTATGAATGCATGCAAGGCAACTGAACAGACATGATGACAATATGAATGTAATCATATGAAACTCAATGCAAGCATACAATGGAATGAAAAACAACTAGGCCAATTTTTGAACTCAGAAAACATTTTTGGAATGTGATGGATTTTCAGATTTTGACATTTTCAGTTATAGTGCATGAAGCTATATATATGCAAATGATGTCATATGAGATGTACAATCAAACAAATACATATATATACATGCAACATAGCTCTCCCAGACTTGTTTAAGAGAGGATAGGTATAAGAAGGGTGCAAGAGAGTCATGGCAATTGAAATGCACATGTGTAGCACATGGGAGGTTGTGCAAGCATATAGGAGATTCATGCAATTGTTAATGCAGTCAATCAACTTTCTGAATATATATTAAATCAAATTTCCAGATGTGTAAGTGAGAAACATGAAAAATGATAGTTGCAATTTGGATATTCAGATTTTCAGATTAACACAAGGAGACATTTTACAAACTGCACTTCAATTTTGAGAATATCGTATTGGAGACTACGCTCTACCACAATGAGTTTTCAACATCATTTTTCAACTCAAGATAGACAGAATTTTTTTTTTTAGAGTGATCAGGTTTAAGATGATTCCTTTTTACGCGAGTAGACGCATGGAGCTCATGCCAGAATCCCCGGTTACTCAGAATACTGAACCATTTCACCTCATATTGAACAGAGATACTAGTCAACACTTTTCAGATATGAACCACATCACGTCTCAGGTGACATGTGCCCAGTTTACTCAGTGAGATCGAGCATTGCTCTATCTTTCATTTTCATATTTTTCAACAAGGATGGATAGGCAGCTTTTTCCTCAACTGTCTCTTCAACATACATGCAGCAGGTTTAACATCTCGAGAGTGTTGAAAAGAAATTCATATATCCTTATCTTTAACACTCATTTTCACATTTTGTGCAAGAAGTGTGCGAATTTGATTCAGCATGTATACCGAAAGTATCATGAACACATAACACGACAGCTCCCCCTAAACAGTTGCACTTATAAAATGAGAACTCCCCCTGAGTGTACAACATGAAACACTCCAATAATGACTCAAATGCAGCATTATTTATCAAGAAGATATAAGGCTATAGAAGTGCCAAAAATGGGGTTGAATAGCATATAATATCACACAAGCACGCAGTGGGAAGCACGCAGTGGGAGTTTATGCAAATGCACTATGACATGCATGCTAGCAATGTGATGTCATTTTGATACCAATTGAATGGATGCCAACTGAATGAGTTAAGTGCGACTAATGCATGAATTCCAATGCAAAACAACATATGAGCATATGAGAATGCGATGCAATGTGCAAAGTGATTCGGACTTGATTTTCATTTGCATGATCTAAAAGCACATTATGCATTGAATTATGATGCATGCAACCTATATATATGTGAGAGTGGAATGCAAGTGGTTTTTGCAAAATAAGAGCTTTGATTTTCAAGCCAGTGTGACAAAATTCTCATTAAAATCATCCTCATTCTATTCATGAATCAACAAATATTTTTCATGACATGACCTTTATGAATAAAGGTGCTTAGATGATCAAAATTAAGCAATGCAACCACTTCAAGATTTTCAATTTGATTCAACTAATTCATCACAACATCCTCGTAAATGACAATTCAAGTTTTTAGAATCAATACCTATCACTTAAGAAAGTTACCAAGTGACAAAAGGCCATTGCATGTATTGACAAGGTTGAATTACCTTAATTCAGGAGACAAGATTGGAAGCCTTCAATCACTAAAATCACAACCTCACGAGGGTTGATATTTCAGCTTTTGCTTTCTTACCTTTGCCTTGAGAATCCATTTTCTTCCAAGCCTTTCACCGTGCCTTGGGTACTTGCTTTAGCACGTACAAGGACTTTCACCACCTTATACTTGAGTCAATCCTAGAGGTTGTTCTACATAAAGTATCCCATCTTCTTGTAGCAACTTGAGAGGGTTCTCATCATTTTCATCCTTGCAAGGTATTCTCCCAGTTGATTCAAGCTTGGTCATGACTAGCCCATCATCATTTGGATCTTGGAAGTATAATCTACATCCAAAGATAGAAAGGTTTGATTTGTCAATTTCGATTCAAATTTATTAATATTGACATGACAAATAATTTTAACAACCAACACCCCTAGATAGTTCTAGATGCAATGCATGACTCATGTGTGAACCTAAATGTTAAGCCCATATGACGAATCTGATGACTCCCCCTCAATGTGTGCATGACTGTGATATGCTTAGTAAAATCTAATGTCATGTGCTACCTGTGACTGATTGACTCATAGTACCGGGCGGAGAACTTAGACTTGAAGATCACCTCACGCGTAGTGATAGCTTTCAGACAGGCGTAACCTGCCTTCCACATGTCACCATTTGATATACTATGTAGTCAAGGGTGGTGAATGTAGGAGGATTGCTATGCATTATGACATGAATTCATAATATTCAATTTATGCATAACAGTACGTGAAGGCTTATGCAGACTCAGTATATGCACGAGATTTATTGACGGTTTCAAAACTCCACTTCAACAAGATGCTATATGAGGATGATATGCACAAGGGTATGCAACTATCTATGGATGGAATGCATGTATAGACTCATGCATGATCACATAACTATACAGCACATAGTAAAACACGACATAACACTTTTAGTGGAGAGAGTGAGAGGGATATCACCTGAGAAATCAAATTCAATTTTTGATTTTTCTTCCAACCTTACTTATGCCACTTGGCCCGTGTACCTTACCTTCTTGATGAAAACATATTTTATACTTTACATTCCCAAGGCACACCTGCAAAACAGATTTCTCATTTGACATTCTTAGATACCCAAATCCTTTTGGGTCCTTGTGGGTTAGCAGTAACATGGGAATGTGGTTTCCAACTTTTGACAACATTCAAATCATCATTTTTCTTTAGAAAATAATCATGCTTAACATTCCCAGGTTGACCAAAGTGATGGTAGAAGGCACGTGGCATCATATTCTTCCTTCTCATGGGTTCTACTGATTTGTGTGCGTGAGCATGATGTGTTGAGTGGGAGTTCTTTCTCTTCAACAATAACCAGCAATGTGAAGTTGTATGACCCCATTTACCACAATGATTACAATGTATGGAAGATTTTGTGGTGAAGACTTTCTTTGCATTTTTAAAACTAGTCTGGTTTCGACATGCTCTCAAATCATCATTCTTAATGAAACAATTATGCATAGCATGTCCATGTTTTTCACAATAAAAATATGTGAGTTTCTTTCTAATTAGTTGTGTGTGTGTGGAAGAGGTATGTTCAACATGCATGGAGGTACTAGCAGCATTTTTGAATTTTTGATGCAAATTGATTTTCTTTGTGGATGCATGTGTGTGTGCAACATGATTTTTCTTTTTCAGATTTTCATTTGATCTTTTTATTGTACGTGAAGAAGATTGATTTGGGGATCTATTTGATGTACTGGGTATGTTTGAACTGTGCACAAAAGATGTATAAACTTTGTTTTCAAACTTCTTTTTGTTCACAGGATTAAAACCCAGCCCTTCCCGTTGAAAATTCACTTTCGACCCCAGTAATTTGTCCAAATTTTCTTGACCATTCACAAATCTAGACAATGAAACATTCAAGTCAAGAATTTCAGATTGAAGAGATGCAATGTGCAATTCATAGGAAACCATCTTATTTTCATAGGAGTTGACTTGTTCATGTAAAGTAGCATTGATGGTTTTATGACTTTCAATTTCTTACAACAAAGCATGCACTTTTTCAGATTCATGAATATTCACAAATTTTCCTTTTTCAAGAGCAAGCAATCTTTCAGAAATGGTTCTATTCAATTCCTTCAATTTCTCATTTTCCATTTCAAGATTTTTATCATGAGCAAACTCATTTTGACCATTGCTTATAAGACTAACTCTCTCTCTCAGCTCTTTATTTTCATTTCTCACGAAAGAAATTTGATCTTTGTGAATTTCAATGTCGAACACATGACCTTCAATCAATTCTTTCAAGTGTGAGCATTCTTTACATGGAGAATCACATTTATTTTATCCAACATTCTTTTTCAATTTTTTATTTTCAGACTTAACCTTCTCGTATTTATCAGCAAGCTCATCATATGCAATCAATAACTCCTCATAGCTAAATTCATCTTCATTATCAGAATCAGAATTTACCTTTGAGCTTGAGTCAACTTGTTGATCACTCCCTTGATCACTCGTGCCTGCCACAAGATATTGATATTCATGCTCTTCCCAGACTTTGGTTAAGCCAACCAAGATATCCTTCGCGGATCTGCAATGGGAGACAAAAGGGAAATGATTAGAATCAACTGCAGCAATAAGCAATTTTAGAACCAAACAATTTTGATCATGTTTAAGCTTGGAATCTGCGGTCCAGACAGATTTATCTTTAGGCAACTCATAAGGACCATGTGAGACAAGCTTCCATAGCTTAGGATCATATGAGTTTACTAGACTGCACATCCTTCCTAACCACAAATCAAAATTACAACCAACAAACACCGTTGGAGAATTCAAGGTGTACATGATGGTAGTCATTGATTTGGATCACTCTAGATTGTTAGATCTATGAAATTAGAGCCTTTGCTCTGATACCAATTGAAGTCCCGCGATCAATGACACCCAAGAGGGGGGGGTGAATTGGGTGTTTACCAATTTTAAGGAAAACTTTTAACTTTTTACAAAATATGTGGTAAACAATAATTAGCAATTGAAAACTAATTAACCAATTCTCTCAAACTCACCGTTCCCACACGACCATACAACGAAAACAAACAAACCCCACAAATAACACATAATGCACAACGATTTTTAAGGTGGTTCGGATGCAACGACGGTAATCCTACGTCCACCCCTCACCAAATCCGGTGAGGCTTTACTCGGGGATAAATCTCCAAACAGAGACGACACTCCAACCACACACGTAGGAAGATGCCTGTCCACACACACACACACGGGGACGCACCCCAACACACACACACACACACACACACACACACACGGAGACGAGGTCTCCAACACGATCCAACAGCCGGATCAATAAAGCATACACACGCTGCGACAGATACAACACTCCACACACTAAAAGGACCGGATCTAAAAAGATCCACACACACACACACACATAGATCTAAGAAGATCTACGCACACATGAATCAAATACGACACACACTCATACGACCACGGATCCAACAACGATCCACAAACACACAAGTTATAGCGGTTTATGATGAAACACAAATATAAAACTGAAAGCACAAGACACCAAAATAAATAGACCACAGTTTAGAATGCTCCTGATTTAGGCTCCCCCTGAGTGTATGCTCCGGATGTTCGCGTTGATTCCTTCTTCACTTGAATGGCTTGAGACTCAGCTTGAATGGCCTTGTATTGGATGTAGGTTTCCTTGCATGGAGTACTGTTCACTGCTACAGTACTTCTTCTTCTCTTCACTTGGACAGCCTTGCCTTAAGCTCTTCTTGAGATCCTTGCTTGATTGGAACTCCCTGGCTTTAGAAGATGATTGAATGGCTTCAGTTGATGCTTGAATGGCTTCGATCGGATGAAGAACTTGGTGGAAGGAATGTTGTTCATGATCGTTGCAGCAACCTTCCTTTGATAGCTACTATCTTGATCTCTCTAGGTTAATTTGGTGTTGCTTCAATTCATGGGAAGATGAAGACTTCAAAATAGATCTTGGATCTTCAACTATGATGAGGCTTTGATCTTCGAATCACTGTTCACGGCTACAGTGATATTCCTCCTCTTCCTTGAGCCAACTTGATCTCTCTTGTTCTCTTGGAGCCTCTTAGGGTTTATGACCTCAAAGAGAGGTTTTATAACCCTTGGAAGGTTAGGAGATAAGGCCCAGACCCAGATCCACAATTTATGGGGTGATTAGGAGCATTGGGATTAAAGAAATGGGGAAGGGAATCTCTTTTCGAACTTGACACAAAAGTCAACAAAGGAGGGCCTCGGGGCTGGCGGTCGACCGGTGGAGGGCTGGCGGTCGACCGCTAGGGGCCATTCTGTAGCTTTGTGGCTGCTGGGAAAATAGGTCGACCGCTAGCTCCTGGCGGTCGACCGCCAGGTTCACAGGTGCCATTTTTTCAGTTCTGTGATTTCAGGTCGACCGCCAAGGGTCCACAGGTCGACCGCCAGTCTCCAAACCTGCAAAAGTCAAGTGTTAGTTCACTTGAAACTATCCATTGGTTCGATACTTGAAAAGGGCTTGTGTTATAGTTGATTACAAGTTTATTTAGACTCGATTTAACACATGGAATGATTCATGAACACAAGTTGGAAAAGGAGTGAATCTTGATGGTTTAAAGCATGAAGCTTCGTTTTAATACAAGGTAGGAGTCTTACCAATAGTTCTTGACAGTAAATGACATATACCACATGTTTTGGATTACAGAGGAGCATGGTGCTTATCCACACGTTTGGTTTACCAGGTGGCTACCATGAGTTGATCCTGCGAGCAAAATAGTCATGGTTAATACATGCTTGTTCACATTAAAGAGATTATGAAACCTCTTGCCTCTTGCAAACCCAACATAAACAATAAGATGAATGAGCACAATCATCAAGAACATGTGTAATCATCACAGGTTTAGTTATCATCATTAAAGCACACATCACAGGTTTAGTTATCATCATTAAAGCATACATTAAGTTTAGTTATCATCAAAACCATAACTTAAGAATTACAACAATCATCAAAACCATAACTCAACAAATTTAACCTGATCACATTCACTGAGCATTCCAGCGATCAATTCTGGTTGCATTGATGGCATAATAGGCGATGAGCCATGACTGGAGTAGCTTCCTCCCTATTCGGAGTTTTCAGCCTCGCTGTTGCTGGCTGTGTCAAATTTGGCTGGCAATGCCACTTCTTCATGAAGGGCCTCTTCCCAGCACCTGCATGTAGTCGAGGCTTCTGACTCATATAGTGGCAGCAATAGCTTTGAGGGCTATTGAGGTGACTCAACACACCCATATTCTACCCGGTAATCATCATAGGTTGCCCCTGGTAGGCCTTTAGTGGGTAGGACAAAGGTAGAAATCACGTCCACCTCGTAGCGTTTCCCATAGTAACACTCCTCAAGCGTGAACCCTAGCCCAGGGTTCTGAGAAATGCGCTTCAGCTCCTTATCTAGATTAGTAGGATACCTGAGCTTCTTGAAGGACTCCTTTTCTTCAAAGGGTTGAAAAGAAGGAATATGCATCTTCTTAAACAGCACAGCTACTCTTCCCGCTGTGAACTCCAAGCCCTGAATCGGGACCATTGGATTATCCAAGACCTCGAGAACATAGCAGTCTTTATCTTGTTGTACATGATGCTCTCCCGCTTCATAGAATATGCTGGTGGGGCTTGTAGGATGAGCCACCTCCAATATTTTGCGAGCTTCGACTGTTGGACTGTCAACACTTGCTATTGGTTTAATAAGCCCATTAGGGACCTTGGTATGTCCATAAACCTCCTGGACCCTGGCTTCATTCACCTTGGGGTAAATATCAGGCGGTGCATCTCTGTTAATATCGCCTGTGCTGGTAATGTGCGATATAGCCCGAGGGCTTACATATCCAGGCGGTAGTGGTGGAAACCAGTTGTCGCTCGAGGCTCCTTTTGTTGTCTTAGCAGGAGCTTTTGGCTCGGTGGGCTTCCGAGGCTGCTCCATATAGAGTGAAGCATCCAACAGGTGGCATTCAAATACTTCAAATGGGTGGAGGTTCGAAAATATCCTCTCCTCCTTCCCGTCTCGACTGTACTTGATGCATTGGTGCACCGTAGATGACACCACCAGGTTCTCTTGTAGCCATGGGCGGCCAAGTAGCACCTTGTATGAGGTACTGGAGTTAATAACATGAAATTGCACCCTTGTGGTGAAATCAACCATTGTGAGGGTGAACTCAGCCACTCCCAGCGGGAGTTCAAATTTTTGATTGAAGTCGGCGATACGCATATCTCTGACTTGAGTAAGGTGAACATCAAAGTAGTACTTCTGATAAATCTGGTAAGGGAGTATATTGACTGTTGCACCTGGATCTACCAAGATTCTGTTTACCGACTCGCCGTTCAACTATTCTCTCATGTACAGTGGCCTATTGTGACTGATAGAAGGAAGTAGCATGACTTCTTCAGTGAATGTCACATTTACATCTGACAATGCTTCGGCAAAATAGCTTTCATATTAGGCGGGCGTCTGCAAGGCCGTAATGATAGCTTGCAGAGTCTCCTCGCTTAGAGAGAGAATCTCCCAGATAGTGAACCTCGCTGGGAGCTTTTTTAGCAGTTTCATAATTCATCTTCCGGCCTGGACATTTGACAGTTTCATTTCTTCTGCCCATCGGGGCTTGGGAGAATCTTGCGCCTCAACCCCTGATGGCTCTGCCTCATCGGGATTTGGCTCCAAATTGTTTTGCTGTGCTATGTCATCAGTCCCTTAGCACATGAAATAGGGTTGGCCTCATCTTCACCCTGCAGACTGAAAGGTTGGGGAGGCTGGGAATGAGTGCCCTTGATAATAGGGTTGGCTTCCTAACAGGGGTGTTTCCCCTTGGTTGCTTTGAGAAATTCAACAAAAGAGGGGATGCCGTTGCCCTCTTTGCTTGGTGGATAGAGCCCTGGGGGTGGGGGAATCTGAATTTCCTTGACCTCTGGAGGGGGTATTTCGTAGGGTTGCTCCCCTCTAAAAATAATGTTGCGATTGGCTGGTGGTAGACGCCCCCACTTTCGGCCTGACTGAGTTGTATGTGATGTGGCTAGGGCTTCAGTCATATTCACTTCAGCAGAAGGCGTGAAGCATATGTCTTCTTCATCCCCCTCCCCGGGCAGGTTGAAGAGAGCTGACAGAGTGTTATAGGAAAGGGTTGTCACTCCCCTGGTGCTTCGAGCTTTTCTTCTCTTTTTCCGCTCCTTCTTAGGTGGTGCTTGCCCCAAGAATAAGTTGCCATCTTCTTTTGATTCTCCTGCTTCCTTTTCCTGCCCCAGGGTGAGCTGCTCAAGCTGTTCCCGTGGCACATGATGTGACACAACCTTGGACCTAAACAAGTAAGCACAATTTGCAATCGAAATGGACCGATATTGGCGGCCACTCACCCGACACTCACCCAAGACCCGGGGTAACTCGGTGATGCCGAGTGGAGGTTGTGAGGGCTGGGCCCTTGCTGGTAGAGGACCAACAAGGCCAAGGCTTCTCCCAAGAGTATGGAGGCCCAATTCAAAGGGGCCGACAGGGTGCCAAAGGGCACGGGTTACACTCTCTTCCACGGCGGCCACTCGAAGCAATGGGGCTTGCGGACCGGGCACTCGCTCTCACGGGCCAGCGGAACTATGAGCTAATATTGAAAGAACAAGGCACCAAATATGAGCAAGGGATAGAGGACTTACTCGACCGGCTTGAAGAAACCGGTCCCGCTCGGAGACGTGGGCGAGCGGGGAAGCGTGGGTTCCCCATACGCCGCGCCGGTGTAGCTTGAACATGTTCAAGATTTTACACCACTACGCCCCATGCAAGGGGGTTGAACATGGGGAAGGGAAGCCAAAATTACAGTCAAACACTACCTCCCGCAGGGAGGGGCTTTAAGCTGGCCAGGCGGGGAGGGGGAAAGCTGAAATAGAAATCGAACGGATGGAAGACGTTGGTTCTGCCCGCTCTTTGGAATAGGGGACAGACAGTTGAAGTTGACACTGCTGTGGCCACTTCTGACTTTTGTTATCGATGAGACCAGTGGGAAAATCTTCGGGGTTGGATCAGGATGACATCAAAGTTTTTTGGAATTTCTTGGTTGACGGTGCTGGTCGGGGAAGGGCCGCGAACAGGGTCCCTGAGTTCTGGTTTTGACTGCTACGGTACCTTAGCAGTAGAAAGATGAGGCTGCCACGAGCGCTCCCGATCTCTAAATCAAGCGTGGCTGGAGTCGTTGGAATCATTGTCGAGTCCTCTTCGAACGGAGATCCATGGAGGTGCTGGAGGAGGTTGGAGTAGACAAAGATAGCCTGAACAGTGATCGGGTGTATGTTCAGTCCCATAGTGGATAGAACAGCACACCTGGGGGAGAAAAATGATAAATCTTCGCTCCGTATGACGAACGGGGTTCCGCTTCTTGATCTTGGAAGTAGACTCGTCGTAGAAGATCTCAGCCAAGTGCCGCCTTCAGATATTCAAAGGGTTGTCCGTGGAAGGCTCTACAATAGGCTTCAGGTTGCTAGTCTGGAGGAAGATGCGTAGTGTGGGAAGATCGGCTCCCCCGGGCAGCCACAAACTCAGAATGGGACTAGACCACCACCGTCGTGAAGAGGGAAGGGAGACGCTTCCGACGGTACCACTTGGGCCTCTAGGGACGCCAAGATGAAGTCGGGGTCGCCTCTACAAGCTGCTAGTCCTCTACAGATCCTGAACTGCAAACTGGCTAGCGGAAGATGATAAGTGGGAAATGGGGTAGATGAGAGGGGAAATGGGGTGGATGGGTGTGGGGGTAACCCCAGGCTGTGAGGAGCTTTAGGAGGGGGCAAACCAAGGTGAGGAAGGGGGAGAATGGGGGCTGGAAGGGGGTCTAGCAGGTAGTGGGAGGGAGAGCTGCGAATTTGGTGTTGGGAGGGAAAGGGAGAGGGAGATCTCTCTCCCTTGGGGAGTCTAGGGCATGGGGGAGGAGAGAGTGGAGGGAAAATATTCAAATGTCCCTTGGGAGTTGCAGGATTGTGTGGGGAATAAGGTGGATTGTGTTGGGGAGAGGGAGATTGTGTTGGGAGAGCCAAGATTCTCCTAGGGAGGGAGGAGATTTGGTGGTAGTTGGGAGAGGGGGTAATTAATGCTCCTAGGGAAGTGAAGGGTCTCTAGATGAGGTGGAGTGTAAGGCCCGTGCCTTAATGGATCCTTCGTGGTTATTGTTCTATTAATTGTTTTGGAATTTCTGGCTATTTTCCTGGATTTTTAGGAATTTATCCGATATTTTTTCCGGATTTATTCGGAGCTGTTTGAGGGTTATTGGAATATTAATAAGATTTTTATATATATAATGATTAAATTATATATATATTAATTTTATTTTTATTTTTATTAATCCCTCACCCCCTCTCCTTACTTCCCCGTCGATCATTCTCACCCTCGCTCTCTCTCTCCTCTACGCGACCGTCTCCCCCCTTCCTAGGGATCACGGCCAAGACGAGGTCGAATTGAAGCAAGGTTGACGCCGTTGGATTCCTCGCGTCGAGGCGAACGCGTGGGTACCCATCTCGGCGTGGATCGGTGGACGTGGGAGCGTGTTGGAGCTTGAAGGCTCGGCGAGCCTACCTCGGTGCATGAGGGCTTTTCGCGCGTTTCGGCTTGCAAGAGGTAGGGGGATGGAATCCTTAGCTCGCTAGGAGCATTTCCTATAGCTCATCCTGTTGATTAGCGCCCCGTAGTAAGCATGTTGCCCATTTGTTCATATTTAGGGTTTTGGCCATATTCTTCGCGTTTGATCGATTTTAGGCGATGCATGTGCTAGATTAGCTGTTAAATTGTGGTATAGCATGCGTGGTTTGGCAGGTTACAGGTTTTTTCGTTGATACCCGGTGTTTTCAGCCGTCCGGGAGGGTTTCGGTTTACAAACCGTACCCGCTCGTAACCCAGGTGGAGTGACGGTCCGGCCGGGAACCGTCACTTGCCTGACGGTCCAAGATGGACGCGTCACTTCCCAAATAACGGCCTATCGAGGGGCGTCGTTTGGAGAGTAACGGTGGGAACCCTATCCGTTACTCGATCGTTGTTTTCCGTTAGCCCGGTGAGGCGGTGAGCCCGGCGGTCTGTCGACCGGCCGTCGCTTCCGAGCGACGCGCCGAGACCGGGGCGTCGCTTCATCTGCTATCGCTTTGGAACGTGGTGTGTTGTTTTGAGCCTCGGGTGAAAGTAACGGCGGAGTTCCCGCGCGTTGCTTGGAAGCAACGCATAGGACCCCTACCGTCACTCTCCCCTTCATGGCCTTTGGGTTTGGTACTCGGGAGGATGTAACGGCGGTGACCTACCGCGCCGCTTGGAAGCGACGCGCAGGGCCCCTACCGTCACATTCCCCCCTGCACCTGTGAGTTGGAACTCGGGAGGGAGTAATGGCTGGAGACCAGTGCGTCACTCTTGATGTAACGCACCAGTCCCCGACCGTCACTTCCAAGTAGCACGTGGGCCTCTGACCGCCGCTTGCCCGTCAGTTTAGTTATGTTCCCAGCCCATTGCTTATACATTCCGTTCTATACTCATGCCATAGTTGTATTGTTTTACTATATTATGGCGTGTTTTATATGCCAATAGAGTAGCTTTTCTTTCCATGCAATGGAGCCACTGTCGTTGCCCTAAGGTCTGTGGAGTACCGACCCGCTTGAGGATGGCGGAGGGGTATGTTTCCCATTCACGGTTTGTAAGCTAGTTCCGTGGGCTCCCAGCCAATGGTAGCGTCCTGCCAAGGGAGAAAACTAGTTAGAGGGCCTGGCTCAGGCTAGAGTCAGTGTGTGCAGACGTGGTCGGAGACTGTGGACTGACACCGACGGGTGCCACTCCGACTGGTCACTTGGTTTGGTACTGTTTACGCGCTTAGCTTGTCGCTTCGTCGACTGCGAGTGCTTGAGACGCAGTGTAAGCCGTCAGTGGACGCTTCTGGTTTCTGCTCCAGTGGTTGTCCGTCCTTGTTGTCTGGATTAGCTGCAGCTTATTCTATTTGGTAGTTTTAGTTTCAGACGCTTGCATTTAATTAGTAGTGGCATGTGTTAGCTGTTATACTTGCTTAGATAGAGTTTACAGCTTTCTTGTGATTGGTTATTCATGCCATTGCCTGTGTATTTATTTAAATGCATGCTTTAACTGCTGTCATTTATGCATGTCTGCTTGTTTAGTACGAGGTAGGGATCCGCGTGACCCCTACTGAGTCTGGCTGTGACTCACCCTTCTCCTTTCAGGTGAGCCGCGCCCGCCGTCTCCCGGAGTGTAGTGTGCTGTTTCGGGACCGTTCCTAGCTGCCAGCTGTGCTCGAGCTGCCTTTTTGAGGCTTGTGTAGTGCCTGCCGGGGTATGCCCCGTGTAGTTGTTCTTTTGTGGACTAGTACTTTGTGATTCTGGACTAGTTATATATATATCACTCTGGTTATTTTAAATTGCTTCCGCTCTTGTGTTTAAATCTTAATACTTAATTGTATTGCGCGCCCCAATTCGTAATTAATTATGTATATTCCTCAGCTAACCCCCACTAACCCTTCAGGGGCCTCATCAGCCTCTTGGGTGGCCTCCCCAGTTCTTGGTATCGGTATATCGGTATCCTGAACTCTGGGTCGTCACATGGAGGGTGATGGATGATGTGGAGGATGAATCGGAGGGGTGAGGAGAGAGAAAGGGGCGCAGATTTTAGAGAGAGAAAGTGGAGGAGAGAGAAAATGGCTTCCTAGAGAGAGAGATAGAGAGAGAGGGGGGGATAGGGGCTTCTCACCCACTCAATTGGCTTCTCACCAAAGGAAGAAGTTTTAAGTTGGACAGTAGAAAATTCAAATATTCATTCATTCATTGACTTCAAATGGGGAGAATGGGGTCCTATATATAGGCAACCAACATTTTACAAAAAGTCCCTGACTCTTGCTACAATGACAAATAACCAAGGGGGTAGGGGGCACCCCTGGGCCTAGCCCAATGAATTGGGCCCATTAACTAATCTAATCAACCTTATGACACTTAATTTAGGTAGATGACTCAAATAAAAGGAAAATTACAATGGTATGACTCAAATAAAAATGAGAAAATATAACATATGACTCAAGATAAATGACTAGACCATGTCGGACGCTTCCGGGGCAAGGAGACGAGCCGTGAGTGTGGGCACGGGAGGTGATGTCCCCATCATACTCCCGGGGTGCGGAGAACTCGACTCCGTCGAGTAAGAGTCATTCCCTCCTTGGAGGGTGTAGAAGTGGTACCACCCACAAGTCTTCCGAACGAGACCGATCCATCCACCTGATGAGATTGCGCTCATACTCCTTGCTCCTGGTGGCAGTGACTTGTTCATCGCTCAATTCGCTCACGTTGTGCTCTTCTGGCTAGTGGACTCTTCTCACGGGTGGGTGCTCTCTCAATGAGGGGAGTGGGCTCAATATCCTCACTAGGTACCACCGTGGGACCCTTATCCACTAGGTCGGCCACGTTGAATGTGGGGCTCACTCCGTACTCCTCGAGAAGATCTAACTCATAGGCATTAGTGCCAATGCGCCTCAGAACCTAGAAGGGACCAACCCCACGAGGCCTCAATTTGGAGATGGCTCCCGGGGAGAGCCTCTCCGTCCTCACCATCACAAAGTCACCCATGTGGAATTCTTGGGGACGCCATTGGGAGTCAGCCTGCCTTTTATAAATCTCATTTCCTTGCTGATGTGCTTGCTAAGATTTTCATGTAATTTTGTGAATGCTGACATTCTAGGGGTGATGGGTGGACCTGGGCAACCAAAAGTAGACCAATCATACTTTGACGCTAAGAAGACTTTGATGGAATGGGGAGGACCGGGGCATCCATAGGCGATCCGGTCATGTATGTGGGTGACAACTTTCGGGGGACCCGGACATCCATGAATACTCCTATTATGCCTACGACCCATGATGAATGAAGGAGGACCGTTACACCCGAATATGGACCACTCTTGTTTCCTACTTGACATGTGGGTGATGTGAATGAATGGACCCACCATAGTGTTCATGCCAAGTGGTGTTGTAAGCCTAGACACATGCATGCTTATCCCAAAGGTGACTTCCATGTGCATATATGTGGGATGACCTTTGAACTTCCATGTGAAAGGGTCGAAGGGATCTAGGAAGGTGGATATGGGGTGGGGCATTTTCTTGATCACTAGGTGGGTGTTGCCTAAGGTCATGGCTCCTTTGGTGTTACATGGGTTATGGATGAGGTGAGCTTGACCCAACATGGTGGGTGAAGGTAGGAATGGGGCGGTGGATAAGGTGGTTGGGTCACATGGGTTCCACGGTTCCCATTGGAAGGGATCAAAGGGATCATGAAAAGGGTTACCAAGGGGGAGGGGCCCTATGTCCTCAAGATCCTCCAATGGTGGTGGGTCATCCTCCTCTAATGAAACAATTGGGCCGATGTTCTTGGTGGGTGAGTTGGCCATGAGAGGAGGGTTTGGCTTTCTACCCGATATAAGAAGCTCCAAATTGAGGAGAAGGTTGGGCTCATCGGGTGTGGGGAGGAATAGAAGGAGGTCACTAGTATAGCAACCAATGGTGTATACCGAGGTGATGGACCCCACACATAGGTGTAGGAGGTCAAGACTCCTTGGTTGGTTGTCCATTATGGTCAACATGCCGGTCAACTCCATTTGCCAAGCTAAGCCCATGAGAAGTTCCCCTAGGTTCTCTACTTGGTGAGAGGATTGGATGGTGGTGTGATGGGAGAAGATGGGCACTATAGGGAGGTCTTGCTCCACGGGTAGATAGGTATGGGTCATGATATCTCTAATCGAGCTGTTCATTAGCCACCTAACAAGGGGTTCTTCTAAGATGAGTTCGGCCTTATCTGGAGAGCGTGGTGTAGGGTGAAGATCCTTGTGCGAGGCTTCCCCTTCAATTTGGACATGGGTGCCCTCCATGGAGGGGAGAGGATCCGGAGGGGCATTTGTCTCCATGTGGCAAAGTGGGTTGGCTACTTCTTCTAAAGCTAATGGGGTGGGAAGGTTCTTTGAGGGTGGGGTGATGTTAGCCGGTGTGTGGTGCACCTGGGGTGGTGAACAAGGGTGGGACTCCGGCGGATGGGAGAGTACATGGTTGTTGAATTTAAAGGCTCCCGGAAGGTGTGGCGGATGCACCAGGCAAGTCCGACGTGTTGGGTCAATGTCGGCATTCCTTTCATCTAACCATTTCTTACCTAGGATTATACATGGACCCGCCAATGTTCCCACTTGACACCAAGCCCCATCAAAATAATTGTCTTCCCGAACCATCTATGGAATTCAACAAAGACTTGGTCTCTATTGTGCATAATTTGTTCGGCCCTTGAAAGAGAGGCAACGATATCGGGGGATACCCAATTATCGGACTCTATGTCAATGAAGTTAATTTCCATGGGCTCTCCATTAGGTAGGTCTGCATGGGATATGATTGGAAGAGGGGCCATTTGACGCTAGACTCAATGATGACAATGGTGGGTGGACAATGCAAGGGTCAGACCGATGATGACTCCAAAGCAAGCGTGCCTAGGACTTGACTTGTAGAGACAAGTCAATGACTTGCTCTGATACCAATTGATGTGACACAACCTTGGACCTAAACAAGCAAGCACAATTTACAATCAAAATGCACCGATATCGGCGGCCACTCACCCGACACTCACCCAAGACCCGGGGTAACTCGGTGATGCCGAGTGGAGGTTGTGAGGGCTGGGCCCTTGCTAGTAGAGGGCCAACAAGGCCAATGGTTCTCCCAAGGGTATGGAGGCCCAATTCAAAGGGGCCGACATGGTGCCAAAGGGCACGGGTTACACTCTCTTCCACGGGGGCCACTCGAAGCAATGGGGCTTGCGGACCGGGCACTCGCTCTCACGGGCCAGCAGAACTATTAGCAAATATTGCAAGAACAAGGCACCAAATATGAGCAAGGGATAGAGCACTTACTCGACCGGCTTGAAAAAACCGGTCCCGCTCGGAGACGTGGGCTAGCGGGGAAGCGTGGGTTCCCCACACGCCGCGCTGGTGTAGCTTGAACATGTTCAAGATTTTACACCACTACGCCCCATGCAAGGGGTTGAACATGGGGAAGGGAAGCCAAAATTACAGTCAAACACTACCTCCCGCAGGGAGGGGCTTTAAGCCGGTCAGGCGGGGAGGGGAAAAGCTGAAATAGAAACCGAACGGATGGAAGACGTCGGTTCTGCCCGCTCTTTGGAATAGGGGACAAACAGTTGAAGTTGACACTGCTGCGGCCACTCCTGAATTTTTTTATCGATGAGACCAGTGGGAAAATCTTAGGGGTTGGATAAGGATGACGTCAATGTTTTTTGGAATTTCTTAGTTGACGGTGCTGGTCGGGGAAGGGCCGCGAACAGAGTCCCTGAGTTCTGGTTTTGACTGCTACGGTACCTTAGCAGTAGAAAGATGAGGCTACCACGAGCGCTTCCAATCTCTGAATCAAGCGTGGCTGGAGTCGTTGGAATCGCTGTCGAGTCCTCTTCGAACAGAGATCCACGGAGGTGCCAGAGGAAGTCAGAGTAGATAGAGATAGCCTGAACAGTGATCGGGTGTCTGTTCAGTCCCAGAGTGGATAGAACAGTGCACCTGGGGGAGAAAAATGATAAATCTTCGCTCCGGATGTCGAACGGGGTTCCACTTCTTGCTCCTGGAAGTATACTCGTCGTAGAAGATCTCATCCAAGTGCCGCCTTCAGATATTCAAAGGGTTGTCCGTGGAAGGCTCTGCAATAGGCTTCAGGTTGCCAGTCTGGAGGAAGATGCGTAGTGTGGGAAGATCGGCTCCCCCGGGCAGCCACAAACTCAGAACGGGACTAGACTACCACCGTCACGAAGAGGGAAGGGAGACGCTTCCGACGGTACCACTTGGGCCTCTAGGGACGCCAAGATGAAGTCGGGGTCGCCTCTACAAGCTGCTGGTCCTCTACAGATCCTGAACTGCAAACTGGCTAGCGGAAGATGATAGGTGGGAAATGGGGTAGATGAGAGGGGAAATGGGGTGGATGGGTGTGGGGGTGACCCCAGGCTGTGAGGAGCTCTAGGAGGGGGCAAATCAAGGTGAGGAAGGGGGAGAATGGGGGCTGGAAGGGGGTCTAGTAGGTAGTGGGAGGGAGAGCTGTGAAATTGGTGTTGGGAGGGAAAGGGAGAGGGAGATCTCTCTCCCTTGGGGAGTCTAGGGCATGGGGGAGGAGAGAGTGGAGGGAAAATATTCAAATGTCCCTTGGGAGTTGCAGGATTGTGTGGGGAATAAGGTGGAGTATGTTGGGGAGAGGGAGATTGTGTTGGGAGAGCCAAGATTCTCCTAGGGAGGGAGAAGATTTGGTGGTAGTTGGGAGAGGGGGTAATTAATGCTCCTAGGGAACTGAAGGGTCTCTAGATGAGGTGGAGGGTGATGGATGAGGTGGAGGATGATGTGGAAGGGTGAGGAGAGAGAAAGGGGCGCAGATTTTAGAGAGAGAAAGTGGAGGAGAGAGAAAATGGCTTCCTAGAGAGAGAGATAGAGAGAGGGGGGGATAGGGGCTTCTCACCCACTCAATTGGCTTCTCACCAAAGGAAGAAGATTTAAGTTGGACAGTAGAAAATTCAAATATCCATTCATTCATTGACTTCAAATGGGGGGAATGGGGTCCTATATATAGGGAACCCACATTTTACAAAAAGTCCCTGACTCTTGCTACAATGACAAATAACCAAGGGGGTAGGGGGCGCCCCTGGGCCTAGCGCAATGAATTGGGCCCATTAACTAATCTAATCAACCTTATGACACTTAACTTAGGTAGATGACTCAAATAAAAGGAAAATTACAATGGTATGACTCAAATAAAAATGAGAAATTACAACATACGACTCAAGATAAATGACTAGACCATGTCGGACGCTTCCGGGGCGAGGAGACGAGCCGTGAGTGTGGGCACGGGAGGTGATGTCCCCATCAGCACATGATATTTTATCAACAATGGTTGCAAGTTGGGTTGTTGATATTCATCTAGCCTATTTATGTAGGTTTGAAGCCGTTGGATTTCCGGGCTTATCAATTTATTCATAGGCAGCGAAGTTTGTCTCCTCCGGTTGTGGGTAGGTATTATGATCATTACGGGTTGATTAACCCATACTGGTGCCGGAGCTGGTGGAGCTGGCTGCGCCGTCACGCCACGGACATGTGCCCCCATTGCAGAATGGGGTGTGGGCTTCTTTTTATTTTTCGTAGGGACTTCTTGCCATCCCTGCTACTCCGTCAGAGGTGTCAGAAAACATGCCTCGTAGGTGTGTTGGGTCTTGGCCTCTGTAACTTCTTCTGGCAATGCCTGGTATAGAGATACCATGTTGGTAGCCGCCCTATTCATTGGGGTTTCATGAGACTTTGGAGGGTCAACTTTGTACTCCCCCATCTCAAGTTCGCCCTTCTTTATTAAGCCTTCAATTACATCCTTGAATACGTAGCAGTTTTCAATCAGATGTCCCAACATTTGATGATATGGGCAAAATCTCGGGCTATCCTTCCTCTTCAACTCTTCTGGCTTTTCGGCTCAGGCAGAGTAATCTTATTATATTAAGTGGCCCATTCAAAGAGGACCCTGGTTTTATCATTTGGAAAAGAATATGCCTTTCTCATTTTGTCTCTAAGTGTGGAACCCTCTTTCTTCTCTTCTGTATTGACAGGCAGAGGAGCAGCTGCCTTCTTACCTTTATCCCTCTGTTGCTTAATCGTCTTCAAGTCAACAGTGTTTGCTTCTTTCGGCACTGGTCACCGATCTACCGTCTTTGCCTTTTGGGTGATGGCATTAGTTGCTGGCGAGACATGTCTTGCTAGCAAGATTTTGATCTCATCCACCACGTTATTCAAGCGATCGAAAGACCTTATTTCCATGCCAATCATCTTTTTCAGGACCTCCCTCCTGAGGTTCTGTTTGTAGATTTTTACAGCGTTTTCTTGATGCGGGGGCCTCTTGCATCTCATTCCGAGGTTCCTCCACCTCTTGATATAATCGAGAGCAGTTTCATCAGGCCTTTGTCTGGTTGAATATAGTTCGGCCACAGTGACCTCCCTCTCGGTGACATGAAACCTCTCTCTTAATTTCTTATGCAAATTCGACGAGTCGCTGATTGACCCAGCTGGCAAGTTGGAATACCATTCAAAGGCAAGCCCTGTCAGCGAGGAGGCAAAAAATTTCAGTAGGTACGACTCGTCTGCAGCCAAGTCGCCCATGATAGTCATATAGTAGGGAATGTGCTCTTTAGGGGAACCCTGCCCACTAAATTTGTCAAGTGTAGGCGGCGTGTTAATTCCCGAAGGGATCCTCTTGGCTGCATGATGTGGCGGGTATGGCACCCAATATGCATCAAATGTTGTATATTCTCCTTCACCCCACACAGCTAACTTCATTTCAATCATCTTTTTGACCATAAGTCTGTTCATGGCAGCCGAGTCAACTGGCTAGGGATAAAAGTGTGCCAGCTACAAATATGGGGTGACCAGAGTGGTCACCTGTGGTGTAGGGTGCAGCAGCGGTGCCTGATGTAGTTTGTGGCAGCACTGGTGGTAGTGTAGACACGCCGTTTTCATATTTTCCCTGGGTAAATCTCATATTACACCGTAATGCCCTAAAGTGACTTGCGCATTTGATTCATGTGGGTGATTAATCATCTTTACTTTGATGACTTAACAAGTCCATACATAGCAAGTCTATACGTTACAACAAGTCTATACATTCAAGTCTGTACGTTACAACAAGTCTATACATAGCAAGTCTGTACATTCTCCAAAGTCTATACAATTCCTAAATCCATGCATCTCCAAAGTCTATACATTTCTCCAAGTCTATACATTCCTCCAAGTCTATACATTCATCGCCAAGGTCTATACATTCATCTCCAAAGTCTATACATTCCTCCAAGTCTATACATTCCCACCAAGTCTATACATTCTCCAAAGTCTATACAATCCCTAAATCCATTCACTCCAAGTCTCTACATTCACTCCAAGTCTATACATTCATCTCCAAAGTCTATACATTCACTCCAAGTCTATACATTCATCTCCAAAGTCTTTACATTCCTCCAAGTTTATACATTCATCTCCAAAGTCTATACATTCATCTCCAAAGTCTATACATCCCTCCAAGTCTATACATTCATCTCCAAAGTCTATACATTCATTCCAAGTCTACACAATCGTTCCAAGTCTATACATTCCTCCAAGTCTGTACACTCCATGTCTACACATTCCCCCCAAGTCTATACATTCCCCCAAGTCTATACATTCCCACCAAGTCTACACGTCACCAAGTCTACACATTCGGCAAGTCTGTACATTCTCCAAAGTCTATACAATCCCTAAATCCATGCATCTCCAAAGTCTATACACTCCTCCAAGTCTATACATTCCTCCAAGTCTATACATTCTCACCAAGTCTATACATTCTCCAAAGTCTATACAATCTCTAAATCCATTCACTCCAAGTCTATACATTCATCTCCAAAGTCTATACATTCACTCCAAGTCTATACATTCATATCTAAAGTCTATACATTCCTCCAAGTTTATACATTCATCTCCAAAGTCTATACATCCCTCCAAGTCTTTACATTCATCTCCAAAGTCTATACATTCATTCCAAGTCTACACATTCCTTCCAAGTCTATACATTCCTCCCAAGTCTGTACACTCCATGTCTACACATTCCCCCAAGTCTATACATTCCCACCAAGTCTACACGTCACCAAGTCTACACATCATAAGTCTGTACATTCTATGTCTAAGCATCAAAGTCTAAGCATAGCAAGTGTGTACATCCAAAGTAAACATGTCCTAAAGTGAATAATCAGAAAAGGTTAGAAAAATACAAAAAAATGAGAAAAGCTTATAAAAAAAAGAGCTTATAAAAAATTCAAAATAATAATAATAATAAAAATAAAAAAAAGGTTATAAGAAAATACAAAAAATCAAAAAAGGTTATTTAAAATACACAAAAATTCAAGAGGTTATTCCTAATACATAAAAATAAATAATTTTATGTATGTATGTATATATATAAAAAGGGAAAATCAATAAAAAGATATATACTACTACATATATTAATTTTACCTATCCTTAATCTAATTATCATTAATCTATCTCTATCATTCTTAATCACCCCTCACCGTTACCTCTCTCTTTCTTTCTTTTCCAGCCACCCAACATAAAGCATCTCCCTCTCTCATGTCTCTATCCTTTCGTTTATTTTGTTCTTATTATTCCACCAACAGAGAGCATCTTGACACCTCTCTTCTCATCTCCTTGTCTCCCACCAACCCACGTGAACCCCACTCCCATGCCATCTCACTTTGCATGCTAATCACCCACTCATTTCACCCACTGCACTACACAACACACACTCACGTGGGCATTTTGTCTCCGAATCCCACGCATCTCTCCCCCACTCCCTTTCTCCCCCCGTGAACCCAGTGGCACAGTTACCCCCTCCACTCGATCTCTCTTCTTCTTTCACTGGCCCACGCGGTGAACCCCTCCCTTGACCACATCCACCGTGGATCTGCATCTCCTCCCAGCGGTGAGACCCTCTCATACCACTCCCCTCATCCTCGCGTTCTCCTATCCCCACCCCTCCTTCTCATTACACCTCCACCTCACCCATCGTCTTGCTGTTAGCTACCCATGGCAGCTCCACGTCCGAGCACCGCCAACTGCAGCTCCACGTCCGAGCATCTCCTCCGCGTCCACTCCGACGCAGTTCACCGCGAGGACACCCCTACGCCCGTCGCCGCTCTTCCACGTCGTCGACGAGATCACCGTGAGCTTCACCTCCACCACTGCACGTAGACGCCGCGAAGCCCCTACCGTAGACGCCGCCGATGCGAACGTGAGCACGCCGTCCGCGACCACTGCCACCTCCACCTGCACCGTTGCCGCCGCGAAGCTCCCCCTGCACCTCCCTCCGGCCGTCGTGAAGTCCCCCGCCAACCTTCCTCACCTGTGACAGGCGCCGTTGCCACCAGCTGCCCACTACCGGCCTCCTCCTTTCTCCCCCGTCTCTCTTCTTTCTCCCCGTCGCGATCTCTCTCCTGTCCCTCTCCTTTTCTCTTTCCCTCTCTTTTTCTCTTTCTCTTTCACTCTCGCGATCTCTCTCTCTCTCCCTATTTTTCTCACTCTCGCCGCGTCTCTCTCCCTCTCTGCCTCTCTCTCTCTCTCTCTTTTATCCCACCGCCGTGATCTCCCTCTCTCTTCTCTTCTCTCTCTCCACCTCCCGATCGCGGCTTCTCTCTCTCTCCCCATCCGATCTCTCTCTCTCTCTCTTCTTTGTACATTTTTTATCTTTTTTTTAAACTTCACTCTCTCTCCCTCTTTTCCTCCCCCTCTGTCTCATCTCTTCTCTCTCTCTCTCGATCCCTCTCTCATTTCCTTTTTTTTATATTTTTATTCCCCCCCTCTCCCTGCCTCGAACTCTCTCATCTCTTCTCCTTTTTTTTATTTTTTTAATCTCCTTTCTCTCCCTCTCTCACTGCCCCTCAGTTCTTTCTCTCTCTCCCCATCCGATCTCATCTCTTTCTCTTTATCCCCCTCTTTCTCTCTCCGTTTCTCTCTCCCTCTCTCTTTTCATTTTTTATTATTTCGCTCCCTTATTCGCCCCCTCTCTTCACTTCTTTTTTTTTATTCTCTCATCCTTCCTCTCTCTCCCTCTCTCAGTTTCTCCCTTTCTCCCCCTCTCTCTCCCTCTCTCTCGATCTCTCCCTCACTCTTTCTTTTTTTATTTTTTTATTATTTATTCCTCTCACCCTCTCTCAGTTTCTCTTTTTCTCACCCTCTCTCCCCTCTCATCTCTCTCTCTCTCTCTCTCTCGATCTCCCTTTCTTTCACTTTTTTTATTATTTTTTTTCTCCCCCCTCATCATCACTCTCCCTCTCCCCACCGTCTCTCTCTCCTCTTCTCCCTCTCTCTCTCTGCACGTCTCTCTCTTTTCTTCTCTCCCTCCCACTTTTTTCCTTTTTATTATTTTCCTCTCCTCTCCTTTCACTTCCCCTCTCTCTGCTTTCGCCCCCCTCCCAGTCTCTTGACTTTTCTATTTTTCTATCTCTCCTGTCTTTTGATCTCTCTCGACTTCTTTTTTATTATAATCTCTCCCTCTCTCACACTCTCTTTTCTCTCTTCACGCACCCACTCCATGTAATCTTGGAATAACACTGTTCATCTCCCAAGAGACTATATCATGTATCATGTTAAGTGTATAACATATGTTATATTATACTAAGTGTATCATGCTTTGATCTGGCAGGAGATAACCCATAGATTATCCTTGGAGATGAAGCAAATGTCAAGGCTCCACCATCAACTCCATCTGCACTGTTAGCTTTTGACGGTGGAGTAACGCAAAGGCTCCCTTTTCTCATGCCCAGCATCATCGTGTATGCGTGTGTGTGCTTATGCTCAGTTTAACCAGCTTTTGAAGTCTGTTTTGAAGGCCCTCGGTCGTGTTGTGCTCGTGTTAACGATGCTTCTTCCGAAAACTGTCATCGACACCTACCAATAAGCATTTCTCTCCTTTTGCATTATGTTCGGTTTGTTAATTCTTTTGCATGCATTACTCATCATTATGTTTGTAATACAATCCCCTCTTTGAGAATATTTTGGTGTGCATTTCATCATATCATTTTCCAACCTTTAGTTCTAAAGGGGTTTCAAACAACACCAACCAGGTGCGCATTTGAACATGACTCTGCTATTTTCATATCGAGGGACCGGTACTACACTACTTTCATTCTAATCCACCATCCATTTGTTTCGTTTACTGTGTTTTGCAAGGATAACCAAAGGAAGCCCTCTCCGTCGGCCGGCCGAAGGAGGAGGAAGAAGAAACTCACATCATCCCGTTGCCTGGAGGAAAGACGCGATCATTCTCCTATTTTGAGGTACACTACCTCTGGCGATCACACCCTCCTTACTCCTGTGGTGTAAGTTCTTTACTTTATTCTCACCCGCGCGGAGGACCATCCCCGTGGCGGTTCCCCTCCCCATTTAATTCCTGTTCCAACCCCGATCAAGGAATCCGTTCCTCGCGGTGGTTTCATTTCTGTACTTTCGTTCCAACCCCGATCAAGGAATCCGTTCCTCGCGGTGGTTTCATTTTCTGTACTTTCGTTCCAACCCCGATCAAGGAACCCGTTCCTCGCGGTGATTTTATTTTCTGTACTTTCGTCCCAACCCCGATCAAGGAACCCGTTCCTCGTGGCGGTTTCATTTTCTGTACTTTTGTTCCAACCCCGATCAAGGAATCCATTCCTCGTGGTGGTTTCATTTCTGTACTTTCGTTCCAACCCCGATCAAGGAATCCGTTCCTCGCGGTGGTTTCATTTCCTGTACTTTCGTTCCAACCCCGATCAAGGAATCCGTTCCTCGCGGTGGTTTCATTTTCTGTACTTTCGTTCCAACCCCAATCAAGGAATCCGTTCCTCGCGGTGGTTTCATTTTCTGTACTTTTGTTCCAACCCCGATCAAGGAACCCGTTCCTTGCGGTGGTTTCATTTCCATACTTTCGTTCCAACCCCGATCAAGGAATCCGTTCCTCGCTGTGGTTTTATTTCTGTACTTTCGTTCCAACCCCGATCAAGGAATCCGTTCCTTGCGGTGGTTTCATTTTCTGTACTTTCGTTCCAACCCCGATCAAGGAACCCGTTCCTCGCGGTGGTTTCATTTCCTGTACTTTCGTTCCAACCCCGATCAAGGAATCCGTTCCTCGCGGTGGTTTCATTTCTTGTACTTTCGTTCCAACCCCGATCAAGGAATCCGTTCCTCGCGGCGGTTTTATTTCCTGTTCTCCGTCCCAGCCCCGTTGACGGAACCAGTTCCTCGCAATGGCTTCTTTCATAATTCTCATTCTGTCAATTGTTCTTGTTACTCTCATATTTCTTATAAAACCCCGCAAAGGCCAATGCCCAGTGGCGGTTCATGTTGTTCATACTACTGTCATCCCGTTCTGTTAAGTGATATCATGTTATAGTTAGTTTGCCTAGTTCATGTTGCTATTATCATTTCGTGATATTAACAGTTTGTTATAATGTGGTGTATCTTTATTTTGTGTATCACTCACTTATGAATCTGTGGAAACGACTCCCGTCGGACCTTCTCCAACTTTCGCTGTTAAGTTAGTACCCCTCACTCCTCATTCTTGCGCCGCTCCCTTCATCATTACCATTGTTCGCATCAACACTTTGCATTTCGCTTGTTACCCAAAGTCACCTTATGTCATACCCTAATATTCGGTATCCTTAAAGCTACTCCCAAAGCAATGGGTTACGCCTGTTGAAGAGGGAGTTAGTTTGCGCAAGAGGACCTTCGGGTCCCTATCTCCGCCCTGTACCATAAATTGGGGTAAGTTCAGATTTTACTGTGTCTCACTAGCAGGCTCCTTTCAGGACGGGTTTTCCATTACCCTTCCCTCACTTTTCATCACTACCCTCTCTTGCATTCGGAGTAGACGATCTCAACCGTCTACTTCTCACTTTTCTCCAACCTTTCATCACTATCCTCTCTTACCCCCCGAGGTTGGACGATCTCCGCCGTCTACACCTTATTGGCGATCACGGTGGGACCTCTTTTGTTTTCTCTGGTTACCCAAATATCATCGGCACCCACGTGTGCCCCTTCACTTGGCACCCCCGTGTGCCCCTCCTGATTGCGCCGGCGTGCGCTATATTCTTGCTCTCAGTAGCACTCTTGCCATCTGCACCCACGTGTGCCCCTTCACTCGGCACCCCCGTGTGCCCCTCCTGATTGCGCCCACGTGCGCTATATTCGTCAGTAGCACTCTTGCCATCGGCACCCATGTGTGCCCTTCACTCGGCACCCCCGTGTGCCCCTCCTGATTGCGCCCGCGTGCGCTATATTCGTGCTCTCAATAGCACTCTTGCCATCGGCACCCACGTGTGCCCTTCCACTCGGCACCCACGCGTGCCCCTCCTGATCGCGCCCGCGTGCGCTACATTCGTGCTCTCAGTAACACTCTCGCCATCGGCACTCACGTGTGCCCCTCCACTTGGCACCCACGTGCCCCTCCTGATTGCGCCCGCGTGCGCTATATTCGTGTTCCCGCTGTCACTTTTGGCATTCTAATTTCATCCCTCGTGCACTACGTACATTACTCCAGAGTCCCCTTGAAGTCTGAAGAGATTCGTATCATTACAGAAAAGGAGTGTTGTGATGTTTGTTTAATTTCTTTTATTGTATATATTTGTTGTTTGTTTATATATCTCCTGTTAAATTAAGCATTGCATTTCATATCATCTCCCTTTTATTTTTATTTCTTTTGCTCCATTTTTTTAGGATCACCCTTTCTTGGTGAAGGAAGGACTCTCCGTCGGGAATTCCTCTTGACGGACTAGGATCTCCTTCATCGGGACCTCCGTAAGTCCCCGATATCGAAGGATTCCCTCTTCGTTCACTAGGCTGGTTGTACCACTGAAGTTCCCTGGAGATAGTCAACCCATTCGTGGTGAGTCGAGTGTCCTTAGATCACACGGCGGAAATCAATATTGCAACTAAGGTCCCTCCTGTGGTGTGAACATTAGATTAGAAAAAAAAGAAAATAAAAAGAAAACAAAAAGAAAACAAAAAAAGGCGTAAAGCATCAACTTGTTTGTTAATCTTTGCTATTGGTTTGAGTGTGTATGTTATTACGTTCTGGTAGAATCTCACGTTCCGAAAAAGATCAAGAAATGTCCGGGATCGGTCAGAATCTGACCCCGGGTCACCAGGGGACACATGCCCCGGCTGAGGATGCAGGTTCCTCACGTGAACCATCATATGAGGTGCGAACCACCATTGGGGAAACATCCCCGCCGCAAGATATTTCCTCCCTACTAGGTGTCCTCGCGAACACACAGCTCAATCCCGAGCAGGTTCGAGCCTTTCAAGCCATCCTAAAAGGAAATCTATTGCTTCTACTTCTCAAAACCCAACACCAGTTGTTCCCTCAACTCAAGAGCCTGCACAGGCAATCCCTTCCTCCCTCCCTCTCGCGCAGATAAGTCTGCAACCTCCCTCTTTCCAATTACCTCCCCAGTCTCAAGTTCTACCAATTCTTCATACAACATTTCAGTCAGTTCCGTTTACTGACTTGCCACAATGTCCCACTGTGGACATCAAAAATTGCACACCCAAATATTACGCTCGGCCCCGCATCAACAACGGCGCTGAGTGAAGAAATCCCGGAGAGACGGGTCATCCGGACTCCCTAAGTATGCGTACTGTCGCGAGGCCGCCTCCAGGAGTCACGGCCGTGAAGAGAAACCAATCATAATAAGCCCCGCAATCCGTGGGCCTCGAAGAAAGCCAAACAGGCCATGACTCATGTCCATAACGGGCTCAGACCGGGCTCAAAAGCACGCCCAATTCGGCCTTCAAGGGCACACCCTGGGGTGCTCAGCGGCACACCCCCTGGGGTGCTCAGCGGCACACCCCCTGGGCTGTTCAGCGGCACACCCCTTTGGGGTCCCAGCGGCACGGCCCAAGGCGTTCAGCGGCACACCCCCTGGGCTGCTCAGCTGTACACCCCTTTGGGGTCCCAGCGGCACGGCCCAGGGCTTCAGCGGCACGCCCCAATGGGCATTCAGCGGCACACCCCAAAGGGGGTTCAGCGGCACACCCCAGACGGGCTCAGCGGTACGCCCATTCAGAGCTCCAGCGGCACGTCCATTTGGGGCTCCAGCGGCACGCCTTTTTGCCTCTCCCACGGCACGCTTGTTCAGCCCGCCAACGGCACAGCGTGAAGGCTTTTTCAACGGCTGGACGACGTAAAGCCCATGCCCTATGTATCCTTGGCGCGCAGTAAGCCATCTGAGGTGTCAGTCGATCATTGGGCCACGCAGGCTACTCCACTGACAGCTAGGACAGGGGAAGTCAAACCCCCATGATCACGGGCTACTTCCCGCCTTCGACGGTCGTGCTCAAGGCTCCCGCTGCTGGGAGTATAAAAGACTCCCGTTCCTGACGAAAACAAAAAAAAGACGGACAGAGGGAGGAGGCAGACGGAGACACACCCACAGAGAAGAAGGAAGAGGCAAGAGGAGAAGAGAGAAGAGAGGAGGAGGCGTCCCGGCGTGAGCTCCCTCCGACGACCACTGGGAAGAAGAGAGAGTAAGAGATAAGAAAGGGCTTGATGTAACGGGGGGAAGTGTTGGAGAAAAGGGGGAGGGGTGGACGATCATCCCCACTTCAGCCCCAACACCTTCTCTTCCATGTTTTCCTTGCTTTCCTCTTCCTTTTCTTTTGCTTTTGTGTTTTCTTTCTTGCCCGTAGCCCTGGCTCGGGTGTGTCCGTCAATGTGTATGTAGGGCCCCGGCCCCTTGCTTCCCCTGAATGAAAAATCATCTTCCTGGGTCTTTCCTGCTATGTCTGATGGTTTACTCCCGCCTTCATAATGCATGCAGTGTGTTGTCCGTTTTCTCCGTTTCTCCGGTTTCTTTCGAGTCACCGTATTAACGTGATGCCTCCCTTTTGAAGCCTGGCCCTGTGGGTCCTTTACTCATCTCCAGCAGCCCTTCCTCGGCCTTGAATTCCCTTTTTTTTTCTGAATAGCCTGCAGGTCTCCCAGCCCACACATTTAGCTCTTTAATCCTCCAGCGATGCAACTTTCCAGCCCTTGGCCGGCACACCTCTTGGCCCCCCAGCGGCACACCCTGTTGGCCCTTGACCGGTACACCCTCCTGGCCCTCAGCGGTACACCCCTAATTGGCCCTCAGCGGCACACCCCGTTGCCCTTGGCCGGTGCACCCCTTCTGGCCCTCAGCGACACACTTTCTAGCCCCCCAGCGGTACACCTTCCCCTGGTGCCTCAGCGGTACGCCCTCAGCCGCCAACCCCCAGCCCATTCTGCCTAGTACTAGAAGCCCTCCGTTCACGGTTTTCTCTGGGTTTTTCGAGGTCCTATAAAGGTGTTGCTGCCCTCGGGCGCCCACCTCCAGTTGTCGGGTTCCGCCACTCCATGTGGGCGCGTTCCCTTTATCTCCCTTACGCCCCGGGTCAAGGGGAGATGCTGCCGAATTTTTGTCAAAAAATAACAATATGTTAAATAAGACAAAAGGAGGCAACAAACGAACATAATAATTAATGATGAAGCCCTCCAACTAATCAAGTCATTGCCGGTACCATGATAAGAACCGAGCTGATCAGCGCCACGACAGGCCGAACTTCCGACCCATGGCAGAGAGGCCGAACAGGACAAAACAAGGGAGAAGTTTATATAAAACTGCACAAAAAAATTAAAACAAGAAGAAAAGAAAAGCCTTAAAATAAAGAATTGAAGACTGATTGAACCTCCACCATCACGCCCTGATTGGCCCTTCAACGGTGCACCCCAGTCATCTTCCAGTGGCATACTCATTCGACCCCTTCGCCGGCACACTCCTCCCAACCTTCAGCGGCACGCTTCAAAGCCTTCCCCGGCACACACCTTGAACCCTCAGCGGTACACCCCTAATTGCCCCCAAGGACACACCCTTTAGCGGCACACTCCTCTCAGCCTTCAGCGGCACGCTTCAAAGCCTTCCCCGGCACGCCCCTTGAACCCTCAGCGGTACACCCCTAATTGCCCCCAAGGACACACCCTTTAGCGGCACACTCCTCCCAACCTTCAGCGGCACGCTGCAAAGCCTTCCCCGGCACGCCCCTTGAACCCTCAGTGGTACACCCCTAATTGCCCCAGGGACATACCCTTCAGCGGCACACTCCCTCCCATTGTCTCTCTCCCTTCGCCGGTACACCCTCATCCACCGTCTCAATAGGATCCAGTGTACAGACTTGGCAGATGGATGCACAAACGCAGCAACAAGCAATGTATAGACTTCACATGTTGATTGCATGGGCAACGTACAGACTCTGAGTTGAATAGGCTGAAGAATGTACAGACTTCATATTGCAACGTACAGACTCAGTGCTGCAGTGTATAGACTTGGTGGCCGATGTATAGACTTCATGCTGCGACGTGCAGGCTTTGTGCTGCAGCGTGATAGGTTCGGTGCAATGTATTCAGAGGGGGGGTGAATGAATACCCTTTAAAAAACTTTCTTCCAATTAAAATACTAGTGCTCAGAACTGCGGAATAAAAGCACTAAGACTAACTGAAGAAAAACTAATCCAGTCATCTACTGAACCTGTATACAAATATGAAGTGCGCTCTTAGCAAACATCTAATGTGGGCAGCAATTAAACAGATCATGCAAACACGCAAAACCACTGTCAAGCATATAGAATGCGCATCAATGAAATGAACACATATGGAAGATCAACCTATCTCGACCCTACGCATTCATCTAGCGCCAAACACACAAAGAAGACAAACCACTACACAAAGGGTTTTTAGGTGGTTCGGTCCAACAGACCTACATCCACCCCTCACTCCCAACTAGAGTGAGGCTTCCACTAGACACACTAGCACAACAGACTCAGTCTGCAACAAATGCTGCCAAACAGCTTGACCAGGGGAATAACCTCCCCTCTTCCTCCCAACCGGAGGGAACCACTAGTGACACCAGTCACTAGCAAACCAGAGACGCAAGTCTCTCTTCCTCCAGACCGGAGGGAACACCTAGTCTTGAAACCCACAAGACTAGAACCGGAGGACCAATCCTCCCTTCCTCCAAACTGGAGGGGAACCTAGAGACCCAAGTCTCTCTTCCTCTGAACACCAGAGGGAAGCACAAGTGACACTACGTCACCTGCAAACCAGAGGTCTAGGACCTCTCTTCCTCCCACCTGGAGGGACCCCTGGACTTGAAATCTACAAGCCCAGAACCGGAGGACGAGCCTCCCTTCCTCTAACCAGAGGGAACCCACAAGTAGCACCCAGCTACTTGCAACCGGAGATAGCGATCTCCCTTCTCCTGAACCAACAGGAGGGACCCCGACCTCTCTACAGAGAATCGAAAAAACAGCAAATGGATAGTTTAAAAGAAAATCGAAACCAGCAACAGAAAGCTGAAAAGATAAAAACAGATGTGGCTCTCGCAGGAGCTGGCTGGCCTGGATTTGATCTACGGTCCAGCAGGAACAAATCTTCAGTTGAAGCTTCTATCACTCTAGCTCACTCTTCTTCTCTGTTCTCCTTCCTCTACTACTCTTCACACTTCTGCTATCTCTATCTCTCGCTCAAATCTCTCTTTCTCACTCTCTTTCTCTTCTTCTTTTCCTTTTTTTTTTCTTCTTCGTCTGGATCGTGGCTCTCTGTATTGACTTCACCTTTCGCCCATTCGATCTACCTTCTTCTGTGGAAGAAGGTTCATATATATAGCAGGAGCAGCAGCAGCAGCGGCAGCTCCATTGTGTGACCTCCACACTTTCAGCCCTAAATATTAGGACCACGTGGCAGTCTCTCAGCAGGCTTCATTCCAGCCTCGGATTCACGTGCTGCCCAGGCACTTGGAAATGTTCTTCCTCGAACCTGCAAGGAGATACAAACCATTAACACTGAGGGCCACAATAACTAAAGCTACACGAGGTATGTGATAGCCGTTCTAGATGCACTAAGAAAGACACGACATTCAGTGGTGACAAAAACAAACATTACAAGGAGAACGACACGAAGTCACTATAACAAAACAAGCACTACGATAAGAACGACACGAAGTCACTGTAACAAAACAAGCACTACGACAAGAACGACACGAGGTAGGATGAGAACAGCACGAAGTGAGAAGGAAACAACACGCGGACATAATAACTAAGAATGACACGAGTACACTGTAACAGATCAGACACAACGAAGGGAACGACACGAGGTCTACTGTAACAGATCAGACACAACGAAGGGAACGACACGAAGTGAGGTTATAAAACACAAAGAGACACGAGGTAGGATGAGAACAGCACGAAGACACGAAAATAAAAACAACAAAAACACAAATACTAGACCAACACGAGGTTACGAGATGCAAAAACAACACAAGGACAAACACGGGCTAACAACAGAAACCGACACGAAGTGGTTGCAAACAAGCAAGACACGAGGTCTACGTAAAGCAACACGAAGTGTGGTCAAGGCGAGAAAGACACGAGGTCTAATGAGAAAGACCAACACGAAGACAGTGAAAACATTACCAAGTAAAGGACAACGACACGAAGTGTAGTGGTGACAAAAACATACACAACAAGGAAAATGACACAAAGAAACAACAAGGAAAATGACACGAAGACACAACAACAGCAGTAACCGACACGAAGTGTGGTTACTAAACAGGAACGACACGAGGTCTACAGGAAAATGACTCGAAGTTCATCAGAACTATTAGAGCTGCTTCAGTAACACGACACGAAGACACAACAAGGAAAATGACACGAAGTGAAAACAACACGAAGACGAAGTTGACACGAAGTGAAAACAACACGAAGATGAAGTTGACACGTAGTGAAAACGACACGAAGACGAAGACAGAAGTTGACACGAAGTTAAAGAGAAAACAAAACAGCACGAAGATGATGTATGCAATAGTGCAATGTCTAGACTTGAAATCCAATGCAAAAGGCTATACAAACTTCATGAAAAGTGCATGATTGTACTGGACGATGTATACACTTAGCCTATGCGGACCAATGTACAGACTTTGGCGAAGCAAAAGGCTGTATAGACTTGGAGACCCAAAGCCATTGTATAGACTTTAAAATCGAAGACCAATGTGCAGACTTGACAGTGAAGACTAGTGTGCAGACTTCAAGTTTAACTGTGGATGTACAGACTTGAACATCCAGCAATGTATAGGCTTTCAATGTGAAGACTTGAATATGTGGAAGCTACAGTGAAAGAGTGTACACACTTGACCGTGAACTCTGCAACGAATGTATAGACTTTGAACAAAATGCAATGTTGACTGATGTATACACTTGGCAAATAGAGTAATGCATGCACAAACAATTAGCCACTACGTTAACCCAATCTAGCCATATTCATGAATTAACTTTTCAAGCAGATAATCAGATAAAGCAATCAGATATTCAAGCAGTCAATCAGTCATCTATATTAATTAGCACACCTCAGTGTGACTCATGGTGTGTCAGTCATCATCAAAACCACACAGGGGCACAACAATCTCCCCCTTTTTGATGATGGCAACACTATGAGTTACACTGACTCAGATACTATGAGTTACACTGACTCAGATCTCAGATTTACACTGACTCAGATCTCAGATTAGATTCTTCTCCCCCTTTGCCTTCAGCAAAAAGACATGAGTTGAAGAGTGAATTAAAACCAATTGTTAATTAAAAACTCCCCCTTTTGACTAAGCTGTCCATTTTACTTTTGCAAAACGAATAAACCAGAGATGTCATATGAGACACTCATGATAGTTCAGCAGAAGATGACAACACAATATCAGTAGCAATTAAAAACAATTCTCCCCCTGAGTCAAACAACTTATGCAATCATGCATATGCAACAATACTCCCCCTTTGACATGGTAGATGATATAGAGCTAATGTAGACAAATAACATGATCAGACAATCTAGCACATTGTCCCCTTATGCATATAGTCTCTCAAACGAACCAGAGAATTCTACCCTTATGATCCATGAAGCAAGAGAAATCTACATGGATGAACTCTGGTTATTCAAAGACATCACTCTCATATATGACAACCAGTCTGAATGAAATCACAGTGATAAAGGGCAATAGGATGAGCAGATTCAACGATTTGTGAAAAATTGAGATAATGAACTTTTCAGCAAGATACCAACTTCATAAAATCAAAATCTTAAGTTCTGGATTTCTCCATCATAAAAGCTTATGAACCCTTGATTGTCAGATATGGTTTAAGAATGATGTAAACTGAAATTTTTTAAAGGAAATTGTACTCATATCTGAACCAACACTTAAGAAAAAAGGAACTACAAGCTCATATAAGATTCTAATTCAACCAACTTCTATCTTAATTAGTTTACTTTCCATGACAGCTTTAAGAGAACCATAAGTGAATGCTCCTGAATTTTACTTGTTCTTTCAGAATTTGATTTACACTTGTTCAAATCTTTCTTTAAAGAACAATTTTGGTTTATCAACACCTTTTGGCGTGAGAGACACCTTGATCAGAGGTCAGAGTCCCCAGTTACTCAGTGTGACAACCGTATTGTTTCTCCCATTTTAGAGAACAGAGATAGCATTAAAAGTATCTTTGGCATGAGGATACACCTTGATCAGAGGCCAGAATCCCCAGTTACTCAATACAACTATGCCATTGCTCTGCCATGTTTTCACAATAATTTCCAATCATCTCTTTAAACAGAGTTAACCATGGTACCTCATGACACAATTCTTTGGACAGGTTTCTCAGTAGCCATAGTCATTGCTCTGTCCATACTTTTACTTAAAAGGATTCAGAACAAGTTAGTTGTTTAGGAACAACCACATACACTATATATCTCAGTCAACGTAGACATGGATATCAACTTTTCAGATTTCAGAAAGTCTTACATGAATTTACATGAAGCAGACAATTAAAGTTTATTAAGAGGTTGAAACAGATACTTTCAAGTTTCTTGAGACTAAACAAGAGTACATAAGACTTAAACCACTTCCAGTTAACAAATGTTCTTAAGCATGTATAATGGAAGGCTCCTCATTAAAGGTATTTTAACTTTTATGAAGTAGTATTCAGGCTGAAGGTTTACTTCATATCTCAGCAGAGTAATTCAAGTGAGAATATTCACTAAACAGCATGATTCTGAAGAATTTTAGCAATTGAGCTGCTCTTGAGCAAAGAGGTTCAAAGTTGACTGAATAGAGAAAGAGCTCTCATTCAGCAGATTTAGGAGAGACAAACAGATAGCAATAAGGTATGCATTCGGATTTTGAACAACTTCAGAAGTAGTCAAGAAATCATTTGATACCACTTTAAATGATGGAATCACTGACACTTCAGATATGACAAGATGAATCATATAGCTGGAGAAGAACGAATTAAGCAAGCTCCCCCTATCTATATGCAGTGATATTTCCCTTCCCCTTTTTTGATTTTTTTTTTTTTAAGAAGTGATATGCTATGCAATGATTCCCTCTAACTAAAAACACTGAATCATCCTATATGTCATGCAGACAATGTAGGTGATGAATGACTATGTAAACAACAGATTTAACATGCTATGCAGTAAATAAAAAAAATTGAGTGATTTCAGATGTATGAATAATGCTCCCCCTAAATGTATGCATTCGAATTTATCCTTTTGACATTTTCAATGGAAAGAAATGCAATGCAATTAACTTCTTGTATGCAGGGGCATGAAGTAAAATATTCACATGAAAATGCAGACATTCTCTGAAATGCAGATTTTACCCTTGGTACTGGGCGGAGGACTTGGTCCAAGGACCACCTCATACATGGCAGTAGCAACCAAACATACTTCATCTGCCCTCCAGCCCTGTTCCATTTCATATACCATGATGGTCATGCAAATGACATATGCTGTGCAAGGCAATCTCATTTATTTAGTGCAAGCAACAGCATAAGAAGAGCATCAAAAATCAACCGAGCAAAACAACAATTTCAGATAGTGAAATTGAAACAAATTTCGGAACTGACCTGAATTGAGTCCTGGGGTTTTCTTTTTGAGTGCCTTGGTTAACCCCTTTTCATTCTTCAGCTTCCAAGGCACACCTGCAAAATATTGATCATTTTAATCCTACAGGGACCCAAGCAGCTTTGGATCCTGCATTAGTTCTAACAGGTATTCTAAGCATTTTCATAGCAAGATTATCATCCAATTTCATCAGTGAACAGTCATCCATAGAATGTCCAACTTTTCCACAGTATCTACATGAAATGGCTGGTTTTTGGTTCTTATGATACATGTTAACAGCAGGGTGATGTTTATAAACATGTTCATAAGATTTTCTGTTATATGCATGAGCAGTTTGATGCTTGTTCTTAACCATCCAACATTCAGCAGATTTATGGCCTGGCTTCCCACAGTTATAGCATGAAATTTTCACAAAAGGTTTTGCAGAGAATTTGACAAAATGGGTTTAACATAGTTCTTTTGAACATACCAACAGTCCTTGACTGTATGCCCATTTTTCCCACAGTGGGAGCATGCAAAAGAATTTCTTCTATGAAAACTATTTTTACCCCAAGTAGATCTAAACCAGCACTCAGCAGCCTTGTGCCCAGGCTTATTACAGTTGAAGCACACAATGTGCTGACTAGAATTGTGTTTAGATCCATATGGATCATAAAAATGCATGGAAGACTTGGCAGGAAGTTTATCGTCTTCTTTCATGATAAAACATTCATTCATGTGATGACCATGCTTCCCACAATAATAACATGAAGCATCAGGCTTCCTAGCAGCATGGTTTCTATCAGAGAGATTTCTTGAATGTAAAGTTCCACTAGCATGCTCATCCTTTAACATCAATCTGCAGTCTTCCATTATGTGACCTCCTTTCCCACAATAATAACATGACCCCTTTTTAATTTGAGTGTGTGTGAGATCATGTGAATTGTGTGTAGCCTTTTTTATAGCAAGAGGAGTGTCTTTATCCTTCTTCTGTGAAATTTCACTCTTTTTCAGTTTTTGAGTTTGTTCCACAGTTTTGGGTTTCACAGTGGATTTTTGTGCAGTGAATTGGAAGACAGAAGGAGCAGAGGTTGTGTTCTGATTGGAAGCTTTAACAAAAACAGTGGATGTTTTATTCCCATTACTCCTTTTATTTGTCGGACTATAGCCCAGTCCCTTTCTCTCAAAGTTAACACTCTTTCCAAGAAGCTTATTCAGATTGTCCTTACCTTTGACAAATTTTGATAGAGAAATTTTCAAATCTTTAATCTCAGAATTCAAATCAGCAATTTTAGCCTCATATGTGGACAAATCTATTTCACAGGAAATTACTTGTTGATGCAAGGCATCATTCAGGCTTTTGAGTTTTTCTACTTCCTGTTTTAATTCTATTTCCTTGTCAGCTTCAGATAGGGACTTGTAAAAATCATCAACTTCTTGTTGAAGGGATGTGATAGTAAGCTCATATCCAGCTATTTTCTGTTCACTGCAACTGACATTTCCATTTAACATTAGGTTGATGGTTTTTAGGCTCTCAATTTCTTGTTCAGTATTCATCAACCTATCAGAACTATCCACACTTACACTCTTGCCTTTTTCAATTGTCATTAGCCTATCTGTCAGCTGTGTGTTTAGGTGTTTCAACTCATTGATTTCCTCTTTCAGTTTACTGTTCTGCTCTAGGAGATCAGCATCAGGCACCCATTCATCTGAGAGAAACTGACATTCATGAAACATTTCCTGTTGTTTTTCAGATTGAAGTTTGTCAAGATTTTTATGAATCTCTGAAGTTACTCTATCAGCCTCTAGTTTTTCAGAAATCAATCTATTTTCTTTTTCAAGATTTATTGATTTGAGTTCAAATTCCTTGAGCTGATTATTGAGTATTTCATTTGCAGATTTCATTTTTTTCAATTCAGAGTTGACACATTCTAATTCTCTCACCAATTTTTCATTTTGAACAATATCATTGTTGTGAGCCTGATCAACTAAGCTCAGCCTTTCCTTTAGTTCAGTAATTTCACACACAAACTCTTGACGCTCCTTTTTGTGTAGAGCAACTTGTTTCATAAGAGATTATTTTTCAGATTTGAAATTATCTAAGTCTGAACTAATAGAATCACACTCTGTTATCTGTCTTCTGAATATTTCATTTTCAGTTTTCAGAGTTTCAAGATTTTCACCTCCTAGTTTTTCCAGCTTCTTTTTCAGTCTTCTATACCTCTTACTCATTTTTTCATGGGAGTGTAACAGATCAGCATAGGCATCTTCCCAGTCATCTAAAGTGAAACTAGAGAAGGGGATGATTACCTTTTCAGCATCTTGGAGTTCCTCTTGATCACTGCTATGGTTGCTCTCGTTAGCCATCATGCAGTTGTTCTTATTCATCCTCTGAGCTAGCCTCAGCTGATCTAGAATGTCCTTAGCGGACCTGCAGTCATAAAAATGAGAATGTAGAGCCTTGTCAGTAGCTGCTCTCATCTGGTTAAAGGCTTTCTAATTTTCTCCATATTTTGACTTGTGACTTTTAGTCCATTTGGACTTTTCCTTTGGCAATCTGTGGGGACCTTGTGAAATTAATTTCCACAGATCCGGATTAATCATTTTCACATAATTGTGAAGACTGCTAATCCATGAGTTAAAGTTAGAGCCATTGTAAACCGGTGGAGAACCCATGGATTAAATTGACAAGTAGATTTATGCAGCAAAGAGTAAAGTCAAAAATGCACCAAGGGACAATAGGATCCTCTGCAGATCGTTGGATCTGATCAATCAGAGAACCTCTCTGATACCAATTGATAGGTTCGGTGCAATGTATTCAGAGGGGGGGGTGAATGAATACCCTTTAAAAAACTTTCTTCCAATTAAAATACTAGTGCTCAGAACTGCGGAATAAAAACACTAAGACTAACTGAAGAAAAACTAATTCAGTCATCTACTGAACCTGTATACAAATATGAAGTGCGCTCTTAGCAAACATCTAATGTGGGCAGCAATTAAACAGATCATGCAAACACGCAAAACCACTGTCAAGCATATAGAATGCGCATCAATGAAATGAACACATATGGAAGATCAACCTATCTCGACCCTACGCATTCATCTAGCGCCAAACACACAAAGAAGACAAACCACTGCACAAAGGGTTTTTAGGTGGTTCGGTCCAACAGACCTACATCCACCCCTCACTCCCAACTGGAGTGAGGCTTCCACTAGACACACTAGCACAGCAGACTCAGTCTGCAACAAATGCTGCCAAACAGCTTGACCAGGGGAACAACCTCCCCTCTTCCTCCCAACCGGAGGGAACCACTAGTGACACCAGTCACTAGCAAACCAGAGACGCAAGTCTCTCTTCCTCCAGACCGGAGGGAACACCTAGTCTTGAAACCCACAAGACTAGAACCGGAGGACCAATCCTCCCTTCCTCCAAATCGGAGGGGAACCTAGAGACCCAAGTCTCTCTTCCTCTGAACACCAGAGGGAAGCACAAGTGACACTACGTCACCTGCAAACCAGAGGTCTAGGACCTCTCTTCCTCCCACCCGGAGGGACCCCTGGACTTGAAATCTACAAGCCCAGAACCGGAGGACGAGCCTCCCTTCCTCTAACCAGAGGGAACCCACAAGTAGCACCCAGCTACTTGCAACCGGAGATAGCGATCTCCCTTCTCCTGAACCAACAGGAGGGACCCCGACCTCTCTACAGAGAATCGGAAAAATAGCAAATGGATAGTTTAAAAGAAAATCGAAACTAGCAACAGAAAGCTGAAAAGATAAAAATAGATGTGGCTCTCGCAGGAGCTGGCTGGCCTGGATTTGATCCACGGTCCAGCAGGAACAAATCTTCAGTTGAAGCTTCTATCACTCTAGCTCACTCTTCTTCTCTGTTCTCCTTCCTCTACTACTCTTCACACTTCTGCTATCTCTATCTCTCGCTCAAATCTCTCTTTCTCTCTCTTTCTCACTCTCTTTCTCTTCTTCTTTTCCTTTTTTTTTTCTTCTTCGTCTGGATCGTGGCTCTCTGTATTGACTTCACCTTTCGCCCATTCGATCTACCTTCTTCTGTGGAAGAAGGTTCATATATATAGCAGGAGCAGCAGCAGCAGCGGCAGCTCCATTGTGTGACCTCCACACTTTCAGCCCTAAATATTAGGACCACGTGGCAGTCTCTCAGCAGGCTTCATTCCAGCCTCGGATTCACGTGCTGCCCAGACACTTGGAAATGTTCTTCCTCGAACCTGCAAGGAGATACAAACCATTAACACTGAGGGCCACAATAACTAAAGCTGCACGAGGTATATGATAGCAGTTCTAGATGCACTAAGAAAGACACGACATTCAGTGGTGACAAAAACAAACATTACAAGGAGAACGACACGAAGTCACTGTAACAAAACAAGCACTACGATAAGAACGACACGAAGTCACTGTAACAAAACAAGCACTACGACAAGAATGACATGAGGTAGGATGAGAACAGCACGAAGTGAGAAGGAAACAACACGCGGACATAATAACTAAGAATGACACGAGTACACTGTAACAGATCAGACACAACGAAGGGAGCGACACGAGGTCTACTGTAACAGATCAGACACAACGAAGGGAACGACACGAAGTGAGGTTATAAAACACAAGGAGACACGAGGTAGGATGAGAACAGCACGAAGACACGAAAATAAAAACAACAAAAACACAAATACTAGACCAACACGAGGTTACGAGATGCAAAAACAACACGAGGACAAACACGGGCTAACAACAGAAACCGACACGAAGTGGTTGCAAACAAGCAAGACACGAGGTCTACGTAAAGCAACACGAAGTGTGGTCAAGGCGAGAAAGACACGAGGTCTAATGAGAAAGACCAACACGAAGACAGTGAAAACATCACCAAGTAAAGGACAACGACACGAAGTGTAGTGGTGACAAAAACATACACAACAAGGAAAATGGCACGAAGACACAACAAGGAAAATGACACGAAGACACAACAAGGAAAATGACACGAAGACACAACAACAGCAGTAACCGACACGAAGTGTGGTTACTAAACAGGAACGGCACGAGGTCTACAGGAAAATGACTCGAAGTTCATCAGAACTATTAGAGCTGCTTCAGTAACACGACACGAAGACACAACAAGGAAAATGACACGAAGTGAAAACAACACGAAGACGAAGTTGACACGAAGTGAAAACAACACGAAGATGAAGTTGACACGTAGTGAAAACGACACGAAGACGAAGACAGAAGTTGACACGAAGTTAAAGAGAAAATAAAACAGCACGAAGACGATGTATGCAACAGTGCAATGTCTAGACTTGAAATCCAATGCAAAAGGCTGTACAAACTTCATGAAAAGTGCATGATTGTACTGGACGATGTATACACTTAGCCTATGTGGACCAATGTACAGACTTTGGCGAAGCAAAAGGCTGTATAGACTTGGAGACCCAAAGCCATTGTATAGACTTTGAAATCGAAGACCAATGTGCAGACTTGACAGTGAAGACTAGTGTGCAGACTTCAAGTTTAACTGTGGATGTACAAACTTGAACATCCAGCAATGTATAGGCTTTCAATGTGAAGACTTGAATATGTGGAAGCTACAGTGAAAGAGTGTACACACTTGACCATGAACTCTGCAGCGAATGTATAGACTTTGAACAAAATGCAATGCTGACTGATGTATACACTTGGCAAATAGAGTAATGCATGCACAAACAATTAGCCACTACGTTAACCCAATCTAGCCATATTCATGAATTAACTTTTCAAGCAGACAATCAGATAAAGCAATCAGATATTCAAGCAGTCAATCAGTCATCTATATTAATTAGCACACCTCAGTGTGACTCATGGTGTGTCAGTCATCATCAAAACCACACAGGGGCACAACACAGCGTATAGACTTGGGCAATGTACAGACTTCATGCTACAGTGTATAGACTTGGGGCTGGCCAATGTATAGACTTTGTGCTGCAGTGTATAGACTTGGTGGCCGATGTATAGACTTCATGCTGCGACGTACAGACTTCATGCTGCAGCGTATAGACTTGGGGTTGGCCAATGTACAGACTTTGTGCTGCAGCGTATAGACTTGGGCGATGTATAGACTCCATGCTGGCCAACGTATGGACTTTAAGCTGCAACGTATAGATTTTATGCTAGTCAATGTACAGACTTTGAGCTGATGAATGCTGGCCAACGTACAGACTTTGAGCTGATGGGTGCTGGCCAATGTATAGACTTTGGGCTGCAACGTGTAGACTTTGGGGCTATCAATGTATAGACTTCGAACTGCAGCCAATGGACAATGTACAGACTTTAGACTAAAGGACGTGTAGACTTTGTGTGCTGGTTGAGTAGACAAAGTATAGACTTTAGGCTGAGGAACGTACAGACTTTACATTATCCCCCTCCTTCACCGATACACTCTCCAGCTATAGCCCCAGCGGTACACTTCTTTCAGGCCTTCACCGGTACGCCCCCCCTTCAAGCCCTTCAACGGCACATGTCTCCAGCCCTTCGCCGGCAAACCTGCCGCCCTCCTTCGCCGGCACACCTCCTTAAGCCCTTCAGCAGCACCCATCCCCAGTCCTTCGCCGGCACACTCTTCTGCCAACCTTTCTTCAGTGGTACACTCCCTTTTTAGCCCCCCTTTTCAACCCACCAAGGGTCAACTCTCTCCAAAAAAAATGTAATATATATATATATATATATATAATACGTGAATGCACATATACATATACATATTGGCATCTAATGGCAGCACTAACAAACAAATAAAAGTCATGATGAATAAATAAACCTGAATATATCCATAAAAAAATGATAACGAGTGAAATAAGTGGCAATAATAATAATAATAATAATAATAATAAAGGGGGGGGGGCAATAATAGCAGTGAGCAAGACGAGGGAGATCACCCGGAACAGATGCAGATAGAGGAATGAGCAACAGGATAATAAGAATAATAATGATAAAACATTACGAGGTATTAATAATTCTACATTGCAGTGCTCTCTCTCTGTGACTCGACGTAGAAGGAATAGTGATGCCGCCCTCGCAGGCCGGGCCCGAGTCTCGGGATTCGTCCCGACATGACCGTGCCCCGACCCAGTCTTGGGCCGACATTCTAATCAGATCGGATTCATTTATCGCCCCAATTTTCCGTCACGTTTCTATCACGGACCCGTGTCCGAATGTGAAAAGGTCCACGAGTGACCGACATGGCCAGTGGCTAGCATCCCAATGCGTACTTTGGTGTGATTTTCTCCTGTCTCCTTCTCACGCAATTAGTATTATTCTTTTTGGCCGCAGGGCCCCTAATTTCGACAATTAATCAAGGGTATTCCCTCGTATGGGGGATGTAAATGATGTCGTGACCTTGATGGCGTGACGGGATTCGGTCTCGACACGAACCACACAATCGCCTGATGAAGTCAGATCGAGCGCACCATGGACTCTTCGGAGTCCGAATAAATCGTCACTTCGGTGACTGGCATGCCCACGCACTTAATAGACGAAACCATATGAACCAGCGAATTTTTAGTGCGTCCACAAGTCTGGCACGCCCGGTGGGACCGATCCACCCTTCATCTCTTTGTCGAAATTAGGGGCCTCGCGGCCCCCTTCTTGTAATACTAATTGCGTTACCTTCTCAAATGTAGGAGAGAGAAAATTGCAGCATGGTGCCGACGATGGCTGTCACCTGCAGCCCTCAAGTCGTGGAGAACCATGTCCGAGGTGGCTACCTGGCGGTCCCCCTCAATTTCGGGAGCTTCCCTCCCACCGTCGGCTTCCCCAACTTCTTGGGGGTGGCCTTTGCCAACATCCTCGAGGTGAAGGCGCCTGAGGAGTCCCAGATCAACTCTCCCGCTCTAGGGGCCACTGAAGCTACTACCGGCCGAGCTATGGCCAAGAGCAACAACAGTGTCCCAGCAACGACGCTAAGCTACAACGTGCACCACCTGCCCCAAACCGCCGGCCCATCCCACCAAGGGTCGGCATCCTACCGAAGAAGGCTCCGGAGGAGCAACGCCGGTGCCAGCTCTGGATGCCGCACCTCCAACTCTGGAAAGACTATGACTGTCGGGCCCTCCAAGTCCGCCTAGACGGGCAGAGGTCTCGGGTGACACCGGACCGTGTTGTCCCAACTGTCCCAGTCCACAAGTCCTTTCAAGGACTGAGAAGTTGAAGGGGAAGGTGACGCCCACTGTTGTGGCCGCACCGCCGAAGGCTGCGCCGGTTCACAGGCCGGCCAAACTGAAGCAGGTCTGGGTCCCCAAGGAGGCCCGACCCATTGCACTCGTCCAGGCGGGGCCTAGCATTTTCCGCCCGAGGAGGGCCAGAAGAAATGAAAGGGTCGAGCTCACGACCCCGGCTTGCCGACCAGCACCTGTCACCCCGGTGCTGCCCGAGAAAGCTCACCACTGTCACCGCGGGCGCCGACACAACGCCGCCCGCCCGGTACCCAGGGCCTACTCTCCTCCTGCCGCTATCATCAACATGCAACCGCAGGCTGCTCTCCCTGACCAGGAGTGGGAAGGGATCGAGCAGGCTATGAGGAATTACCTCCGAGGCCCGGGTAGCACCCCCGCCGGCCGCCAGAGACTGCTGGGGGCAAAGGCCTTCGCCTTCCAGGAAGAGAGAGCCCGGCCCGCACCCAGCGCGGAGTCGAGGAATCGCTCGGAGGAGCCGCGCCAGTCCCCTGTATGGGAGGAAACACCGCCCCGACGATCGGTCTTCGACAGACTGGTGTTCCCAGGAAGATCGTCTAGGAGGGAGACAAAGAGAAGCAAGAACAAGAGATGGCAAACATTCACTTGCAACATGGCAGGAGTTCACGGTCGGTACGGGGCCTTGCCCACCGATCCGAAGAAGTGTCCAGAATCGCCGTCAGGCCGGGACCCCTCACTAGAAGAGGGAGAGCGGTAGGCGGCGTGGCACCCACAGGCGCCGAAGGGACCCTACCTGAAGAGCCCCTCTCGGCCCTCACGGCCAATGTGGTCACCACCGGCGACACGTGTGGCGGACCCTCGACATCATCCGAGGATGCCCCGGCCGAGGAGACAGGGGGCATGCCCAGCCTCCCCACGGTTGACCCGGCAATGCTGCTCATGATGCAGCGGTTTCAGCAGGAAATCGAATCACTTAAAAAGCAATTGAATGAGCAGAACACACCGCCCCTGATGTCCTGGCAGACCGAGGTTATACCCGAAGTACCCAGGGACAGGGGGCAGTCTTCAGAAGCAGCCCCCCCAGCAGCCCTCAATCCTCTCGGGGGTGTGTCACTGCGGCAGGCACACTGCGCAGCACCGGCCCCGCCACAGGCCTCACCTTCCCGAGGGTCCCTTATGGCCCCCCAGGCGACCGTGCTAGCCACCCCGAGCTCGCAGCCCGCTCATTTTTATCCGAGTCCGGTCGACCCAGCAACGGTTAGCCGGTTGATGCTGGAACAGATGATAGACATGAAACTGGCCGAGAGAGGCGACGGGGATCAGACGCCGTTCGACGTCTATAGGGTGCCCTACCCGGCTCACCATGCTGCGAAGAAGTTGCCGGTCGGCGTCACCAAGCCACCCAAGTTCAAAAATTTCAACGGGCAAGGGTCCCCCAGGGAGCACATTGCTTATTATGTGAATGTCATGGGGGACTTGGCTGCTGATGAGGCCTACCTCCTGAAGTTCTTCGGCTCGACACTCACCGGGCTTGCCTTTGAGTGGTACTCCGGCCTGCCACCCGGGTCTATCGCCGACTGGCCCGACATGCAAAAGAAGTTCAAAGAAAGATTTTATGTTGCAGAGCGAGAGGTCACCGTGGCCGAACTTTATGCCACAAGACAGAAGAATGACGAGTCGGCCCTCGACTATATTAAGAGATGGAGGAACCTCAGCATGAGGTGCAGGCATCTCCCACACCAGGAGGATGCGGTGCAGATCTGCAAACAGCACTTGAAGAAAGAAATCCTGGAAAGGATGATCGGCACCGAGGTCAAGACATTTGACCGCCTGAACAACGTGGTAGCAGAGATCGAGTCATTTTTGGCCCGATACTCCTCCACCCCGGCCATGTCAAGCCAAAGAGCCAGGCAGGCCGAGAAGAAGCCGGCTCCCCCTGAAGTGCACACATTAGATTTCCAGGCTTTTGAAAAATAGAAAGAGAAAGCCAAGGGGGCTGCCGACCTTCCTCCGCCCAGAGCTACAGAACGGCGGGAAGGCCCCTCACTAAGGGAGAAAATGAGAAATAAGCTGTATTCCTTTGCCCGGGACAAGTCTAAGCTTCTGTTCGAATGGGCGACCAGCTACAACAAAGTCACACTGCCAGAGCCGAAAAGGCCCGGCGACCTAAAGAGAAAGGACGACCCGCGCTTCTGCCCGTACCACCGAGTGCTCGGACATACCATTGAAGACTGCTATGTCTTCAAGGATGTTATTGAGTCCTTAATCAAGAATGGGGAGCTGGACATGGGGGAGCATAGAGTAGACCCCCCGCAACGGCATGAGTTGCCCAGCATAACCTCCACTGTCAATATGGTCTCGCTATACCAGGAGTTGCCTGAGGAGTGGGCGGAGGCCTGTGCCCGCGCCACTTATGAGACCTTCATCATGACCCCGGCTCCGGATCAAGGAGGCTGGCAGACTGCAACTAGAAAGAATAGAAGAGCACACGTCCCTCGACCCAGCCCCGGAGTTCGTCTGAGGGACGCAACGCCCCGGCCTGCACCGCCCCCAGCAAGCCCAGTTCGCCACGACACGCCCCCCCGACTAGTCATGAGGCGGCCCACTCACAATAAAAAGAGCTCTGTCCCACTGCGAATGCACAAGAAGACCAGCCTAGAGGTTGAAAGACTCCAGGCTATTATTGATGGGCTGGAAGATTATGAGCAGCCCAAAATTCAGCCCGTGGAGCTGAAGGAGTACGTCCCATGGGAGGAGTTCAAATCACTCGAACTGGCTCCAGGGGCAGAAGCTGAAGCAGAGAAAGAGCCTCCCCTGTGGGCTGAACTTCCCCAAGAGCAGCCATCCGCCGCAGCAGGAAAGAAGAAGAAGAAGAGAAGACCCAGGGGCAAGAAGAAGAAGGAGGTCGTCGTCGCCTGCAACACCCTCTCGGCGTTATTCGACACTGCCCTTTCCCTGGAGGAAACAGAAGAAGAGCCACCCCATGAGCCGCCAGAGGTAAATCAAGCTGAAGTCTCCACTTCCCAACATGCCACCAGGTCGGGAAGGAAATGGGGGCGCCCTCCCCAGGATAACCTCAACATCATGCTCAGGGGGGAACAGCCGTACCAGGTTCCCGACCCTGAGGTCCGAGGCACCGAGATCCCTCCTCCGTCGGGTCTCTATCCCGGAGGGGCCAGAAGCCAAGGCACCCCTTCATTCGCCGAATTACTGTTAGCCCGAACGGCAGGGCGGGCGCACTCCCAGGGGTATCCTTCGACCAAAAAAGTTAGCAGCTCTCAAGCTCTATCGGCGGCAACGCTTCCTCAGTCGGAAGCGGACAACAGTGATATCCCAAACCTCGCTGAATTCATGCGGGGGGCGGAGGAAACCTAGCAGGCCCCGCCGGCTCGGCAGGCTGCAACGGAGCCCACAAAGCTGGTGCCCCCTGACCTGACACCCCAGCTCCAGGAAGGAGGCAGGCGCAGCAAGCCCGAAGAGATGAAATTACTCAAGGTGCGGGCCGCCGAACGGATAGTCAAACACCTCAAGAAGATCCCGACCCGGTTTACCGTGTGGGAGATGCTGTCTTTGGACGAAGAAACACGGCAAGCCATCATTGCCGCACTCCAGACGCCAGCGCACCTTGAAGCTTGCCTGGCAGAAACCTCACCTGAAGTAGCTGTGGCTTTCACAGAAGACGACATGCTCCTGCTGACCTGTAGCCATAACAGGCCCCTCTACATGAAAGGGCAGCTGAACGGCCAGCCCATCAACAGGGTCCTGATCGACCCGGGGGCAGCAGTGAATATACTCCCGTACCGGGTGTACCAAAAGCATTATTTTGATGTACACCTGGTTGAGGTCAGAAATGTCAAGATTGCTGGTTTTAACCAGAAATGTGAGGTGCCCATGGGGGTCGCGGAGTTCAGCCTGACCTTTGATGACTTCACCACCAAGGTCCAGTTCCACGTCATCAACTCCAACACCTCCTATAAGGCGTTGCTTGGTCGCCCCTGGCTACACCAGAACAGAGTGGTGCCCTCCACCCTGCATCAATGCATCAAGTACCCCTGTGAAGGGAAGGAAGCCAGAATCTTCGCCGACCTCCACCCGTTCGAGGTGTTCGAGTGTCACTTGTCAGATGCCAATCTATATCTAGAGAAGGCGAAGCAAGCCCCCCAAGCCGCCCGAGACAAAGGGAAGAGGAAAGTGGAGTCGGGCAGTTGGTTTCCTCCGCCGCCCCCAGGTTATGTGGCTCCCCCACATGTACCATTCATTGCACAAGAGGGGGGGGGGTATTTAAGGGAGCCCCTCTCCCTATCTACTCTACACCGGGGACGTCTTGCCTCGAAGACCTGCTGGAGGATGTCAGGGTCCCGCCAGGGATCATCAAGCCCATTACAGAGATTGACTGTCAAGCGGCTGAGCGGCTGAGGACCTTTGAGGTGCCTAACCCGGAGGGGCTATCCACCATCTTTTATGTTGCTAGGGAAAAGCCAGTCATGGAAGACGATGATTGCCGGTTTCCTGACGAGTTGCATGAACCGCACGTCCCCATTGTGGGACTTCCCCATATGACAGACCAGGCTGCCAGAATGGTCAGAAAGTAAAAGATTCCCCCCTATCAACCCTCCAGCCGGAAGGAAATGTTCGAAAGAATGTGGAACCCACCAAACCTGGATCGGCGGTTGCTGCAAATCACCAAGCACCCCGGTCTGGGCTTTTCACCAGAAGATTATTACGAAACTGATGTGATATCGATTTCGGCCTTGTCCGGCGACGACCCCGCGGAAGCTGTATATTTGCGGGAAGCCCACCAAGAAGTATATCCCAGACCTCCGGCTGAGGAGGCACAAGACGAAGAAGTGTTCCTTTGGAACCCTCTCCGCCGCTGCTGCACGGGGAAAACCCCCTCTCTCTCCGACAGACTAGCCTCGCAAGAGCACACCGTCGAGGCGCCCTCACTTCGGCCTGCTGGCGAAGCAAGAAGCAGAAGCATGGGTCATGCCCCAAATTCCCCTCGATATGACCCCGTTATGTACGCCTTGTACCATAGGCAGCAACGGGAGATCGAGATGTTAAAAGCACGGCTGGCTGAGTTGACCTCGCTAGTTGCCGACCTCATCCAGGGCTCTCTCCGTCCGTGGGGTGGCTATATGTCTCGACCCCGAGACACCAGTCCCGATGTCCCCGTCTGGTCAAGAAGGGAGACAAGAGACACGGCAAGCCCATTAACCGGACGGCCAACCAGGCAAGGCCTGACACTCCAAGAGAAGTTGTAAAAGCCCTACTCTTTCCCAAGAGAGAAGACTCGGGGTATTTTTGACTGGGCCTGCCACTACGGCAAGGTCTCCCTCCCACGGTCCAAGAGGCCGCAGGACACCCGAAGAAGTGGGGACCCACTATTTTGTCCCTACCACCAGATACTGGGCCACGCCATCGAAGACTGCTATGTCTTCAAGGACATTGCTCAAGACCTCATTGACAGGGATGAGCTCAGAATGGGAGACTATGTGGTAGCCCCACCACGCCCCCACGCGGCGGACAGCCCCAGAAGTGGAGCTTATATATACACTATCCATCCAGTACCAGGCACCTGAAGATGCGGCTGCCCTGGCCCCCGCCGGAGCTGTCTATGATGATTATACAGAAGATCCCGAGGTGGCCTTGTGCCTTTCTGCACCAGCGGACCCCGCGGACCCGTCAGCTACGGTCCAGGAGGGGTGCACGACAGATGTAGCCCCCGCGCCCCTTCATGAGGAACAAGAAGAGGGGGACGGCGTCCTCGAGCCCGAAGATGATGAAGATCAAGACTTCGTCGATTTGTCGCCAGCCCCACCGTAAATTGAAAATGGCGACCAGGCCACAGTCGACGAATTGATTGAGATCAACCTTGGCACAGAAGGTGACCCCATGCCGACCTTTCTGAGTGCTCTTATGCCCCTACAGGAGAGAGAACAATACACAAAGTTGCTGCAAGAATTCTGGGATTGCTTTGCCTGGAATTATAAAGAAATGCCCGGGCTCAGCCCCGAGGTGACTCAGCACATCTTGGCCATTGATCCCACAGTGGAACCAGTGAAGCAGTCTCCCCGGCGTATGAGGCCGGAATTGATCAGCCAGATCTGCAAGGAGGTCAACAAGCTCATAGATGTCGGCTTCGTGGCGGAGAACCAGTACACCACCTGGCTGGCCAATATTGTGCCGGTGAAGAAGAAGAATGGATAGATCAGGATTTGCGTGGATTTCCGCGACCTGAATAAAGCTTGCCGAAAAGATGATTTCCCGGTGCCTATCACTGAAGTGATGATTGATGCAACCACCGGCCACGAGGCCCTGTCTTTTATGGACGGATCGTCCGGCTATAACCAAATTTGGATAGCCGACCACGACCGGATTCACACGGCTTTCAGATCACCCAAGGGGATATTCCACTACAAGAGGATGCCCTTCGGCCTCAAGAATGCCGGTGCTACATATCAGCGGGCAATGACCAAGATCTTCGACGAGCTGCTATATAGCAAGGTCGAATGCTACATTGATGATCTAGTTGTCAAGACTAAGAAGAGAGCCGAACATCTGAGCGACCTCAGGGTCGTCTTTCAAAGGCTCCGGCTGTATGGGCTGAAGATGAACCCTATGAAGTGCGCCTTTGGCGTGTCCAGTGGTAAGTTCCTCGGCTTTATTGTCCGGCACAGAGGGATCGAGATTGACCCCTTCAAGATAAAAGCCATTCAGGAGTTGCCCCCTCCGAAGAGTCTGGGAGAGCTGAGGTCCCTACAGGGCCGTCTAGCCTATATCCGCAGGTTCATCTCCAACCTGTCGAGGCGTTGCCAACCCTTTCACAGACTGATGATGAAGAATGCACCCTTCAGCTGGGGTCACGAATGCCAGTGTGCGTTCGACCAGCTAAAAGAATACCTGAAGACCCCGCCAGTCCTGGGGGCACCTGTCAAAGGCAGACCGCTTATTCTCTACATAGCGGCTACCGAATATTCACTGGGGGCAATGCTTGCCCAGAACAATGATGAGGGAAAAGAGCAGGCTCTCTACTACCTCAGCCGGAGACTAGTGGGTGCGGAGGCCAAGTACACCCCGATAGAGAAAGTCTACCTCGCTTTGGTCTTCGCAGTCAAGAAGATGAGGCATTACATGCTGTCCCATGAAGTAAGTCTAATATCCAGAGCTGACCCTATCAAGCACATTCTCCTCCAGCCTGTCCCGAAGGGACGCCTTGGCAAGTGGGCCGTGCTGCTCATGGAATTTGATATCACCTACGTGCCGCAGAAGGCCGTTAAGGGACAAGCCGTCGTGGATTTCTTCGCAGCACACCCCGTGCCCGAAGGCTCCCCGTTGGCCACCGAGCTACCCGAAGATGAGACACTGGAGGTGGATCATCTCCAACAAGCTATCTGGCAGCTATACTTTGACGGGGCTTCGATAACAGAAGCGACCCCGTCCGGACACGCCAAGGTACGGGCCAGAGCCGGCATCGTCCTCAAATCGCCAGACGGAGAAGTGATGCACACTTCCTGCTGCATTACTAAGCCCTGCATAAATAATGAAGCAAAGTATGAAGCTCTGATCATCGGCCTTCAGGTGGCCCTCCAAATGGAGATCAAAATGCTCCAAGTATTCGGCGACTCGCTGCTGGTCGTCAAGCAGGTCCAGGGATAGTTTGATGTCCGAAAACCTGAGTTGCTCCCTTATCACGCTAAGGCGAAGAGACTCATGGAGCGGTTCTACCTCCTTGAGATAGGCCATGTCACCAGAGGGGAGAATGCATAAGCCGACACCCTGGCAAAACTGGCGAGCTCACTGGCAGTGCCTCCAGATGGATCTCTCAGTATCCAAGTGATAAATCAGCGCCAGATGCCCATCATGATAGAAGAGGAACCAGAAGAAGAAGAGCTAGAAGTCACCATAGCAGAAGCCGTCGGCCTACCCGACTGGAGAGACCCCCTGATGTAGTGGTTCAAGTACCAGCAACTGCCCAAGAAGAGAGAAGAGAAGCTTAGGCTGATTAGAATTAAGGACTCTTATGAGCTCCGAAATGGAATATTATTCCGAATGGTGGCCGATGCCAAGCAGAAATTACTCCTCCGATGCTTGTCCATTGAAGAAGCCTGGAGGGTCATGAAGGAGGTCCACGCCGGGACAGCTGGCGCACACCAGGCCGGGCCGAAAATGAAGATTGAAATAAAGAAGCTTGGCTATTATTGGCCTGCAATGTTCGACGACTGCTGCAAATATGCCAAGTCGTGTCAAAAATGTCAGGAGCATGCCACCATACCCAGAAATCCCCCGGTGCAGTTACACCCAACCGCGCCCAGTTGGCCGTTCGCCCAGTGGGGAACGGACGTCGTGGGCCCCTTACCTGCATCTTCCACAGGCTGCAAGTATATTTTGGCGGCAACCGACTACTTCTCCCGCTGGGCAGAGGCTGTAGCCTTACGGGAGGTCACCGGAGAGATCGTGGTCAGGTTTGTCCGCCGTAATATCATATTCCGGTTTGGCGCGCCCGACCGAGTTGTGTCAGACAACGGCAGCCACTTCCGCAACCAGAAGGTCTACCGGCTGGCAGAAAAATATAAAATTGATTGGTGGACATCGACTCCTTACAACCCACAGGCTAATGGGCTGGCCGAAGCTTTTAATAAGACACTCTGCACTCTCCTGGCCAAGATAGTCAGCTCTAACAAAAGGGACTGGGAAGAAAGAATGTACGAGGCGCTTTGGGCGTACCGAACTGTATACAAGACTCCAATAGGCTGTTCGCCCTTTTCTCTCGTATATGGCTCGGAGGCAATCGTCCCTATTGAACTGGAGATACTGTCCCTCAGGGTTGCCATTCAGCATGGCCTTGTCCTTGAAGGGCAAACCAACGTTGAACGAAGGCTTGATGAACTCTCCAGCCTAGAAGGAAAGCGGCTCCAGGCCCAACAGAACATTCAGACCTACCAGGCCCGGATTGCACGCGCCTTTGACAAGCTTGTCAAGAAACGCGAATTCAAAAAGGGCGACCTCGTCATGGTCAAGAGAAGAGACCTCATGGCGGCCAACCCTAAGGGTAAACTGAATGAGAACTGGCTCGGACCGTACGTAGTCCAAAAAGTCTACGAAGGTGGGGCCTATGTAATCATCAACCATCGCGGGGAAGTTCAGTTCCCGCCTCTTAATGGAAGGCACTTGAGACTGTACCACGCTCCGGTGCCCTCGTTCAATCAATAATATGACGCTCCGCCCTATTTTGGGCGGATTTGCGTGATTGATGTCCAAACAACTTGACCACTATCCATGTTTTCAAAAAGCAAAAAAAGGGGGGAAGAGGAAGGTAAAAGGAAAAGAAAAAAAAAGAATGAAAAAAAAGAGAGGAAAAAGAGGAGGAAAAAAAGGAGAAAAGAGAGAAAAAAAAGAGAAAAAAAAAGAAGAAGAGAAGAGAGAAAGAAAAAAAAAGAGAAGAGAAGAAGAGGAAAAGAGAGAAAAAAGAGAAGAGAAAAAAAAGGAGAAAGAAAGAGGAAAAAAAAAGAAGAGAAGAGAGAAAAAAAAAGAAGTAAAAAAAAAAAAAGAAAAGATACAAGAGCGAGGGAAGAGTGGAAGCCGAGAAAGGGGGAACTCCTCCCATTTCTAGCCGTCGCCCCGTAGCCACGGAAGTACTAAAAGAAATTTCTAGACAAACTCTTCTCTCCGTCCTCCCCGGGCGGTGAGTACCCCTTTGGCTCGGACCTCCCGTCCGGGTCATTGACTAAACAAACTCTTCTCTCCGTCCTCCCCGGGCGGTGAGTACCCCTTTGGCTCGGACCTCCCGTCCGGGTCATTGACTAAACAAATTCTTCTCTCCGTCCCCTCTGGACGACGAGAAATCCGGTCTCTGACCGAGGCCCCCCGCTTGAGGCCAGCACGCGCTTCCAATATTGCGGCGAAACCAGGGAGTCGCCCGTTCGGTATGGTGGAGTGGTCCCCTCGTCCTCCCCCTGGGAAGGCGAGCACTCTCCTGTGCCCTGACATGGGTTCCTGCCTGGTTCTCCCAAAGCGAACCCTCGCGAAGATTCACACCCTGCCAATGTGTCTCAGCATAAAAAGGGGAGGGGACGGAAGAGGAAGAAGAAGACAATATACACAGAGGAGAAAAGGGGAAGAGAGGTCCCTCTGGGATGAATGCATACACGAAGAACACGTGAAACTGTAACTGTTCTGTTCTATTTAAAGAAGGATCAGATTACATATGCTTCGGGGCATACCCCTGTGTTACAAAAAGGAGAAAGTTAAGAGAGGCGACGCTCAACCGACACCCCTGAAGATGTCCTCGAGGGGGAGGATCCCGACGCAAGGGAAGTTCGTCATATCGCGTAACCGGCCCCTCAATTCCTCGAGACGGGCAAGTTCGGCTTCCGCGGACACCGTTTCAACTTGGGTGACGGCGAGAGCTTCGCTCTCACTCTCGACCACCTTCTCAGCCTCGGCAAGGTCAACCCTAGCCGCAACAAGGTAGCCCTCTAGCTTTTCGATCCGACTCTTGAGGGAGCGGACGCTGCCCTGGCCTTTCTCCAAGGCCTTCCCATGGCGCTTTTCATCATGGCGCCGTGCCTCCAAGACCTGCAAATACTCGTCCGCTTGGGCGTCTAGCGCGGCGCGCGCGTCGGGAGCCTGGGTCTCGAGGAACTCGCGACGCTTCACATACTTCAGCAACAGCAGAATCCACCGCGACCACTCCTCCAGTGGGCAGCCCAGCACTTGTAACGCCCCGGTCAGCTGCGTCACTATGGTGTGCACCTCCCGGTATGATAAGGAAGGATCGGCAAAGAACATCGTCCGCAGCGTTACCAGCATTTGATGGACTGGCGCCTCTGACAAGGTGTGATTGACCGAAGGCATGGCTGGGGGAGTAAATTCCACGGTGCTGTCCACCTCTGCCCACAAATCAGCGTTCACCGCGGCCGAAGAAGATGGAAGAGAAAGAGTCAAGACGGCTGGCCGGCGTGGCTCGACAGAAGATTCCTGGCCAACCACGGCTGAGGAAATGGCTGAAGTCATTGCCGAAGCATCTGACGCTGCTGTCATCCGCTGCTCTCCTGCCTCCTCTGCCTCTGCCTGGTTTGCTTCTGTCACTGCCTCGATGGGCAGGGGTGCCGGTACGGCTATTTCGGCTGAAGGAGGGGCTTCGAGTAAAGCCGGACCCGACGCCATCACCCACGGACTCTTCCCTCGCGTGTGGGATCCCTCCAAATGTGCACGGAGCCCCGCGAATACTTGCCTCAAGAAAGGGTCCTCCATCTGGGCCGGCAACCTCGGAAGAGGTGGAAGTGGAACCAGTAGGTGAGGGACGCCTCCCGCCTGCACGAGCACGGCAAGAGTCTCCACCTCCGGATCAGATGCCAGGATCGACGCCACCTATCCACATGAAATACGGTTAGCCGCCCGTCGCCGGGAATAAATTATGCGAGGACGAGAAGTGGGAAGAGCCATAAAACCCTGCTTACCTCGGCCACCGTGAAGACGCGGCCTTCGGGCGCAATCTCTCTTTCCTCCAGAGGCTCGTCCGCCGCTTCGGAAACACTTGAAGTCCCTGCGGCTGACTCTTGCTCAAGATCCTCGAATAGAAGGGCTAGTTTGCCCGAGCCCACATCGACCCCCACCTGACGGTCGATCGGCGCAACTGGGGTACCCTTTCCCACAGCCTCCGGCAAGTTAAGCCCCTGAAACCCAGAATTGACAAGAAAAGATCATTAGGTAACCACGAAGGAGAGAAAGGAGCCGGCCCAAGCAAGCTCACACTTACAACAGTCTTCCCCACAAAGCTCGGGGAGCCAGCAAGTAAGGGGGCCCTGAAGACCGGCTCGGGCGGCTCCGATGCCCCCGACACGCCCTCGTCAGGAGCCGCTTCATCGGAGGAGTAATTGTAGTCTACCTCTTCGCTAGACGATGACTCGACCGCCGTGGGCTCTCCCCTTGCCGGCAAAGGGGCCTCCACTTCGAGGTCAATGGCCGGCGTACCCTCCACTTCGGAGCCAATGGCCGGCGCACCCTCTCTCGGGCTAGATGAGGCCGGTACGCCGGACTTCAGCCTCCTCCTCACATACAGATGCGTCGTCGGAGGTTGCGGGAGGGGCCCGAATAGCCCAGCGACTGCCTCTGCTGTGCCTGTCACACAGAAGAAAAGGTGGGCTACATCAAATCCAGTCGGCTCCCAAAGAACAAAGAAGTCGTTTAGGCCAACAAAGATAAATACCCTCTTCGGCTCCTACAGCGCGGGGTGACCCACGGGCTTCCCCGACAGGCGAGGCCTTCTCAGGAGTCGTAGCCGCACCCCCGCCCGGGATCCGCACGAGCGCCGGTTCCTCCGTGCCGCCTGTAAGAAAGAAACGCATTGTCGCCGTGTGCGCATCCAAGGATGGCCTAGGAGGCAAATCTAGCCCGGGTGACGTCGGCGACCGTTGAACCCCGCCGGCATGGTGACTCGGCTCAGTCCGAGTGACCTCGAATTCTTCAAAGGACAAGATAGGGGCCACCGGAGAGGCGGCCGCTGGGACCGGGGACCCCTCTGCCCGTCTCCGCTTCGCCGCTTGCCGCCCGGCCACCTTGGCAGCAGCCAACGCCTTCTTAACAGGCGACTTTGCTCGAGACCTTCCCTTGGTCTGCGGTTAGGGAGCCGGAGCCGTCGCCGAGGTCGCCTTTGCTACGATCCCGGCTTCACCCGTGACAGGGGCGGGCACAGGAACTGGCTCCCCTGCGTTAGGAATAGGTACGGGCACGGGCTCTTCCACAGGGGCTGAGACAAAAGAAATAGTCAGGTGTCAGGGCTTTGCTCCAAAATGAGAATACAAAAAAGGAGAAAGACTTAAAAGACACGCTGATGGTCGAAGGTACTGACCGGCAGATTGGCTTGGCTCGGGTCGGGCGACTTCGAACTCCTCAAAAGAGGGGACCCGTGGTGCAGGAGGAATGGCGATCGGGGCCCTGGCCGCCTCTATTTTTCTCCGCTTTGTGTCCCGCTGCTTAGCCGCCTTCGCGGCATCCACTGCCTTCTTCACAGGCGATTTTGCACGGGGCCTCTTCGCTGCCTGGGGTAGAGGAGCCGTAGTCGGAGCCGGCAGTGCGGCTTCAAAGTAGGCGGGCTTCTGGACGAATCGAAGAAGATTGCGGTATGTCGCCATCTGGGTGCTATCGGGATGGTCTGGTAGGAAGGATAAATACATATACACACATGGTTAGCACCCGATAAATCTGCCAAGGACACAACCACGAGAATAGAAGGAGTGGGAAAGGTTAAATACCGTGAGGACCGGTGTACAACCGAAGTGTTATCGGCCAGTAGCTCAGGGACGGCTCCTTGTCCCGACGTGCCGCCTCTCGGACCAGCCAGCATACGTCCTCGACCTTCTAGCACTGGTCTGTGAGGCTACCCAGATCTGCGTGCTTCTTCGAGGAGAGGTGGCAGAAAAGATTGAAGTGGTCTATGCCCCACCCGTCGGCATAATAATACGGGATGTGCAGGCGCTTGCCCAGGATGGCGGCCGTCTGATCTTCGATCTTCAGCCCATTCACCCGCAGCAGAACATACAGCCATGTGGTGTCCTTATAATTCTCGGGCTTCCTCTCCTCCCGCCTCATAAATGTGCGGTATGGGCAGATCAGGTCCATCTCTGGACGCCAGCTCTTTGCGGGGGTGCCCTCCTCCTCTATCGGGAGCGGGTAGTTAATAAGCTCCAGACGATCACTCCCTACCCGGCAAAGATCCCGCAATGTCTTTTTATAGTCATCCTTCGCCACCGGAGGCAACTCCACTTTCGGCGTCGGCCTCGCATCCCGGGCTTCCTGACGAGCAGCCATGTATGCCGCTACCTCTTTCTCCTGTCTGTTCTTGAGCCAAAAAAGATGATCTGGCTCAATATCAAGTACTGGCACCGATTGCCGACTAAGGAACCTCCTCTCGGCCCCATCCCAGCAGTCGGTCTTATGCAACCGATAGAAGGCCGTCCCGGCGTTCCACCACTTTATGCAGTCTTGGGTCACTCGGGGAATGCGACCCGGGGCCGGCACCCTGAAAGAGGCAGTGTCCGCCCGGTGGAAAAAGTCCCACCAGCTCTTGGCATGCTGAGCAACTGAACTTCCCCGGATGTTCCATGAAGGCAGGCCGAACTATGCATGATAAACAGGGATATGCTGGTCATACCCGAAGTTGCGACCAAACCGGAACGGATAATACGGCTCCAGTAGTACATTATCCCCCTTCCTGAACACCAACACGCTTGGGCGAATGGATAGCGCCCAGTCCCTCAGCTCCGGTTCCAGCAGCGGGCGGACCACATTCTCTTGGCTGATGGGGTGGACGTACTTCTCCACCTGATCATCCTTGCACTCCCTCTTATTGTTCACCAGAGGGCTAGAGTGCGCGGCCAACGTCCAGAAATGAATGGTGCCAGTCGCATCCTGGGGAACCGTTGTCAACCGGCCCCGAATATCAAACATCCGCATGGAGGTAGAAGCTAGCTCTGCACTGGCAAACTCCAGCATCCTCGGCATTAGTCCCCAATCCTGGAGAGCTCACGGGGCGAACTTGAGGAACAACGAGCAAACCCACGCGTTGAAGAAATGTAGTGGGCACACATACCGGGCCTGCCTCGGAAACTGATGGGTGCTGATGTCTCCCAGGGCCTTGTAAATCAAGCAGAGGGTCGCCGGGCACAAGGAAAGCTTGACGCCCCACGCCATCTGACATGCTGGATAGATGGCGTCTGGCCGAATAACCGTCTCATCCCCGTATGACATGGCAAATGAACATAGCCAGTACGTGAGATAGGTGGCGCAGTGGGTTAGCGGGTCGACGCCCATCGGATTAGGCCTGCCCCGACGCCCCTTGGAGGGGATCTTCACACCAAGCTTGGGCTTCGCGCGCTTCTTGCGAGCAACAGCGGTGCCAACACGGGGAAACTCTTCATATTGCTTCACCCCGTCATAGAAGTATTCCAACCACAAGGCCATGCGCACCCTCTTTCTATCTCCACGGGCGGGTTGCCTCCCACCATGTGACAGCTGATATAGTTCTCGGTACGCCTTCATGAGATACCAGTACGAATACCCAAGAGAATAATGGCCATCCCCGTTAGTTTCATCCTTGATCAGGTCGGGGAGGCATACTTCTTCATATGGCTCCCCGTCAATGGGCAAGCCGCTCAGCTGGCAGAGGCTCCACAGGTCCAGGGAGGTTTCCCCCTCCGCTGTGTAAAATGTGTTGGTCTCGGCACTAAATACTTCTATCATACCGCAGCAGAGACCCTTAGAGATGGGGTAGCCGTAGCGGGAGGCGTAAACACTGTGGTAAATACCAACTCGGACCAGCAACGGAGCATAATTGAACAACACGTACTTCGTAAACTCCACCGATCCTTCGCGGAAGCTGTGGGCATCTTGAAGCTTCAGCTCCCCGAACCAGCCCAGTGATAGTTCGTACTTGAACCTGATGGCCAAGCAGTCCAAGATGAACGGCTCCTCCCTGTAACCCCATTTCAGGGGAGCCAAGAATAAGCCAAATCGGGGCGGCTCACCATGCACCTTCCCGGCAGACATGTCCCATTTGGCCGGGGTGAATTGAGGTGCTCGCACCAATTTGTCTTCGGCCGGTAACACCCCTTCAATCCCCAAGACTGGTTTCCACTCCCGGGCTTCTCCCACCAGATATATCGGAATGCTCCTGGGGACGCTGTATAATAGACTGTCCCGGGCAGGCAGGATCGCTCGCTCGACGGCCTTTATGGTGCGGAAATCTCGCCCCTCTCGGGAGCGCAGGTGCTTCAGAAATCGAATAAGGTGCCTATCCTTCGGGAAGTCCTTCCGGTACTCCTCGGTGGCCCGATCAAATGTGAAGCCGCTCTCAACTCTGACAAGCCGGCTGAAGTCCATGCTCTCACTGTCGGACCCCGATGACTCAGCCAAGGTAGCTATTTCCGCATGTTCACGGTCCAGGTCCTCCACGTTGAGCCATGTGACCGCTGGCATTGGACCCCGCGGAATGAGGTCGGCACCGATAGCAGTAGCAGGAGCAGAGGAACCACTTGGGGCAGCCATTTATCTGCAAAGAAAAACAACACATAGAAGATCAGAATAAGCCACATGTAAAAGGGAATGAAAGACTGTAAGGGGACTCTACTACAAGTAAAATAAATAAAGCATTGCCAATTTCTGACGAAATTTCGGCAGAGTTTCCCCTAGGCCAAAGGCGTAAGGGAAAACAAGGGTGCGCGCCCACAAGGAGTGACGGCCCCAACAAAGTCATGGTGGGCCCCGAGAGGCAACACCAGAAGTCCGCCGATCAAAAAGTCTTCTTCCCCGGGCTTAAGGCCTCCTTACTGGCTCACTGCCTAGTGCCTTCCCCGGCACGCCCTGAAGTTGCCCTCGCCGGCACGCTTCGAGCGGCCTTCCCCGGCACACCCAGACGAGCCGTTCGCCGGCACAGCCCCTAGAGGCTTCCCCGGTACGCCCTCAGTGCCTTCCCCGGCACAGCCCCTGAACTGCCTTCCCCGGCACACCAGCTGAAGCAGCCGCTCGCCGGTGCGCTCCCCCGGGAGCCTTCCCCGGCACGCTTCTCGGAGCTCTTCCCCGGCACACCCCGTGGGGTCTTCCCCGGCGCACCGTGAGGGCGGGCTTCACCGGTACGCCCCTACACACTTCCCCGGCACACCCGTATGGGCCCTCACCGGCACACCAATACGGGCCCTAGCCTGCACACCTACACACCCTTCCCCGGCACACTAGTGCGCTGTGCTCCCCGGCATGCTCCGATGCCCACTCACCGGCGGCCGCCCACGACGCCAGAGACGAACAAGGAAAGGGCAGAGGAAGAGGAAAAAGAAGAGGAGGAAGAAGGGAAAGGGCCCTAGGGCTCCACCGCCCTCCGAAGACAAAAAAAAAAGGAGAAGAAAGAAGGGCTGAAGAGGGGAAGAGAAGAGAAGAGAGGACGAGGGAGGGAGAAGAAGGAAGAGGAAAGGGGGGGGGGTGCCTCCACGGCAGCACCCTCACCACGACGACGGCAGCGGCGGTGGTTGTGCCCGGAGAAGAAGAGGAAGAACGAGGAGGGGGGGAGGGGTCCGTCCGCTCGGTCACCAAAAGAGAGAGAGAGAGAGTGGGAAGAGGGGCGGTTCGAAACGGGGTGACCGTTCGAAACGCCCCCGCCCCCCCTTCTTATATAAAAAAAAAACGAGGAAGAAGAAAAGAAAAAAGGGGGGAGAAAAAGGGAGAGAAAGGGAAGAAAAAGAAAACGAGAAGGAAAAATGGGGGGAAACGAAGTAAAAAAAAAGGGAGAAAAGAGAAGGAGATGAAGAGATAAAAAAAAAGAAAAAAAGAGGGAAATAAAAGGAGACGATAAAAGAAGGGGGAGCAAAAAAAATAATATGTAAAATATTAAATAGATAGATATATATGTATATATATACCCATATATGTGCACTTACATACTCATCCACTCACATATGTGGAGGAGTAAGTCGATAACGTACGATAATAAATGTCCCCGGGGAAACATTCCATCCCCACAATCCTGGTCGTACGGGCGTCCACACAAGCAAAAATGACTCTACCCCTGCAACCCTACCCTTGCCAGGGCACCACTACCCTGACAAGGCCTTCCCACGCACGTAGCTTCGTGCCTCAGCCACCTCCCATCATACAATATTGCCATTACGGACTCTACGTCCGAATTGGCACGAATTCTCCCGTTGCGCTGGCATTGTCTTCTTGCCAACGAATAAGTCCCTTTCCGGCGTAAGGCCTCGTGCCCTAGCCACTCACTCCGCACAATATTGCCATTACGGACCTTACGTCCAAATTGGCACGAATTCTCCCGTTGCGCTGGCATTCTATTCCTGCCAACGAATAAGCCTCATCTTCCGGCGCAAGGCTTCGTGCCCTAGCCTACACCCGCATATCACTCAATTTTAAAAAAAAAGCGGAAGAAAAGAAAATGGGGTTAAAAATAGAGATACCCCGCCGGACTTTCCCCTACATGGGGACAAGGGTAAAAATGGCAACAGCCCGGCTGTGGCGAAAACCCGAAAGGGCGCTACAGGCAAAATCGGGTACCCCGCCACGTGAAAACCCGAAAGGGCACGTGGGTAAAAGCAAGAGGGGGCCGGTACCGGTGAAAACCCGAAAGGGCGCTTGTATCGGTAATGTGGTTCAAAAAAAAAAGAGAAAGAAAAGAAAAGAAGAGACCAACAAAACCAGGTCAGCTCCCGGCATCCTGTCGGCACTGGCGAAGAGACCAAGAGACAACAAACTAGGTCAGTTCCCGGCACCCTGTCGGCACTAGCGAAGAGACCAAGAGACAACAAATCAGGTCAGCTCCCGGCATCCTATCGGCACTGACAAAGAGATGAAGAGACCAACGCGCTGCTTCAGTTCCCGGCACCCCGTCGGCACTGATGAAGAGACCAACATACTACTTCAGTTCCCGGCACCCCGTCGGCGCTGATGAAGAGACCAACATACTACTTCAGTTCTCGGCACCCCGTCGGCACTGATGAAGAGACCAACATACTACTTCAGTTCCCGGCACCCCGTCGGCACTGATGAAGAGACCGACATACTACTTTAGCTCCCAACACTTCGTCGGCACTGATGAACAGACCAATATGCTACTTCAGTTCCCGACACCCCGTCGGCACTGACGAAGAGACTAAGAGACAACAAACCAGGTCAGCTCCCGACACCCTGTCGGTACTGACGAAGAGACTAAGAGACAACAAACCAGGTCAGCCCCCGATTCCCCGTCGGCACTGACGAAGAGACGAAGAGATCAACAAGCCAACTCAGCCCCCGACACCCTGTCGGTGCTGATGAAGAAACGAAGGGACCAATATGCTGCTTCAGTTCCTGACACCCCGTCGGCACTAATAAAGGGACCAATAAACAACAAACCAGGCCGGCTCTCGACACCCCGTCGGCACCGACAAAAAAAAGGTAAGTACACCCACGGGAAACGCCCGGCTCATCCCAAAAGAAGAAAACAAAATGGGGTTAAAAATAGAGATGCCCCGCCGGACTTGCCCCTATGCGGGGTCAAGGGCAAAAATGGCAACAACCCGGCTGTGGCGAAAACCCGAAAGGGCGCTACAGGCAAAATTGGGTACCCCGCCACGTGAAAACTCGAAAGGACGCGTGGGCAAAAGCAAGAGGGGGCCGGTACCGGCGAAAACTCGAAAGGGCGCTTGTATCGGTAATGTGGTTGAAAAAAAAAAGAGAAAGAAAAGAAAAGAAGAGACCAACAAACCAGGTCAGTTCCCGGCACCCTGTCGGCACTGACGAAGAGACCAAGAGACAAGAAACCAGGTCATCTTCCGACATTCTGTCAGCACTGGCGAAGAGACCAAGAGACAACAAACCAGGTCAGTTCCCGGCACCCTGTCGGCACTGACGAAGAGACCAAGCGACAACAAACCAGGCCAGCTCCCGACATTCTGTCGGCACTGACAAAGAGACCAAGAGACAACAAACCAGGCCAGCTCCCGACATTCAGTCGGCACTGACAAAGAGACCAAGAGATCGACGGACCATGTCAGTTCCCGGCACCCTGTCGGTACTGACGAAGAGATAAAGAGACAACAAACTAGGGCGGCTCCCGACACCCCGTCGGGCACCGACGAAGAAAGAAGAGATCAATACACCCGCGGGCACCGCCTGGCTCATCCTTCGCCTACGCTACCCGTGGGTGGGGGGCATTTGTGGACATCAAAAATTGCACACCCAAATATTACGCTCGGCCCCGCATCAACAACGGCGTTGAGTGAAGAAATCCCGGAGAGACGGGTCATCCGGACTCCCTAAGTATGCGTACTGCCGCGAGGCCGCCTCCAGGAGTCACGACCGTGAAGAGAAACCAATCACAATAAGCCCCGCAATCAGTGGGCCACGAAGAAAGCCAAACAGGCCATGACTCGTGTCCATAACGGGCTCAGACCGGGCTCAAAAGCACGCCCAATTCGGCCTTCAACGGCACACCCTGGGGTGCTCAGCGGCACACCCCCTGGGGTGCTCAGCGGCACACCCCCTGGGCTGTTCAGCGGCACACCCCTTTGGGGTCCCAGCGGCACGGCCCAAGGCGTTCAGCGGCACACCCCCTGGGCTGCTCAGCGGTACACCCCTTTGGGGTCCCAGCGGCATGGCCCAGGGCTTCAGCGGCACGCCCTAATGGGCGTTCAGCGGCACACCCCAAAGGGGGTTCAGCGGCACACCCCAGACGGGCTCAGCGGCACGCCCATTTGGGGCTCCAGCGGCACGCCCATTTGGGGCTCCAGCGGCACGCCTTTTTGCCTCTCCCACGGCACGCTTGTTCAGCCCGCCAACGACACAGTGTGAAGGCTTTTTCAACGGCTGGACGACGTGAAGCCCATGCCCTATGTATCCTTGGCGCGCAGCAAGCCATCTGAGGTGTCAGTCGATCGTTGGGCCACACAGGCTACTCCACTGACAGCCAGGACAGGGGAGGTCAAACCCCCATGATCACGGGCTACTTCCCGCCTTCGACGGCCGTGCTCAAGGCTCCTGCTGCTGGGAGTATAAAAGACTCCCATTCCCGATGAAAACAAAAAAAAGACGGACAGAGGGAGGAGGCAGACGGAGACACACCCACAAAGAAGAAGGAAGAGGCAAGAGGAGAAGAGAGAAGAGACGAGGAGGCGTCCCGGCGTGAGCTCCCTCCGACGACCACCGGGAAGAAGAGAGAGTAAGAGATAAGAAAGGGCTTGATGTAACAGGGGGAAGTGTTGGAGAAAAGGGGGAGGGGTGGACGATCGTCCCCACTTCAGCCCCAACACCTTCCCTTCCATGTTTTGCTTGCTTTCCTCGTCCTTTTCTTTTGCTTTTGTGTTTTCTTTCTTGCCCGTAGCCCTGGCTCGGGTGTGTCCGTCAATGTGTATGTAGGGCCCCGGCCCCTTGCTTCCCATGAATGAAAAATCATCTTTCTTGGGTCTTTCCTGCTATGTCTGATGGTTTACTCCCGCCTTCACAATGCATGCAGTGTGTTGTCCGTTTTCTCCATTTCTCCGGTTTCTTTCGAGTCACCGTATCAATGTGATGCCTCCCTTTTGAAGCCTGGCACTGTGGGTCCTTTACTCATCTCCAGCAGCCCTTCCTCGACCTTGAATTCCCTTTTTTTTTTCTGAATAGCCTGCAGGTCTCCCAGCCCACACATTTAGCTCTTTAATCCTCCAGCGATGCAACTTTCCAGCCCTTGGCCGGCACACCTCTTGGCCCCCCAGCGGCACACCCTGTTGGCCCTTGACCGGTACACCCTCCTGGCCCTCAGCGGTACACCCCTAATTGGCCCTCAGCGGCACACCCCGTTGCCCTTGGCTGGTGCACCCCTTCTGGCCCTCAGCGACACACTTTCTAGCCACCCAGCGGTACACCTTCCCCTGGTGCCTCAGCGGTACGCCCTCAGCCGCCAACCCCCAGCCCATTCTGCCTAGTACTAGAAGCCCTCCGTTCACGGTTTTCTCTGGGTTTTCCGAGGTCCCATAAAGGTGTTGCTGCCCTCGGGCGCCCACCTCCAGTTGTCGGGTTCCGCCACTCCATGTGGGCGCGTTCCCTTTATCTCCCTTACGCCCCGGGTCAAGGGGAGATGCTACCGAATTTTTGTCAGAAAATAACAATATGTTAAATAACACAAAAGGAGGCAACAAACGAACAGAATAATTAATGATGAAGCCCTCCAACTAATCAAGTCATTGCCGGTACCATGATAAGAACCGAGCTGATCAGCGCCACGACAGGCCGAACTTCCGACCCATGGCAGAGAGGCCGAATAGGACAAAACAAGGGAGAAGTTTATATAAAACTGCACAAAAAAATAAAACAAGAAGAAAAGAAAAGCCTTAAAATAAAGAATTGAAGACTGATTGAACCTCCACCATCATGCCCTGATTGGCCCTTCAACGGTGCACCCCAGTCATCTTCCAGTGGCATACTCATCCGACCCCTTCGCCGGCACACTCCTCCCAGCCTTCAGCGGCACGCTTCAAAGCCTTCCCCGGCACGCCCCTTGAACCCTCAGTGGTACACCCCTAATTGCCCTCAAGGACACACCCTTTAGCGGCACACTCCTCTCAGCCTTCAGCGGCACGCTTCAAAGCCTTCCCCGGCACGCCCCTTGAACCCTCAGCGGTACTCAGCGGCACGCTTCAAAGCCTTCCCCGGCACACCCCTTGAACCCTCAGCGGTACACCCCTAATTGCCCCCAAGGACACACCCTTTAGCGGCACACTCCTCCCAGCCTTCAGCGGCACGCTTCAAAGCCTTCCCCGGCACGCCCCTTGAACCCTCAGCGGTACACCCCTAATTGCCCCAGGGACATACCCTTCAGCGGCACACTCCCTCCCATCGTCTCTCTCCCTTCGCCGGTACACCCTCATCCACCGTCTCAATAGGATCCAGTGTATAGACTTGGCAGATGGATGCACAAACGCAGCAACAAGCAATGTATAGACTTCACATGTTGATTGCATGGGCAACGTACAGACTCTGAGTTGAATAGGCTGAAGAATGTACAGACTTCATATTGCAACGTACAGACTCGGTGCTGCAGTGTATAGACTTGGTGGCCGATGTATAGACTTCATGCTGCGACGTGCAGGCTTTGTGCTGCAGCGTATAGACTTGGGCAGTGTACAGACTTCATGCTGCAGTGTATAGACTTGGGGCTGGCCAATGTACAGACTTTGTGCTGCAGTGTATAGACTTGGTGGCCGATGTATAGACTTCATGCTGCGATGTACAGACTTCATGCTGCAGCGTATAGACTTGGGGTTGGCCAATGTACAGACTTTGTGCTGCAGCGTATAGACTTGGGCGATGTATAGACTCCATGCTGGCCAACGTATGGACTTTAAGCTGCAACGTATAGATTTTATGCTGGTCAATGTACAGACTTTGAGCTGATGAATGCTGGCCAACGTACAGACTTTGAGCTGATGGGTGCTGGCCAATGTATAGACTTTGGGTTGCAACGTGTAGACTTTGGGGCTATCAATGTATAGACTTCGAACTGTAGCCAATGGATAATGTACAGACTTTAGACTAAAGGACGTGTAGACTTTGTGTGCTGGTTGAGTAGACAATGTATAGACTTTAGGCTGAGGAACGTATAGACTTTACATTATCCCCCTCCTTCACCGATACACTCTCCAGCTATAGCACCAGCGGTACACTTCCTTCAGGCCTTCACCGGTACGCCCCCCCTTCAAGCCCTTCAACGCCACATGTCTCCAGCCCTTCGCCGGCAAACCTGCCGCCCTCCTTCGCCGGCACACCTCCTTAAGCCCTTCAGCAGCACCCATCCCCAGTCCTTCGCCGGCACACTCTTCTGCCCACCTTTCTTCAGTGGTACACTCCCTTTTTAGCCCCCTTTTCAACCCACCAAGGGTCAACTCTCTCCAAAAAAAATGTAATAAATATATATATATATATAATACATGAATGCACATATACATATACATATAGGCATCTAATGGCAGCACTAACAAACAAATAAAAGTCATGATGAATAAATAAACCTGAATATATCCATAAAAAAATGATAACGAGTGAAATAAGTGGCAATAATAAAATAATAATAATAATAAAGGGGGGGGGGGCAATAATAGCAGTGAGCAGGACGAGGGAGATCACCCGGAACAGATGCGGAAAGAGGAATGAGCAACAAGATAATAAGAATAATAATGATAAAACATTACGAGGTATTAATAATTCTACATTGCAGCCCTCTCTATCCGTGACTTGACGCAGAAGGAACAGTGATGCCGCCCTCGCAGGCCGGGCCCGAGTCTCGGGATTCGTCCCGACATGACCGTGCCCCGACCCAGTCTTGGGCCGACATTCTAATCAGATCGGATTCATTTATCGCCCCAGTTTTTCGTTACGTTTCTATCACGAACCCGTGTCCGAATTTGAAAAGGTCCACGAGTGACCGACATGGCCAGTGTCTAGCATCCCAATGCGTACTTTGGTGTGATTTTCTCCTGTCTCTTTCTCACACAATTAGTATTATTCTTTTTGGCCGCAGGGCCCCTAATTTTGGTAATTAATCAAGGGTACTCCCTCGTATGGGGGATGTAAATGACGTCGTGACCTTGATGGCACGACGGGATTCGGTCTCGACACGAACCACACAATCGCCTGACGAAGTCAGATCGAGCGCACCATGGACTCTCCGGAGTCCGAATAAATCGTCACTTCGGTGACTGGCACGCCCACGCACTTAATAGACGAAACCACATGAACCAGCGAATTTTTAGTGCGTCCACACCCACTCATCCAGAATTCCCTTCTCAGGCATCCGCAAGGCCTCAGTGGCCACCACAACCTACTCCTTACGATGAGGTCACTCAATCTCTCTTTCATAGGCTGAACAAGATGGATGAACAATTCCGAGATTTCCAAAAGGTTGTGGATGTCAAATCCGCGCCTGAGATTTCTTTACCAATCCTTCCTGTATTCCGTCTCCCTCCTTCTGAAATGCCAACGTACCGACGGTACACCGGCATAGGCAACCCCTTCATTCATCTAAAGGACTTTATGTATGAGTCCTCGTTTTGGCAGAACGATCAAAGATCCCTGGCATATCTCTTCAGGAGATCATTGGATGGCCCCGCCTTAGAATGGTTCTATTCCCTAGAGCCGAGTGAGGCTGAGAACTTCGACGTAGTGCAACGAAAATTCCTACAGAAATATCGGGATAGGGTTGGTCCCTCCCTTTCTATTACCGACCTAGTGGCCGAGAAAATGAAGTCGGATGAAGATTTCGTCCAATTTGCTGATAGATGGAGATCCTTGGTAGAGAAAGTGAGAGACCCCATTTCAGAATCGGAACAAGTGAAGATGATCGTGTCTAATGCCACTCCGCAATTCAGATACGTCCTGGCAATGAACAAGCTCACCACTATGGAGGAACTATATGAGAGGGCTCGATATATCCAAACACAGTTGAAAGATTCTCCCCTCATGCATATGTTTGAGCCACCAAAGCCAAAGGTGTTTAGGAAGCCAAGCATGGGTGCCCAAGCTGGAGTGACAGAAGGGGTCGTAACGAATGAGCAGGTGAGTGCGGTTGGCAATCCCAACCGGCAAGCCAACCCCAGGCCTCCACAAGCTCCACAATTCCCCTTTCATCAGGACCAACAAGGTCAGCAACCCTATCATCCTCCCCCACAAAACAACCTCCTCCAGAACAATATGCCTCAACCCTTCCATCTCCAACAACAACAACAACGACCTCCTCAATATAATCAGGTTCCACCACCCGGGGATTATGGCCCCCAACAACAGAGGAGGCCGATCGGCCCTAGGAGAGATCACTACCCACCTTTGCCAGAGTCATTATCAGACATTTTTAATGCTCTCATGGCTGCTAATATACTCACCTTGCCTAAGGAAAGAGCCATATGGCCCACGAACGTTGACACTTCCATGTATTGTGTCATCCATAGACAGCCGGGTCATACAGTGGAAAACTGTTTCCATTTCAGAGATTATATCTATGATATGAATGATGAACATCAAATAGATTGGGATGAAATGAGGTGATACGTCGCCATGATGAAGGCCAGGAGACCTCCTCCTAGACAGCAGCAGTAGCAACAATAGCAACAGCAACAACAACCACAACAACAACAACAACAACAGCCTCAGCAGGCACCACAACAATAGCCAAACATGGGCATCCTCCAAAATCCATTACCGGCGCACCAACAACCCAACCACCAAGTGAACCCCATCTCTTCCTTCCCGGAAGTTGGAAGAGGGCAATATTGGCATACGGAAGGCATCTCTGTTCTTGTCGCCAATCATGTTCCTAATGAACCTCCATGCCTTGCCCGTCCTGCACCTGTCTTTTCTCGACCCGTAGCACAACCTGCAACAACGCCTCACCCATTTCCACCGCCGTCACGTCCTCTCATCCGCATCCCTACTGTTAACCTTCCACTGAGTCCTCAGCAAACATCATCCACCTCCACCATAACCCCTTTACCCTCGAAACCTCTCATCACCCATTGCCCATCCGGGGCCCCATCAACATCTACTATGCCTTCACCTCCCAAACCCCTAATCATCCACCGTCCATCCGAGACCTCATCCACTTCCACCATACCTCCACCTAACAAACCACTCATCAGAGCCCCTACACCTTTCATTGCCCCTGTTTCGTTAACTGTTCCTCCACCAATACCCCTTGAGCCCCTGCTAAATCTCGTACCTAATCTTGTAGAGGTGCCACCAAACCCACAAGCCATGGTGCTCCGTAGTGGAAGGATGTTCCATCGGATTTTTCCCAAAACAGTCAGGTCCCCGAGCAGTCTCAGCCAGAGAAAGACACTAAAGAGCAGCCAGAGGAGTCTATCCCCGGGACACAATATGACCTGTTAAAACACTTGGATAAAACACCAGCTCGGATCTCCATTCTCAAGCTAATCAAGAGGTCGAAAACCCATCAGTACGCCTTGATGGAGTATCTTCAGAAGGTTATGGTAAATGAGGATCTCCCAGTGGAGAAGATCTCATCGGTATTGACGCCGACTGATACACAGCCGGCTATTATATTTCACCACCATGAGCTTGCCCCCAAGGAGGCTCGAAAATATGCTTTGTGTATTGCAGTAAAGATCAATGGGGCATCTATAGACACATGTTTGGTGGACACTGGTGCGTCTATAAACGTGATCTCCATGAGCACTCTCCAATTATGTGGGGTTGACACGTAACAGATAAGGCCTTCATCAATTACGGTTACGGCCTATGACAATAGCAAAAAGCCACCAATGGGGATGATCATCTTGAATGTAGAATTGGGCCCTGCATCAGTCTTTGTGGAATTCCATATCCTTGATATGGATCCCACATTCAAGGCCATACTAGGCCGCCCTTACATTGAGGTTATGAATGTTGTGCCTTCCACCAATCATTAGTGCTTAAAGTTTCCATACAAGGCTTGGATTATCAAGGTAAATAGCATGTCCATCTTTTCTATAGTGGATGCTATTAATATCTCATTGCCTTCTATTTGGCTGACTCACCAGCCAATTCTTTCACTGCTAGATGTGTGTGACCCTTGTCGCACCCCTTTAACACAAAAGCCCTTTCAGGCATCAAAGTCATGTCACCCTTCCCATTCTAAGGGATGGGAGATCATGAGAAACATTGACTACCAATAGGGCAAAGGCTTGGGTGCACAATTACAAGGGAGACTGAGGCTGCCAAAGAAGACAAAGTTAACCCTTAGAGCCGACCTAGGCTTTGAAGGGCCACTTGAAGCATATGAGGGACCTCTTACATGGACCTTGTACTCTCATTTCAGAAAGGGTCCGGTTATACAGTTGGGGGATTACCCACAAGAATCACAAGGGAAATTGCAGATTGCCTATTTAGCTGAAAGCTGCTCGAGAACTACAAAGAAGGGGAAGCACGGTGACCCGGACTGCGAGTGGAACAAGTGGTTTGATATACATGACATTTCCATTGCGCTACAGCAGATGTTCTCGCCTCCGGACTTAGAGGGGCCACTTTTGATCTCTGAGATGTCAAAAGATGTCGTTGACATTGCCGAAATTCCAAGTTTTCCTCGCCAAGAGGACGTTGCCACTGACGGATCACTTTCCATCATTCTATCTAATCATTCTCCTCAGCCGTTGCTGCTGACTCTTTCCTGGGCCAGACGTTTGTCTGATGATATTCCCAGGTCACCTTCTCTGCTCACATTCTTGCGCGGGTTTCTCAGCCCGTACCGAATTTTCAACCATGATCTACTCAATGAGCCCCACAACCCCTTAGCTATAGTCCCCTCCTCCCACTCCCCAAGTTCTTTCAATTGTTTTGTAATTGAAAATGAAAATGAAAAAAAAATGTCAATTTTCAAACTCCTCAACAATGCATTTCCTTTGAGGAGACCTCCTACATCTCTCACGAGTGTGCCCCGACTTACGGGCCACTCATTCAAGGTCCCTTGAGTGACCTTCTTTACTCCTCCACTAAGGGGTCTTTTCCTGTACATTCCTTAGTTTCCCCTTCGTCTGTAGGACAGGTAGGTCAATCTAACAATAATGAGTCAAGGGTAGTGCCTAGAAGAAAATCCAAGGGTAGGTAAATTCCTCGTCGATTTCTTCTAGATTTAGCCAGTAGGTGTCAAGTCTTTCTAGCCATTCCTCAATTGCTAGAGAATCCCATCCAACTGTCAGAGTTAGAATGCGAGGAGGATTGCACAATTGATGAGGGGTATGGAGTTTATGAGCTCACAGATGAAGAATACCCTATTGAAGAAGGGGACGAAGAATATGAGGACGCGGCTGATGCTTATGCTAGCGGAATGAGGAGGTTTGATGAACCATCAGCCGCTATAGAAGAACCCACCAAAGAGATCAACTTGGGGACCGAGGAAGGCCCTAGGATCGTCCTCATAAGTGATAATTTGCCGCCATCCGAAGAAGAGGAATTGATCAAGGTTCTAAAGAGTATAGGGACACATTCGCATGGAGCTACGAGGATATGCCGGGATTAGATTCCACCCTGGTCGAACACCGTTTAACGCTAAAACCAGGGTCCATCTTGGTCAAGCAAAGGTTAGGACGTTTCCACCCCCAGATGGTTTTGAAGATGAAGGAAGAAGTCGATAAGCTCCACAAAGTCAGGTTTATTAGAGTCGTCCTATATCCTCAATGGGTGGCAAACATTGTCCCGGTCATGAAAAAAGATGGAAATGTGAGAATCTGTATCGATTTCCGGGACCTTAACCGCGCGTGTCCAAAAGATGATTTCCCCTTGCCTCACATCGATGTGTTGGTTGATAACACGGCTGGCTATGAAACTCTCTTGTTTATGGATGGATTTTCGGGGTATAATCAGATCCATTTGGCGGAAGAGGATCAGGAGAAAACATCATTTACCACACCCTGGGGAACTTACTATTATTTAGTCATGCCGTTTGGCTTAAAGAATGCTGGAGCTACTTATCAAAGGGCTATGATGGTAATATTCCATGACATGATGCATGTGTATTTAGAGGTGTATGTGGATGATTTACTGGGGAAATCCAAGACTAGGGCAGAACACCCGAGAGTTCTAGCCAAGGTGCTGCAAAGATCAAGGGAGTTCAATTTGAAAATGAATCCAAAAAAGTGCGTATTTGGTGTCTCGTCAGGTAAATTGCTTGGTTTCATTGTGAGTAAGAGGGGTATTGAAATAGATCCCAACAAAGCTAAAGCAATTAGGGATATGCCACCTTTGAAAAACCTGAGAGAAGTTCGAGGGTTAATTGGAAGGTTACAATTCATTCGTCGATTTGTGTCCCAGCACTCGCAAAGGTGCAAACCTTTCTACGAGTTGACTAAGTCAGGAGTAGGATTCAGTTGGAATTCTAAATGCCAAAAAGCTTTTGAAGGATTGAAGGAATATCTGGCCAATCCACCTGTCCTAATTCCACCCACGCCAGATAAACATTTAATCCTTTACATCTCGATTCTGGACGACTCCGTGGGAGCTGTCCTAGCACAAGCCGATGAAGCGGGCAAGGAAAGGGCGACCTATTGCTTGTCCAAACTCCTCAACCCCTGTGAGCAGAAGTACACGGCTATGGAGAAAACTTGTGCTGCCCTTGTCTGGGTAGTGCAGAAGTTGAAACACTACTTTCTAGCTCATGAAGTCCATCTGATTGCCCGAATGAACCCTATGAAGTTCCTTCTAGAAAAATCTGTCCTTACGGATAGATTAGCACGCTGGCAAAGCTTTCTTTCTTAGTTTGACATCACCTACATTCAACAAAAGGTAATCAAGGGGTATGCCATAGCTGAGCATCTCACTCACCATCCCCTCCCCAAATTCGATCCTGTCCGATCAGAGTTTCTAGATGAGGAACTAATGTCCATCAACCAATCAGATGATTACATGTAGACGCTACATTTTGATGGAGCTCTAAATTCCCAAGGGAAGGGAATTGGCATTGCCCTCCTATCGCCTGAAGGCCTTACATTCCCACTGGCATACCAGCTCAAATTTCCAGTCACCAACAATATAGCTGAATATGAAGCTCTGCTGGCTGGCCTGGAACTTGCTCATTCTTTTCGTATCACTGAATTGCGAGTCGTAGGTGACAGTCAACTCATTCTTCGCCAGGTGCTCACCAAATATCGCACTCGCGATCCCAAGCTCAAGCCATACCAAGAACTCACTGCTGCATTTGCCAAACTGTTCACCAAATTGATCTTTGTCCATGTCCCTCGTCATTAGAATATTCGTGCCGATGCCCTCGCCTCGTTGGCATCATCTTTAAGGTTCCCTCTAGGAAGATGGTTTGATTCCATTTCCATCTACAAGCGTCACGCCCCTGCAATCGATGACGCTTCCTACGTAGATATCAAGGACAGGATAGCAAGGAAGGCCCTACAGGAAGAAATCCTTGAGAAGAGGGAAATTATGTTGACAGAGTTAGAAGAAGAATTGGCTGATGAGGAGAAGCCATGGTTTTACGAAATTGCCAAGTATTGCAAAGATCAATCCTACCCTGGAGAAGTCACATCGGAAGATAGAAAAGCCATAAGGAGAGTGGCACAGAGATACATGCTGGTCGGAGGAGTGATGTACAAGAGAAGTCTTACTGGTGTTCTTCTAAGATGTCTCGACGAAGAGGAGGTCTGGAAATGCGTCGAGGAAGCACACTCTGGTGTGTGCGGTGGCCATGTGAATAGCCAAATGCTTGCCAAGAAAATCCTTCGGCAAGGCTTTTACTGGCCCACTATGGAAGAGGATTGTGCCGTCTATGTCCGCAGGTGTGTCAAGTGTCAAATTCACGCCGATAAAATTCATTCTCCATCTTCTTCACTTCATCCAGTGTCTTCCCCATGGCCTTTCTCCATGTGGGCTTTCGATGTCATTGGTCCTCTTGGTAATCCTAACTCCCTCACTAAGCAAAAATCATTCATCCTTACTACAACGGAGTACTTCACCAAATGGGCCTAAGCCGAAGCTTACGTGGAGATTAAAGCATCAACAGTCTGTAAATTCATCATGAAGAACATCATCGTCAGGTTCGACATTCCAAGCACAATCATCACCGACAATGGGCCGCAATTCGTTTCTCAGGACCTTCAGTACCTCTGTAAAAGGTATAAAATTACATTGCATCATTCATCACCTTATTATCCACAAGGTAATGGCCAAGTAGAGGCCACTAATAAAACATTGATTAAAATTATAAAAAAGACCTGTGAGTCAAACAAGTTCTCGGATTGGCCAAAAAAACTGATTGAGGCTTTATGGGCCTATCGCACTTCAATCCGTACTCCCACTAGGCAAACTCCGTTCGCCCTTACTTATGGGATGGAGGCGGTAGTTCCGTATGAAATCTTGGTTCCTTCTCTCAGGGTACAGTTGGACAAGGAGCTTCCCCTCGACGAATGTCGTGATTCACTCCTTGCCCAATTGGAACTCTTAGATGAGAAACGGTTGGCCGCTGCCGAGCATGCACGTGTATATCAGAATAGACTCACACGTTTTTATCAAAAGAAGGTCATTGAAAGAAAATTTCAAGTCGGTGAAATGATAGTGAAAAGAATGTTTGTAAAACCTGGTGGGCCACGTTCTAAACTCCAACCCAATTGGGAAGGACCATACGTAGTTCAGGCTGTGCATCCTGGCAATACCTACAGGCTAGTAAATGCTGAGGGGATCGAGTTATCCCACCCTTGTAATGGGCTTTATCTTAAGAAGTATTACCCTTAGATAGGTGTACAGAGTGTCAAAAAATGAAATGAAAATCAACAAAAAAATAGAAAACAATGAAAACAACAAAATATGTATATATACAACAACAAAAGAACAAAAAAAATAGAAAAAAAATGAAAAGAAGAAAAAAAATAGAAAATTCAAAATGCCAATGCCTGGAGATTACCATGTAGTTAAGTCACTGCATTCAACCTCCATGTTGGGATAGGGCCTATTAAGACTTGATAGATTCTGGGTTTTGGTTTGCCAGAACCGTGGAGATCCCTGTCCGGCTAGTTCGGCTTATGCCCCCCTCAAAAGAAGGCAACATGCATGTACACATGTGTTCTATAAAAGATCGGTAGCATCGCTCATGGTGAGACCTCACCCAGAAGGTCTCCAGAAGGTTTAAATCTTCATTCTCTCTCTCTTCGACCGAATGAGACAGCCGGCACCCTTAAAACGCTGAGCATGGGAAACACGAACACAACCCCTAGGGTGAGAGTAGGGCCCAATTCCTCGAGCATGGGTCAGAGCACGAGAAGAGGGCAATGTCCCCGCAGGCATCCAAGAGGGATTCCATAATGTCAAAATATTATGTCCCTCGCAAAAATCTGTCAACAAAAAAAAATCAGAAAAGAAGAACAAAATCAAAGTCAAGTGAAAAGCCTGGTCGTAACCGTGCCTGATCCCACAAATGAAACCCCTTTGACTGATAGTTAAATTCTATACAAAAGGGGTCATGAGATGTAAATGCTCGAGATTTGGTCTGAAGTTGCCCGAAAGGGGAAGTTAAGTGCACCCCTACTGGCTCGTCGGGTTAACGGTTTTGTCGGTCCTCTCAGGAGGTTTGCCCCCAATAGTCTTCCTTCTTCCCCTAAAGATGAAGGCTCAATGGAGTTCCCGAAGGGTGAAGCTTGCCAAAGCTTGTAACTTCATTTCAATACAAACATATGGTTGTCCATTTTTGAAAAGCAAAAGCCGTTGTCGTGAAGGAGTCTCCGTGTTTCTGGCCAGTCAAGACCTCTATCTACCACCTTAATCTATTCTTAAGTCTAACCTCGGGCTTAGACCAATGCAAGTGCGTCACCTATGGGTACGGCGGCGTTTGATTCCGGGTCAGCGTCGCGCGGTTGGTCGTTTGGGTTCCAGGGTGTTCCATTACATATCATCTAGAGTTGTGAGGAAATAGACCCGGGTCGGGCAGATCATTTACCTTGAACACTTTTTGGGTGAATCCCTGTGGTCGGAAGCAACTGGGAGCCTAAGTATGACATGACGGTATTGTCATCAGGATAAGTCTTAGCCGGCGGGATTATCATTCGAGGAGTCTAGAGGCCCAAATCAACCTAGATGTGCACTTAGGATGCCTGGGAGGTTAGTAAGAAACCCCTATTCTCATGCAAGTCAGATGTTATATCGAGTGGTCATCATGCATTAGCAAAAAATAAAAAAACATTAAACAAATCAAAAACAAACAAAAAACAACAACAAATCCAAAAACCCAAAAAAAGGGAGAAAAATGTATATGCAAAAAAACTGAAATGTAAAAGACCCAAAAAAAATAAATAATAAACAAACAATAAAATGAAAAAAAATGAAAAAAATGAATAAAAACACAAAAAACAAAAAAACACATTTCGCATGATTGCATTTGTACGCAACATATCATGTTAAATTTCCGTTTGCATCTGTGTGCTTGTGTGCCGCATTCATCATTATCCTTTATTATTGCCTTTGTTAATAAAGGCTTGTCCCTTGACTCGTTATCAAGGACAGTTCAAAACCTCGTTTGCTTATTGAGCAAGGGGCAAGTCAGAACAGAAATACTAACTTGTTTGCTTAGATGTGTGCATGGATTTGAGTAACTAAGGAAGAAGCAGAGAATCAAGCATAAAATATTTTATTCCACTCCCAACTGAAAATAAACAACAACCAAAAGAGTCTACATTAGGTTCCACCCTCTTTCTCCACATTCTCGTCCCGCCACTCTCCGGGCCAGACGCTCTTGAGGGTGCTACCCAACCATGAAAAGTGTTACTTCTACCGCTCTGTGCTCCTCTTCCCATCTCCACACCCCAGTGTTGATCTGCAGGGGCAGAAAAGAAGCTACTCACACGAAAGCCGCGCTCTCGTGCTCTTCGGTAGCGTTCCTCGCCATCCTTCAGCCACTGCTCAGCGAGGTCGAGACTGGTCCTCAATTCAAATAGTTGGGCCTCCATGGCTCTTTTCTCCTCTTTCTCAGCTAATCTCTTGGGCTTTTCTCGTTCCGTGTCCCTTTCTCTCTTGGCACGTTCTCTCTCTCTGTCTTCCCTCTCCAGCTGAAGGGTGATCCTCAGCTCGACATCATCCCTAGAAGAGTCCTCGCCTGGACGACGCTGCAGTTCCTCTTCTATCTCGGATATTCTAGCTTCCTTCTACGCAGCATGCGCAAGTGCCTCCTGTGTTTCTTTCTCCTACCATACATATCATCTCAGGCATATGGCAAGGTTTGAACAAGGGATATTAAACGGTGAAACCCTCACCTGTGCAGAAAGCATCTCTTCTGCCTCCGCAGCCCGTTGTGTGGCATGAGCAAACTGCTCGTGGAGTAGATCTAACTCTGAAGTAGGAATCCATAGACTGGAAGAAACGCCGTCTGCCCCCATCGCCGATGAAACTGCATCGAGCTGGGCATGCTGCAATAGATAAGAGGTGACATTTAAGTGGTTAGGGCTATGAATTTCAAATCATACCAGGAGCGTGTACATACACACTTACTGATGAACCCAGAGCCGCTCGGGTGTCATTCAACTCTTGCCCCGTGTCCGCCAAACGAGCTCGTAAGTTCGTTATTATGGTGTCACGGGTATCCTATAGTTATGGCTCTTGAGTTCACAAAAATGAAAAAAAATAGAAATTGTAAAAGGCAAAAAAGAAAATGGTTTCTTTTTACTTTACCTCCATAAGCCCTCCAGGCTGCAGCCTCTCCGCATACATTGCCCTATAGAGCCGTAGGTAATCTTCACTGTCTTGCGCTTGTGATTCCACGAGCGTGCCACCCCATTGCCAGTCTTCATACTTGATGGGAATCGACGCCGAGCATGTACATTTTATTTTATATTTATGTCCTTTAGTTTATTTTTATATCCATGGGAAAGTATATGCGTCATTCCCTTGGATTGTGTGGGTTTTTATGCAATTGTGTAGTAGGTCCAGCTAGGGGGCCCACTGCCTTTTCCCATTGGTCCACCTAGACCATGTGGGGCTGGTCAACCATCCTAGGTGGTCATCTAGAAGGTTGGAATGCCAATTGACCACATGGGAAACAAGTGGATTAAAAATTCAAAGGTAGGCTACCCACCTCACCTACCTTGTCCCCCCATTAGAATTAATTAGGATTTTCATTTTTTTTATTTTATTTGGATCAAATATGAAGTCCCTTAAATGCCCCTCCAGATCCTAGATCTAAAGGTATTCATGGTCTTTTTTTATTTATTATATAAGTCATGTATTTCTATTATTCTAGAATTAATGAAAGTGAAAAAAGCATTGTGCAAGAGCCCCCCCTTGTGAGAATTTTGACCTCCCCTCTCTCTCCCTCTGGTTTTTTTCATCCCCAACCCCCAATTCTAGAGTGGAACCCCTCTATATCTTCCCCCTCAATCTCTGAGTTCATCGGTGCCGCCGCCGTTCGTGCCGCCATCGAGCCGCCGCGAAGCCGTCTTCGGTAATCTGTCCATCCAGGACAGAGGCAACTTCCACGAATTTCTGCTCCCACATCCCTCCTCCTCTGGAGCTGAAATTTCAGGAGTGGTTAACATCTCGAACCCTTCTCTTCACAAAAAATTTCAAGTCATATTTCCTTCATTTTCTAATTTCTCATTTTCATTCAATTCCCAAATTCAGTTCTGCCAGTTTCAGATCTGAATTTCATTTTTCCTGATTTTTGCATCTTAGATCTATCTTTTGATTTTTCCTAGGGCTCCCAATTTTACTGGGAGTTCGGTCCACCCACACCTCCTACCACGAATGTTCTTGAATTTTTATCATCCCTCCACCTATTTTTCAAAATTCGTTCTCAGAGATAGTTACAGTGCTGTCCACCTGTTTCCAGATCCGACCTCTGTCCAGTGAAAAAATCATATCAATTCGTAGACACCTCCAATCAGTCCACAACAAATATTTCCATCTTCCTTGTTCAAAATCCTATAACTTTTTTGAAGAGCTCAGGAGTTGAATCGGACATCTACCTTGCGGTCAATGGCAGTTCTCAGACAAGTTCCCTGCAGATCTGAGAGTTCGGCTACTGTACACCAGGAACTCAAAAATTCAATAAATCCCAGATACGTACAAATTCAGGTCTGATCTCTAGGCCTAGGTTGAAGGACTTCAAGTTAGCTTTCCAACTGCACCAGTTTCGTGTCGATCTGACATCAGGGCTGATCGCAGTGTCTGTTCTCGCCGGAGCGCGCGCCGGAAAATAGAACCGACAGATCCGTGGCCGGTTATTCTGACCGGTGCCGAACGGAGCCGCCCGGCCTCCGGTCGACGTTCCAGCGTGCCGCCAGCCCAGGGAACGCTTTCCCAAGTGTACCCACCACAGTGGTGCCACCGGACCCCACACGGCCCCTCCGGACAACACGTGGGCCCCACAGTCACAAGTTCGGGTGCTGCCGAAGAGACGCGAGAAGCCGCCCGTCAACCCGAATTCGGTCCTCCCGGACCTCATTGTGTCACCCTTTACCTCCCTGTGTGGAGTGGGCAGTGCTTCATTGCTGTAATAGGTGTGTAATATTATTCCGGGAGTACGGGTTTCGGCCGGGTCCGTCGTCCCCACGCCGAGCGCGTGGAGGTATCGTTTTCGCTCCCTTCTCGGCATTTTGCGTACTTCATATATATTTGTTTATGCCGCTGCTAGAGAGCATGTGTAGGGATATTTAGCTCGCTTTATATTTATATCACCGCTGCTGCGAGAGAGAGCGTTACCGTCCCGTGACCCGATCCGGGCACATAAGAGAATTGACCACCCTAGCTCTTGCCGGTTTCTCAACCGTGCACGTCCGACGCTTCCCTCGTTAAGGGACAATCACGAGCTCACCTAGAGTCCGAGGACTATTGTCGTGTCCGTGGTCTCTTCCCACATCAATACTGTTTGGGGAAGCGCACCCTCCAATCAACGCAGGTTGCCGGCCCACGCGTCTTCTTCCCAACGCTGGGTGATGTGGTCATATCCACCCATTCCTGGGCAAGCCCTAGGGTCCTCATGGCTAATCGTAGCCTTAGTGGCTCAATTTCATTCAAGCAATGGAGCCAGAGGCCCCGTCCGAACTGGGCACGGCTTCCAATTACCCATGGCTGGTCGACATTGACCATATTCGAGTAAGGCCTCCAGTTCACCTATGTTGGGTTGTACATATCTTCTTAGTTACTCAAAAATACAAAAAAATGGTAAAAAATGAACAAAACAAAAAAATAGAAAAAAGTATCCTACCATCGTTGCAGGGAACTGTTGTAGCTCCCGTCTCAATACCATCAGTTGGTAGGATAGTGGTGCTGTGCTCATGATGGGTTGCCACCGCCTAGCCAACGGGATCGTCACTGGCCGCTAGTGTCGAGCTCTCCCCATTGGAATATAATAGTAGCTCCATAGCTACACCATCATGTGTCATTGGCATCAACAAAAATCAAATAATAAATTAATAATAATAATAATAATCTTTTACCTGGATGAAGGGCGTAAACCCATTTATTGTCACCTCTCGGCCTGTCCTTTGCGACAGACCTGTGAATAGATGCGCTAATATGGCAGCTCCCCAGGCGTACTGTACTACCCTCTCCAAGTCCACGAGCAGCTTGAGGAAGCGGCAGTGTATGTTGTCTCCCTTGGAGCCCAGCAGCAACTTGCCCAACAGGAAGAGGAGGAACCTCCTCAGGTCCATATTGGTCCTCTCCCAATTGCTAGCATCCATGCAGTATACGGCACGGGCACCTCTTTTTGCCCTTTCCATGAATTCCTCCAGGGACTCGTCATCCCGTGGACGAATGTCAGTAAGCCCTAACACCTCCATGATCGATGCCTTAGCTACTGACATGTTCTTCCGACCGTCAAGGTCCAGCCCCAACAACTTCTGGGCACCTTCTCGGTAGTCCGCATAGGTGACGCCAGTCACCGCTTCCCCATCTACCTTCAGGCCCGTGATGCAGACCATGTCTTCCAGGCTTGGCACCATGTGCCCCCACGGCATCATGAATGCCCGGCTCATTGGGTCCCATCTTTCACGCAGTGCTTGGATCAGGGCAAGGTCAAGCTTAATTGGCTCGATTCGGAGGAAGGCCCCGAACCCCATCACGTCTAGTCTGGCCTTCTGGAAGTCCGGGAGACCTCGATATGCCGCTACTACCAGCTCCCACGAGATGTGCGATCGCATCATGCTCTGCACATACACAAGAGGTGAGAAAGGGGAGCCTTGCTAAGCAAGAAAGGAGAAGAAAGGATGAAGAAAGGAACTAAGGGATCCACGTACAAGCTGTAATCGGGTCCTCTAACTCAGTTATCCTTCGACTTCTGAGAGTCTTCTGGAACTGCTACCAGATCTGCTCCTCTTTGAAGAGCGGGAAGACTCACCTTCTGCTCTGAAGCTAGATTCACCCTCCATCCTGATAAATGAGCAACACTCACTACCTCCCCTCCTTACAAACTTGCACTCCTCAAATCTGCTCTCACGACTTTGGTACTTCCAAGTCGAGTGAAAGGGGAGGTATTTATAGGATTGGAAAGGAGGTGATTTGGATATATCACCATCACCCCTAGCAACAGCCTTTACGGCAATTCACTCTCCTTTTACTCTCACGCCCACTCTACCATGTGGAGTGATCAATTCGGGGGCGTGATTTGTTGACACGTCCTCCCTATTCGGTCCGAAGATTCCCCGTGTTCATTGTACCGTTGCGACTATCTCTAAGTTAAAGGAGGAAGTAGGAGAAATTTATGCGGGAAAGTAGGATCAGCGACTGACATTGTTGAAATTGGTGGTAGATCCTTTGAAATCATGGCCTCGGTACCCTCGCGTGCCACTCTGCCGTGTGAAGTAAATGGAGCAAAGCCATGATTTGTCGACCCGCCACCCTCACGTGGTCTAAAATTCCCCGTGTCCCTTGTCCTATTGCGACTACTTTTAGCGCGAAAAAGAAAATTGAGGACATTCACGTGGGAAAAGAGGATTAGGCGTCGATATTGTTGAAATCAGTGGCAGATCCTCTTTGAAAATCATGGCTATCGTGAGTCACTGCCCCTTGTTTTAAGGAGACATCTAGTCGAGCATGTCTCGTGGGAACCCATGTGGTAGAGAAGAGCCGTAGAACAGAAGTAACGCATCTAGGGCAAGCAAGCTGCCCTTAAACCAACCCATTCCACTCAAATATCTATATAAGGGTTTGTGCCCGTCATGAGGAGAGAGTGGGTGTGCAAGCCACTCACTAACCCTCATCACTGTTCTAGTCACTTCTCTTCTCTCCGAAGCAAGAAGTCCCTCAGAGGCCTTCTATAGTTCCGTGACGCAACAATCGCTTTGCCGTGCCACACGTTCCCACCGGCTCTTTGGTGGTGCCCTTCGTCGTCTTCCTACTTCTCTCGCGACCCCGATGGCCGTGAAGCTCTCAAAGTCAAGGCCACTGGTCGAGCCGCCCTTTGCTTCCCGAAAAGACTGCATCAGCTCCAGGAGCCCACCACTGTGAGCTCCAATTCCCTGCAACGACTCTGAGAGGTTGATGTGCCCGATCACTACTTCTCCCAAAGTTTCCTCGCCAGGGCCTTCATTGCCCCCCTCTTGCCCAAACCTCGATGCCGCTCTATCCCCATCTCTCTCTCCACTCTTCCCCCTTACATCTCTCCTTGACACTCGAAGAGAAACTTTCAGCTCTAGGACGTCTAAGGGCAACCCCTCGTGCTCAAGTTATTCTGGTCCTCCGGCTCCCGACAGATGACAGGTAGCCGTCGTCCGGCGTCTGCCATTCTAAGCCACCTATGCCAAAAGGAAAAGGGAAGATTCAAGGAGCGTACAGTGGCATTAAGAATTGACATTTATTTCAAAACGAGATGCATCAAGGTTTGGGCACCTCAAGCCTCAGTTTCCCGAGCTCCATTACATAAGCCTTCCATAGCTCCCGATCCTCACTCACAAACACCATCACCTTCTGTGGAACGCTTGTCTTCCATACTGATTTGATCGCTATCATGTCTATTGCATCATCATCTGTGCCCAACTCCCTTTCTTTAATCAAAGGAAGGTCGGATAGCGTAGGAAAAGAGTGTCGCGGAAGGCCGATTTGCAGGCAACATTGGTGCGAGCTGTAAAGAACAAACTCAGTTGCACCAATAAGCTGGAGTTCCGCGTTAGGGGAGGATCTCGTGAGAAGTTCACGTCCAAGTAAACATGCTGGCGCGTGAATAAACGCATCCCGCTCCAAAGTGTTGAAGTAAGTGCGCCAGTCTCCACGTGACTTCAGCTGGGGCATGCGATTAACCACCTTGCCGCTAAAACCCAACACATCAACTATGTGATAAAGGGGGCTTTGTTGGAAGATTCTGGAAGTAGTTCGTGCCTCCTCACAGCGATCAAATTTGAAGTGGAGATCGATCCAGCAATTGAGGAGAAACATGCACCCATAGGGGGGCTGACCCATGCTGGAAGCCGTAAGACCGCTGTAAAGGTAGGCGAGGATGGCTGGCCCCACTCTTTTGCCCTTCCAGAGTCCGCAAATCATGCCCAGCTGATCCTCCTCCATGATATTGTCGGTGATGGGGAAGAGGAGAGCTCCGGCCAAACATATCACGAATCCTTTCATGAGTCCTTCTAAGCATTCGTCACCTGTCAATCTTTCTAAAGCGCTCATGGTCCAGTCTGCGAGCTTTTGTACGTTGATTCCCTTCTAGGTCTGAACACCTTTAATGGCTCCGCAGGGCATGAAGCTCCCCAGAATTTCCTCAGAGGATGCCTTCTTCCCCATGGGCAAAATTTTTATTTTGCCATCATTTCTGAATCTTTTTAAGCCAAGCAGGAGTTCCACTTCCTCCATAAGGATCGTCGATTCAGAAGTAGGAAAGACGAAGGTGTGGGTTTCAGGGTGCCAAACCTCTACCAGTGCACCCATGGCTGCCCAGTCCATGCAAATCTTGTTATAATATTTGGCGTGGATAACCAGGCCTTGAAGGTGCCACTTTGAAATAAAAACCCTCATGCCGGTAGTAATGTTGGACGTGAGCTTCGACAGCCACGGCAGCTTGGAGAATTTCCTCGGGCCCAGAAAGAGAGGATACGACTGAGAGGAAAGGAAAGAAAAGAATCAAGGGATAGGAAAGGACTCATGCAGAAAAATAGAGGAAAAGGGCTAAGCTTACCATCCGCGAGCGAATCCTTTCGCTCAGATGACCTTTAATGTCGGTCAATTTCTTGAACTCGTGGTCGAACCTCCCCCTCTTGGTAGGGCGGGAAGGTTCACCCTCCATCTCCAAAGACCATGATCTCTCCTTTCCCATCTCAAAGGAATCCACTTCACCGAAACCACCTGCAATGCATTTGGCCAAGTGGTAGGGGGATACTTATAGGAGAAAAGAGGGGTAAAACTGTAAATGTAAAGCATGAATGATGAGTTACCGTTATGGATTTTTACCAGAGGAATCTTGTTTGGTTTGCATTATGTCTCTACTTGTTTCTGTGAATTACCTGGGTGTGTGGATTTCTTTGAGAAGTGCGATTCCATTTCTTGTGCAATAATTGTGTGTTAACTGTTCAGTGCAGACATCGATGCAATAATTGTGTGTTAACTGTTGAGCACAAGTACCATTGAATAAAAAAAGGGGGGGATAACATTGTCCCACCCTCGGTCACTCCAGTGATCGGCTCCACTGTGTCATGCATCCTACTATATGATATCTACACTATTAGAGCATACCAGGGACCTTATGTCTTGGATAAATCTTGAGTTTGAGTTCCCCTTCAACAAAAATAGTGATCACTTCAGAGGAATTCAGGACGTACGGATAGGCCATTAGGATGTGATAGCTTGGGGATGACGGTTCCATCCGGTGTACCGGTACGTGGATAAATGGGCCCCGGCTCAGTATCAGCTCATCGGATCGCTATCCTGACCCAGTCTCCACAACTTAATAATATTATCCTTGGTTATCTTCTATTTTCTTTTGTTTTATTTTTTTATTTTAAACCCAGCATGCATTCATGTAGGACTTTGAGTTCATTGTGGAAAATCACTCACTTACTTTGATTGTGTGAGCCACTGTGCTTAATTGCTTAAATATGGGATATTCCATTCCGAGTCGAGTATTGAGTTTCCCCGAGGACGTCTTGGGTTGTTTTTCATGATGAAACCATTGTTTGGATTTGTCTCCAATTCATTTCTTCAATTTCCCTCGGACCCACCTTGGCTGTAGCACGTCCACAATGGCTGGTAACCGCTCTCCAATGGTGAAACCTGCAGGTTTATGACCCAGGTACTTCCGTATTGTGAAGTTGGTCCCCTTTTAGTTGTCTGCGCCCTAGCGCACATTTTGTCATTCCTTGTGAGTTTATCATCCAAACAATGGCTGATTTCGGAGAGTCTTCTTCAAGGTTACTTCGGTGAAACTCGGGAAAGATTCCCATCAAGAGAATGATGAAGGCTTGTCTCATCACACCTTGACATCTGCTTTTCACTTCACTCCATTTCACTCCATGCATTTCATTCCATTCCATTACATGTCATGTCCCTACAAAGCAGATGCCAAAGCGGGGCAGCTGTAGACACGCCGTTTTCACGTTTTCCCTGGGTAAATCTTATATTACACCGTAATGCCCTAAAGTGACTTGCGCATTTGATTCATGTGGGTGATTAATCATATTTGCTTTGATGACTTAACAAGTCCATACATAGCAAGTCTATACGTTGTAACAAGTCTATACATTCAAGTCTGTACATTGCAACAAGTCTATACATAGCAAGTATGTACATTCCCCAAAGTCTATACAATCCCTAAATCCATGCATCTCCAAAGTCTATACATTCCTCCAAGTCTATACATTCCTCCAAGTCTATACATTCATCTCCAAGGTCTATACATTCATCTCCAAAGTCTATACATTCCTCCAAGTCTATACATTCCCACCAAGTCTATACATTCTCCAAAGTCTATACAATCCCTAAATCCATTCACTCCAAATCTATACATTCATCTCCAAAGTCTATACATTCCTCCAAGTTTATACATTCATCTCCAAAGTCTATACATTCATCTCCAAAGTCTATACATTCCTTCCAATCTCCAAAGTCTATACATTCATTCCAAGTCTACACATTCCTTCCAAGTCTATACATTCCTCCCAAGTCTGTACACTCCATGTCTACACATTCCCCCCAAGTCTATACATTCCCACCAAGTCTACACGTCACCAAGTCTACACATCCGGCAAGTCTGTACATTCTCCAAAGTCTATACAATCCCTAAATCCATGCATCTCCAAAGTCTATACATTCCTCCAAGTCTATACATTCCTCCAAGTCTATACATTCATCTCCAAGGTCTACACATTCATCTCCAAAGTCTATACATTCCCACCAAGTCTATACATTCTCCAAAGTCTATACAATCCCCAAATCCATTCACTCCAAGTCTTTACATTCACTCCAAGTCTATACATTCATCTCCAAAGTCTATACATTCACTCCAAGTCTATACATTCATCTCCAAAGTCTATACATTCCTCCAAGTTTATACATTCATCTCCAAAGTCTATATATTCATCTCTAAAGTCTATACATCCCTCCAAGTATATACATTCATCTCCAAAGTCTATACATTCATTCCAAGTCTACACATTCCTTCCAAGTCTATACAATCCTGCCAAGTCTGTACACTCCATGTCTACACATTCCCCCCAAGTCTATACATTCCCACCAAGTCTACACGTCACCAAGTCTACATATCCTAAGTCTACACATCCATAAGTCTGTACATTCTATGTCTAAGCATCAAAGTCTAAGCATAGCAAGTGTGTACATCCAAAGTAAACATGTCCTAAAGTGAATAATCAGAAAAGGTTAGAAAAATACAAAAAAATGAGAAAAGCTTATTAAAAAAAGAGCTTATAGAAAATTAAAAAAATAATCATAAATAAAATCAAAAAAGGTTATAAGAAAATACAAAAAAAACCAAAAAAGGTTATTAAAAATACACAAAAATTCAAGAGGTTATTCCTAATACATAAAAATAAATAATTTTATGTATGTATGTATATATATAAAAGGGAAAATCAATAAAAAGATATATACTAATACATATATTAATATTACTTATCCTTAATCTAATTATCATTAATCTATCTCTATCATTCTTAATCACCCCTCACCGTTACCTCTCTCTTTCTTTCTTTTCCAGCCACCCAACATAAAGCATCTCCCTCTCTCATGTCTCTATCCTTTCGTTTGTTTTTTTCTTATTATTCTACCAACAGAGAGCATCTGGATAGCTCTCTTCTCATCTCCTTGTCTCCCACCAACCCACGTGAACCCCACTCCCATGCCATCTCACTTTGCATGCTAATCACCCACTCACTTCACCCACTGCACTACACAACACACACTCACGTGGGCATTTTGTCTCCGAATCCCACGCATCTCTCCCCCACTCCCTTTCTCCCCCCTTGAACCCAGTGGCACACTTACCCCCTCCACTCGATCTCTCTTCTTCTTTCACTGGCCCACGCGGTGAACCCCTCCCTTGACCACATCCATCGTGGATCTGCATCTCCTCCCAGCGGTGAGACCCTCTCATACCACTCCCCTCATCCTCGGGTTCTCCTCTCCCCACCCCTCCTTCTCATTACACCTCCACCTTCGCCCATCGTCATGCTGTTAGCCGCCCACGGCAGCTCCACGTCCGAGCCCCACCAACTGTAGCTCCACGTCTGACCATCTCCTCCGCGTCCACTCCGATGCTGTTCACCGCGAGGACACCCCTACGCCCGTCGCCGATCGTCCACGTCGTCGACGAGATCGCCATGAGCTTCACCTCCACCACTGCACGTAGACGCCGCGAAGCCCCTGCCGTAGACGCTGCCGACGTGAACGCGAGCACGCCGTCCGCGACCACTGCCACCTCCACCTCCATCGTTGCCACCGCGAAGCCCCCCCTGCACCTCCCTCCGGCCGCCGCGAAGTCCCCCGCCGACCTTCCTCACCTGTGACCGCCGCCGTCGCCACCGGCTGCCCACTGCCGGCCTCCTCCTTTCTCCCCCGTCTCTCTTCTTTCTCCCCGTCGCGATCTCTCTCCTGACCCTCTCTTTTTCTCTTTCCATCTCTTTTTCTCTTTCTCTTTCACTCTCGTGATCTCTCTCTCTCCCCCTATTTTTCTCACTCTCGCCGCGTCTCTCTCCCTCTCTTCCTCTCTCTCTCTCTTTTCTCCCACCGCCGTGATCTCCCTCTCTCTTCTCTTCTCTCTCTCCACCTCCCGATCGCGGCTTCTCTCTCCCTCTCTCCTTCTCTCTCTCTCCCCATCCGATCTCTCTCTCTCTCTCTTCTTTGTACATTTTCTTATCTTTTTTTTAAACTTCTCTCTCTCCCTCTTTTCCTCCCCCTCTGTCTCATCTCTTCTCTCTCTCTCTCGATCCCTCTCTCATTTCCTTTTTTTTTATATTTTTATTCCCCCCCTCTCCTTGCCTCGAACTCTCTCATCTCTTCTCCTTTTTTTTTATTTTTTTTAATCTCCTTTCTCTCTCCATTTCTCTCCCTCTCTCACTACCCCTCAGTTCTTTCTTTCTCTCCCCATCCGATCTCATCTCTTTCTCTTTATCCCCCTCTTTCTCTCTCCGTTTCTCTCTCCCTCTCTCTTTTCATTTTTTATTATTTCTCTCCCTTATTCGCCCCCTCTCTTCACTTTTTTTTTTATTCTCTCATCCTCCCTCTCTCTCCCTCTCTCAGTTTCTCCCTCTCTCCCCCTCTCTCTCCCTCTCTCTCGATCTCTCCCTCACTCTTTCTTTTTTTATTTTTCATTATTTATTCCTCTCACCCTCTCTCAGTTTCTCTTTTTCTCACTCTCTCTCCCCTCTCATCTCTCTCTCTCTCGATCTCCCTTTCTTTCACTTTTTTTATTATTTTTTCTCCCCCCTCATCATCACTCTCCCTCTCCCCACCGTCTCTCTCTCCTCTTCTCCCTCTCTCTCTCTCTACACGTCTCTCTCTTCTCTTCTCTCCCTCCCACTTTTTTCCTTTTTATTATTTTCCTCTCCTCTCCTTTCACTTCCCCTCTCTCTGCTTTCGCCCCCCTCCCAGTCTCTTCACTTTTCTATTTTTCTATCTCTCCTGTCTTTTGATCTCTCTCGACTTCTTTTTTATTATAATCTCTCCCTCTCTCGCACTCTCTTTTCTCTATTCACGCACCCACTCCATGTAATCCCGGAATAACACTGTTCATCTCCCAGGAGACTATATGATGTATCATGTTAAGTGTATCACATATGTTATATTATACTAAGTGTATCATGCTTTGATCTGGCAGGAGATAGATCCATTGATTATCCTTGGAGATAAAGCAAATGTCAAGGCTCCACCATCAACTCAATCTGCACTGTTAGCTTTTGATGGTGGAGTAACGCAAAGGCTCCCTTTTCTCATGCCCATCATCATCGTGTATGCGTGTGTGTGCTTATGCTCAGCTTAACCAGTTTCTGAAGTCTGTTTTGAAGGCCCTCGGTCGTGCTGTGCTCATGTTAACGATGCTTCTTCCGAAAACTGTCATCGGCACCTACCAATAAGCATTTCTCTCCTTTTGCATTATGTTCGGTTTGTTAATTCTTTTGCATGCATCACTCATCATTATGTTTGTAATACAATCCCCTCATTGAGAATATTTCGGTGTGCATTTCATCATATCATTTTCCAACCTTTTGTTCTAAAGGGGTTTCAAACAACACCAACCAGGTGCGCGTTTGAACATGACTCTGCTATTTTCATATCGAGGGACCGGTACTACACTACTTTCATTCTAATCCACCGTCCATTTATTTCGTCTGCTGTGTTTTGCAAAGATTGTTATGTTAGATGCACACAGTCTATCTCCACGAAGTGTGGATCTAGAGGGGGGTGAATAGATCTACTGCCTAATTAAAAACCAGTAAGAGGTTCTAATGCGGAATATAGGCAAATCTATTAAAACACTAACTCGAGTGTATAAACTAAGCAGAAGCACAAGCAATCTGTGAAGATAATCAAAAGATTCAGTGACGCACACAGTTCATGGACAATCACACAAACACAAGGCACCCAAGATTTTTATGTGACTCGATCAAAGACCTACGTCCACCCCACACTCAACCGAGTATGGCTTACTGCTGCGCAGTACAGCTTGCGTCTGCTGGGCACTACAACTTGGCCTACAAACTGCTGAGCAACACAGCTTGCTGTCCGAGACAAGTCTCGCCTGCTGAGGATTACAGCTTCACCTGTCCAGTGGAATCCTCCACTACAACTGCTGGGGTTTACAGCTTTCCCGACATGAGGCAGCACCTCTGCTAACAGCTGACTCACAGCTTGAAGAAACAAGAGTTCAGAAAGTAAAGACATAAGAAAATAAAAATAGAAAACCTAAATGGGAATGTAGCTCGAATGAGCAAAGCTCAGCTCTAGTCTCTGAACCAAGAGTCTGAGATACAACCTCTCGACCAAACTCTCTCAATCTCACTCTCTCAATCTCACACTCTCAACTCATCTCTCTTTTCTTCTCTTCTCTCTTTTTCTTCTTCTCTCTTTTTCTTCTCTCTGTGGATCGGTGGCTCTCTGCTGCTTCAGGCTTCTACCTCTCTGTATAGACTTTGCCACTGGTTGATCGATCAGCCTTCATCTGAAGACGAAGACTCATATATATACAGCAGCAGGTTGGATAAGGGCGTGTGACTTCCACATTTCCCGCCCAGAGAATTCGCCAGATCCGAGGCATTTTCATCCACATGGCAGCATCCTTGATGGGCTGCTTCCACGTGTCACCATCACATCACCTCGTCCTCCTTGGATCACGAGCCAGGTCATCAATCCCAGCAAAGAATCCCTGTCAGACAGTCTAAATAGAATCATCAGTTTAAGTATTAAACCCTGTACAGACTTTGCAAGATTGAATGCATTGTATAGACTTCACTGTATGGACTTTGTGAGCTCGAATGCAATGTACAGACTCTGCAGAACATTCAGTAGCCAACGTATGGACTTAGGCAATGTAACAACTTGGACAGACAACTGACGATGTAAGGACTTCAACTCAAAGATGCACAATGTACAGACTTGAATTCATATGATGCATAATGTGCAGACTTGAATGCTGTGTGATGTACAGACTTCATGTTATGCATTAGACTCTAAGGAAGACAGACTATGTATAGACTTAGGCAGCCTTCAGCTTGATGTATAGACTTCAAGAACGATGCATGCAATGCACTGGACAATGTATGTACTTCAGGCGATGCAGACTAGTCTGATGTACAGACTTGCTCGTTGTTCAGATATCATGAACAATGTACAGGCTTGTCAAAGGAGACTCAGTACAGACTTGATCAAACCAAGGCAATCGAGTGTATAGACATTCACAATGTATAGACTTGCCAAGCGAAAGGGCTGTACAGACTTGATGAATGATGCAAGGCAAATGAATGTATAGACTTCCAATGTATGGACTTGCCAACTAGGTGATGTACAGACTTGAGCAAGGCAAAGTCTGTACAGACTTGAAAGTGCACAATGTATAGAGTTTGCCAAGACAACTGAACGATGTACAGACTTTCACAATGTGTAGACTTTGGCAACACAACGGCTGTACAGACTTCCACTCAACTGCGATGTACAGACTTGCCAAGGGAAACGACGGTAAATCTATCAGTGTATAGACTTCGAGTGCAACGTCGGTAAAGCTACCCATGTATAGACTTGCAAGTTGAACTGGTGGATGTGCAGACTTCACCTCGAGTAATCTACAGTGCAGTGTATGGACTTGAAGAACAATGCATGATGCTGTACAGACTTCACTGATGCATGCTACAGTCCAATGTATGGACTTTGAATGTTGATGCATGAACAGTCCGATGTACATACTTCCAATGTATAGACTTCCAACGAGACGAACGATGTACACACTTAGCCAATGCAATGCAATGTATGGACTTCAAATAAGACGGACGATGTACACACTTAGCCAATGCAATGTAATGTATGGACTTCAAATAAGACGCTGCATGAGATGCTGAAACAATGTATAGACTTGCTAGTTATATGAGCTGCAATGTATGGACTCTGCTATGCATGAAGATGAGTGTATAGACTTGGAAATCTGGGGGCGTCTACGCATCTAAGAAGGGGAACAATGTACAGACTTAGCTAATGTAATGTACACACTTACTACGTTGACGCTGCAGACTATTCACAATGTAATGTAGACACTTACTGCGTTGACGTTGCAGACTTAGATATCTGGGGGGGAGTCGACCCATCAAAGAGGGGGTCGACCTATGATGGATGAATGTATAGACATGTTCTAAGCGATGCACAAACACAACACAAAGCAGTGTATAGACTCTACGTGCAATGTGTAGACTTTGAGTGTGTGTGCAATGTGTGAACCTATAAAATGCATGGAACTCACATACAATCTGATAAGAACAATTTCATCAAAGCATAAACAGTTGCCAATCAATCAAAACAAGGTGTTGCTAATGAAGTAAAACATATTGTCAACATCATCAACACAGAGGAGTCACAACAATCTCCCCCTTTTTGATGATGGCAACCCCCTATCATATAGAATAGCAATTACCTGTCATACAGATGATGAGAGACATGATTTGTTATTCAGATTGTCATGCAGATGCTATGCATGTATGCTACGAAATGTAAGCAACTCCCTGCTAACAAAATCTCCCCCTTTGCCATAACATAATGCACACACTTCCCCTGGAATGAGTTCAGAATTCATACAATATTCTCCCCCTTTAGCCATCAACAAAGAGGAGGGAAAGTGAGTACAAGGGAAGGAACAAGAGATATCATCTGACTGGCATTCTGAACAAGTAGTTCAGGAATAAGCATTCTAAAGCACAGAGTCTTCAGTCATATGAAGTTATAAACTACTTTCAGATAGAATTCTGGTTTAAAGACTATAAAATTTTGAGTTCATGCACTACAATCAATGGATAAGTTTTCTGTGCATGATAAAATAATAAACCAGAATCACATTTGCATGAGAGATTCAGTTTCAAAATATCTTACTTTCATAGACTCATTAAAAAGATGATTAAGAGATACCAGGTCATGTATTGAAAATAAACAAATTGACATCCAAGAAATTTCTTGTGAAGGAACAGTATTTTCAATATTAGTTCATTTAGGGCATTCAGGTTCCATTTGCCTTTTTGTGTAAGGGTATACATTTATCAGACGCCAATACCCCTAGATACTCAACATCATGGACCATTCTGCCTATGATCAAACACAATAAAATTGATTTATACCTTTTTGTGTGAGGGTACACATTTATCAGACGCCAGTTACCCCCAGGTACTCAGTGAAACCAATCTACTGTTTTGATCATTTTATACAGAGATAGCTGATACACCTCATGACATGAGTGTTGTCCACTTCTTTGATGGATCACTCAGTTTCTCAGTGATTTACCAGTCATTGCTCTGCCAATATTATTTTTCAATTGATTTTCAATGTTTTCAACATCTTTCTTAGCTGCCCTTTATTTGTTTCAGAATGACTTGTTTAAGAACAATATACATACTTAGCTTCTCTAACATGATTTCAGATGAGTTTTCAAATTTCAGATATGATTAGCTTTGTCTGACATGAAATAATAAAATGGTTGAGAGTTTTATCAATTTTCAGCTTTCTTATTTGCTGATTGCAATCTTTAAACTCAAAAAAATATAAAATTTAAACCATTAAGTCAGTCTTTAAGCAATTGAAATTCTTATAACTGAAGAAGTCCGTTTTCTATTGCTTGGAAATCAGAACTGACTAACAGATTGCCATATGTCAGATTCAATCATTCAGAGTCAAAGAATGAATGAATTCAAGAAAGTTGATAGCCACTCTGAATTTATAACAATACTCCCCCTGTCTATATGCATGCAGTTTTGCAAATGAATGGCAAGAATTAGATACCAACTGTTATGATATGCATTACTCTGCTCTGTTCTATATGCATGTGGTTTTAGATGAGAGAAAGCTTAGACACAATCATAACTAAATGATATGCAATGAATAATATGTCATGAAAAAATATGTCATGCATGCATGGTTTAGTCTAACATTCAACAATCAAAGAGTTTTATTCAAGCTATCAGATGCAAGTCCAAATCATAAATTTTATTCAAGGCAGCTGAAAAAAATTATTCATCATGCTGAAATTTGCACAAGCCAAGTTCTCTTCTAAGAAATTTGAACCTTTCATTCCCAAGAGGCTTAGTAAAAATATCAGCAATTTATTTTTCAGTTTCAATGAAGTTCATTTCAATTTCATTTTTATTTACAACATCTCTCAGAAAATGGTGTTTTATCTCTATATGCTTAGTCCTAGAATGATGAACAGGATTTTTAGCAAGGCATATAGCACTAGTATTATCACATAACATTGGAATACATCCCAATTTTATCTGATAATCATCCAGTTGGTGCTTGATCCATAGTACTTGGGCAGCACAATTACCTGCAGCAACATATTCAGCTTCAGCTGTAGACAAAGCTACAGTGTGTTGCTTCTTAGATGCCCAAGATACTAGACAGCCACCTAAGAATTGACAGTAGCCACCAGTGCTTTTTCTATCTACTCGACACCCAGCATAATCTGCATCAGTGTAAACTAGAAGTTCTAACTCACACTTGGCAGGATACCACATACCTAACTCTTGGGTGTCTAGTAAATACCTAAAAATCCTTTTCACTGATTTAAGATGTGATTCTTTAGGACTAGCCTGAAATCTAGAGCATAAACACACTGAAAATTGAATATCAGGCCTAGATGCTGTAAGATATAGAAGGGATCCGATCATACCTCTATATAGCCTTTGATCCACTAGTTTACCTTTAGGATCTTCATCCAAACTGGTTGAGGTACCCATTGGAGCAGCTATTTCCTTGAGGTTGTCCATTTTATACTTCAATAAATTCTTTATGTACTTGGACTGAGAGATGAAAGTTCCATCCTTTGTTTGTATAACCTGCAGTCCAAGAAATAATTTGAGCTCGCCCATTGAGCTCATTTCAAACTCATTAGTCATTATCTGAGAGAATTCCTCACACAATTTGGGGTTAGTTGACCCAAACACAATGTCATCCACATAAATTTGAATGATAAGAATATCTGAATGACTCACCTTGGTAAACAATGTTTGATCAACTACACCTCTTGTGAAGTTCTTATCAGTTAGGAATTTACTCAACCTTTCATACCAAGCTCTAGGAGCTTGCTTTAAACCATAGAGAGCCTTTTTGAGTTTATAAACATGGTTGGGGAAGTCTAAACATTCAAACCCAGGAGGCTGCCTAACATAGACATCCTCACTGATTTCCCATTTAGAAAAGCAGATTTCACATCCATCTGCTGAAGATCAATTCCTAGGGAACATGCATAAGCCAATAATATTTTGATAGCTTCTAACCTGGCTACAGGGGCAAATGACTCTTCAAAGTCAATTCAAAATTCCTGATTATATCCCTGAGCTACAAGTCTGGCCTTATTTTTAATGATATTCCTTGATTCATCAGTTTTATTTCTGAACACCCATTTAGTCCCTATGACTGTTTCATGATCAGGAGGTGGAACCAAATGCCACACCTTATTCCTGTCAAATTGATTGAGCTCCTCATGCATGGCATTAATCCAATGCACATCTTTGAGAGCATAGTCAATGGACTTGGGTTCAATATTTGAAACAAAAGCATAAGCATTCAATTCATTTTGAATTCTCAAGTGGCCTCTAGTCCTAGGGGGATCATGTAGATTTCCAATTACATTATCTACATGATGATCTTTAAGATATCTAATGTTAACAATTGGATTGTCATGAGTTTGATTTACCTCCCCCTGAGCTATAGGCTCTTCTTCATTAGGCTCTTCATTTCCTTCTTCATTTTCGGATTGGTCTGCAGAATTTCCTTCCTTCAGAATATCACCACTGTCTTCATTCCTGCATTGACCAACATCAGTCTTTAATAAGGATTCATCAAGAACTATATGTGGAGATTCTTCAACAGTTTTGGAATTCAGATTATACACTCTATATGCTCGGGTATTTTCAGAATAACCAAGAAAGATTCCTGGTTCACCTTTAGGTTCAAATTTGTTAAGGTCTCTTTTATCATTAATATGAATGAAACATTTACAACCAAAAACCTTGAAATGAGCAATAGAAGGTTTCTTACCCTTTAAGATCTCATAAGGTGTTTTCTGGGTAGAAGGTCTTACCATGGCTCTGTTAATTACATAACAGGCAGTATTTACTGCTTCAGCCCAAAACTTCCTTGGTAGACCACCTTCAACCAAGAGTGTACGACCCATCTCCACTAGGGTTTTGTTCCTTCTCTCAACTACTCCATTCTACTCAGGTGTCCTTGGTGAGGAGTACCTATGGTTAATTCCATTTGACCTGCAGAATTCATCAAACTGTGAGTTTTCAAACTCACCTCCATGATTAGTCAAGATATTTTCAATTTTCTGATTTATTTTAACATAGAACTCCTGAAATTCTGAGAATGCATCACTCTTATGAGATAAAAAATAAACCCAAGTATACCTAGAAAAGTCATCTACCATGACAAACCCATACTTCCTCCCTGATAAGCTGACAGATCTGGTTGGCCCAAAAAGGTCCATGTGTATCAGCTCATAGGGTTTTGAAGATAGATTTTCTGTTCTAGACTTAAATGACTTTCTAGTTATCTTTGACTGAGTGCATGCATCACAGATTTTATTTTCTTTCTTGAAGGAAACTTCAGGAAGTCCTCTAACCATGCCATGCTTATTTAGTTTATGCAAAATAGTGTAACTCGCATGACCTAACCTACGATGCCATAAAAATGCTAAGTCTTCTCTACTAGCAGTAAGGCATAGGTTAGAATGTTGAATATCATCTAAATCTATCATGTAAGTGTTATTTATCCTCTTACTAGAAAATTTAACAGTCTCGGAATCAGGTTCAAAGACCTTGCAACATTGAGAGTCAAAAAGCACTTTGCATCCTTTATCATATAGTTGGCTGATACTAAGTAAGTTATAAGCTAAGCCTTCAACCAACATAACATCCTCAATGCAACAAGTAGAGCACTTACCTACCTTACCTGATCCGACAATCTTACCCTTTGTGTTGCTACCAAAGGTGACAAGGCCTCCTTGTTTTTCTGTCAGCATGCAGAACTTGGCCTTATCCCCTGTCATATGCCTGGAGCAGCCACTATCCAAGTACCACAAATTGTTCTTGGCTGCCAAACATACCTGCACACACAATCAGGTAGAGAAGTTTGGAACCTAAGACTTATTGGGCTCCAGAACAGATGACATAGAAGCAAAGCAAGAAAGCAGATTTTCCAGAATCCACATTTGTTTAAAAGAATTTTGTTCAGTGGATTCTACATATTTATTTCTGTTGTTGTTCCTCTTCTTCTTGTTATTTGTCTTCTTATTGTTTGCACCAGCATGATTGTTGACAGTGTTGTTTCTTTGCCAGTGCCTTGGCCAGGGTGCATTCATGAATTGGTGGCCATAGTAGTTCCTGGGCTGGCTAAAGAAATTCAGATTCCTAGGTGTCCAATTGCCATACCCATCAACCCAATTTCTAGGGTAAGGTCTATAAGACTGTGTAGCCTGATGTCCAAGACCTGTAAACCTTCCTTGAGTCCTAGTCCATCCTGACCTATTTGGATAGGTTGACTGTGCAAAGAAGTGGGACTGGGCTCTAGGTTGGTAGAAGTGTTTGGGTTGAGCTCTAACAACATTCTGCCTCCCCTGCACCTTGGACCCTGTTGACCTATTCATAGGTGTGTATTGGGTGTTCTTCAGAGGTGGTGGTGATGGTGGAGACTTGGTGGCCTTAAAATGGGATTTATAACACTGTTTAGGTTGATCCCTAACCTGAGACTGAGCTTTGGGATTTTGCATAGATGTGCTAGCTCTACTAGGCTCACTCAGCTTTTGTTTGCCCTTCTCCTCAGCACTGGGCTGTTTCATATTAGCATTTTTGTTCATTGAATTGTTTGAAATAATGCTAATTAGAGGTCCTTTCTCTTTTTGTGCAACAAATGAAATAGTTTTCATTCCAAATGTTTTCGTTGCACTAGAATTAAATCCAAGGCCCTCTTTTCTGAAGTTGACCTTTGACCCTAACAAAGCATTTAGATTGTCAGTACCTTGGGTCATCTTCTCAATGGTTTTAAGCTTGTCCTCATTATCCTTTTGAATGTCTTCAATGGATTTTTTCAGTTCTGTATTCACACTTAGGACAGCTTGATATTTTTCATTCACAATTTTTATCTCACTTTCATATTTCTGAATTTTCAGCTTCCATTCATTAGCTTCTTTATCTAACCTCTCATTGTCTTCTTTAGAGGCTTTTAACTCATTTCTGATTTCATCTAATTCAGAACATGTGAGTTTCAAATTTTTATTCTCAGATTCTAGACATGCAATTATATCAGTTAGAGTTTTATCATTTTGCATGGAGTTAATCTTTCTTCTTAGATGCCTGTTCTCTTTTCTGATATCATCAGCTCTATCAGCTATGTCATGGTAAGCATCTACCCAATCAGCAATTGTGAAAATTTCAAATCTAGTGATTACCTCATCTGAGTCCTCTTCTCTGTCTTCTGAGCTTGTTGCCATAAGACAAATGGGCTTCTCAGATTTGGCTTCACTGTCTGAGCTACTACTGAAGGAACCTTCATCTTCATCACTCTAGGTACTCACCATTGCTTTCCCTTTCGTGTTCCTTCTCTTTGACTTGTCCTTGTATTTCTGATTATCTGGACAGTCAGCTTTCAGATGGCCTGATTTCCTGCATTGATAACAAGTATTAGTTTCAGTCTTCTTTGCAGGGTTGTGTTTATACCTTTTGTCCCTTCAGCCGCCACTGTACTTCTTTTGGCTGAATCGTCCTGCTCCTTTCCTGAGAAATCGCCTGAACTCTCTGGTCATCATGGCCATCTCAGAACGAGTTATGTCTTCTTCATTCAGGCTCTCCTCTGATGATGAACTGCTGGAGCTGGATTTGCTGGATTTATTGGAACTAGCCTTCAGAGCGATTGGCTTCTTCTTCCTCTCAGCTTCTTCTATCTTTGGCATATTAATCTCATATGCCATCGGCGAGCCAATTAGCTCATCAGCCCTTGTATTTCGCAAGTCCCTTGACTCCTCCATCACTGTAGCCTTAGTATGCCAAGCATGAGTCAGGGAGCGCAATATCTTACTCACTACATCATATTCTATCTGAGGTTTCCCGAGACCTTTGAGGCCATTTGTAATGATAGTTAATCGAGAGTACATCTCCTTGATGGTCTCGTTCGGCTTCATCTTGAAGGCTTCGTATTCTGACACAAGGAGATTAGCCTTCTGCTCTCTAACCTGAGATGTCCCTTCATGAATGACTTCCGATGCATCCCACATCTCCTTAACTGATTTGCAGGTTGATACGCGGGAGAATTCTGTAGGGTGCAGAGAGCACTGGATGGCGTTTATGGCACTCCAATTTAGTGTAGATCTCCTTATCTCCTCCTTGGTCCAGACTTCCTCATTAGGGGACAGCTCATAAGGTCCCTTGCTGACTACCTTCCAGATCTCGTAATCCTTAGCCCTCAAAAATAGTTGCATACGGTTCTTCCAGTATGCGTAGTTGGATCCATCGAAGAATGGGGGCTTTATGGTTGAGTGTCCTTCAGCTATCATCCCTCGAGCATCCATCTTGCCTTTCCTCTTTGGGCGATGAGTCCCTGTAGAAGAGTATGGCTCTGATACCAAGTGTTATGTTAGATGGACGCAGTCTATCTCCACGAAGTGTGGATCTAGAGGGGGGGGGTGAATAGATCTACTGCCTAATTAAAAACCAGTAAGAGGTTCTAATGCAGAATATAGGCAAATCTATTAAAACACTAACTCGAGTGTATAAACTAAGCAGAAGCTCAAGCAATCTGTGAAGATAATCAATAGATTCAGTCACGCACACAATTCATGGACAATCACACAAACACAAGGCACCCAAGATTTTTAGGTGGTTCGGTCAAAGACCTATGTCCACCCCACACTCAACCGAGTATGGCTTACTGCTGCGCAGTATAGTTTGCATCTGCTGGGCACTACAGCTTGGCCTACAAACTGCTGAGCAACACAGCTTGCTGTCCGAGACAAGTCTCGCCTGCTGAGGATTACAGCTTCACCTGTCCAGTGGAATCCTCCACTGCAACTGCTGGGGTTTACAGCTTTCCCGACCAGAGGCAGCACCTCTGCTAACAGCTGACTCACAGCTTGAAGAAACAAGAGTTCGGAAAGTAAAGACAGAAGCAAAAAAAAATAGAAAACCCAAATGGGAATGTAGCTCGAATGAGCAGAGCTCAGCTCTGGTATCTGAACCAAGAGTCTGAGATACAACCTCTCAATCAAACTCTCTCAATCTCACTCTCTCAACTCATCTCTCTTTTCTTCTCTTCTCTCTTTTTCTTCTTCTCTATTTTTCTTCTCTCTGTGGATCGGTGGCTCTCTGCTGCTTCAGGCTTCTACCTCTCTATATAGACTTTGCCACTGGTTGATCGATCATCCTTCATCTGAAGACGAAGACTCATATATATACAGCAGCAGGTTGGATAAGGGCGTGTGACTTCCACATTTCTCGCCCAGAGAATTCGCCAGATCCTAGGCAATTTCATCCACATGGTAGCATCCTTGATGGGCTGCTTCCACGTGTCACCATCACAGCACCTCGTCCTCCTTGGATCACGAGCCAGGTCATCAATCATAGCAAAGAATCCCTATCAGATAGTTGAAATAGAATCATCAGTTTAAGTATTAAACCCTGTACAGACTTTGCAGGATTGAATGCATTGTATAGACTTCACTGTATGGACTTTGTGAGCTCGAATGCAATGTATAGACTCTGCAGAACATTCAGTAGCCAACGTATGGACTTAGGCAATGTAACAACTTGGACAGACAACTGACGATGTATGGACTTCAACTCAAAGATGCACAATGTACAGACTTGAATTCATATGATGCATAATGTGCAGACTTGAATGCTGTGCGATGTACAGACTTCATGTTATGCATTAGACTCTAAGGAAGACAGACTATGTATAGACTTAGGCAGCCTTCAGCTTGATGTACAGACTTCAAGAGCGATGCATGCAATGCACTGGACAATGTATGGACTTCAGGCGTTGCAGACTAGTCTGATGTACAGACTTGCTCGTTGTTCAGATATCATGAACAATGTACAGGCTTGCCAAAGGAGACTTTGTACAGACTTGATCAAACCAAGGCAATCGAGTGTATAGACATTCACAATGTATAGACTTGCCAAGCAAAAGGGCTGTACAGACTTGATGAATGATGCAAGGCAAACGAATGTATAGACTTCCAATGTATGGACTTGCCAACTGGGCGATGTACAGACTTGAGCAAGGCAAAGTCTGTACAGACTTGAAAGTGCATAATGTATAGAGTTTGCCAAGATAACTGAACGATGTACAGACTTTCACAATGTGTAGACTTTGGCAACACAACGGCTGTACAGACTTCCACTCAACTGCGATTTACAGACTTGCCAAGGGAAACGACGGTAAAGCTATTAGTGTATAGACTTCGAGTGCAACGTCGGTAAAGCTACCGATGTATAGACTTGTAAGTTGAACTGGCGGATGTACAGACTTCACCTCGAGCAATCTACAGTGCAGTGTATGGACTTGAAGAACAATGCATGACGCTGTACAGACTTCACTGATGCATGCTACAGTCCAATGTATGGACTTTGAATGTTAATGCATGAACAATCCGATGTACATACTTCTAATGTATAGACTTCCAACGAGACGGACGATGTACACACTTAGCCAATGCAATGCAATGTATGGACTTTAAATGAGACGGACGATGTACACACTTAGCCAATGCAATGCAATGTATGGACTTCAAATAAGACGGACGATGTACACACTTAGCCAATGCAATGTAATGTATGGACTTCAAATAAGACGCTGCATGAGACACTGAAACAATGTATAGACTTGCTAGTTATATGAGCTGCAATGTATGGACTCTGCTATGCATGAAGACGAGTGTATAGACTTGGAAATCTGGGGCGTCGACGCATCTAAGAAGGGGAACAGTGTACAGACTTAGCTAATGCAATGTACACACTTACTGCGTTGACGCTGTAGACTATTCACAATGTAATGTACACACTTATTGCGTTGACGCTGCAGACTTAGATATCTGGGGGGGAGTCGACCCATCAAAGAGGGGGTCGACCCATGATGTATGAATGTATAGACATGTTCTAAGCGATGCACAAACACAACACAAAGCAGTGTATAGACTCTTCGTGCAATGTGTAGACTTTGAGTGTGTGTGCAATGTGTGAACCTATAAAATGCAAGGAACACACATACAATCTGATAAGAACATTTTCATCAAAGCATAAACAGTTGCCAATCAATCAAAACATGGTGTTGCTAATGAAGTAAAATATATTGTCAACATCATCAACACAGAGGAGTCACAACAAAGATAACCAAAGGAAGCCCTCTCCGTCGGCCGACCGAAGGAAGAGGAAGAAGAAACTCACATCATCCCGTTGCCTGGAGGCAATACGCGATCATTCTTCTATTTTGAGGTACACTACCTCTGGCGATCACACCCTCCTTACTCCTGTTGTGTTAGTTCTTTACTTTATTCTCACCCGCGCGGAGGACCATCCCCGCGGCGGTTCCCCTCCCTATTTAATTCCCGTTCCAACCCCGATTAAGGAATCCGTTCCTCGCGGTGGTTTCATTTCCTATACTTTCGGTCCAACCCCGATCAAGGAATCCGTTCCTCACGGCGGTTTTATTTTCTGTACTTTCGTTCCCATCCTGATCAAAGAACCCGTTCCTCACGGTGGTTTCATTTTCTGTACTTTCGTCCCAACCCCGATCAAGGAACCCGTTCCTCGCGGTGGTTTCATTTTTTGTATTTTCGTTCCAACCCCGATCAAGGAATTCGTTCCTCATGGTGGTTTCATTTTCTGTACTTTCGTTCCAACCCCGATCAAGGAATCCGTTCCTCGCGGTGGTTTCATTTTCTGTACTTTCGTTCCAACCCCGATCAAGCAACCCGTTCCTCGCGGTGATTTCATTTCCTATACTTTCATTCCAACCTCGATCAAGGAATCCGTTCCTCGCGGTGGTTTCATTTCCTGTACTTTCGTTCCAACCCCGATCAAGGAATCCATTCCTCGCGGTGGTTTCATTTTCTGTACTTTCGTTCCAACCCCGATCAAGGAACCCGTTCCTCACGGTGGTTTCATTTCATGTACTTTCATTCCAACCCCGATCAAGGAATCCGTTCCTCACGGTGGTTTCATATCCTGTACTTTCGTTCCAACCCCGATCAAGGAATCCATTCCTCACGGCGGTTTTATTTCCTGTTCTCCATCCCAGCCCCGTTGACGGAACCAGTTCCTTGCAATGGCTTCTTTCATAATTCTCATTCTGTCAATTGTTCTTGTTACTCTCATATTTCTTATAAAACCCCGCAAAGGCCAATGCCCAGTGGCGGTTCATGTTGTTCATACTACTGTCATCCCGTTCTGTTAAGTGATATCCTGTTATAGTTAGTTTGCCTAGTTCATGTTGCTATTATCGTTTCGTGATATTAACAATTTGTTATAATGTGGTGTATCTTTATTTTGTGTATCACTCACTCCTGAATCTGTCGAAACGACTCCCGTCGGACCTTCTCCAGCTTTCGCTGTTAAGTTCGTACCCCTCACTCCTCATTCTTGCGCCGCTCCCTTCATCATTACCATTGTTCGCATCAACACTTTACATTTCACTATTTACCCAAAGTCACCTTACGTCATACCCTAATATTCGGTATCTCTAAAGCTACTCCCAAAGCAACGGGTTACGCCTGTTGAAGAGGGAGTTAGTTTACGTGAGAGGACCTTTGGGTCCCTATCTCTGCCCTGTACCATAAATTGGGGTAAGTTCATATTTTACTGTGTCTCACTAGCAGGCTCCTTTCAGGACGAGTTTTCCAATACCCTTCCCTCACTTTTCATCACTACCCTCTCTTGCATTCGGAGTAGACGATCTCAACCGTCTACTTCTCACTTTTCTCCAGCCGTTCATCACTATCCTTTCTTACCCCCCGAGGTTGGACGATCCCCGCCGTCTACAGGTAGTAGCGGCTGAAGTGGACGTTGTTGAGTAGCAACCTGACTGTGCTCTGCGGGCAGAAACAGATTACATGATGGCGGAAGATCGCCCGGGTTAGCACCTCCCCGTGACGATTCCGCTTGCACTTCCGGCTGCTTGAATGTCGAGGTCTGCCCCGTCCTCTGTGGGGATGAGATTTTTATTTTAATAATTTTATTGATTTATTTGTTTATTTTAGCGTAGGCGTGCCAGTCACATGTGTGACAAATTTATTATGCTCTCGATATGACTTGGTCAGACGAATGTGAAGTCTGTGTCGGGACCGGAAGTCCGTCATACCATAAAGGCTATGACATTAATTACATCCTTCCAGAAGAAGGAAAACCCTTGATTAATTGTCAAGATAAGATGCCACCGGGGCTGAACGAGAGCATAAGGAAATTGATATTGCACGGTGCAAAATCTAGATATTCATTTGAGCATGCAATGCAATTTATGTTTATTACATCCGATCCTCGGTACATGACGGGAAATCCGGATCCAAAAACCATCAGTACGCGTGGTGAGAGTCTTCAGCCAGACCTAGTTCGGCCTTCCGCACAGCACCACTTGTTATGCCGAGAGCTCGGGGTCGACAAACACACAATGCAGTAATAGCATTTACATATATATATATATATATATAAATATCAAGAAACGAATGATCATAGTAGGTACCAGCACCGAGAGGGGGGGTTTTGGTATGAGTTTTATTATTATTCTCATTATTTGTTCATGAACATGGCCCTAGATTGGGTGATTAAGGGGCTCTCGAAGGGTTGACCAAAGCAGGAGTCGACCTGGGCTCACATGAGGTCGACTAGGGCGTCAATGAGGTGAATCAGCGCGATGAAGGGATGATTCGGTGCTTTTTGAAGAGAAAAAGGGAGGTGAGTCGGTGCTATGATGGGATGAGGTGAATCGGCATGATGGAGGGATGAAGAAGGGGAGTGAGTTGGTGTGGTAAATGGGTGAGTCGTCGCCAGTGGCACCAACTCGCCAAGGCCGCTGCCGACTTATCTTGCAGAAGGGGGAAGTGGCACCGATTCGCAGGAGATACAACGCTTTAGGCCATGAAATAGGTTTGGGCAACCTGAGGTCGATGCAAGGGAGTCTTAGCTTGGCTTCAGAGGGTTTGAGGAAAATGTTTAAGGGATGGAAGGGTCAGACTGACCACAATGAAGGGTTCTGAGGGCACCATTGATTTGCGTAGTCACCTTCACTAGCCTGGCCTTGAAGGGATGAAAGGGGCTTGACAAGTCTAATATATTAGAATTCTTTATTTAATTTAGTTTCATGGTCGATCATCTGTGCGAGGTTCATACTCAAGCACAGGTAAACAAACTGCAAGCTTCTCATGTGTGAAGAAAAGGGCCACTGAAGCCCCACTGAGGCCATTCATATAGCATCACTCGAACATGCTATTAATCTTAGACCGAGTTCAGATTAGAACAAAAAATATTTAAGTAAGGCGAACAATTGAGAGGAAATATGGGAAAATTTGGGCAGCATCTCCCCTTATTTTTGAGGATTGTGGGAGATTCAATTGAGAATCATATGAGATGAAACTCAGTAATCGAGATGCCAAATGCGGCGATCTCGTAACCTGAATTGATTATGGAGACCCTGAGGACAAGCCTGCTAAGGGTCCTAACAATCCAGGTTGGAACTTAGAAACATGGGTGTTCAATGTTGCCAACTCGGTGGCATTCATGTTCCATTCCATGAGAAGGCCTTCTAGGAGAACATACCATGATATGGTAGACCTCCGAGAATCCAGAGTGGTTCAAGTTAGTAGAATAAATAAATGAAAAGAAAACAGTGAATGGGGAATTGTCCCCTCCCCGGTAACGGATCCATATATACATAGTTTAGCCGCATCCAACGGAGTGGTAGAAACACGGTTGGGTTTCAAAAAAGGAAAGATACGATGCGCATAATAAGATTCAATAGGCTTATGCCCTGCCACGAACAATCGTTGACAAGCCATCCTCCGGTGGGCTTCAAGAATTCTCTCCACTGAGTAGGGAGAGTCGATGTGAAGCAATCTCTACCGAGGCTAGCAGACCCATGTTCGCTACTGAGGGCGTGGACGAGAAGTGCCCAAAAGAGGAAGCCCTGAAGGGCAATTGACCAAATACTAGGCGAGGCACTCACAGCAACTAACGAGGCTCGGTACAGGGAACCAATTTGAACAAGATGATGAACAAAATAAAGTCCATACACTGTTAGGGACTGCACCGATGCCCCTACAACTCACTGGGAGGAGTGAAAGGGCATACGGAGATCTCCCACGATCCGCTCATTCACCTATTCATTATTAACGTAACACACATTCGCAGGCACACACACACCTACCATTTGATCACGTTCGTGGACACTACAGACGGTGAAAATCATCGAATCCTGGGGAGGGGATTTTGCTGTCACCCCTTGGGCGTGGCCGTTGGCCATTCTAGGAGCAGGGCTTAGGGCAGAAAGCTACAGTCCCAGATCGATCCAAGGATTTCAAAATGAATGTAGCCTCTAGGGGCCTCCTCACGATCAGGACGTACAAGTCGCCCCTCATCCAAGAGGTAGAGCCTAAAAGGGTGGAATGAATTGAACGAGCAGAGCTACGAGAACTAGTGTAATGTTTATGCTATAAACATACAAATAAAAAGATGAGAGGGCACATCGACTCTTTTATTTCATTTCTGTAAGAACAAAAAGGTACAGAAGAACAAACAGAGAAAGAAAGAATGAGGAACCAGAGAATTTTTAGCCCCCCCTTTGGGGCTTCTACAGTGGAGACCCATGTCCTTCGCTTCCTTCCTTCTGATCTCTCTTCCTCTCTCTATCTCTCTCTGCTCGTCTGTGTGGCTCTGATGTGAAACAACCTTGGGATTCCAGTCTTTAGGCCAATGCTCCTCAAACCTAAATACACAATCACAAGCACAAGAACACGAAATTAACGTTGGCGGACACTTACGCGGCGTGCACACTCAACCCGGGGGTGACTCAGGATACAGAGTCGAGGATGTGGGATGGGACCCTTGCTGGTAGAGGGCCAGCATGGCTAAGGTTAACCTCCCCTTTGGTACGGGTGCCCGATTCGACAGGTAGACAGTGTGCCAAAGGGCACGGGGTTCACTCACTTACCCCCATGGCGATCGCTCGAAGGCGATGGAGCCTTGGGACCGGGCGCTCTCTCCCTTAACCGATGAAGCAAATGTTTGAATATTAAATGAACAAGCACAAAAATAGGAGCGAGGGCTGAGGGCTTACCCAACCGGTTTGAAGAAACCGGCCCCGATCGGAGATGCGGGCGAGCGGGGAACATGCGCGGCCCCGCATGTGCGTTGGTGTAGCTTGAACGACGACCTACTATTATAACACTACTCCTCCGCAGGAGGGTGATCGTGGGGTGGGGAAATTAAAGTTACAACCAAGCACTACCTTCATGCAGGGAGGGGCACTCAGTCGGCCAGGCGGGGAGGGGAATCGGTGAGCGCGGAGGTGGTCAGACTTCCGACCTACACTCTCACTGGCGCAGGTGGACTGCTCAGGCACCAACAGCTAGCCAGAGGTGAAGCTCCCTGTCCTGATATCTGATGAAGGCGAGATTAGTTCTGTTGGAATGCTTCCCGTCTTGTGGAATAACGGGAGGAAGAATCACCCCGATCGGAGCTCGAACGAGGCGGGGCAGCCAAATCCTGTGGAACTGCGCCAGTGGCAATTCATGTAGACCAGAGGGCTCTTGATCGAGGCCGTATGCTCAGTTGGGTTGTCAGATCTAGTCGAGACCACCTCTGACTTAAAGAGTGATGTCTCTGGTGTGCCTTCACCAAAAATCTCCATCATACTCGCCCGCAAAACTTAGTGGTAACTTCTGGATGCCGGTAAGGTCAAACCGATTGCTGGAATTGAGATTCTGGTTCGACTCACCGGCGGTGTAGCTGCCAGGTCCGAAGCAGGAACGGTATGGGGCTGAAACCGATGCGAAGAGGTGCTCCCCAAGGATGTTCCAGAGCTGGAATGACCACGTTCTGTGGTGGGAAGCGCCGGCACTGTCCGTTCTTGTGATGTCACGCCGTTGAGGCCGCCGGTCGGATAGGGAGACCTTGCCGGGGGCGTAGCTCCTAGCTGAGAGATCAGATTGGGATGAGATAAGACCTAATGGATAGCTAGCTGACCGTTGCTGAGCTCCACTGAAGGGATGATGTAGGGGAGAAGAGAAGTGTTCGTGGTACTCCCTGTAGTCAACCATTTGGTTGGAGCACAGGCAGGTCGGACTGCAGATCAGGGTCGACTTGTCGGGGGCGGTGCTCTCGGACGGGAGCTCAGAATGGAGCGGGACCGGTCTTGACTGAAAGCTGTGTGACCCCAGTTGAATCCAACCAAAGATGAGGAAAGAGGCCATGGCACCTTTAGTAACTCTCTCTGGTCGTTGGCCGAAGTCTGCTTGTGTAGCTGGACGAGAACGGCTCCTCCGATCAACTCTGACGTTATCTGAGGGTGCTTCAACTCTTGTGGCGAAGCTAACTCAGAGAAGCTTCCTCAGATGTGGGGATGCTCACCTGGATCGGTGTAGTAGGGGTGATGGTGTCACTGCAACTGGCCGGGTAGTTCAGCTGCTGAGTTTGCCTGGGTGGCAGTGGAAGAAGTGGTTGAGTATGGGGAGAATGAGAGGGGGGAATGGGGTGGAAAGGGGCTAGGAAGAGCCTTGGCTGATAGAGGGTCAAGGGGGGGGGGGGGGGCGAACCAGGCATGTGGGAGGGGGAGAGAGGGGCTGGGAGGTGGAGCTAGCAGTGGGTGGGAGAGGAGCTGCGAACTGGGAGGGAGAGAGGGAAGGTGAGGGGGCACAAGTGGGTGGAGGGAATGTGAATTTGAATTTCCCTTAATGGGGGGGGGGTGATCAATGGTGGCCTTGGGAAGGGGAAGGGGTGTGTTGGGGAAGGGAAAGGGTGGCTTGGGGAGAGGGAGGGTTGTGTTGGAGATTGGAGAGGTGTCTTGGGAGTATGAAAGGGTGTCTAGGAAGGGGTGGAGTTAATGAGGGGGTTTATGGATTTATGGGGAAGTGAATGGACACTTGATGAGGTGGAGGGGTGGGCTGATGTGGCTGGTGATGTGGAGGGGAGGGAGGAGAGAGAAAGGGGCGCCCCCCTTAGAGAGAGAGAGAGAGATAGGGTGTAATGTCCCAGATCTTTGCTGGATCCTTAGTAGGTCTGGTTGGATCTTTATTGGATCTTTCGGATCAGTTTCGGTGAGTTTCGGTTTGCTTATGTGCCGTCCGAGTTTAGTTTATGATCCATGTGGGTTTTTCTCTCGTACTAGTTACGGAACCCTACGGTGAGTTTATTTGTCAGTTCATCGACTCGAGGATGCTGCAGCGACGTTGTACTCTCCGAGCCGGTCGTTTTGACTATTTTTGCGTATTTATCTGAGATAGGGCCAGAAATCTGATTTTTTAAAAATTAGGAAAATTCCTAATTTCTTTTCCTTTTTTCTTTCCTTCCTCTCTCTCCTCCTTCTCATTTACCATTTTCAGGACGTGGAGGTAAGCTGAGATTAGCATTCTTCTGTGCTTTGTGCTGGAGCCGGTGCTCTCCGTGATTGGCACTTTGGTGACCTATGATTGGTTGTTCGTTGGATCAGTACTCATGGTGTGTTATATTGCGATCTTCATGGATTGCAATGACGCCTAAAGTGCACTGCGATGCGGATACCAAGGTCTTTCTGGTGCCTGCATGCGTTGTTGAGTGCGCAGCGGAAGCGTGTGGGCTGATTACCCACAGGCTCAGGATCGTTGGTGGTGAGATTCTGGCCAGTCGAGAGAATTATTGTTCTCGATGTAACTTCATCTTGGCTTCCTGTGCCTTGATGTTGCCTGTTGCCATGCTATTGCTGGAGTTATTCTGGTGTTGGCATTGGCATTTGCGAGTGTTGGGGAATCTGTCGACATTCCTGCTGATTGAGTACCCTCTGCTCCTCTATTTTTTTCTCTCTTGGGTGTTGTGCTCTCGAGGCGTGTTCGTGGGCCTTGAGTTGCGTTCCCTGAGATTGTTGTCGTTTCTTATTGTTGTGGGTCTGTTCTTGGTGAGCTACTCGATCCATGACTAGTCCCTAGTGGTCGTGTGTTCAGCTATTCTTGTGCCTTGACGTGACCCTACTTGCAGTTGTGTTCCATGGTTCTGTGTTCTATACGGAGTCGAAATCATGTAGGTGCTGTTGTCGTCATTTTATTGCTGTTTCTCTATGATTTTGTGTCTCTAACTTGGACCAAGTCTTGTCGGTTAGCTTTGCTATACTCTTTTTCCCTAGAGTTAGCTTACGGCTCGATCAGAGGTAATGTCTGAGTGAGGACTGACTTGATTGTGCTTGTGGTCCAGTGTTGTCGTTGGCGTCCGGTGTGCCAGGTGTTCTCTGTCACCTTTGGCACTGGAGCCGATGATGTGGTCGAGCTGTCAGCTGAGAGGACTGTGTCTCCTTGTTTGAGCTGATACTCGCCATGTTCGTCATTTCGTTTCCTCGATATGTGTTATCGTGGCAGTCGTGTCTCTTTCTCGGTGAGACGTAAGCGACATTGCTTTGTTTCAAAGGTGTTGGACTTGTGTTCACTTGTGTCGTGCTCGATCTTGAGCGTGTGCTTGTGATTGTGGTTAGACGATGTTCCTCTGAGCTGTGTTTCTCGAGATTTATGTCATTTCTGCCATTGTGCTGTCGGGTTCTTCTTCCCTGCTTACCCTTGCTAGTCCTTAAATTTTGAGGATGAAATTTCTTAAAGGAGGGGAGGATGTAATGTCCCGGATCTTTGCTGGATGCTTAGTAGGTCTGGTTGGATCTTTATTGGATCTTTCAGATCGGTTTCGGTGAGTTTCGGTTCGCTTATGTTGCTTCCGAGTTGAGTTTTACAATCCGTGTGAGTTTTTCTCTCGTACTAGTTACGGAACCCTACGGTGAGTTTATTTGTCAGTTCATCGACTCGAGGATGCTGCAGCGACAATGTACTCTCCGAGCCGATCGTTTTGACTATTTTTGCATATTTTTCTGAGATAGGGCCAGAAATCAGATTTTTCAGAAATTAGGAAAATTCCTAATTTCTTTTCCTTTTTTCTTTCCTTCCTCTCTCTCCTCCTTCTCATTTCACACCGCCGCCTCTCTCTCTCCCGTTTTCTCTCCTCTCGAGCTTCCTCGGCTCCGACTATAGACGGAGGACCTAGGGGCGCGTGCTGGGGATGCTGTGGAGTTGGTCGGGTGCGCGATGGGGTGAGGATGGAGTGATTTTGGCGCGATCCCGAACGGTGGATTCAACGCTGACGTTTGAGCTCGTGGCACGGTTTTCGGTGCGGTTTAGTCCCTTCGGGGCACAGTTTCTTTGGTGAAGGTAGGGAGATGGATCGCCTAACTGTTCTGCACGTTTTCCCTGCTTCTGTGTGTAGTTTGGTGCTCGATCGGGAGAGATCGGGCCAATTTAGTGAAAACCGTCATTTTCGGAGTTTTCAGGGTTCGCCGAAAAACGGCAACTATTTTTGGTCTAGTTAGTATCAAAATGACCGAGGGGATGTCTGGATCCCATTCATGTTAGTTTCGTGTCGATCGGTTGTCATTCGAGGCCGGTAGGAGTCCGGGAACCTCGGTGACTCGTTTAGGGTCGATTTGTTCAAATCACCCTGATCTTGCATTTTAATGCGTGCATGTGGGCTTTTTAGCCTCCTGAAGTTGTTTTTCATCATCTAGCTTTGTTTCCCCTGCGTTTCGGCGTGAATGGGGCGTGGAACGGCCTGATTTGACGTTTCCACTGTTTTCCCGCCATGGCCGGTGTAGCGGTCGTATCAGAGACCGTCACAGTCTTTGACGGCCCTACGATAGACCGCCACAGTGTCTGTTCATTTTATATTTTTAGTGGCTTTGAGAGTGTGACGGCCCAGGTGTGGTGCGTCACAGCTCCCTGACGCGTCCCAGAGTACGCGTCACAGCTATTTTGTCGTCTTGTGTTTTGGTTAAGTCGGTTCCTCTGACGCGCCTGCCCTAGTGCGTCAGGCTCGCGTAACGCGCCTGCCCCAAGCCGTTACGTTCTGTTTGACCGGATTTGACCGGGTCAGTCAGTTCGTGTAGCGGCTGTGCCCCTGTGCGTCACAGCTGTGTAACACGCCTGCCACAGGCCGTTACACTATGTTTGGCTGAGCTGGGTGGCTATGTCTGTTAGCTCTAACGGCCCTACCCCCATGCGTCATGGCGTTACAACGCGTCCATCGTGGACCATTACGTGCTATTTGTCTGAGTTTTTAGACCTGGGTCTATTGGCCCTGACGCGTCTGCTCCCGTGCGTTAGGTTGGCGTAACGCGCCTGTCGTTGTGCATTAGGTCACTGTAAAGCGCCTGCCTTGGTGCGTTACGTGGCTCACATTTTGGTTTTGTGCATGTTGGCTATGACGCGCCCGCCCTGGTGCGTCAGGCGCCTGTAACGCCGTTGTGGTGGTGCGTTACAGCCTTGTTGTGGCCGTGATGGCCGTTGGGTGTTCGGTGTTCGCCCGTGTGTTAGGCAGTCGTAGGTTTGTGCTCTAGGGCTATATTTGTGTGGCAGTGGTCTTCTGGATCGGTCGAGTTAGGTGACTGGGTGCGGTCTTTTCCTTGACTGCGACAGTTCCCTAACGACGTAATCTAGAATTGCCAATGCCCTTGCCTCTGGTTGCGTGACGGCTGAGTCTGCCTAGTGGTTAAATGATGGTCCGTTCTGCCAGAGCGTTGTTATTACCGTTCCGGTTTCTGCTTATCTTGGCTTGACCTGGTGGTTCACCCATTGTCACGTGGACATCACCCGATGTCCTATGAGGGCTATAACTGTGTTCCGTGGTGGCCAAGAGGGTTTGTGCCTGTGTGTGTGCGTCGGCAGTTTTGTCCAGTTCGAGACACTAGTTCTGGATGCCTCGGGGTACTGTTTTACCTTAAGTTGCATGTCCAGGCATGCCAGAGGGTTCTTGCTGTTCCCTCAGTCTCCGTGAGTCATTTTCTGTGAAGTGTCGTTTCTCGTGGCTTAGGATTAGACCGATTGGCGGCTTGTTCCACTGTCAGTGACGATCTTGCCTTTGAGTCATCCGACTCAAGGATCGTTATGTTGTAGGTCTAGTTGCCTAATCCTAAGTCTGTTGGCAGTAGTAGTACTGCCAATGGTGCCTAGTAGTGCGTGTGACAGAGCGTTCTAGCTTATCCGTACTCTAGCACTTGTGTTTTTGAGTTTGGTGTCTCGTGAACCTCCGCTTGTCGTGGCCTGTCGATGCAAGCGGTCCAGTGTGTTGACCCACCTCGGAGGGGTGGAAAGGGCAGTTCCCGAGATACAGTTTGTAAGCTAGTTCCGTGGGCTCCCAGTCAACGGTAGCGTCCTATCGAGGGAGAAAACTAGCTAGAGGACCTGGCTTAGGCTAGAGCCAGTGTGTGCACATGTTGTTAGGGACTGAGGACTTACGCCGATGGGCGTGACCCTGACTAGTCTCTTGTTGTTGTTGTTGTTCTTTTTTGGTTCAGTGCGTGTCTGCGTCTCTGCCGTGTCTTTAGCGGTACCGTAGGCGAGACACTTGGGGCGCAACATAAGATGTCAATGGACGTAGCTGGTTGTTCTCCTTGTGAGGAGGCGCTTCCGTCACGTGATAAGTGACTTTCGCGTTTCTTGTACACCGTGACCTTTCCAAGTTAGCCCTCTGGTGGCCCTACTCGAGGTCAGTGTCGGTTGTGTACACGACGTTCTAGTCATGTGTGCTCGTCGGGGTTGTCCGTCGTCTATCTAGATCTTTTCTAGACTTTTGTTTGTCCTTGCAGGTCTTTGTCTTAGGCATGGCGTCGTGTCGGTAGATCGGTAACTCCTGACTTTGTCAGTTCAGAGTCGCCCTTCTGTCGCTGCCTGGAGTAGTTTGGGGTGTCGAGGTTAGTTCGGCAGCCGCTTGTCTGGTGCAAATTCTCCCCCTTTCCTACTTGTTCCCTACTCCTACTCCCCGTCTGTTCTTTATTGCTTCTAGAGTAGCTTTACAGCTTTGTAGTGTAGTTTTTCCGCTTTACTACACTTGTTGTTCTTCTTTGTTGTTCCGTGTTACTGCGTGTTTTTCAGTGGGGATCTGCGTGACCCCTACTGAGCCAGTGACACGAGTCTCACCCCTGCTTTTTAGGTGGGCTATCGTTCGTTCTTCTTCTGTGGTTCTTGGTGCGCGTGCTCGTAGCATGTCGTTGTGGCCAGCTGGTACCTGCGTCGGGCTTCTCTCGATTTCTCGGTACGTCTTTCTTTTCTGTCGACTGTACTTGCTATACTTGCTGACTCTGGTATATAATTGTTAATTGGAAACTGTTAATTAAAAAGTAATTTTATTTCTGCTACTTTAGCAAATCGATCTAATGAAATTTAATTGCTTACTGTTATATCTCTGTGGCTTCAATGTACTCTACACATACCTTTTATCCCTTCGAAGCTTTACTGCTCTTGGGAGGCCTCGTGGGTTCCAAGTGGTATCAGGTATATTCGATAGTCCTATCGGGTATATCTGGTATCCAGAATCCGGGTCGTCACAGAGGGAGAAAGAGAGAGAGAGATAAGGGAGCTTCTCACTCCAAGGGCTTCTCACCCAAAGACTTGGCTTCTCACCAATGGGATCACACAAAGAGGGATTTTCTGAAAATGCTCAAATATTCATTTGCTTTCTCATGGGGGGGGGGGGTTGAGTCCTATTTATAGGAGCCCAACCTTTTACAGGACCAAACTGCCCATGGCTCTACACTAAATGACCACTGATATGCTAGAAAGCAAACCATGGGACAAATGACTCAAAACATAGGGAAATAACTATAGACTTAGAGACATGACTCAAATAAAAGGGAAAATACAATGATATGACTCAAATAAAAAATGAAAAATACATCATATGACTCAGGAAATAGACTACTAGACCAAGCCGAGTACTTCTGACGTGATGTGATGGGCTGTGGGTACTGGAACAGCTGGTGATGTCCCCATCAGGCTCCCTTCCATGTGTTCTATCTTCTCTCTGCGTCCACTCCTCGACGTAGAGGGTAGATGCCCATTTTTATAGACGAAAAATAGGGTATCGTTGGAGGGATGGGACCGATGGCCTCCCACTGATTCAACTTAGTGCGCCACCGATTCAACTTGAAAGGTGCTGCCGATTTAATTGACAAAAGTGGTGTCTCCGACTCATGGTAAGGGAAGAGTCACCACCGACTCAATGGCACAGGCATGGTGCCATCGACTCAACGATATATGAAGAGCTCCGCCAACTCACTTAGTGGCATCTTCCGTAATTTTGTCATTTTGCCCCAGAACTGACCCTGATGGAAGCCTGACGTCCGGAGCAACCATGGGTTTGATGTAGTGGCCTCGGAGTATGGATTTCATCGTTTTTGAGCCCTGATTTGCAGTTTCCGGTGATTTTTGACACGTGTCGAACCCGTGCCAATTTTATCAGGTTTTGTCCTGATTTGGCCTTCGGCACTGTAATTCGTGCTGCCAAACCTTCTTTGAGAACATGTGGAGCTTATTCATTAAGTGGGCTATCCCTCGAAGCATTTTTGCCCTAACAGGTCAACTTTTCGGTCACCTTTGGACCTTTTCAATGCAATGTGTACCCTAATCAGGTCGCTCGGGTTTTCCTCTGACTTAGCCTTCGGCACAACGATTTGTGCCACCAACTTCATTTAATGGGTATGTGGAGTATCTTCATCGAGAGGACTATCCCCCGAAGCATTCTCACCGTGATTGGATGACTCTTCGGCCACTTACGGCCCGTTTCGGCATTTCACGTGTGCTGGGTTTTTCACTGATATCACCTTCGGCACTACAAATCATGCCCTCAGGCCTGCTTCACACCCATAGTAAGCGTATTTATCGAGTGGGCAACCACTCAAGGTGTTTTCACCCCCATGGGGTAACTCTTCGGCCATTTGCGGATCACTTCTAGCATCTCGCGTGTCTTGATCAGATCACTCGGGTTTTCCGCTGATTACGCCTTCGGCACCTTATTCTAAGGAACCAGGGACATTTCTTCATCTTGGGAAGATTTCTTATCAGGAGGGGAGCCACCCGATAAATTTTTATCCTAGTTAGACGAGGAATGGGGGTTTGTTAGGCATGACCGAGTCGATGTCGATTCATTGTGGTTGTTGATTTTGACCGACGTACGACATTGACGGTTTGCTGTAGACTTCTTCCATTACACCGAGATGATGAGTTGTGGAGTCCCTGATGCTCTTGTTAGGTAACTTGCGACTTCAGCTATCCGAGAGGGCCTGTCTTTGAACTTCATTTAGCTTCTTATTGCCGGGTTAGCGATCTCCAGAAACATGATTACCATAAGGTAATATTTTAGATGTCAACAAATGCCCCCTAGCCGCGGGTGTCGCGAGCAAGGGACAAGCAGAGCGGGGCCCATGGATGTGCTTGTTTCATTAGGGCTATTGAAAGTGGGGCTCACTTCATTCTGAGACTTATCACATAGGGATAAGTTGGTAATTGACTTTGACTTTCTTGACCTGATTGAGTCAACGCCATGCTTTGACTTGATTGAGTCAGTGGCGGGCGGAGCGTAAGTTGGTGACACGCTTTGACTACTTGAGTCGGTGGGGCTTGCGATGAATCAGTGCTGTACGCGGAGAGGTGAGTCGGTGGCGACTTGTTCCAAGCGGAGCGGAGAGTCGGTGCCACCCTGGAGCGTTGATTCGGTGGGGGCATCACCGATTCACCCCCTTTTCCCTTTTTCTCTTTTTAAACCCCTTCGCAGGGTTTTTCAAAACCCTATCCTTCTCAGTCATTCTTCGCCACCAGCCCCTCTGCGCCAAGCTCCGTTTTCTTCTCTGGCTACGAGCAGATCGGTGGCAGAGCTTCTCTCCTTCAAGCACGACAAAGGCGGCGATCCTCCTTCTAAAGGCGGCGGGGACTCTCCTTGTTGAGCACGGGGGGAGTCGGCGGGCATCGCCCCCCTTTCCTTCATCTTCGCGAACAGTGAAGGTGTGAGCACCGACGAGCTCCTCTTTCACCATGTGAGCCTGAGCGATGAAGGTCGACGGTGGTGACATGATAGAGAAGTGGTGAGGCGATGAAGGCCCTACTCATTTGGTTATTAATGGGTTCATCCCCTTCCCATTCCATGGCTTCGGGGAGGTTCCTAGTAGGCTAGCCCTCGGAACTAGCATTCCCCATTGTCCATTCGGCCTAGGTGCATCACTTATGGCCTTGTTTTTTTAGGGATGTCTCACCATAGTGTGCAGATGAGTTCCCATTTGCATTTGGCACACTCACGGTTAAGGGGAAACTCTGCCAAAACTTCTTCAGACATTTCTTCTATCTTTTGATTTTATTATCTTCATTGCAGGTATAATAATGGCTTCGATAGCTCCCTCCGCATCTGTGCTGAAGATCGGTACTCCATTGGGAGTAAGGCTAGTTGCAACATGGTAGAATATTAATGATCTTGATATAGTGCGAGATCACCTTGCAGCAGTGGCCGACTCTTCCAACTCAGAGACCGACACGATGGACGTTGGGCGGCTGACTCTTTCAAACAATGATCGTTTCGAGTTTGACCACAATCGGAGCTACATAGTTGAATCTCCGAAGGATAAGCACATTATGTCTTTCCTTCATGCTTTCAATCTCCTGGGCAAGAGGGACACCCATGTTGTAAGGGTAGCTGAACAGAGCATTCTCCTCGACCGAGACAGCATGGTAGACTCAGTAGTGAGGGGTGAGCCCATGTATTTTCCTGGGGAGCCCCGAAAGTGGGATGCTGTTACCGGAGTGTTAGAGTTGACCCCGTCAGAAGGTCTATTGACACGATCCCCTGAATTTACCCCCGCCAAGTGGGATTTGTCACCATGTAGTGTGCTTCGGGAGAGACCCTTATTCGTCCTATTCTTGGCCCCGCTGAAATGGGGATTCCGAGAAGAGCCATTTTTGCTGGATTGTTTGGCGATACGTTTTAAGCACCAGATCGCCGTTGGGTGGTTTGCTGACTTCAATGCCACCGACTCTCATGGGTTTCGGGCCGAAGCCGTCGAGTTCACAGATTACGTGCTCCAGAATTATGGCCCGATTCTGACGAAGGCTTGCGTATACCACAACGGTTATGCTTCCCGTTTCCGCTATCCCATTTCAAAGGGCCTTTGTTGCAGCATGATGGAGGTATTTTGCCCTGAGTATAACACTTTCTATACATCGGAATGGGAAACTTCATTGGACTTGTGGAGTTTATCCCAGTTGAGCGGCCTCCCGATTATGGTGAACCTTATGAAGAAGTTTGTTGGCCGGATTGGCTGAAAGACAACTCAGATGGGGAAGGCTGTTATTTTATTGGGTTTGCTTACCGATACTTGATGAAAGTATATCGGACTTTCTGGCGGTCGGTTCACGACACTGATGAGGCCGCTTCTTCCCACGCTCACTCTTGAAAGGAAAGGAAACGAGTGAGGATGGGCCTATGGCTGGAATACTTCTTCAGAGGTGACCAGAAATAAAAGGATTTTCCTTCTATTGCAGCGGCTCCGAGCAAGTTGAAGAAGCACGCTCGGAGTAAAACTCATCTTTCTTCCTCCTTGCACAAAGGGCGGCATAGTGGCCTCAACCCAGCTGGAGTAGATCCTATCACACACTGTGCCGCATATTTGACAGTAGTTGTGCGAATTTGCCCTTCCCCAAGGTGATGAGACTATAATTCAGGCCGAGGCTATATATCCGACGTGTCTTATGGCGTGGGGAGTGAAGCTATCTCTCTGCCCGGCCGCACTATGCTTGACTTATAAGATGTTGGGAGACCTTCACCATTCACGTCTCCTAAGAAATCTACAGACTGTGGGCCCACTCCATTTCTTTAATGCCTGGGTGTGTACTTTATTTCCTGAGTTTGCTCCCCGGTCATTGCAGTCATCAAACTTGTTCTCGAGAATGTTATAATTTGTCAGTGTGGAGCCGAATCAACCCACAGACCAGCTGTTTTCCATCAGGGGGCAACTGACAAAAGTCCCCATGAATGCCCCTGGTGCTTTATGCTTCTAGAGTTTAGCTGCTCACTCCAGTCCGCTGGTGAATCGTTCGCGGGAATGTAAATTTGGGGATGTTGAGGAGTACACCCACCCAGCTTCTGGAGCGGTCTGTACGCGGCCTTTTTTAGAGCCGAAATTTGTGGACTGGGCTCTATCTATCAAACCTAGTGTTTTAGTTTTCCGGAAGGGAGGGAGCACCTACTTGGAGCCATATTACCCCTTCCGTTTTGGCAGGAATTTTGGCTATGATCAGCATATTCCCCCATCTTCAGCACAATTCCCATTGGAACATCGGGTGAGGGTAGGGTTGGCAGCAGTTGAGGATGAAGTCCCACGATCAATGACACCCAAGAGGGGGGTGAATTGGGTGTTTACCAATTTTAAGAAAACTTTTGGCCTTTTTTAAAATATGTGATATAATGATAATCAAGAGGTTCAAAACTGTTTGATCATAAATCGGATTTATCAAACTTAATTGATGATGATATGATTAAGCAAGATATATGTAGATAAATCCGGAACAACAATTTACATTAACACTCATGTAGAATGGAGGTAGAGGAAATGGATCAAACCACACAATTCAAACCATAGTGCACATCGGTTTTTAAGGTGGTTCGGATGCAACGACGGCAATCCTACGTCCACCCCTCACCAAACCCGGTGAGGCTTCACTTGGGGATAAATCCCCAAATGGAGACGACGCTCCAACCACACACGCAGGACGACGCCTGCACACACACACGGGGACGCGCCCCAATACACACACACACACACACACACACACACACACACACACACACACACACACACACACACACACACACACACACACACACACACACACACACACACACACACACACACACACACACACACACACACACACACACACACACACACACAGAGATGAAGTCTCCAACACGATCCGACAACCGGATCACCAACACAAACACCCGCAGCCACAAGTGCAACAATCCACACACACAAGATAGAACGGATCTAAATAGACCCACACACACACAAACGCAGATCTAGGAAGATCCACACACACACGAATCAAATACAACACGCACAGACATGACCACGGATCCAACAACGATCCACACACACACACACACAAGTTCTTGCAGTTTATGATAAACATAATTACAAAACCCAAAACATAAAGACGATGAGGCTTAGTTTAGAAAACTCCTATTTTAGGTTCCCCTTGAATGCATGTTGCGGATCTTGAACGTATCTTCACTTGATCGGAGCTTCAATCCGTGCTTGCTTGGCTTTTCTCCTTTCTTGCTTGCTTGGTTTCTCTTGTTTCTCCCTTAGGCACTCTTCTTGGAATCCTTGATTGCTTGCTTGGCTCTTCTCTTCGTTGGAGGTTGCTAGCTTCAGATTTGGCTTGAAACACCTTGGAGATGGATGAAGATCTTCCTGCATGAGGTACTGTTCATGGAGCTACATTACCCTCTCCTTTCACCTTGGACAGCCTCCTCTTGATCTCCCTTGAAGCCCTCTTGGATGGTTAGGGTTTATGGCTCCAAATGATATGTTTTGTAGCCCTTGAATGGTCCATAGACAAACCCTAGACAAGATCCACAAATCATGGTGTAATTGGGGTCATTGGGATTAAACAAATGGGTAGAAAGACCTTTCCTCGAGCTTGAACCAAAAGTCAACAAAAGGGGGCCTCGGGGCTGACGGTCGACCGGAAGGCATGGGGCGGTCGATCGGAACCTACTGCAGTCGAAATTTTATGCTCTGGCAAAACCGATCGACCGGCCCTATGGTGGCGGTCAACCGAAACCTGTAAAATTTTGAGTTTTTCATTTCTGGAAGAACCGATCGACCGGACGCCTAGGGGCGGTCGACCGCTACCTGTAAAAACTGGAATTTTCAGGCTCTAGGAAATCTGGTCGACCGGCCAAGGTGTGTTGGTCGACCGGAAACACCTATACCTGCAGAAATGAAGTGTTAGCTCAAAGAAACATGTCCATAATTCAAAGGCTTCATGTCCATATCAAATCCATACATTTTGGGATTGGATTCAGTTGGTTTATGCATTTGAAACGTCTAAACCATTAGAGCGTTTCTAAATTTTGTTCCGGGGGCTCCCCGCGACCTGACCGCGCAGGTCGATCCGCGGGCGAGGGAACACGATGGCCAGAAAGGGTTTCAAGTTTAATATGCATGAATGAGGTGTATTAAGGAGATGTATATGAGATACACATGGTGAGATCAATGCTAAGATAAGGTAAGAGTCTCACCAATGGTTCTTTGACAGTACATGACATATACCACCTGTTTTGGATTGTAGAGGAGCAGGGTGAGTATCCACACATTTGGTTCACCAGGTGACTTCCATGAGTTTAATCCTACAAGCAAGATAGTCATGGTTAATACCATGCTTGTTCACATTAAAGAGGTTATGAAACCTCTTGTCTCTTGTAAAACTAACATATGCAAACCAAAGATCAAGACCACGTAACCGTTATCATTTGACATCTCAGCCATACATAGATAACAGGAGCATGAGCAATCAACCATGAGTTTAGTTATCATCACTTAATCACACATTAAGTTTAGTTATCATCAAAATCAAAACTTAACAATCACAACAATCATCAAAATCATAACTCAACAGAGGAGACTCGTACCTGGTGGGATTATTTTCACCGCAGAGAAGCTGTTTCATTCAGGGTGCCTACCCCTGGGCATTTTCCCCGGGTGACGTCGAAATACATGAAGTTGTGGAGCCCTCGAACAGGCTTCCTTCGAACGGCCCGAAATGATTGTTGGGATGCAGCTGAGCAGAAATTCCTGAACGCCCAGTTGTCCCCAGTCTTTGAAATAGACCCGTTCACTTGAGAGATTGAAGTATCGGAATGAGGCCGAGGTGTAGGCCTACGTGGCTGCATGAAAGCCGCCAAGCAGGATATGCCCATGCCAAAGCCTGAACTCCCTAAGATTAATAAGGATGAATTTCTGAAAACTCCTCAGGGCCTGTGCCAAATAGGGAGTGAAAGGCTTGCACTCCAACAATTCCCTCTGCCAGTGGAGGAACCCCTTGTGTCCGCTGCCTCCTGGCATCCGGAGGTCGATCACCATTATCTTTACAAGACATTTATCAAGAGAGAAGACCGGCAGCCCACCTTTTATAGCCAGACTTCCTAGTTGTTTGGGCTGCTACGCATTCACAACCTATCGATGAATGACAAAGCTGAGGCGATACTAAGCCAGCCTCTGTTTGTTGCTTTCAAATATGCCGATGGGTGGGGTATGGACCACCTCGGCTTGTATCATTGCTTGCTAGTCCATGGTCACGAAGACCTGGCTTTGTTGGCCGAGCACTGCACATCGATAGGAGACATGTGCTGGCTAGTTCGTGAAGGGGCAACTCGGAATAAGGAGCCCTCGCTATTGTACTGGCCCCTTTCACCTTTGTACTTAAGGCCAGTAGGAACATTTCTTCGCATTTGCATTTGTCTATTTATGCATCTTGCTTCTCTTCAGACATATATTGTTATTCATTTACGTGGTCACCATGTTGGTATCCTCTGTGCAGATCATCCTGATTCAAAGAGAATAGGAGAGCATAGAAAATTAATCTTGCAAGCTGAAAAGCAGAGCAACTTTGAGGTCTCGGTTGTTGCACCAACAACCACCCCTTTGCCGACTGCTGGTTCAAAGAAGCATGAAAGGTCTCATATCAAGAAGGTGGTGACATAGGCTAAGAGAGCTCGAATAGAAGACGTGGAACAACAGAAGAAAGCCGCCGCCTCACAACCTGTGGTGTTGCTCCCAACAATCCCAACATTCGAGGAATTTGAGGCCTCACAATCACAGGAGCGTCCTGCTGCTGGTATAGTCCTTTTATTTGTTGTCTTGTACTGGCCATGAGTTTGAAGTCCCGCGATCAATGACACCCAAGAGGGGGGTGAATTGGGTGTTTACAAACTTTTAATAAAATTGTGCCCAATTCAAACAAGAGTGAAAAATAGCCGAATGAAAATATAGATCTATATGTAAACACTTAGATCTAATAAAATCTATCACACTCAACCGATCTTAGGTACGATGGCGGAGTTGAAAATCTGAAGATTTAACTCACGCAAGATGTTATCTTCTTGACAAGGTTTGCCTTGTCGATCCGAACCCACCTTTTAATATACTCGAGATTTAATATGAGAATGATAAATTATGCTAGATCTAACACGAACAAAACAACCAAATAGATCTACGTGTGTGCTGCGCAGAATGGAGATAGAAGAAAAGGAACAAACCACACAATGGACAGTGATTTTAAGGTGGTTCGGATGCAACAACGGCAACCTACGTCCACCTCTCACGATCTGTGAGGATTCACACACTATCTTGCAAAAGATTACAAGATCAACACACACACACACACACTTGTGGAGAGTTCGGAACTCCCACGACGGTGGACACTCACCAAACCACACACGGATCTAAAAGATCCACGACACACTCACACTAATCTAAATAGATCCACACACACTAGAATGTTTAGAGATTATACATAACAACACTTGAAGCTCAAATAGAAATGGACGGAGAAACACTAAAATAAAATTTTCAATCGAAAGCTCCCCCTTAGTGGATGAAGATTGATCTGGATGAAGCTTGCTCCACATCTTGATCTTCTCTTGAATGGCCTCAAGATGATCTTCAAAAGTTTGGAGATGGATGAAGAAGTTCTTCCCCGGAACACTGTTCACGGAGCTACAGTGGCAGCACTCTTTCTCTTCTTGATAGCCTCTTTGATCTCCATTTTGTGATTAGGGTTTTTGACTCCAATATGATGTATTTATAGATCTTGGATGGTCAAGGGACAAGCCAGGAACCAGATCCAAAAATCATGGCAAGTCTGGTGACTTTGGGATTAAACAAACCCAAAGAAAGGAGCTTCCCACGTTGAAGAACACAAGTCAACAATTGCTGCCTCGAAGCTGGCGGTCGACCGACAGAAGGGGGCGGTCGACTGGAATTTTACAGGAATGAAGCTTTCAACGCTGAGAAAACCAGTCGACCGGCCCCTGACTGGCAGTCGACCGCTGGCTGGTAAATCTACATTTTTGAGAGAGTTAGCTAATAAAACATGATCTGTGAATAGTTTATTTTATGACCATGTCCTGTTACAATCAAAATGAGTTGGTTGAGTTTATCCTAGGCAATTCATTGAACCAAGGTGAATTTATGCATTTGCTGGCTGAAGGAAGGCTTCAGAGTGGTTTAAGCCAGTTAGTACTTAGGTTGTAATTCTAGGGTTTTGTTATCATCAAAATCACCTGGAGAGACTCAACAATCTCCTGCTTTTTGATGATGACAAAATGCTAGATTACAAGAGCATTGGCATGCCTTTAAACAAAATGGAGCCTCGTAAGATCGATAAAGCACAAGGTGAATAAAATAGCCATTCAACACATTATTTGCCAAATAGATGTTGAGTAGTGGACAAAGGATCTAGAGGGGAGGGGTGAATAGATCTGCCCCTCTTTTCGCAATGTAACCCTCTATATAGCTAGATAAAAAGAATCGCAGCGGAGTGTAACTAGCTTATCAAAGAACACTATGATTCGCTTGGCAAGATGAGCAACTAATATATCGATTTGAACCTAAGCATGTATCTAGAATGAAGCAATCACATAAATAAACCATAGCACAATGATTTTAAGGTGGTTCAGACTGAATCCCCAGTCCTACGTCCACCCCTCACCAAATCCGGTGAGGATCCACTAGTGTCACGAACTGAACCGTAAATCAGAAAGACCTCCGATTAACTTCCTACTAACCACCGGTAGGGACGTCAACACCGTAGATCGGACAACTTCCGATTGCCTTCCTACTAACCACCGGTAGGGACGATCTTCAGTTTTAAATGTTTGAATGAAATGGAAAGAGAACAAATATGAAAACACTCAAACAAGATATAGAATATGCTCAAAGAGAAAAGATTTTGTCTGAGATTGTTGGAGCTTGAGTCGGATGCTTCAATGGTATCTTCTTCCTTGTGAAGAGATCTTGCTTGGATCGCTTTGAGTTGATGAAGAAGATGAAGGATGCAGATTTGATCTCCCTTGAGAATGAGCTTCTTTGGATCACCTTGAGATGATGAAGAGGGTGATGGTTGTAACTTTATCTTCACTTGGCTTGTGGTTGATCTCCTCTTGAAGTAGCTTGAATCACTTGAGGATTTGATGAAGAACTTCTTCCCGGAGCACTGTTCATAGCTGTAGTACTCGAACTCCTCTCCCTTGAACACACCCTTGTAGCCTCCTTTGATCTCCCCTCTTAGCTGTAGGGTTTCCAACCCTTCTTATGTGTGTTTTATAACCTTTGAATGGTCCATAGAAACCCCACAGACTAGATCCACATTTTGTGGGTGATTGGGTGACTTTAGGATTAAAGAAATCCATGGAGAATGGCCCTTCTCGAAGTGGAAAACAAAGTCAACATTTGTTGGCTCGGGGCTGGCGGTCGACCTGTGGAAGCTGGCAGTCGACCGCTACTGAGAAACCTGCAGATGGATGGTCCCTGGAATTTCCGATCAACCGCTACTGGGCTGGCGATCGACCGCCACTGAGAATAGTGCAGACACGGAGTTGCTGGGAGGGGCGGTCGACCGCCCCTGGGCTGGCGATCGACCAACAGCTGGGCAGACCCCGGGTTATTTCGGGTCAGTCCGTTAACCCCTTTAGCTCCGTCGCTTGAGTCATTTAGCAGCACGTTCTCATCTGTGGCATCAACCTTGACAGTTTTGAAGATTTCTATTGATTATATCGCTCTTATAATCAAAATTTTATTCCAGGGGCGGAAGGGGCGCTGCCCCGCGACCTGACCGCGCACGTCGATCCGCGTGTGAGGGCGCAATCATTGAACTTTCACTTTTGCCGTCTCCACTCCATTCCTAGGCATATCTGTCATGAAAGAACATCAAGTAGTTTAGTCATATAAGAGTGGTAAAACATCAATGACTTATAGTGTTTAGCCATTATCAAAACCAAGAATATCAAATAACTCAAATGACCACAGGATGATGTCGAATGACCGAAGTGACCACAGGGGCACAACAATAGATAGGAAATAAAACACAAGAGTCAACCATTTGAGATCAAACACCAATTGCATTCATTTCATCATTCCATTATAGGGTACATTGATTGCTTGAGACAATGAGTGCAAGACTCTAGACACTGGACACATGCAACAAAGCAAATGCAGAATTGACACAATGCCTCACTAATGATCATGCATACAAACATACGAACATACCGACATAAAATATATAAGACCTGCAGTACTACTTCTCCCCTTTTGGCATCATCAAAGAAGGGATAGGATAATCGAACAGGAGGCCCAAAAGATAAAAGACCCAAGGACACATACTGGAGGTAGGAAACCAAAGAACAGCCTTAGTGGCCATCTGCAGGTTGCTGGGCATTTGGTGGAGGAAGAGGCACATAGCCAAGGTGCTGTCGAATATCTCCAAGTAGGTGGTCGTGATGCTGCAGGCGGTGCTGGATATATATGGGTAAGTTGTTGATCCCTATCATAGTCACGGTGCTGCGTGTTCAGGAGAACGCCGTTCATAGCATGAAAAGCTTCAGGTGAATCTTCATGGCTCTGGGTGAGGGTGGTCATGTTGGTGGAGAGAGTGTGCATCTCAGTGGTAAGGAATCCAAAGCTGTGGAGAAAGAGTTTGGATGCTGTGGTAAAGATTCTAGCATGGTGCCCATGGTTGCAATATTTTCCTCAAAGGTAGAGAGTTGTTCCCCAAAGGCATCCACATGAGTTTCCATCCCAGTGAATTGTCTGTCAAAAGTCTCATAGTTTACCCAAGGGTGCTGTCTGGCCCCCTGAGTAGAAGACTCTCGATAATGGTACTGTGACGGAGGAGGCATCTCCGGATCCATGTGGTAAGGTGAAGGTGGAGGAGGCTGGTCCTCAGCCTGAACTGGAGAGGGTTGTTCCCCTGGATCCTCATGCTGCTCCTGTTCTTGTTCTCCTTCATTAACTGCATCCTCCCCATAAACGGGCACATCACGACGGAGCTCACCATCCAGACCCCAATAATATCCCATCTCTGTGAAAATCTTGTGCTCATTATATATATCATCTTGTCGAACATAAATGAACTGTTCATCTGTCAAGTTGATCCCACCATAGATGAATATACTGGTCAACTGTGAAGCATAGGGCAGGGATCGCCGCAAATTAGTTCGGCAAGATCCAATGAGAGTCGTCATGAGGCGACCCATGTTGACTTGTATCCCATTCATAACATTGTAAAAAAGGAACCTATGAACCTCTGTCACTTCATTTATGCTGCCACTCTTTAGATAAATGAGAGAGGTAAACATATGGTGCAATACACGCTGCAATGGTGAAAAGTGATTTGCATTCAATACGATTAATTTGCTAACACCATGCACGTAATCACAACTGGTCATAGCAAGAAAAGTTTCCTCAACAGCACCATGACCAAAAATCATGTCAGATCCTCTAGCCAAAACTCCTAAGGCTCGCTCAAACTAATCCGGAGTGATATAAAACTCAACACCTTGAACAACTGTATATAATTTCTCATTTCTTTCGACCAAATTTCATAGAACTGCTGCACTAGATTGGGGTAATATCGGGTATATCTAGTGATAAAATCAATCCAACCAGGTTGAATCTCAAAGACATCACATAAATCGGGCAAAAGCTCGTTCACCTCATTGAAGTCGACCAATCGAGGGTCGTTAATAGGACGAGGAGGCAACCGAGGTTCACGACGAGGTACAGGTGCTCGCTGTGATGGAGGAGTCGGGGCCTCTCGTCTCTGGTCACTAGCTTTCCCTTGGGCAGAATGCCGAGAGCTCCGTCTAGGCGGCATCATGAACTAGAAAACATGGTGGAAACCCTTCAAAGGATGACTCTCGTCCTGTGGGATGAGGTTGAATCCAAATGGCACTCCAAGGGCTTGCAAAAGCCTTCTCCACAACCTGTAACCTAGGAAGTAGCTCCACGAATGCACGAACGGCCAAATGGAGTTCGTCTCGAAACCGTGACGAACACGTCGGATCTTGTGCGGGTGGAGAAATGATGAGGTTTAGGGGCTTGGGAGGTGGAGTTTGGGTGTTCTAGGGTTGGGGGAAAGTGTTGGAGAGTGAATGAGAGTGTTAGAATGAGAGAAAGGGGTTTTAGGACCCCTTAAAAAAGGGTTCGGATGTGGTCCGGCCGGGCCAGTTCGCCGCCACCGGTCGACCGGTGCGGGAGTGGCGGTCGACCGCTAGCCCCAAAAATCCCATTTTTGTATTAGTTTTTTTGTTTCTTTCTTTTTTCTCTCCTTTTTTTTATTTGAATGGGGACCATCATCCGACCTTCTGATTGGAACCAAGATCATGAAGTGGATAGTAGGAGAAGAGATGGAGATTTGAGGGAAGTTCTCTAACTCCCCCTCAGAAGATGCCAAGTTGTATCTCCCCTCTGAGTGTGAAGTTCCGTCACCGCCGCCATCGCACCACCACCGCATCGCCATTATAGATCTGTCCATTGTTGGACAGAGGTCTAAAGCCAGATTTTTAGCTCCCCATCAGGAGATCCGATCGTGTTGAAAATTGGCGAGTGAGTTCCCCACGTCCTCCCCAGCGTCCACAAAAAAATTCACATTTTCCCTCCCGTGTTTACATTCCTTTACCATTTATACCCTCCGATCTACAGATTCTGTCTCTGTGCAGATCTGTGACCCAGCAACCCACTTCTTTGCCCTTTTGACCCCCTTCCCAATTTGAGATCGCTCTGAAATTTGGACTGTGTTTTCTGTCCACCAAAACCCTTTTCCCCAAATTTTTTCACGATTTTAGGAGTTCATTTACCCATCATAAAAATCTCTGTGAAAACCGGTTTCTATTATGTCTTGTGCAGTCCAGATCCGACCCCTCTCCACCATAAAATCCAATTCCCTTGTCAAACCTCCTCAGAAAAATACATAAAAATTGTTCTCGTGTTCCTTACTTCCCCCTCCATCTCCCATAAAAATTCCAACTCCCAGATCCATAGTTTGAGCCTCGGTCAAACCAAGTTCTCAGGCAGATCCCAATCTACCCGGTCTGTTCTGAGCCAAAGAAGTCCGCATGTTCTAAATTCAGCCTCGGCAAATACAGAGACAGGCAAATTCCTGTAATAACAGATAGTTGAAGATCTCTAAGTTAGCTTCACAACGGCGCTGGTTTCACGTCGATCCAATGTCGGAGTTGGTCGCATCAAGTGTTTTCGTCGGGTCGCGAACTGCTGAAACTGCATCACAGGTCCGAGGACAGTAAGCAACAATGTCCCACAGGCTGACCCTCTCGCCTTCCACAAGGTGAACCGGGGCGTCCCCCTCCTAGGGATTGTTCCCCCAGGGGTCCCATTAGCAGTGGTACTACTCCCAGCCTGATCGGCCCACCGATCAGGACGTGGACCCCACAATTGCCGACGCGCGCCACCACCGGAGCTGCCCAAAACGCTGGTCGTCAACCCGAACCCGTTACTCTTGGGTCCATGTGTAGCCCTTTACCTCCAAGCGTGGAGTGGGCAGTAGTATTCATTACTGTAATTTAGTTATTTTCTATACCGGGAGTACGAAGTTCGGCCAGGGTCGTCTTCCCCACGCCCGGAGCGTGGAGGTACACTCGCCACCCTCCTACTTTGGCATTTTGCTTATCTCGTATATTTTCATATGCCGATGCATGAGTGTGTTAGGATAACTAGCTTGATATTTTTATCACCGCTGCTAGAGTGAGTGTGAGACCCGTCCCGTAACTCGATCTGAGCACACAGAAAAGCCAATACCTGAGACACATTGCTGGTTTCTCAACCGCGCACATCCGCACACTTCCCTCGCTTAGGGACGTCTACGAGCTAGAGTCCTAGGTTCGCGTCCCGTCCCGCATCAAATTGGTATCAGAGCCTAAGGTTGAGTCTAGGGTAGTTTTGTCTTAGGTTGCATTGCATTCCTATACCCGATATATCAAAAGGTGTTCCCAGAATGATAGGTTACGCCTATCGAGAAGGTAGCACACTTGCGTGAGTGCGATCTTCTAATCAAACCTTTGCCACGTATCGGATATGGGTTGAGTCTAGGTTTGTATTCGAGTCCGCATTTTATCCCATTTCACCATTTAGAAGTCGTGTCTAGGTGCTTGCATTAGTCTTGCATAAAAGTTTTGCATAAAGAAAAAAAAAGAAAGAAAAGTGTTCCAATGCATGCCCACTCCTAGAACAATGCATGCCCACTCCTAGGGGAACCAATTCTCATATCTTTGCAACTATGGCCAACCCCTACACCCAAGTCCCAATGCAAGAGAAAGCCCCGATCAAACCCATCCAAAGCCACAAGTCCGTGTCTGAGTACATTAGAGACTTCGATGAGTACCGGTTGGGAAGTGGAGTTGGAGAGAAGAGCACCACGATCGTATTTCAGTTCCGGAGAGGTTTGCGGCTTCAATATCAGTTTGAATTGCTTTGCCGCAACGTGACCACTCTGGAGCATTCTTATCAGGTCACCCTAGAGGTTGAGCCATTCGAGTCAAGGTTTGATGCTGCCTTTCGGCGAGCATCTACCTCTCCAAATGAGCCCAAGAGGCAGGACGCTCCTGCCCCGCGACCTCACCCACCACAGTCAGGGAACCCTTCCCCTAGAGCTCCTTTCACACTCACCTTTCGATCTTTATTCAGAGCCACCTCATTTGGAGCCACCTCAGCCAGAGCTACCCATGTTTCTAATGAGAAAGCTATTCATCGTCGAACCACTACTTAGTTGGCTCAAGATAGGCTTAGTCCCTAGACAGCCTTGCTACCAATCCATGACCCTACACTGCCATTACTGCCGGTCAACTCATTCTATACCACATTTCGGTCTAGTCACCATGTTGATACATTGGATGACCTTATTATGGGATTAGACTTGCAAATGAAGTTGACGTATATGTTGGCCTGAGGCTTCAACCAACTCACAAGTCGTAGCTTCACCCATCCCACCTTAAGGTCCATTACCTCCGTGTGCACCGTGGGTCATGTTACCCCGGAGGTTCTTGTATTCCTCCCCATGCTGGCCGAGCCTAGCTTCATCCCACTTATCCCGAGGGAGGAACCTTATCTCCTACATATGACCACCGTCCCACCTACCACAATGCATGAGGGTGATCATTTACACCTTCAAGAATTTCACACTTGGGACCGTGTCATGAGGGAACCCATATCGAGGGGTCACACATTCTTTGATCCCTTTTATCCCTTCCTTAGTGAACCTCTTGAGCCACCTATTCTACTCCACTTCTTCTAAGAAGTTCATTATCACATCACTACACCACAGGCCAGTCCACCTACACTCCGCAAGGAGCCCATTCATTGGGGTACGGAAGAAAGAAAATTTTGCTCTCCTAGTCTACCCAAACTTTCCACTCCTAGCCCACCCAAACCTTCCAAATCCAAAAGGCCGTCAGTGCATGAGTGGGTCACTTTAGGATGTCTAGGATTCCATGATTTCACCAACATTTGGTTGCATCGTGTGTATGCATGGCACACATTCAGATGTCATAGTCCACCATTGCATATGTATGGGTCGGTCTAATAGTAGGTTTGTTTAGGGTCATGAGTGAGTCCGTATTTTTCTTTATTTGTCCAGTTTGTCAAGAGTCTATACATACATGTGTCGAGCATATTAGGAGTCACATAGTCGGTCTCATGTCAGCTCACGGTGTTAGTCCCTTTCGAGTGTGAGGCAAGTCGGGTCTACTGCGTACATTATAGACTTGTCAGAATTTGGGATCGGCTCTATCTCAATATCTAGGATCTAGTCACATATAGGGACTCCGCGGTGATTCCTAGTGAGTCATTGAGCCGTCTCCTTCCTTTGAGAGTGACCCCACCCCGGAGTGTCCACCACTAGCATCATTCCCACAGCAGCATGTGCATATCGAATATATACGGGATGAGCAGGTGATGATTACTTGGAGTGACACGTACTCTGCACTACCTGGTCGGTGACAGATCTGCAGAAGTCACACGAGCAGTCACACCCCTTACTCGACGGGGTCGAGTTCTTCCCACTCGGGGAGAATTGATGGGAATCAACACCAGACACTAACATTTTATTTTGCATTTGTGTTCTTTTGTTTGCATTTATATCCTTGGGAATTGGGTTTGCAATTGTAAGGCATTATAAGCTAATTTGTTAGTCTTTAGGAATCTTTGGGTTTCTTTGTAAAAAGGCCTTTGGATTTCTATGTAAAATGTCAGTAGATCCAGCAGGGTCCCCCACCCTCTTTTTCATTGGTCCACCTAGGTCCATGGGCCCAAAAGGTTGGTCTTTGGTCCAAGGTAGAAGGTTGACCAAGAAGTAAAATCCAACTTGGCCTCCCTTGGTCCAAGGGGCGCCCCCCTATATATTATTTTAATTTTGGTCATTTGACCACATGGGGGATTAATTATCCTATCACTTGTTTACCCCTCTCTAACCCTAGATCTGAGGGTAGTTTATGTCTTTTTTTCATTTCTATATAACCCATGTATTTTGTGAATTCCTTAGCATTAATGAAGGAAAAATTGCCATTTTTTGCTCATGGAGGCCTAAGGGCGCCCCCCTCTCTCCCTCTCCCCTTGCAGCTGGATTGCTGTATTCTTTGGGTGGATTCCCTAGAAAACTTGGTGGATTCCAAGTTGAATCTCCCCTCTGAGTGTGAAGCTCCGCCACCATCGAGCCGCCATCGCACCGCCACTGCCTCGCCGTCACAGATCTGTCCATTACTGGACAGAGGTCAAAATCCTGATTTTTAGCTCACCATCAAGAGATCAGATCCTGCTGAAAATTAGAGGATGAGTTCCCCACATCCCCCCCAGCCTCCACAAAAACATTCACATTTTTCCTCCAGTGCTTACCTTCCTTTACCATTTATTCCCCCCGATCAACAGATTCTACCTCTATGCAGATCTGTGTCCCAGCAACCCACTTCTTTGCCCTTTTGACCCCTTTCTCAATTTCAGATCGCTTTAAAATTTGGACTGTGTTTTCTGTCTACCAAAACCCCTTTCCCTAAATTTTCCATGATTTTAGGACTTAATTTACCCCTCATAAAAATCTCTGTGAAAATCGGCTTCTATTCTGTCTTGTGCAGTCCAGATCCGACTCCTCTCCACCATAAAATCCATTTCCCCTGTCAAACCTCCCCAGAAAAATACATAAAAATTATTCTCATGTTCCTTACTTCCCCCTCCATCTCCCGTAAAAATCCCAACTCCCAGATCCATAGTTTGAGCCTCGGTTAAACCAAGTTCTCAGGCAGATCCCAATCTACCCGGTCTGTTCTGAGCCAGAGAAGTCTGCCTATTCTAAATTCAGCCTCGACAAATACGGAGATAGGAAAAATCCTATAATAACAGGTGGTTGAAGATATCTAAGCTAGCTTCGCAACGGTGCTGGTTTCGCATTGATCCGACATCAGCGTTGGTCGTAACAAGTGTTTTCGCCGGGTCGCGCAGTGCTGAAACTGCATCACAGGTCCCGGGACAGCAAGCAATAATGTCTCACATGCTGACCGTCTCGCCTTCCAAAAGGTGAACCGGCATGTCCCCCTCCTAGGGATTGTTCTCCCAGGGGTCCCCTTCGCAACGGTACTACTCCCGGCCCGATCGGCCCTCCGACCAGGACGTGGACCCCACAATTGTCGGCGCGTGCCACCACCGGAGTTGCCCAAATCGCTGCCCGTCAACCCGAACCCATTACTCCCGGGTCCACGTGTAGCCCTTTACCTCCCTGCGTGGAGTGGACAGTAATATTAATTACTGTAATTTAATTATTTACTATACCGGGAGTATGAAGTTCGGCCGGGGTCGTCTTCCCCATGCCCGGAGCGTGGAGGTACAATCGCCACCCTCCTACTTTGACATTTTGCTTATTTCGTATATTTTCATATGCCGCTGCATGAGTGTGTTAGGGTAACTAGCTCGATATTTTTATCACCGCTGCGAGAGTGAGTGCGGGACTCATCCCGTGACTCGATCCGAGCACACGGAAAAGCCGATACCCGAGACTCATTACCGGTTTCTTAACCGCGCACATCCGCACTCTTCCCTTGCTTAGGGACATCCGCGAGCTAGAGTCCCAGGTTCGCGTCCCGTCCCGCATCCTAATAGGATATAATAGGAAAAGTCAATTTTTTCAGATTTAACGGCGATTGGCGGTCTATCGTGCAACAGCCAGATCCACCCTAGTAGTCCTCCCATGACCGCTAAACGCTTCTAGTTCCGTGAATGGTAGAAAACGTGAAAAAGTTAGATCTTTGGCATCAAAATCCCCCTGGATCAAAGTATGTGGACATGTAAGCTTATCCAGGACTCTTAGGGATTGATCCTACTCTCCATTAGGACTCTTAGATCGATCACGTCCTCAAACCTTAACTCAAACCCTATAAATAGACCCTAACTTCGACCCATGCAAACCCTAATGTTGGACCACGTATTTCGAAGGTAAGAAGACATCTTATCAGGTTAGTCCTTTAGAATAATTTGTTCTCCTTAGTTTTATCTAACTCCCCTCAAATTTTTGTGCTAGAAGACCCATCCGTTGAAGAATTAGGGCACTGACAAGTCGCTGGCTCGCAACAGGTTGCACAGGAACAAGTGCGTCGGTCCAGTAAAGATCAGGAGATTAGAAGCCCTAAATTGCATTAGTTCAAGTTTATCCTTTAGAACTTTTTCTTCACCTTCGTATCTTCTACCTAGCCTCCAATTTTTAAGATTTTAGGTCAAGAGAATCAGAAGATAGAGGGACGAGAAGTTTCTGGTTTGGCACAAGACGTGCAGGAACTAGGGTCTACTTCCTGTCAGAAATTCAAAGTCTAAGGATCGAATCAAAGGTAGGTTATCTCATGAAAAGGCTAAAGTAACATGTTACGAATAAAAGCCCTATCGTTTCATCCTATTTCATGCTTTCTACTAGTAGTATTTCATGTTCTATCATGACTGCGCATCTAGGTTAAGACTACATGCATGAATCCTACCCTTAATAAGAAATTGATAATTTTGGCTTACTTCACTCAAAGCCATGCATCTCCATGTTTTAATATAGTTGCATCAGGCCTTATTTACATATTGGCATATTTTTTCTATGCACCTATTTGCCTTAGATTGGGCCTGCTCTTCGATTTTTATATTATTTGCTATAGGCGAAGATCACCAGACCGCCAGAGTTCTTTAGCGGCCCTACGATAGATCGCTAAAGTCCGTAAACAGTCCTCAGGAGACCGCTAAGTTTTCTGAGTTTTGTATTATTGTTAACTCGAAACATAATGCAGAATAGCCCTATTTATCATATGATAAGCCTAGCTAATTAGGTTTTACTCTTGTTTTAAGTACTGTATTCATAAACTTGGTTATGTTAATGGTTCATCTTAGTAGGTTTCATGTCCCTCATGCACTTAAGAATTATTTTTAACTTAAGTTAGTTTCATGCCAAAATATTTTATTCTTGTATTAAATTCATACTTCAAATGATAGATGAACTTGTTTTATTAATGTTTGATCGCTGTTTTATGTGAGCCTTTCTTATCTAAGAGTCTTTTCTTAAGTATATGGCACGTATTCTGGTACGGAGTCATTAGATACGCTTTGCACTTATAAGCACACAATCTTGCACTTGTGATCCTCTCCGTTGGATATTCCTTCCATCGGACTAGGTGATCTTGTTTCAAGGGCTTCATAAGACTCCGCGAGCCTGGGATTCCCACTAGGACGCTGAGCTAGTTGTACCCTCAAAACCCAATTGTCTAAAAAATACTTTACCGGTGTTTTATGTGTTCTGTTCACTAGCGGCCATACGGAGACTTCTAGAGTCTGGTGGAGACCATTTACCTGACCGCCATAGACACCTAGCGGCACTGCCTTGACCGCATGGTTCCAGTTCATTCATTTCATCGACTCTATCGTTAAACGATCTAGTCGTGACCGCATAGATCTAGAAACTGTCCAGCAATGACCGCTTCTATCTAGTTCCTGTTTAACTTAGGGTTTTGACTCAAGGGTTGATTACATATGTTCCTATATGGTCTAATGATTATCTAGAGCCTAACACTTTATTTAATAAAATGAATTATGGAAATTAATGAATGTATCGTAATGCTGCCGGATTCCTCCCATGGCGTGACCTTGTCCTTCATGCATTCTTTGAATTCTCATGTTCAAAATTGAAGCATTCTTACCTTGACATTGTTATCATGAGCTTATTATTTGAATTGTTACAATATTGGCCAGACTTTATTGTTATACTCGTGGAAGTAGCTGGATTTATAACGTGAAGATGCAGATCGGGCATTGATTGTGTCCAAAGGCTCGACTCTAGCCCTCTCGGCTGATTGTTGGAAACATGCTATAAACCATAGGGTATGATGAACACTGGCGTCGCATTGCGCTAGGAGTACTTTCTTTTATAAATGAGTGAAATCCGTGAGACAATCTAGTGAAATTACATTCTTGCGTGTTAAGTGACTTTCTAGTGCATAGCCTTTATGGTTATGAAAAGTGCATTCTCGTTACATTCTTGTTCGTGAAAGGCCATATTTATATTTGTGCTATATTCTTGCTTGACCATATTCCCAATCTACATAGACTATCATATCTCATCTTGGTCATATTTTGTTTCTTATGTTACTTGGGTTTTATCCGTGTGTTTTATCGCATTTTTATTATCACACTCTCTAGAGCAAAAACGTTAATTACTTAAACATTACCTTCATGTTGATTCGAAGATACCTACTGGGCATGTCTTCTCATTCTCTACTTTTCCAATCCTTTTTAGGAAATTCTAGATGGTCTGATTCAGACTATTCAAGTGATGGATCCGAGAGTGATTAAAGAAGGAGCGAAGCCTTAGATTGTCATTAGTGGATAGTCAAGAGTCGCTATGTATTTTTTCATTTTTATTGAGTCTAGTTAGTCAAAGAGTCAAGAGTCAACCTTATGTACTTTAGATTATTATTTAAATAAAGCAAAGATTTTATCCAAATATTGTGCATTCATTTCTTATGTGTGAATGTGTTAGCGCTCTGATTATATTGCTTGCTTGAGGCGTACTAGCCGGTTGCTCACGTTCCCCGACATTACTTCCGCTATACATATGTCTCGGGGCGTGACAGAGTCGATGGTTTGTTTATCGATTTCGCCGATGGTGACGAAAATCGACAGTAGGTTTGTTCATCGACATTGGTTAAATGCCGAAGCAAGAGAGTTTGTTTACCGACGGGGACAAAGGTCTGAGTTGATATTTGTTCATCAATTTCACCGATGGTGATGAAAATCAAGAGTAGGTTTGCTCATCAGCATGGGTTAAATGTCGAAGCAAAAGAGTTTGTTTTATCGACGGGGATGAAAGGTCCGAGTCGACATTTATTCATCGATTTCACCGATGATGACAAAGATCGAAGGTAAGTTTGTCCATCGGCATTGGTTAGATGTCGAAGCAAAGAGTTTGTTATAGCATAGGAATAAGGCTTATGACGGTGGGATAGATGGGGACATTCTATGCGGGAATCCCTATGAGCAAGCTGGGATTTCGACCGTAAGAGAGACTTCCCAAACGGAGAGTATTGTGTCGTTCTTTTTTTTTGTTACAACATTACCGGTACAGGCACCCTTGTGGGTTTTCGCCGGTACTAGCCCCCTCTTACTTTTGCCCAAGTGCCCTTTTGGGTTTTCAAGTGACGGGGTACCTGATTTTGCTTGCAGTGCCCCTTTTGGGGCTTTCGCCGCATCTGTGTTATAGCCATTTTTGCCCCTATCCAGAATATTTGGGCAAGTCTGGCGAGGCACCTCTATTTTGATACTCATTTTTTTGATGCCAAAGCGAAGATAAGCTTAGTTGTTACCGAGGATAAAAGATCTAGGCTAACGATATATTCTCTGATATCGCCGATGGTGACAGGGAGCAGTGTTGGTTTGTTCATCGACATTGGCGAAATGCCGAAGCAAAGGTAGGTGTAATCATTAACGAGGATGAAAGATGCATGTTAATGGTATATTTGCCGATCTCACCGATGATGATGAGGATCAGCATTTGATTGTTCATCAACATTGGCTAAATGCCGAAGCAAAGATAGGTTTAATCATTAACAAGGACGAAAGGTCCGGTTTAACGGTATATTGACCGATCTCACCGATGATGATGAGGATCAGCGTTTGGTTTGTTCATCGGCATTGGCTAAATGCCGAAGCAAAGATGGGTTTAATCATTAACAAGGACGAAAGGTCCAGGTTAACGGTATATTGGCCGATCTCGCCGATGATGACGAGGATTAGCATTTGGTTCGTTCATCGGCATTGGCTAAATGTCGAAGCAAAGATAGGTTTAATAATTAACAAGGACGAAAGGTCCGGGTTAACGGTATATTGGCCGATCTCGTCGATGATGATGAGGATCAACATTTGGTTCGTTCATCAGCATTGGCTAAATACCGAAGCAAAGATAGGTTTAATCATTAACAAGGACGAAAGGTCCGGGTTAACTATATATTGGATGATCTCGCCGATGATGACGAGGATCAGCTTTTGGTTCGTTCATCGGCATTGGCTAAATGCCGAAGCAAAGATGGGTTTAATCATTAACAAGGACGGAAGGTTCGAGTTAACGGTATATTGGTCGATCTCGTCGATGATGACGAGGATCAGCGTTTGGTTCGTTCATCGGCATTGGCTAAATGCCGAAGCAAAGATAGGTTTAATCATTAACAAGGATGAAAGGTCCAGGTTAACGGTATATTGGCCGATCTCGTCGATGATGACGAGGATCAGCGTTTGCTTAGTTCATCGGCATTGGCTAAATGCCAAAGCAAAGATGGGTTTAATCATTAACAAGGACGAAATGTCCGAGTTAACGGTATATTGGCCGATCTCGCCAATGATGATGAGGATCAGCATTTGGTTCATTCATGGGAATTGGCTAAATACCGAAGCAAAGATAGGTTTAATCATTAACAAGGACAAAAGGTCCGGGTTAACGGTATATTGGTCGATCTCACCAATGATGATGAGGATCAGTGTTTGGTTCATTCATCAGCATTGGCTAAATGTCGAAGCAAAGATGATTTTAATCATTAACAAGGATGCAAGGTCCGGGTTAACGGTATCTTAGTTTATCTCGCCGATGATGACGAGGATCAGTGTTTGGTTCATTCATCAGCATTGGCTAAATGCCGAAGCAAAGATAGGTTTAAACATTAACGAGGATGAAAGGTCCGGGTTAACGGTATATTGGCCGATCTCGTTGATGATGACAAGGATCAGTGCTTGGTTTGTTCATCGACATTGGTTAAATGCCGAAGTAAAGATGGGTTTAATCATTAATGAGGACGAAAGGTCTGGGTTAACGGTATGTTCACCGATCTCGACGATGATGACGAGGATCAACGTTTGGTTTGTTCATCGACATTGGCTAAATGTCGAAGCAAAGATAGGTTGAATCATTAACGAGGACGAAAGGTCCGGGTTAACGGTATATTCAAGCAGATTTCTAGAGGGACTTGTGATGAACGTCCTGTTCGGAATTTTAAAAGGATGAATATAGAAGAGAACTTTGGTTACCACATTACTGGCCCAAGCGCCCTTTCAGGTTTTCACCTGGGTCAGCCCCCTCTTGCTTTTGTCCACACACCCTTTCATGTTTTTACATGGCGGGGTACCCGATTTTGCCTACAGCACCCTTTTGGGGTTTTCACCACAGCTGGGTTAGAGCCATTTTTGCCCTTGCCCAGGATGCCTAGGCAAGTCTGGCGAGGCACCTCTATTTTAAGCCTCATCATTTTTTTTTGATATAGAGAATGACAAGTTGATGTGTAGATGTCGGCTAGGGCACGAAGCCTCACACTGGCAAAGGTATGTTCATTGGCATGAAGGTAATGCTAGTGCAAGGAAAAGAGTTTATGCGCTGATTCGGATGTGGGGTCCACAATGGCGATAATGTGTTGATATTGGCTAGGGCACGAAGCCTTGCGCCAGACAAGGTTTATTCATCGGTAAGGAGCTAATGCCAATGCAAGGAAAAGAGTTTATGCGTCGATTCGGACGTAAGGTCTGTAATGGCGATAATGTTTTGATATCGGCTACGGCACGAAGCCTTGCGCTAAACAAGGTTTATTCGTCGGCAAGAAGCTAATGCCGACGCAAGGAAAAGAGTTTATGGGCCAACTCGGACGTAAAGTCCGTAATGGCAATAATGTGTAAGTGTTGGCTAGGGCACGAAGCCTTGCGTTGGAGAAAGGTGTATGCATTGGCAAGAAGGTAATGCCAAAGCAAGGAAAAGAGTTTATGCGCTGATTCGGACGTAAGGTCCATGATGGCGATAATGTGTAGATGTTGCCGAGGACATAAAACCTTGTGTCGGAAAAGGGTTTATTCGGAGGCGCGGGGATAACGCCAGTGCAAAGGAAATGGTTTATGCACCAATGTGGACGTAGGGTTCAACATGGTGATGAATGTAGTGGCTGCCCAATGGGACTATGTGGGGTCCTTGGGACCCTTAAGGTTTGTGTCTATTGGTGGGGGATTTGCAATGCGGGCCAACAGCCCGGGGTTGATTTGAGAGGAATGTGTATTTTGGAGAGCTCGGCCAGGGCGGAGTGTCACTAGACCAAGTTACATTTTGGTCATTCATCGAACGCCGGCAAGGCTACGTGGTACAGCTTCAAGTGTTTTCCATTGAGAGGGAAAAACTGAACTACTCCCTTGTGGTCTACGAGGACGTAGGCACTACCTCCATAGACTTGGCGGATGATGTAGGGTCCTACCCAGTTTTCAACCAACTTCCCTTTAGGGTTGGAGGCCATCACTTCTCTTCTTTTGACCATGACTAGGTCACCCATCTTGAATTCTCGCTCCTTGACCAACTTATCAAAAGCACGGGCCATGCTAGCTTGATACAATTAGATGTTTTGTTGCGCCTGAAGGCGCCTTCCTTCGAGCTCTGTGAGCTCCTCCAGTCTTCTTTCTATGTTTGTTTGTTCACCGCTTGCCAAGCCGTGCTGAATAGTGACTCGTAATGAGGGTACCTCCAGCTCTAGTGGCACCACCGCCTCCGATCCGTATACTAGAGAGAATGGTGAGCAGTCGGTCGGAGTTTTGTAGACTGTACGATATGCCCATTGTGCCTTGTACATTTTCTCTTCCCAATCTCTCTTACTGGAACTGACGATTTTTGCTAGTAGGGTGTAGAGGGTCTTGTTGAATGCCTCTGTGAGCCAATTTGCTTGAGGATTATAGGGGGATGATGTCCTTCAATCAATTTTGTACTTGTCGGCTAGCCTGTACACCTTTTGGTTTCTGAAATGGCTGCCGTTGTCGGAGATGATTCGACTGGGGACCCCGAATTGGAATATTACATTCTGACGGAAGAATCTGGTGACCAGCTCCCCCGTGACTTCTCTTAGTGCCACGACTTTCGCCCATTTGGAGAAATTGTCGGTGGCTGCCAAAACATATTTACATCCCGATGATGATGTAGGCAAAGGGCCCACCACATCCGTACCCCATTGAGCGAAGGGCCAACTAGGGATGGTGGGATGTAATGGTGCCAGTGGCCTTCTAGACTCGGTGGAATGTTCTTGACATTTTTGGCAAGACTTGGCAAATTTGCAGCATTCATTAAATATAGTGGGCCAATAGTAGCCCAATTTCTTTACTTCAATCTTCATGTTCGGACCTGCCTTGTGTGCCACAGCTGACCCGGCATGGACCTCCTTCATCACCTGCCGTGCTTCATCGATAGACAAGTAGCGGAGTAGAACTTTCTTCTGGGCATCTGCCATTATTCGGAACAGGGTTCCGTTCCTCATTTGATAAGAGTCCTTGATCCTGAGCAATTTCATTCTTTGTTTTTTTTCCTTCGGTAGTTGTTGGTGCTGGAACTAACGCAGAAGGTGCTCTCGCCAATCAGGCTGTCGCATTTCTTCCGAAGTCATTACCACATTTTCTTCTTCATCGGCCAGCACCTCTAACATGCTGGGGACCTGGCATCTGTTGATGACGATTATATTCAGGCTTGCGTCTGGCGGGACTGCCAAGGAACTAGCTAGCTTTGCGAGGTCATTCGCCTGAGCGTTTGAATCCTCAATTGACGTGTTTGACTTCAATGAAATAGAATTTCGCCATCAAGCGTATGTTGACACTGAAAAAATTTCTAGTTTTTTTTACCTTTGTTTTGGCAGGTCATAAACACTGGCCGAGTGCCCCTACACCCCAAAAATGGGAAGCCGAAGGCTCAATCAGCGGAAAACCCGAGTGATCCGATCAATACACGCGAGAATGCTGAAGTGGCCCGTAAGTGGCCGAAGAATTATCCAATGGGGGTGAGAACATCTGGAGTGGTTGCCCAGTCAAAGAAGACGCTTCCTACAGGCGTAAAGTAGGCCTGAGGACATGATCTGAAGTGCCGAAGGTGATCTCAGCGAAAAACTCAGGAAATCTACTCAGCACACGCGGAATGCCGGAACGGTCCGTAAGTGGCCAGAAAGTCATCCGATCATGGCAGAAATACTTCGAGGGATGGCCCTCCTAATGAAGACACCCCACGTGTCCACAGCGTGGAGTTGGCAGAACGAATCAACGTGCCGAACACCAAATCGGGAGAAAATCTGGGCTACCCGATTCGAGTACACATGGCATCGGGAAAGGTCCGTAAGTGGCCGAAAGGACGTTCGGTCAGGATGAAAATACTTCCAGGGATATTCCACTCGATGAGGATATCTCGCATATATGCGAAGTTGAGTTGGTCACATGGATTATAGTGCCGAAGGCCGAATCAGGACAAAACCTGAGAAAATCGGCACAGGTTCGGCATATGCCGGAATCACCAGAAACTGCAAATCGGGGCCCGAAAATGATGAAATCTACACTCCGAGCCTACTGCATCAAATCCAAGGTTGCACCGGATGTCAGGCATCCATTTGGGCCAGTTCTGAGGTGAAATGACGAAAACTAGAAAAATGCCATGGGATGAGTCGGTGACACACTTTATTAAAAAAATGCATTGGCAAAAAGGCAATGAGGGATGATTCGGTGGCACTCCTTTGGCATCATTTCAAATGTGAATTGGTGGCCCCTTTTGGCATTATTTGAAAAGTGAATCGGTGGCACCTTTTGGCATCATTTCAAATGTGAATCGATGGGATTTCTTTGAGATAAATCGGTGGGGAGTTTGCTTTGCCCGATCCGGTGGCGCGAGGGGCATGGGCGGGTCGACGATTCAGTGACGGTCCTCCGTCTCATCGCCCAGCCGATGCTCTATTTTCCCTTCATCTATAAATAGGGCATTTTGCCCTCAACACAAGGGAAGAGGAGGAAAAGGAGAAAAAAAAGAAGAAGACACCGGGAAGAGAGCCACAGAGAGCACGGAAGTAGTGAGAGCGTCGAGGCAAGGAGAGCTGTAGAGAGTCGAGGGAGTAGATTAGAAAAGGGATTCAGAGGTAGGTTCTGCTTTGAGGGAGGCAACACTCCTTTTGTATTTTGATTTCTCACATGAGCCTTGTATTTTATCCTTTCTGTAATCCTTGCTCCACTCCTCCTCCGCTATCAAGGAGAAGAATAAAAGCTCATTTATTTGCCTATTGAGCGTGCATCGTCTGATTCTCTCTCTTTGTGTGGTTTCATCGATTCCTGTCTGTACCTCTCCGAGTGTGATGAAGCCCCAGTGGGCTACCATTGTCCCAAATCCCATGACCATTCGGTAGGGAGGAGAGGCGTGATCGTCCTATGATACTGGCCAGTGGCCGCGCCCGACTGGGCGATAGCAAATTTTCCCTCCCTGGGGTTTCTCCTTACTATTGCCCAGTTTATGTGTGTACGCAAATTGATCGAACAGTGTGCGTCAGTAGGCTACCGGACGGATGATCTGGTAAGGGCAATCGTTGAGCGCCCTCTCATTCCCTCGGATGAGTTGTAGGGGCCTCAGGCAATCCTTCTGTTTATCCGTTCCGGAATGCTACCCTGTCTCCCCCTCAAAGTATTAGATAGAGTGCTTCAGAAAGGTTGTGATCACTTGCTGGATTTCGTTTCTCCCAGTCATCCCTACGTCGAGCACGAGCTCAACCAAATGGGCTAGGACTGCTCATTCTGGCTTAACGGGGATGCACTAATTATTTGGTCCGATTGCCTCATTCGATTGTGCTCTGGTATTAGATAGGGAAGTGCTTCTCAGTGGAGTTATGTTTTGTCCCTGATTGAGACCGCAGATCAATTATAAGGGAGGGGGATAGTTCCCGATCCGTTGATTTCCGTTCTACAATCTTCTGGTCACTCCGGATTCTAGGGGGTCTATCGTACCATGGTATGTTCCCCTAGAAGCCCATCCCACAAGGTGAAAAACAATTGCCAATCAGATGGCAACATTAGCTCTGTCGCCCCTTGATTCAACCCCTGAATTGCCAAGGGCTCTTAGTAGGCTAGCCCTCAAAGTCCCTCATCGGTAATTTCAGGTTTCGAGACAGTCGTATTTGGCTTCTCGAGTTTTATAGGGTGTTTGGTTGCAATTTTTTACCTCTTTTTTCTCTCAATTTTAAAAAAAAGAGGAAGAGATCTTATAACCCCGTTTGGTATGCCTCTCTTAATTTTTAAGAAGATACTATACTCCAGTGTAAATCTTCCTCAAAAAAAAAAAAATAACACTCTACCAATTTTTTTTTTAAAAACACTCACCACGTCTCTGTCTCTCCCACTCGCGACCCCCACCCCCCTCCCCCCTCCCCTCCCTCCGGCTCCGGCTCCCCCTTGCTCAGGCCCCCCCTCCGGCTCCGGTTCCCCCCGTGCGCAGCCCCCCCTCCGGTTCCCCCCCGTGCGCAGGCCCCCGCTCCGGCGCCGGTTCCCCCCTCCTGCGCCGGCTCCCCCCCCGTGCGCCCTCCCCTCCCCCCGACGGCGCCCCCTCACCTCCCCTGACGGCGGCCCCCTCCCTGCGGTGACCTCCCCTCCCCCGGCGGCTCCCCCCCTCTCTCTCTCTCTCTCTCTCTCTCTCTCTCTCTCTCTCTCTCTCTCTCTCTCTCTCTCTCTCTCTCTCTCTCTCTCTCTCTCTCTCTCTCTCTCTCTGTGTGTGTGTGTGTGTGTGTGTGTGTGTGTGTGTGTGTGTGTGTGTGTGTGTGCAACTGCCGGAAACTACCGGAGGCTACCCGGAGAGGAAGACCCCTGACAAACACATCTACACACATTTAAAAATTTAAATCAAAAATTATGTTGACACAAGTTTTTAGATAGAAAAAGATTTTAAAAAAAACTGCTCCCAAACACCCTATTATGGACTTACACCGGCTTCCCCCGTGTGTATGTCCCATTGCTCCACGAACACTCCGGGTATACGGGAGATGCAGCCCAGTTTTTACGGGGACATTTAGATATAATTACAAATAATAATAGTAATATTAAAAAATAATAAATAAAATTAAAAAAAACATAAAAAAATGTTGAATCGGTGCGGGTGACATCGACTCATCATAAATAAAAAATGAATCGGTGCTAGTGGCACCGACTCAAAAGAAGGAAAAATAAGAAGAAAGTAATTCGGTGATGGCATCATCGACTAGCAGGCATACAAAGTAAAACAAAATTGAATCGGTGATGGCGGCACTGATTCACCACCAACGGTGGTGGTTCGGTACCACCACACCCTCCTTTTTCATAAAAAAGTCCACCGATTCAACACCAAAATAAGTGATTCGATGCCACCCCATTCAATAGTTAAAAAAATAGTTAAAAAAATCGTAAAAGTTAAAGGGCCGCACTGACTCGTCACCTGTTGAATGAGTCGGTGGCGGCATCATCATGTCTTTACCCCCCTTCCCATATAAAAAAAATCAAATCAAATCAAAACAAAATGCCACCTGTTACCCCTTCAATATATATAAAAAAAAAAACGTAAAGGCGAAGAAATACTGCACCAATTCACACCCCAAAGCGGTTGAGTCGGTGGTACGTCCAACCCTCTCATTCCTTCGTAACATAAAAAAATGATAAAACCAACACAAACACGATGCATACGAATGTCACACAGTCATGTTATTAAAAACACCAAACCCAACACGTCATGCATCCACGTAACACATGCATTCACCCGTCTAAACACCCTCCCCTTAACACTAACCACCATTTAATGCTAACCACCCATTAACATTAAACCTCCATCTAGCAAACCCGAACTAACAACACATACGTCCTCCCCATCCTCTATATATATATATATATATATATATATATATGAAAAAAAGGGGGGGGGGCAAATAAACAATGAAACAAGTAATCGATCAAAACATGAGGAAATAAAAAAGTGACTAAAAAAATAAAAAAATAAACAAACAATAAAAGGGAAAATAAACAATTCCCCAAATAACACACTCTCACTCAAAATGCAAAAATAAAAAAGGCTAAAATAAAATAAATAAATAATAAAAAAACATAAAAAAAGGTAAAAGCAAGAAATAAAAGAAGACACAATAAACAAATAATGGTTGAATAAAATGACAAATAATAATAAATAATAATAATAATAAAGGAATAAAGGTGATAAATAAACAGCCAAAAAAATGAAATGACGAATAACTGACAACTCAATAAATGCCAAAAGAAAAGAAGAAAATAAAAGATATACGCATGTAATAAAAATAATAAATGAGTAATAAAAAAATGGAATGGCATAAACAAAATAAGAATAAAGAATTTAAAAAAAGAGGAGAAAGAGGCGCATTCACGCATCTAAAATAATAACAAGAATAAATAACAAACAATGAACACGATTGTACCCGCTTCGGGACTCTCACCTCCTCTAGAGCCGAGTATAGAGAATATTGATGATGCCCGACAAGTCGTGTCTGGATCTTGAGATTCATCCCATTATAGTCATGGCATAACTTTGCTCTGGGCCAATAATCCGCTGGCTTTAATTCGTTTCGATCGGGTTTCAACTACATTCCCTCGGTTCTTGAACAGCAAAGTTACCATACCTCGGCATACATTGTCCCAACATTACACGAGTCTGCCCGAATACAGTCACACTCGACCCACCTCATAGGTCCATATGTGTGCACCGTAACGTCATGCACAGTCTCAAAATAAAAGGCCCCGATAACTCTCGAAACAAGAGAGACACTACCGAAATCTCTCCTGACGTCACTAATAAATGATCACACAAACAATAAACAACAAAATTAAATACTGCTACCCTGTATGCCTGTATGAGCCGCTTCTCCGGTTTATCAAATGGTGATTAGTGAGAAGTTCGGTTATGCCAGACCGGAGACTTTCACTATGCGTGATGGTGATCCTCGACCTAAAGTTCTCCGCCTTATACCGGGAGTCGGCTAAATAAATAAACACTACCATATTGTGTGCTTGCATGCAATTACACCTTTCGTGTATTCTACGGGCCCCATGGTCCCTCTATTTTGACGATTAATCAAGGGTTGTCCCTCTTTTACAGGGACGTAATTAACGTCGTAGCCTTTATAGTACGGCGGGTTTTATGTCTCGACAGGAACCTCACAATCGACTGACCAAGTCAGATCGAGCGCATAATTAATTTGTCACCTATGTGACTGGCACGCCTAACGAATTTAAATAACTCTTTCTACCAAAGTGGCACGCCCGGTGGGACGCAACCTCCCTTCATCTTTTCGCCGAAATAGAGGGACCATGGGGCCCCCACTCAAATATTTTAGAAATCAACTACTCGTTCATCTTGTTTCTCCCCTTTGCAGGTTGGGGCAATGACGAGCGGATTGTCTGGACTGGTCTTCGGCCTCCAGATCGTGGCTAACCATGCCGCATACGGCTACCTTGCCGTGCCAGTTATCTTTGACAACTTTCCCCTAGTTGTTGGCTTCCCCAACTTCCTGGGAGTTGCATTCGTGGATCTTCTGCACGTGGAAGGCTCGGAACCCGTGAGGATGGCAAACAACAAACCTGCGGCCCGCCAAAGTGAGGGTCGAATTAACAAAACTCTACTGAAGAGTCCTGTAATTGTAAGCTGCCATGTTCACCACATTACTCACCCAAGTGGGGCACTCGAAAAGAAGCCCACTAGAGGCAACAAGAAGAGCTCTAGAGCAAGAATTGCTGCTGCTGCCCGGAGTCGATTCTCGTCATCCGGGAAATCTATGTTGATCGGAGGTGTTCGGGTCTATTTCAATGGCCGCAATGCTGAAGTTCTGTCGGACCGGGTCATCTCAACCGTTGCCACCCATAACACCTTCCAAGTACTAGCAAGCCAGATGGTGAATTTTGATGAGAACAAGCAATGGAGGCTTCTTCCAAAATTAATGAAAATTAAGCAAATGTGGGTTCCCAAGACGACCCGAGATGCTGCACCAGCCCTGTAGAATTTCAATAATTATACTGATGTCCCTAGGAGAGGGGGCAACCAAGTATTGCATGTGGAGGAGGCCGCATCTATGACTCCTCTGTCCAAGTCAGGGCCTGTGCAAGGCAGGCTGACATTTCCAAATATTCAAGGAGCCTCAATCAAGTGGCCAAACTAACTTGGCTTTCATACATGCCGTCGGCCCAAATCCAAGCACTGCCTTCTACCATCCCTGCGAAGCGCAGCCAAAAAGATATGATTCAGATGGTCTGAGAATATTTCCATAGCTTTGAAAGTCTTGTTGTGGGCCGGTAGAGGTCGCATAATTCTGTCAAAGTCGAAGAAGAAGAAAAAAGCAAGATGTCACCGGTGGAGGTGAATAAGAGGGGAGGCGAGCCAAAGCTAGAAGCCTTGAAAGGTCTCCACAAAATGAAAAGATGAAAGGAATGTCCATATATAAAGAGCCAGCTTTCTCCTGTCAGGCCCGAAGGAGAGTTAGAAAGTACAATAGAAGAATGCAAATCCTCACCTGTAATATGACATGGGTAATGAGCAGACATCGTGGCATGCTGAATGAACAAGAGGAGCTGGCTGAGATTGCTGGAAGGAAAGACCCAACGATAAGACATGGCAAAGTCACCACCGAGCTACTGCAAGCCGCCAAGAGCAATAAGATTGCCAATGAAGACATTACAACCGTCATTGCCAGGATAGTGGCGTCCGGACAAGAAGGAGTAGTCCCGTCTCCTCCATCTAAGTGTGCCTCCAGTAGCACACTCGAAGGCACCAATAACGAAACATCTATGGACCCCGCTCTCCTAATAACCTTGCAAAGGTACCAGCAGGAGGTAGAACTGCTGAAGAAATAATTAAATGAAAAGACTGAGCATGCTATGGCACCTGAGAAACCGGGGGCATGAGCCGAGCCGTCACGGAAAGGTTCCAACCCCACAGGTGCTCCTTCACCGGCTATTTTACAAACTACTAATCAAAACTGGGCTGCTCCCCAGCATTGTTCCCAGTGGCTTCAGCCGGCACGGCCAATGCCTCCTCAAATGCAGTAGCACGATCCCCTATTAGAGCCTCTGCCACCTCATGTTACGGCTCCGACCTCACAATTGATGCAGCCCGCCCACCTCTACCCTCAACCAGCAGAGCCAGTTATGGTGAGCGAGCTGATGGTAGAGCAATTGATCGAAGCAAGGCTGGCAAAGAGGGGTAGCGAAGATCATGCCCCCTTTAACATATATGAAGTGCCATATCCAGCCTATCATGCTGCCAAGAGACTGCCACTTGTCGTTAACATGCCTCCTAAACTTGACAAATTTAACAGGCAGGGCTCCTCGAAAGAACATATTGCACACTATATAACAGCCATGGGCGACTTGGCGGCTGACGAGTTGTACCTACTGAAGTTTTTCAGGTCTTCTCTCACAGGACCCGTCTTTGAATGGTATTCTACCCTGCCGGCCGGATCTATTGAAGACTGGCTAGGTATGCAGCATAAATTTAATGAGAGATTTCACGTGGCCAAGGCAGAGGTAACTGTGGCCGAACTATTGGCAACCAAACAAAAAGATGATGAGCCTGCTGCAGAATATATCAAGAGATGGAGGGATCTCAGCATGAGATGTCGGCATCCTCCGCTTCCAGATGATGCAATATAGATGTGTAAACAAAATCTGAAGAAAGAGATCTTGGAAAAGATAATCAGACTAGAAATCCGGTCTTTTGACCGATTAATCGATGTAGCCATGGTGGTTGAAGTCTTCTTCGTGAGATATCCCTCCATTTCTACTGACTCAAGTCATCAAGCCAAGCAGGTTAATAAACGACCGATGCTGAAAGCGGTCCATGCTGTTAGCCTCAGAGCGAAAAGGCACAAGTGGGTGCATAATTCTCCCCCCAATGAACCCGCTGAATGTCAAAAAAGACATCCCCAGCAGAATAAAGAAAAGAAATTCTATGCCTTCCCCAGGGATAGGACTTGAGCATTGTTTGAGTGGGCTGTCAAACACAACAAGATCATTTTGCCAAAGCCAAAGAGGCCTGATGATCTCAAGCAAAGAGATGATCCTCACTTCTGTCTCTACCATAGAATCCTCGGGCACCCTATTGAGGATTTCCAAATATTCAAGGACATCGTCCAGGGCCTAATAAAAAGAGAGGAACTACAAATGGGGAAGCAAAGAGTCGATCCTCCATGCCCTCATGAAAGGCCCAACCTAGGGGCGTCAATCAATGTGATACCCATATATCAACAGTTGCCTGAAGAAGTGCCAGAGGCTTACAACCGTCGCACCAATAGAGACTGTGCCCCTGTGCTTGAAGAAAAACAAGGAAATTGGTGAGCAATGCTGACAAGAAAGAGAACAAGATCGGCACCTCACCCAACTCTGGAGGTCCAGATTCATGGAGCCATGACCTGGCCCACTCCACCTCCTATAGCTCATGTCTGCCTTAAAACAGCCCATCCAGCGGCTATCAGGAGACCAACAGACAACAAAAAGAAGCAAGCTCCGATGCGGGCGAATGAAGAAACCAGCTTAGCCGTGTAACGGCTTCAAACCGTAATAAACGGGCAAGACGAACAAGAGCAGCCCAAGGGCCAACGTATGCAGCTCAAGAAGCATGCCCCTCAAAGATGCAATGAGTTCCACTGGCTAACAAAAAGAACTGAAGAAAAGGTAAAGATGTTGAATGCACCAAGCAACCCACTGTGGGGGCAGATGCCAACCATAGAGGGGAAGAAAAAGAAGCACACAAAGGCTGAAAGGAGATATATGGCTCTCTCTTGCAACACATTGTCAGCCTCGTCTGGCGGGGTGCAAACCACTGATAGAAAGATGAAGAAATATGCTTCATGTCGAAGGGAATAATTAAGGCTGAAGCTTCCTCCTCCCACTCATCTACTGGGTCCAGGAGAATGTCGAAACAATGCCTGTCAGCTAGTAAGGGGGTTCAATACCACATTCCTCCTACACCCGGAGGCATAAAACACAAGGAGTTTATCTCGAAGGAGCTACCTACAGCCGGCAATGATGGCAGGAAGCCATTCACCTCATGCAAACCGGAGGCGGAATGAAGTGACATTCACGGCCCCTCCTGAAAAGATCCTACCTTGGTGGCACTGTTGCACCAGAAACATCAAGAGATTGAAATGCTGTAGAGGTAGCTAAATGAGATGAATGTAAATCCATGCATGCCTCGATGGACAGGACATCTACTTGAAGCGGTACAAGCTGGTGCTATCCCACCTAAAGCCCCAACATGGTCAGCCATGCTCCGACTAACGCCTGAATATACAGGGGCATCCCCCCTCAGCCACTCCAATATCCAGTCCCCCGAGCATGTCAGGAGACAATCGAAGCATCTCCGACGATGGTGCCAATAGGGCCGCATATGCAGCCAACTGCCCTACATCAAAGTGCAACAAGTCTGGTGATATTAGACAGACCGAGGATAGAACAAACAATGAGCATGAAGATGGCCGAAGAAGAAGTCACTGAGGCCGAATTACAAATAACCAAACAAAAAGATAATGAGTCCGTCCTGGACTACATAAGAAGGTGGAGGAATCTCCGTGAAAGGTGTCAGCATCCACCAAACTACGAGGACTCCATTCAAATATGCAAAGAAAATTTGAGAACAGAAATTCTTCGATAGGTCATCGACATCGAGGTCACAACCTTTGAGCAGTTAAGTGACATCGTGGCTGATGTTGAAGTAGTTCTGGCGAAGCTTTGTCTAGCTTATGCAGCCTTAAGCCAGAAGAATAAACCAGCTGACAAATACCCGACGAAAGAAGAAATCTGGGCTTTGAATTTTGAAGCCTTCGAGTAGCAGAAGAAGAAAATGAAAGAGGTGGCTAGCCTTTCTTCCGCCGAATTGGCAAAACAGGGGTCCTCATTAAGGGGTAGAATGATGAAACCGTATTCCTTTCCGAAGGATAAGACCTGGGCTCTTTTTGAGTGGGCCTGTGGATGCGGCAAAGTGGTGCTCCCGGAGCCGAAGAAATCAGACGATTCTACAAGAAGAGATGATCCGCACTTCTATCCTTATCACCAAATATTGGGGCATTCCATTGAGGATTGTTATGTATTCAAGGACATCATTGTAGGCCTGATCAAGAAAGGTGAACTACAGTTGGGTGAGTCTAAGGTACACCCACCGCGCCCTCATCAAATGCCTATCTTAAAAAGGGCAGCCCCACATAGCATCATTGCCACAACTGCTCCTCACAAATTCGGCTAAAACTAACTTCTAGCATTACTGATGCGGGACGGACACGGGGACCGACTCTACGTGGTATGGACCTCGGACTCTAGATGCGGACACGACCAGCAACACATGATATGAGAGACACTAAGCCCGACTCAGAAGGCTCCTATAGGCTATACGTCGCTAACAGAAACGCAAGCTCACTCGTCGTCCCAAATGAGGGAAACGTGGATCGTGCGCGGTTGAAGAACCGGCAGAGTTCAAGGGTAGTCGACTCACTTCCGGACTCGGATCGAGTCACGGGACGGGTCACTCTCACGCTCACAGTGGTGACATGAACACACGGGCTAGTACCTATCACTCTCGGCAGCGGCAAAGACCATATACTAGCTAAGCAAATGAACACCAAGAGGTTCGGACCATTACCTCCACGCACCCGGCGTGGCGAAGACAACCCCGGCCGAATCACGGACTCCCGGTTAACAATTATTATAGCAATACACTAAGTCGACCCACTCCACGTAGGGAGGTAAAAGGTCACATGTGGGGTCCGGGAATCACATAACTCGGGTTGACGGGCAGCATCTTGATGTCGCCCGGCAGTGCCGAATTCTGCATTTTCATGCTTTCCGAATGGCGGCTTCTACGGGCCCGCGGGGCCCACGGACGGCGCTGTCCTCCGGATCTGCGGGGGTGGGTCCCACTGTGATGGGAACCCCTGGTGGCCCGCCTCCATGGAAGGCGGTCGGCCGGGAACACCGATCGGGGGTCGATCGGCCCCGATTCCCAACTCTTGAACTAATAACCCACGGATTTTGATTGCTATTTTCCGGCGCGCGCTCCGGTGAAAACGGCCGCTGCGATCAATCCCGACGTCGGATCGGGACGCATGAGCTATCGTTGGAAAGCTCTCTTAAAATGCTTCAATCTAGACCCAGAGAGATCTGATGGATTTGGTCGCATCATAACTTTGGTGAATTTGCAAGTCCTTGTTGTACAGTAACCGAAATCTCAGATCTGCAGGGAATTTGTCTGATAACTGCCGTTGACCGCCAGGAAGACGTCCGATTCAGCTTCTGAGTTATTCACTAAAGTTGTAGGATTTTGAACAAGGAAAACAAAAATATTTTTTATGAAAGGATTGGAGGTGGCTACGAATTGTTATGATTTTTTCATTGGGAGGGGGTCGGATTTGGACAGAGGTGGACAGCACTGTAGCTAGCTCTAAAAGCGATTTTTGAAAATTAGGTGAAGGGCGTATCAAAATTCAAGAAAAATCTTGGAGGGAGAAGTTGATGGACAGAACTCCCAGTAAAATGGGGAGCCCCTGAAAAAATCACAAAGGGGTCCGAACACTAGAAACACAGGGCGGGTGGAAATCTAAATAGCAAGCAGACAGATCTGGGAAAAGAGATTGGACGAAAATGAAAAAGTATCAAATGGAGAATTCATGACCAACCAATTTTTTTGGATCGTAAGGAACACCTCAGAAACATCCCCTCAAAATCCCAGCTCAAAAACACGACGGGGTGGAGAGCAAGAATTCAGAGAAGACACCTCTATCCTAGATGGACAGAACACCAGCGGTGATGGTGGAGGCGCGATGGCGGCACGTGGCGGCGGCGGCGACCGGAACTGATAGGGGTGGAGTCACACCACCATAATACAGCCTTCCCAGCTGCAAGGAGGAGAGAGGGGCGGCCTAGGCCTTGCTCAAGGGGATTTTCTTTTAATTCAAATGCATTAATTCTCCTAAATGAGAAAATACAATGTACTTATAGGTTACATATCAAATCCAATAGCCACCCTTGGATCTAGGGATGGGGGAATGGATGGCCTAGATTGAATGTGACACACACACAAAAATTAAATAAAATATAAGGGGGGGCAGCCTATTGACCAGGGGGGGACATGGTAGAATGGTAGGTAGCCTACCTTGGACTTTGAAGTCCAATTGTCTACCCATGTGGCATTTACCATTCAACCTTCTAGATGTCTCCATTTGAAATGTTGACTGACCCCACATGGGGCCCTAGGCTGAGGTGGATCAATGGGAAGAGGTCTGGGGGGCCCATGGGGCCCGGGGGTCCCATTTTACAAATAAACCCCTCTTACAATAAAAATTACATACCGAATAAAATGAAGTAAACACACATTAAACACAAATAAAGTCTAACTAAATATGATAAATGTCGGGACTCATGGGGGAGTCTCCAGGCTGTCTCCGAGCCAGATGGATGCTGAGGTGGCTCGAGTCGTGCTCCGTGTGCGGTACCGGTGGCTCGGCGTGCCACGCCGCTCAACTGCTCGGTGTCCGCACCAATTCTCCCCGGTGGGAGAAACTCGACCCTGTCGAGTAAGGGTCTGCATCGCTCTGTATCGCTCCAGAAGGTCCGGATCAATCCGCTGCAACTCTCTATGTGTGATCCACGTGTCATCAGTAGTGGGCCGTCCTCTCCATCGCACTAGGTAGCGCGGGTAGGATCCACTCCTGGTAACTGTCACTTGCTCATCCAGTATATGATCTATATGCTCATGCTGCCATGACAAAGGGGCTGGAGATGGACACTCAGGTGTGGGATCACTCTCAATGGGAGGAGATGGCTCGAAAGGCTCACTAGGGATCACCGCTGGGTCCCTATATGCAACTAGATCCGAAACATTAAAAGTAGAGCTTATACCGTATTCCTCGGGCAGGTCCACAACATACGCATTGGATCCAACACGTTTCAACACTCTAAATGGACCAGCTCCGCGAGCTTGCAACTTCTTAACGGTTCCAGAGGGAAACCGTTCAGGTCTTACCCTGATCATGACATATTCGCCCTCTTGGAACTCTCGGTGGTGTCGGTGAGCATCGACTAACCCTTTGTAACGCGCATTGCTGGACTCAATGTGACGACAAATGTCGTCATGCAAACTCCTAACATGCTTAGCAAAAGAAAAAAATACACAGATGCACACACAACCCTAAACAACCCTACAGTTAATCGGACTCATGCATATGTAAAAGGTGGACCAGGACACCCGAATGTGTGCCAAGCATGCACTAGATGCAACCGGTGGTTGGTGGAAAGTGGGACTCCTAGACATCCTACTTTGTCCCTAGCATGCGGCTGCCCATGGGATTTGGGAGGGCCGGAAGTAGGTGTATCGGGCTTGGATGTGGGAGGATTGGGAGATCTAAAACTACCTTTGTCAATACCCCTAGATGTAGGTAAGGTATGCCATGTTCCCCAATCATCGGACCTATTGCTATGTGGAGGTTGATTGGCCTGAGTGGGAAGAGAGTGGTAGGGGACTTCCTTGACAGGGTAGAAGGGAAGTGGTGGATCACGAGGCCCACTAGCGAAGGGGTCGAATGGGTCAAAGAATGTGTGACCCCTCGGTTCTTTCATTACATAGTCCCATGTTTGAAATTCCTGAAGGTGATGGTCACCTCCATCCATCGTGGTAGATGAGACAGTGTATAGAAGATATGGCTCCTCCCTCGGGATAAAAGGAATGAAGTCGGGCTCGACTGGTAATGGGAGGAGTAGAAGAACCTCCGTGGTAACATGACCCACGGTGTACACGGAGGTGATGGACCCTAAAGCGGGATGAGTGAAACTACGACCTGTGGGTCGGTCGAAGCCTGGAGCCAACAAGTGCGTAAATGTCAATTGCCGGTCTAACCCTTTAAGAAGGTCATTCAATGTATCCACATAGTGACTAGACCGGAAAGTGGTATGGAATGAGTTGATTGGCACCAGAGGTAAAATAGGGTCCATAGATTGGAAGGGAAGTGGGACCAAGCTATCCTTGAGCCAACTAAGTAGTGACTCGGCTATGTAAAGTGTACCCGTTAGAAATACGGGTGGTTCGGGCTTGGGTGGCTCCAAATGAGATGGTTCCGAATAGAGTTCAGAAGTAGAGGGTGGTAGCGTGGGAGCTCTCGTGGGTGGGGAAGACCATGGGGTAGGCTGTCCGACCGGCTAGGGAATCGACTGAGAGGTAGAGGCTTGCCGAAGGGCGGCATCTGCTCGCCGAATGGCGGCATCAAACTGGGCCTCGAAGGGCTCGACCTCGAGAGTGACCTGATAACACTGCGCCAGAGAGAACGCGTCACGGATAAGACACTCATACCGGAAATGAAGCCGCAAACCTCTCCGGAACTGGGAGGCAGTCGTGGTGCTCTCATTTCCAAACCGGTACACTTCGAAGTCCCTAATGTACTCGGACACGGACTTGTCGCCCTGGACGGGTTGGCATGGGTTGGCCATAGTTGCCAAAGGATGGGAACGGATCCCTAGGAATGGACATGCAAGGCCATTTGAACATGACACGAGACCGACTATGCAAGGTTGGATGTATGCACACTAAGGACAAGACACCAAGACTCGGTACGGGGCGGAGTTAATCGATCCGAAGATCACTCGCGCAAGTGTGCGGCCTTCCCGATAGGCGTAACCCAACGTTCGGACAACACCTTTTTAAATACTGGGTTATTGGGCTGAAATGCAATTTGAAAACACTCTTTTTTTGTTTGTTTTAAAAATAATGGGACTCGACTACACCCTAGACACAAGCAAGACTCGATACGTGGCGGAGATAATTGACCCGAAGGTCACTCGCGCAAGTGTGCGGTCTTCCCGATAGGCGTAGCCTAACGTTCGAACAACACCTTTTGATATACCGAGTAAAGGTGTGTGGGGTAACCTTAGACTATGCAAGACTTATGCAAAGACTACCCTAAACTCGACTCTCTCTGATACCAAACTGATGCGGGACGGACACGGGGATCGACTCTACGTGGTATGGACCTCGGACTCTAGATGCGGACACGACCAACAACACATGATAGGAGAGACACTAAGCCCGACACGGAGAGCTCCTATGGGCTATACGTCGCTAACAGAAACGCAAGCTCACTCGTCGTCCCAAGCGAGGGAAACGTGGATCGTGCGCGGTTGAAGAACCGGCAGAGTTCAAGGGTAGTCGACTCACTTTCGGACTCGGATCGAGTCACGGGACGGGTCACTCTCATGCTCACAGCGGTGACATGAACACATGGGCTAGTACCTATCGCTCTCGGAAGCGGCAAAGACCATATACTAGCTAAGCAAATGAACGCCAAGAGGTTCGGACCATTACCTCCACGCACCCGGCGTGGCGAAGACAACCTCGGCCGAATCACGGACTCCCGGTTAACAATTATTACAGCAATACACTAAGTCGACCCACTCCACGCAGGGAGGTAAAAGGTCACATGTGGGGTCCGGGAATCACGCAACTCGGGTTGACGGGCAGCATCTTGATGTCGCCCGGCGGTGCCGAACTCCGCGTTTTCGTGCTTTCCGAATGGTGGCTTCTACGGGCCCGCGGGGCCCACGGACGGCGCTGTCCTCCGGATCTGCGGGGGTGGGTCCCACTGTGATGGGAACCCCTGGTGGCCCGTCCCACGGAAGGCGATCGGCCGGGAACACCGATCGGGGGTCGATCGGCCCCGATTCCCAACTCTTGAACTAATAACCCACGGATTTTGATTGCTGTTTTCCAGCACGCGCTCCGGCGAAAACGGCCGCTGCGATCAATCCCGACGTCGGATCGGGACGCATGAGCTATCGTTGGAAAGATCTCTTAAAATGCTTCAATCTAGACCTAGAGAGATCTGCTGGATCTGGTCGTAACTGAAGTTTAGTGAATTTTCAAGTCCCTTTTGTACAGTAACCGAAATCTCAGATCTGTAGGGAATTTCTCTGAGAACGGCCGTTGATCGCCAGGAAGACGTTCGATTCAGCTTCTGAGTTATTCACCAAAGTTGTAGGATTTTGAACAAGGAAAATAAAAATATTTTTTATGAAAGGATTGGAGGTGGCTACGAAGTTTTATGATTTTTTCATTGGGAGGGGGTCGGGTCTGGAAAGAGGTGGACAACACTGTAGCTAGCTCTGAAAGTGATTTTTGAAAATTAGGTGAAGGGCGGATCAAAATTCAAAAAACATCATGGAGGGAGAAGTTGATGGAACGAACTCCCAGCAAAATGGGGAGCCCCTGAAAAAATCACAAAGGGGTCCGAACACTAGAAACACAGGGCGGGTGGAAATCTAAACTGCAAGCAGACAGATCTGGGAAAAGAGATTGGAAGAAAATGAAAAATTATCAAATGGAAAATTCATGACCAACCAATTTTTGTGGATCGTAAGGAACACCTCAGAAACATCGCCTCAAAATCCCAGCTCAAAAACACGACGGGGTGGAGAGCAAGAATTCGGAGAAGACACCTCTATCCTAGATGGACAGAACACCGACGGTGATGGTGGAGGCGCGATGGCGGCACGTGGCGGCGGCAGCGGCGACCGAAACTGATAGGGGTGGAGTCACACCACCAGAATACAGCCTTCCCAGCTACAAGGAGGAGAGAGGGGCAGCCTAGGCCTTGCTCAAGGGGATTTTCTTCCAATTCAAATGCATTAATTCTCCTAAATGAGAAAATACAATGTACTTATAGGTTACATATCAAATCCAATAGCCACCCTTGGATCTAGGGATGGGGGAATGGATGGCCTAGATTGAATGTGACACACACACAAAAATTAAATAAAATATAAGGGGGGGGGGGCAGCCTATTGACTAAGGGGGGGACATGGTAGAATGGTAGGTAGCCTACCTTGGACTTTGAAGTCCAGTTGTCTACCCATGTGGCATTTACCATTCAACCTTCTAGATGTCTCCATTTGAAATGTTGACTGACCCCACATGGGGCCCTAGGCTGAGGTGGATCAATGGGAAGAGGTCTGGGGGGCCCGTGGGGCCCGGGGGTCCTATTTTACAAATAAACCCCTCTTACAATCAAAATTACATATCGAATAAAATGAAGTAAACACACATTAAACACAAATAAAGTCTAACTAAATATGATAAATGCCGAGACTCATGGGGGAGTCTCTAGGCTGTCTCCGAGCCAGATGGATGCTGAGGTAGCTCGAGTCGTGCTCCGTGTGCGGTACCGGTGGCTCGGCGTGTCACGCCGCTCAACTGCTCGGGTGTCCGCACCAATTACCCCGCATCTTGAATGTGGATATTTTCAAAAAAAAAGAAGAAAAAAAAGAAAAGGGCATGTTGCGAGGGCAGGCGAATCGCTCGCCCTCGCATCTTAGGTCAACCTTAGTTATACTAAGTTCGACCTTATCCCTCACATTATCCCTTCATGCATTGCATCTCAAATAAACCTTAGTTGTACTAAGGTCGACCTTAGTCCTTCATGCATCATCTTAGGTCAACCTCAGTTGTACTAGGTCAACCTTAGTTATACTAAGGTCAACCTTAGTCCTTCATGCATGACCATCAGGTCAGCCTTAGTTGTACTAAGGTCGACCTTAGTCCTTTATGCATTGCATCTCAGGTCAACCTTAGTTGTACTAAGGTCGACCTTAGTCCTTCATGCATCATCATCAGGTCAGTCTTAGTTGTACTAAGGTCGACCATAGTCCTTTATGCATTGCATCTCAGGTCAACCTTAGTTATAGTAAGGTCGACCTTAGTCCTTCATGCATCACCATCAGGTCAACCTTAGTTGTACTAAGGTCGACCCTAGTCCTTCATACATTCCCCCCAGGTCAATCTTAGCTATACTAAGGTCGACCTCAGTCCTTTTGTTCTTTCTTCATGCATCTCACCTAAAGGTCGACCTTAGTGACTCTATGGTCAACCTCTGTCCCTTCGCATGCCTTGTTGCATGCGCTCCTGTTCGACCCCTAAGTCAACTTTGACCCTGTTAAGGGATCATATCTCTCTTAAATAAATAATTAATCATTGGATTCAACCAATTGAGGGCTTAATAGATTAGTGTTCAATAGAAAGAAATATGCTTAATCACATTTATGCTTCATGCACCTCATGCATTCTATAATGACCTTAACCAAATGAAATCAATAAACTAAAATAAACCCAATGAACATAATAAACCCAATAAAATCAATAAACTCAATGGATGCAACATAATTCAATAAACCTAATAAACTAAGCAAAATCAATCAACCTAATAAATCAATAAACTCGATAAAACCAATAAACTCAGTGGAATTGGCAAAGTTCAACAAACCCAATAAGCTCAACAAACTCAATGAATCAACAAACCCAATAGACCAAATAACCCCCCCCCCAAAAAACTCAACCAATAAATTCAATAAACTCAACACAATTCAATAAACATAATAAACCCAACCGATGAATTCAATAAACTCAACAAACTCAACGAAGCCAATAAATCTAAAAAAAACAAAAAAACTCAATAGACTTAGCAAGTTCAATAAATTCGACCAATCCAAACAAATAAACTAATAATAACAAAAGGACATCTTCGCTTTGTCTCAGACCTTCTGTCGGGGCAAGGTTTGTTGATCCCTTCATCTCCACGGGTCAACGTCCATATTCTATCCTGGCTTAGACCTCACGTCTTCACCAAGCTGGTCAACTTCGACATGACATCGGGTTGACACCCTCATCTACACATTCTGCCATTGTTTCAGGCCTTCCGTTTGAGCAAGGTTTGTTGACTCCGACATTTCGTCAGGTTGACACCAATATTTAGCCCTGGGTCTGGGCCTCTCATCCATCTACAATTTAGTCTACCCTCACCCCAAACCTTCTGTCGGGGGCACGGCCCGTTGACTTCGACATGACGTTGGGTCAACATCCACACCCTATATTCTGCCCTTGGCTTAGGCCTCACGCCTCTGCCAAGTCCGTTGGCTCCGACAGGATGTCGAGTTAACACTTATCCTATATTTTATCCTTGGCTTAGGCCTCACCCCTCTGCCAAGTTCGTTGGCTTCGATAGGACGTCGAGTCAACAATTATCTTATATTCTGCCCTTGACTTAGGTCTCACGCCTCTGCCAAGTTCATTGGCTCCGACAGAATGTCGGGTCAACACTCATCCTATATTCTGCCCTTGGTTTAGGTCTCACGCCTCTGCCAAGTTTGCTGACTCCTATAGAATGTCAAGTCAACGTCTATACCCCATATTCCTCCCTTGGCCTAGGTCTCACACCTTTGCCAAATTGGTTGACTCTGGCAAGTTTGTTGAGTCAATAACCACATTCTGCCCTGGCCCAGACCCTATGTTTCTCCTAGGTTGGTCGTTCTCAACATGATGTCGAGACAACAATAGTGTTTTATGTTTGCCCTTGTCTAGGGCATACCGTCAAAGCAAGGTTCGTTGATTCCGATATCCCGTTGGGTTAACGTCCATATTTCACCTTTGGCTCGGACCTTTCGTCCAGCTAGATAACAAAAAGACCCTTTTATCTCTGGCTCAGACCTTTTGTCAAGCTAGGCAACAAAAAGACCCTTTCACCTCTGGCTCAGACCTTTCGTCCAGCCAGTCAACAAAAAGACCCTTTTACTTCTGGCTCGGACCTTTCAACCAGCCAGTCAACAAAAAGACCATTCTTTCACTTCTGGCTCGAACCTTTCATTAACCAGATAACAAAAAGGCCCTTCCACCTTTGATTTGGACCTTCCGTCCGACCCCTTAACAAAAAGACCATTTTATCTTGGGCTGGGACCTTTCGCCTAGCCAGCCAACAAAAAGACCCTTTCACCTTTGGTTCAGACCTTCCATCCAACCAGACAACAAAAAGACCCTTTTTTTTAACTGTGGCTATGCCCTTTCTTCTAGATAAAGAACAAAAGGACCCCTTCTATCGCCAGTATCATGACCTTTCGTCTAGGCTGGCATGCAAACAAAAATATACATCCCTGTCCGGCGTCATGGCTCCTTCCACCTAAGCTGATAAATATTATATTTTTACGTCATAGTTTTCCACCTCAGTCAAGTTGTCTAGCATCATGGCCTTCCGCCTAAGCCGGTAAATATTTTATCTTGGCGTCATGGCCTTCCGCCTAAGCCAAGCTGTACGGCGTCATGACTTTATGTCTAAGCTATTCAATATCCTTGTCCGGCGTCATGGCTTCTCGTCAAAGCCGGTAGATATTATATCTTGGTGTCATGGCCTTCTGCCTAAGCCAAGTTGTACGGCGTCGTGACTTTACGTCTAAGCAGTTAAATATCCTTGTCCAGCGTCATGGCTTCTCGCCTAAGCCGGTAAATATTATAACTTGGCGTCATGACCTTCCGCCTATGCCAAGTTGTACGGCGTCATGACTTTACATTTAAGCAGTTAAATATCCTTGTCCGACGTCGTGGCTTCTCGCCTAAGCTGGTAAATATTATATCTTGGCGTCATCGCCTTCCGCCTAAGCCAGGCTGTTCGGCGTCATGACTTTATGTCTAAGCCATTAAATATCCTTGTCTGGCATCACGGCTTCTCGCCTAAGCCAGTAAATATTATATCTTGGCGTCATGGCCTTCCGCCCAATCCAAGTTGTACGGCGTCATGACTTTATGTCTAAGCCGTTAAATATCCTTGTCCGGCGTCATGGCTTCTCGCCTAAGCCGGTAAATATTATACCTTGACGTTATGGCCTTCCGCCTAAGCCAAGTTGTTCGGCGTCATGACTTTACATCTAAGCCGTTAAATATCCTTGTCTGGCGTCATGGTTTCTCACCTAAGCCGATAAATATTTTATCTTGGCGTCATGGCCTTCCGCCTAAGCCAAGATGTATGGCGTCATGACTTTATGTCTAAACCGTTAAATATCCTTGTCCGGCGTCATGGCTTCTCGCCTAAGCCAGTAAATATTATACCTTGGCAACATGACGTACTGTCTAGGCCAAGTTGTCTGACATCATGGCTCTTTGCCTAAGCCGGTTAACATTCTTCCTTGGCAACATGACATTATGTCTAGGTCAAGTTGTCCGGCGTCATGGCTCTCTGCCTAAGCCAGTTAATAGTCTGCCTTGGCGTCATGGCCTTCCGCCTAAGCCAAGTTGTCTGGCGTCATGGCTCTGTGCCTAAGCCGATAAATATTTCTCCCTTGGCATCATGACCTTCCGTCTAGGCCAAGTGATCCGACGTTAGGGCTCCTTGCCTAAGCCGGCGAATGCTCTCTCTTGGCATCATGGACTTACGCCTAAGCCAAGTCATTCGGCGTCATGACCTTTTGTCTAAGCCGACAGTCATCTTATCATTGGCCCGAAAACTATCATCCAACCCAATAAATAAAAAGACCTTTCTACCTTGGCATTACGGCTTTACATCCAAGTCAAGTCTTTCGGTGTCACGACCTTCGAGCGAGGCTGACCACCACCTTACTATTGGCTCAGAATCACAATCCGAACCAATGAACGAAAAGACCCCTCCCTTGGTTTCACGCCAACTCCTGACCCCTCTCGGGATTCACAACAACATATAACATCTTCTCTCCATTGCCGTGGCATAGCCACCTACCTCTCAAACTGTCGACCTGCGGGTGCGCCTATTAAGCCCCATATATAAAAGAAAAAAAAAGAAAAAAAGGAGAGAAAACAAAAAAAAAGAAAGAAAAGGGAAAAAAAGAAAAAAAAAGTGAAGAAAAAAAAGAAGAAAAAAGAAGAAAAAAAAAGAAAAAAAGGAAAAGCAAAGAAAGCATAACATGGTTCGCTTGCTTGCCTGTTTCGCGTGCATGTTTGCTTGTAATGTCGTATTAAAACACTTCCTTTAGATTTCTAAGACCGCATGCTTCCTTGCTAAATAACACTGCCTAGATTCTACGTCTGTGTGCGTCACGATACACACTAAGAGATGAAATGAAAAGTCAATTCTCGGTAAGTGCATATGGCCGGGGGAAGAGTCGTGGCTATGTTACTAACACAACTCGCATGATACACCCTAGACGAAACTCTCACACCTCCCACACAATATAAGCAGTGGCCCCTAGCCATAGGGACGTCATAAATTCTTCTTAACACTTCATGGAGTCTTAAATCTTTACACTCACACGAAGGGTAATCGTGAGGGAAAAAGCTGCTTACCTCCTTGTAATTTTTTTTTTTATAAATAGAAGGATGAATCCTAGTAGCCGGGAATCCCCATTGAGACACATGAGGAGACTCGTGCCGAACGGTGAAGTCCATAACAACACTAAAAAAAAAGAGAATGAATCTTAGTAGCCAGGAATCCCCATTGAGACACATGAGGAGACTCGCGCCGAACGGTGAAGTCCATAATAGCACAATAAATAAAAGGATGAATCCTAGTAGTCGAGAATCCCATTGAGACACATGAGAGACTCGCGCTGAACGGTGAAGTCCATAATAACACTGTAAATAAAAGAGGATGAATCTTAGTAGCCAGGAATCCCCATTGAGACACATGAGGAGACTCACGCCGAATAGTGAAATCTCGAATCAAGAATAAACAAGGGGGATGTACGAATCTACCAAAAGTCGAGAATCCCAAATGCATGTATAGGCGATAAAGTAATCCTGTAATGTTGCTTAGAACGTCTGTCCGTCCCTATGTTTAGGGTTCACCGCCCATATAATTACACTTTCACTCTATGGAGGAATAGTCTTGGGTGCGGATCGTGATTTAGGCTATACATATATCTTACGCGGTTTCCCTTTCACGCATGCACGTCTCCCTTAGTTGTGCTTCATGAGCCACACTCCGACTGTGAATTTTGGGCATTGTCCTTATCCTATCCCTGATAGAGGGGAACTACACTATATATATGCTATGCCTGCTGGTGATGAGTGCCTGCATGTTTGCGTGAGAATAAAATGATGACGATAGAGAAATAAATGAAATAGAAATGATGATAAAAAATAATGTAAAATGATGTTAATAATGAATAAAAATAAGGATAATATCATAATAGTAAATAGAAGACAAAAGATATTTTCAAATGGGCTATGGGCTACACCCATAGGTTCCGCTCTTTCGTCTCTCACTTGTGACACCCGCGGGTGGGGGGCATTTATTGACACTAAAAATATTTCTAATTTTACTTGACCTTTGTTTTGGCAGGTCATAAACGTTGGCCTAGTGCCCCTACGCCCCCAAAATGGGAAGCCGAAGGCTCAATCAGCGGAAAACCCGAGTGATCCGATCAAGACACGCGGAATGCCGAAGTGGTCCATAAGTGGCCGAAGAATTATCCCATGGGGGTGAGAACATCTGGAGTGGTTGCCCAATCAATGAAGATGCTTCCTATAGGTGTAAAGAAGGCCTGAGGACATGATCTGAAGTGTCGAAGGTGATCTAAGTGAAAAACTCGAGAAATCCGCTCAGCACACGCGGAATGCCGGAATGGTCCGTAAGTGTCCAGAAAGTCATCCGACCAGGATAGAAATGCTTCGAGGGATGGACCTCCTAATGAAGACACCCCACGTGTCCACAGCGTGGAGTTGGCGGCACGAATCAACGTGCTGAACACCAAATCAGAAGAAAACATGGGTTACCTGATTCTAGTACACATGGCATCAGAAAAGGTCCGTAAGTGGTCGAAAGGACGCCCGGTCTGGATGAAAATACTTCCAGGGATAGTCCACTCGATAAGGATATCCCACATATATGCAAATTTGAGTTGGTCGCATTGATTATAGTGCCGAAGGCCGAATTAGGACAAAACCCGAGAAAATCGGCACGGGTTCGGCATATGCCAGAATCATCGAAAACTACAAATCGGGGTCCGAAAATGATGAAATCTACACTCCAAGCCTACTGCATCAAATCCAAGGTTGCACCGGATGTCAGGCTTCCATTTGGGCCAGTTCTGAGGTGAAATGACAAAAACTACAAAAATGCCATGGGATGAGTCGGTGACACACTTTATTAAAAACATGCGTTGGCAAAAAGGCAAAGAGGGATGATTCGGTGGCACCCCTTTGACATCATTTCAAATGTAAATCGGTGTCCCCTTTTGGCATTATTTCAAAGGTGAATCGGTGGCACCTTTTGGCATCATTTCAAATGTGAATCGGTGGCATTTCTTTGAGATAAATCGGTGGGGAGTTTGCTTTGCCCGATCCGGTGGCGTGAGGAGCATGGGTGGGCCGACGATTCGGTGACGGTCCTCCGTCCCATCGCCCAGCCGATGCCCTATTTTCCCTTTGTCTATAAATAGGACATTTGGCCCTCAACACAAGGGAAGAGGAGGAAAAGGAGAAAAAAAAGAAGAAGACACCCAGAAGAGAGCCACAGAGAGCACAGAAGCAGTGAGAGCATCGAGGCAAGGAGAGCTGTAGAGAGTCGAGGGAGCAGATTAGAAAAGGGATTCAGAGGTGGGTTCTACTTCGAGGGAGGCAACACTCCTTTTGTATTTTGATTTTCTCGCGCGATCCTTGTATTTTATCCTTTCTATAATCCTTGCTCCACTCCCCCTCCGCTATCAAGGAGAATAATAAAAGCCTCATTTATTTGCCTATTGAGCGTGCATCGTCTGCTTCTCTTCTTCTCTTTGTGTGGTTTCATCGATTCATGTCTGTACCTCTTCGGGTGTGATGAAGCCCCAGTGGGCTACCGTTGTCCCAAATCCCATGACCATTCGGTAGGGGGGAGAGGCGTGATCGTCCTACGATAATGGCCCATGGCCACGCCCGACTGGGCGATCGCAAATTTTCCCTCCCTTGGGTTTGTCCTTACTATCGACCAGTTTATGTGTTTACGTAGATTAATCGAACAGTGTGCGTGAGTAGGCTACCGGACGGATTATCTCGTAAGGGCAATCGTTGAGCGCCCTCTCATTCCCCCGGATGAGTTGTAGGGACCTCAGGCAATCCTTCTGTTTATCCGTTCCGAAATGCTACCCTGTCTCCCCCTCAAAGTATTCGATAGAGTGCTTCAGAAAGGTTGTGATCACTTGCTAGATTTCGTTTCTCCCAGTCATCCCTACGCCGAGCACGAGCTCAACCAAATGGGCTAGGACTGCTCGTTCTGGCTTAACGGAGATACACTGATTATTTGCTCCGATTGCCTCATTCGATTGTGCTCTGGTATTAGATAGGGAAGTGCTTCTCAATGGAGTTATGTTTTGTCCCTGATTGAGACCGCAGATCAATTATCAGGGAGGGGGACAGTTCCCCATCCAACAAGTGAAAGGGAAAATAAATAATAAAAGGGAAAATAAACTACTCCATAAATAACACTCTCTCACTCAAAATGTAGAAAAAAAAGGCTAAAATAAAATAAACAAATAAAAAAACATAAAAATGGTAAAAGCAAGAAATAAAAGAAGACACAATAAACAATTAATGGCTGAATAAAATGACAAAAAAATAATAAATAATAATAATAAAGGAATAAAGATGATAAGTAAACAACCAAAAAAATGAAAGGATGAATAATTGACAACTTAATAAATGCCAAAAGAAAAGAAGAAAATAAAAGATATACGCATGCAATAAAAAATAATAAATGAGTAATAAAAAAATGGTATGGCATAAACGAAATAAGAACAAAGAATTAAAAAAAAAGAGGAAAAAGAGGCGCATTCACGCATCTAAAATAATAACAAGAATAAATAACAAACAATGAACACGATTGTACCTGCTTCGGGGCTCTCACCTCCTCTCGATTCGAGTATGGAGAATATTGATGATGCCCGACAAGTTGTGCCTCGACCTCAAGATTCATCCCATTATGGTCATGGCATAACATTGCTTCGGGCCAACAATCCACTGGCTTTAATTCATTTCGATCGGGTTTCAACTACATTCCCTTGGTTCTTGAACAGCAAAGTTGCCATGCCTCGACATACATTGTCCCAACATTACACGAGTCTGCCCGAATACGGTCACACTCGACCCACCTCATGGGTCCATATGTGTGCACCGTAACGTCATGCGCAGTCTCAAAATAAAAGGCCCCGATAAATCTCAAAATAAGAGAGACGCTGCCGAAATCTCTCCTGAAGTCACTAATAAATGATCACACATATAATAAACAACAAAATTAAATACTGCTACCATGTATGCCTGCATGAGTCGCTTCTCCGATATATCAAATGGTGATTAGTGGGAAGTTTGGTTATGCCCGACCGGAGACTTTCACTATGCGTGATGGTGGTCCTCGGACCTAAAGTTCTCCGCCCTGTACCGAGAGTCGGCTAAATAAATAAACACTACCATATTGTGTGCTTGCATGCAATTACACCTTTAGTGTATTCTACGGGCCCCATGGTCCCTCTATTTTGGTGATTAATCAAGGGTTGTCCCTCTTTCAGAGGGACATAATTAACGTCGTAGCCTTTACATAGGTTAGTTTTGTGTCCCAACACGAACCTTGCAATCGACTAACCAAGTCAGATCGAGCGCACAATTAATTTATCACCTATGTGACTGGCACGCCTAACGAATTTAAATAAATTGTTCCGCCATCATAGCACCAACTGGCGGTAAGGAAGAAGCTCCGGCTTCCGCACATCAAATTGTCCTTCCACCTGTTTCATGACCAGCAGGGAATCTTCGAACGCCTCGAGCATTTGGATCTCCATAGATAGAGCAATTTGCGGCCTGATAATCAAGGCTTTATATTCTGCTTTGTTGTTTGTGCAGGGCTTGTTTATCGAACATGAAGTATATACAACCTCCCCCTCGGGAGATTTCAGGACTATGCCTGCGCCAACTCTGACTCTAACAGGAACAGTTACCGGAGTATCAATTCTGGATGCACCATCGAAGTACAACTACCATAAAGTATGATGCACCTGGTCTACCTCCAGAGTCTCATCTTTAGGAAGTTCTGTTGCCAGCGGACAGTCTTCAGGCACCGGGTGTGCAGCAAAGAATTCTGCGATACCCTAGCCTTTGACAGCCTTTTGCGGCACATAGGAGATGTCGAACTCCATGAGAATCACCGCCCATTTACCTAAGCAACCTCTAAGTGCAGGTTGGGAAAGAATATACTTCAGCGGATCTGCTTTGGATATCAGCTTTATTTCATGTGACAGTATGTAGTGTCGAAGTTTCTTGACTGCGAAGACCAGTGCCAAGCAGATCTTCTCAATGAAGGTGTACTTCTCCTTAGTTTTGACCAGCCTTCGACTGAGATAATAGAGCGCTTGCTCTTTTCCTTCTTCATTAGTTTGGGCCAACATTGCCCCCAGAGAGTAATGTGTGGCCACTATGTACAGAATCAATGACTGTCCTTTTACCGGTGCACCAAGCACAGGAGGAGTCTTCAGATAATCTTTCAGTTTATCAAAAGCTGTCTGGCAGTCTTCATCCCAATAAAAGGGAACATCTTTCATCCTTAATTTGTGAAAGGGGTGACACTGCCCACCAAATTAGATATGAACCGTCGTATATAAGCCAGACGGCCTTGTAGGGACCTCAGCTCGGACAGGTTCCTTGGCGGAGGTAACTTTTGAATTGCTCTGATCTTCGCGGGGTCTATTTCAATCCCCCGATATCTGACAATGAAACCAAAGAATTTGACACTGGATACTCCGAAGGCGTACTTCATGGGGTTCATCTTTAACTCATATTGCTTGAGCCTCTAAAATATGACTCGGAGGTCCTGTAGGTGGTCTTCCTTCCTTCTAGTTTTGATTACCAGATCATCTATGTAGCACTCGACTTTTTGGTAGAGTAGCTCATCAAAGATTCTAGTCATTGCTTACTGGTAAGTTGCGCCAGCTTTCTTCAATCCAAACGGCATCCTCTTATAGTGGTAGATGCCTTTGGGGGTTCGGAAGGTAGTGTGGACCCTGTCATGCTCCGTGATCCATATTTGGTTGTAACCGGACGATCCATCTATGAATGACAAAGCCTCGTGACCAGTCGTAGCATCTATCATGACTTCCGTTATTGCCACCGGAAAGTCATCTTTTGGACACGCCTTATTCAGATCTCAGAAATCCACGCATATCTGGATCTGCCCATTTTTCTTCTTCACGGGCACAATGTTGGCCAGCCAAGTAGTATATTGGTTCTCTTCAACAAAATCCACATCAATGAGTTTGTAAACTTCTTTGCATATTTGGGTGATAAGCTCTAGCCTCATGCACCGTGGCGACTGCTTCACTAGCTCCACTTTGGGGTTTATAGCTAGCTCATGTTGTGAAACTGCGAGGCTGAGCCCTAGCATCTCCTTATAGCTCCAGGAAAAGCAATCCTAGAATTCTTATAGCAACTAGATGTACAGCTTCTGTTCTCCCGAGGAGAGTTGGGCATTAAGGAAGGTCGGCCTAGGATCATCCCCACTCCCCAGGTTAATTTCTATTAGCTCATTGACTGTGGCTTGGCCTCCGTCTTCAATTTCAGAGGGCGCAGGCTGAAGGTCCATGAAGTCTAGGATATTATTTTTGAGTTTGAGCACCTCGACCTTTTCATTCTGTTGCCCCCAGACCTCATCGGGAGCTTCAAATTCAGCCAGTGATGGTAGTGCGAGCTGTTTTATCAGCGGGCCCTCTGCGACTTCGACTTCAGCTGATGTGCTAACAGCTTGGAGAGGCTGGCCTTTGCTTGCTACTGTCTCAGAGGAATAGTGTTCTAACTCCGCAATGCATGGGGGAGATTTTGCTTTCACACTTCCTTGAATCGCCATGTCTTCAGTGGAGGTGGCTTGCCCTTTCTTGGCTATAGCTATAGCAATGGATATTTCCTGATCGGCTTCAATAGAAACTTCTTTGATCGGTTTGAGGGCTGCTGATATCACTGCCCAGGGAGGGCTGCAGGAGGGGGAAGCCCCTCCTTCTTCAGTGTCTTCAGCCTCGTTGTTGCTTGCCATATCAAACTTGGCTTGTAAAGCCGTTTCTTCATAGTAAACACTCTCCTAGCATCTATAGGAAGTCACAGCTTCTAGTTCTGCCGCCCCTGGTCGAGCTGACCGAGCATATTCAGCTTCTGTCGGGTATTCATCATACGTTGCCACCGGTGGACTGTCTTCGGCTGAAAATAAAGTGGAGATGGTGTCCACTTCATAGCGCCCACTGTAATTGTATTCTTCAAGGGTAAAGCCCAATCCCAGATGTTGGGAAACATGCCTCAGCTCCTTATCCAGGTTGGTAGGGTACCAAAGCCTTTTAAATGCTTCTTTTTCTTTGCGAGGTTAGCGAGAGGGGATGTGTTGCTTCATGAACATTCTAGCCACCTTATCCGTCGTAAACGTAGCCCTTGAATAGGGACTGTTAGTTTTTATAAATCCCCAAGAAGGTGACAATCAGCGTCCTCCTGCACAGCATGTTCCTCAGTCGCATAAAATAGATTGATGGGGCCTTCAGACTGGGCTACCTCTAGTGTTTTGAGAAGCTCGATAGTGGGATGGTCGAGGCCGACTATTGGCTTGATAAGGCCTTCCGAGATCTTGATATGGCTGTGGTGTTTGTCAGCTTCATTTACTTCAAGGTAAGTGGCAGGAGGTGCAGCTCTACCCACGTCCCCTGTGCTGGCAATGTGTGACACCGTCTTGGGACGCACATATCCCCGTGGTGGTGGTGGAAACCAGTCGCCGCCAGAGGTGTTCTTTGCTACCTTGGTAGGGGCCTTTGCTTCGAAGGTCTTCTGTGACTGCTCCACATATAGAGAGGCATCCAGAATATGACATCCAAACACTTCGAATGGATGGAGGTCGGCAAATATCCTCTCCTCCTTTCCGTCTTGATTATATTTGAGGCATTGGTGCAGTGTAGACGACACCACTAAATTCTCATGCAGCCAGGGGCAGCCGAGCAATGCTTTGTACGAGGTGCTAGAGTTGAAAACATGAAACTGCACTCTCGTGGTGAAATCTGCCATGGTGAGGGTGAATTCTGTCATTCCCAATGGCACTTCAAATTTTTGATTGAAGCCGACGATACGCATATCTCTGACTTTATCGAGGCGCACATCAAAGTAATACGTATGGTAAATTATGTCTGGAAGAATATTGATGGCTGCTCCGGGATCCACCAGGATTCTGTTCAACTGCTGGCCATTTAACTGTTCCCTCATGTACAATGGTCTATTGTGACTGACAGTAGGAAGTAGCATGTCCTCCTGAGTGAAGGTCACATTTGCTTTCGACAGTGTCTCCGCCAAATAGGCTTCATACTGGGCAGGTGTATGAAGAGCAATGATAATTGCTTGTCGTGTTTCTTCACTTAGGGAGAGGATCTCCCAGATGGTGAACCTTACCGGGAGCTTCTTCAGTAGCTTCATTATCTTGCTTCCAGCTCGGACATTTGATAATTTCATCTCCTCCACCCATCTCGGCCTAGAAGAGTATTGTGGCGCAATCCCTGATGGACCTACTTCATCGGACTCTGAGTCTGCACCTTTTTGCTGGGTGTCATCCTCTTGCTGTCCCTTGGTGCCTACTATTGGGCTGATCTCATCTTCATCTGGCGCACTAGAAGGTTGGTTAAGCTGCGAGAGGGTGCCCCCGATTGCAGAGTTAGTTCCCTGGCACGGTTGCTTGCCCTTAGACATCTTCATAAATTCAAGAAAGGAAGGGACACCACAGTTGCCTCCACTTTGATTGTACAGCCCTAGCGGAGGAGGGATTTGGACTCCCCTGACCTTTGGAGAGGGTATCTTGTAGGGTTGCTCCCCTCTGAAGATAATATTGTGGTTAGCAGGCGGTTGGCTCCCCCATTTCCGGCCCGACTGAGTTGCATGAGCAGTAGTCGCGGCTTCGGCCTGGCTCGCCTCAGCTGCGGGCGTAAAGCATATCTCTTCTTCATCTTCCTCACCGAGCAGATTGAAAAGGGCCAACAAAGTATTGCAGGAGAGTACCATCTCCTTCTTGGTCCTGCAGGCCTTACTTTTTATCTTTTGTTTTTTCTTTGATGGCGCATGCCCCCATAACAGGCCGTTATCTTCTTTTGCTGCTTTGCCTGGTTCTTCCCTCTACTCCAAAGAAAGCTGTTTTAATTCCTACCGTGGGACATGGTCTCTTATTAGCAAGGGCTGCAACTTGGGCTGTTCATATTCATCCAACCCATTTATGTAGGCTTGAAGTCACCGAATTTCTGGGATAATTTATTTGTTCACTGGCAACAGAGTTTGTCTACTCCGGTTGTGAGTGGGTATTCTGATCACTGCCGGCTGATTCAACTAAACTAGCACTGGAGTCGATGGAGCTGGACATGCTATCACACCACGGATACGTACCCCCGCTACTGGGCAAGGTGGAATTTTTTGTAAGGACCTGCTGCCATCCATGTTGCTCTTTCAGGGGAGTCAAGAAACACGCCTCATAAGCATGTTGGGTGTTGGACTCTGCAACTTCTTCTGGCAACGCTTGGTATAGAGATACCATATTGGCAGATGCCCAATTCATTGGCGTTTCATGAGGCTGTGAAGGATCAACTTTGTACTCCCCCATCTCGAGTTCACCCTTTCTTATCAAGCCCTCGATGACATCCTTGAATACGTAGAAGTTTTCAATCGGATGTCCCAACATCTGATGGTAGGGGCAGAATCTCGGACTATCTTTTCTTTTCAAGTCTTCTGGCCTTTTTGGCTCAGGCAGTGTGATCTTGTCATACCGGGTGACCCAGTCAAATAGAACTTTAGTCTTCTCTTTTGGAAAAGAGTAAGCCTTCTTCTTCTTCTCCCTGAGTGAGGGACCTTACTTCTTTCCTTCTATTTTATCAGGCTGAGGGGCAGCTGCCTTCTTGCCCTTGTCTCTTTGCTGTTCAAATACATTAATATCAAGGGTATTTGCTTCTTTAGGCATCGGGCGCCGCTCTGCTGCCTTTGCCTTTTGCATAGGGACATTGGCTGGTGTAAAGGCATGCTTTGCAAGGAAATCTTCAATCTCGGCCACCACATTGTTCAGACGGTCGAACGACCGGATTTCCATCCCAATCATCTCTCCAGTACTTCCCTCTTGAGGTTCTGCTTACAGATTTGTACAGTGTCCTCCTGATGCGGGGGCTGCTTCCATCTCATCCCTAGGTTCCTCAACCTTTTAATATATTCAAGGGCCGTTTCATCCGACCTTTTTCTTGTTGAGTAAAGTTCAGCCACCGTGACCTCTCTCTTAGTGACATGAAACCTCTCTCTGAACTTCTTCTGCATGTCTAGCCAGTCACTGATTGACGTGGCCAGAAGGCTGGAGTACCATTCGAAAGCGAGCCCAATTAATGAGGACCCGAAGAATTTTAGCAAATACGACTCGTTTGTAGCTAGATCACCCATGATGGTCATGTAGTATGTAATATGTTCCTTCGGAGACCCATGCCCGTTGAATTTGTCAAATTTGGGTGACTTGCTAATTCCCGGGGGGAGCCGCTTGGCTGCATGATGCGGTGGGTATGGCACCCGATAAGCATCAAATGTAACATAACTGACTTCACTCCGTTTGACATGCTTCAGTTCGATCATCCTTTCTACCATCAATTTGTTCACAGTGGTTGGGTCAACTGGCTCAAGGTAGAAATGTGTTGGTTGCAGTTATGGAGTGACTAGGGCAGTCGCCTGCAGCGGAGGACGCAACAACGAGGGTGCCTGGTGCACTTGAGGCAGCCCTAGCAGCAGCAGCGGCTGAGGCGCACGCTGCTGGGTAGCCGCCTGACTATGCTATGCTGGCTAGAGCAGTGTATACAATGGTGGAAAATCGCACGGGTTGACACCTCCCCGTGACGATTCGGCTTGCATCTCTGGCTGGTTGGATGCTGAGGATTGTTCTGCCTTCTCATGGAGCTGTTTCTTTAGGAGTTCTATCTTCTGTTGATATTTCTATAGCAGTATCAATACTGACGGGTCCATAGTTGCTGTACTAGGGATGCCTTCAAATATCTCCCTCGAAGCGCCTTCCGGCGAGGTGGTTAGGAGCACCTCGTCTTCTTCAGTTGTTACTACATTGTCAGTCAATGTAGTGACCCCCTCAGCGAGTACTTGGTTTCCCTTTGCCGCTCTCAACATTTCCCTCGCGGCTTCAGTCCTCCTGGTATTCGGCCCTGGCCTTCTGGCTAATCGGACCAGCTCCTGGGGATACTCAGGTATACTCCCGTATTTGCTGGCCACTCCGGTCATGTTGCAGGCAAAGACATGCATCCTTTTCCTCTGTCTGCAGACCTTCCTTTTTGTTTGCCTCAGGAAATTCTTCTTTTCTCCTCCCGCCGGGGAAGGGCTTTGATAAGTGTGTATTTTTACATATTAATTCATAATTATACACATTTTTATGAGCTTAAATAATAATAAATATACACGTATCACACTTACTGCTAATATAGAGTCAAATAATTAATTTTATGAAATTAAATAAATTTAATAATAATATTTACTTATTTATGTAGGCACTCGGTACGAGGAAAGTAATAAAAAAACAAAAATAAAAATATATATATATAAAAGAAAATAAATTTTTTTTAATTATAGTCAAAAGCCCAAGGACTTGTTCGAAAAAAAAAGAGAAATAAAAAATAAATTTATTTGCTATTTTGGCTTTTATAACATATATATGAAACATATATCAAACATATATATATATATAATATATATATATAATATACATGAATAATATATAAATATATAACTAAGTGAATGTGTGTGTGCGTGTGTTGTTTTTCAAATGCAGGGGCGGAGGTCGGCGAAGGCGCCGATGCGCCTTTCGCCATGCGGACACGGACGACGAGGGGGGTCAACCCCCCTCACGCGGTCAAAGGGCCAAGAAGGCCGGCGCACCGCAGCGCGCACGCGGCGGGACAGCGCACCCACGGCGCGAACGCGGGAGGCAAAAGGCGGCGCACCGCCTTCACACGGCGGGCGCACGTGCTCAAAAGCACGGCGGATGAGAGAGAAAGCGGCACGCGGGCACACGCGCCGGGGAGGAGAGAGAAAAGAGAGAGAAAGAGAGAGAGAAGAGAAAAAGGGCTATAAAAAATTGAAAAAAAGTTCATAAAAATCAGAAAAAAAATGTCCAAGTGTGCAACACATGTTGGCACATAATATTGGGTCAAAATAGCAGCAATTGGGTGTTCACATTGGCAAGAGTGTTCACATTTCCTAAGGGGTTGTTATGTAAACCCTATATAAAGGGCTTTAAATGTAGTGGTGAAGAGAGTTAGCTAGGAGTAGTAAGCTATGGATTGATCAAATTTGTAAGTGTTCTTGAAGTTCTTCCTTTGTGGCTTTGGTAGAGATAGATTTTGAGAGCTTTATGTTTAAGTTTTGAAGTTTGTGTTAAGTTTGTATTGAATATTTTCATTGTACTCTTAGCCATTTTTGACTTTTCATAATCAATTTAAAAGCTTCTGTGATCCTTATTTCAATTTCTTATCTTCATGAAAGTTGTTCATCTTTGAGTATTCTTCAACTTCTCTTTATATCACTTCTTCCAATTCCTTCTAGGTTGAAAGTTATTTCTAATTTTCTTAAGTGCTGTTTTATGTGATTACTGTTCATCCGAGTTGATACCTTCTGCCATTTCTTCATTTTGAAGTCTTTTCAATCATAATGTTACTCTGAGTTCTTCATGAAAGTTGTTCCTAACGTATAGATCTAAGTTTTATTATTCTACCACTTCTCAAATTCTTCTTATTTTGTGAGTTAGAATTAATTTGGTACTGTTCGGATTTCTGCTATTTTACTGTTCATCTGCACCAATATGTCTTGGTTTTTCATATTTTTCACTGTCTTCCTTTTATTTTCTGTTTCTGTGTTATTCATCAAACTTCTTCATTTTTCATTCTCTACAACTTTCATTTATTCCACGTCTTCTAATTCTTTCTAGATTTTAAGTTATTTTATTTCTTTCAACCCCTATTTTCAATAGAATTCTGTTGTATTTTCAACTTGTGTTTGTTTCCATTTCTATTCATCCACCTTTCTTCACAAGTTCTTCACACACCCAAAGCGGTAGTCTTCTTCCAATCATCTCATGGCGTCGACTTCCAAGACGGAGCGATCTTCATCCAAGGCTCGGCGAGGAAACGACGGCGTTCTTCATCAATTGGCTAAATTTCCTTAACTTTTCCCTTGTTATTTAAAGTTGTAATTTCATTTCATATTGCATTCTTTCACTTTCAAAGAAATACAAATCCATCTATGCAAAGTTTTGAAGTTATCATCTTTTCACCTATTCCAATTTCTCTTCTTCACCCATCTCATATTCTTTAATTAAGTTTTCAAAGTTGCAATTCATTTCCGTTAGTATTAATCGCACTCAAAAGATAAAATTTGATTTTCAAAACATAAGGATATTTTCTAACATTGATCTATAAAGATTATTTCTTCCCCGTGGGATCGACCCATATTTGCCACTTTACTCGTATTTTCAAAATCATTTAAGTGAGTGAGTGCGGTTGTATAAATTTTAATATTTGTGTGGCACGGCATTTTTAAACGACGGGTGTCGAGTGCATCAAATTTTTGGCGCCGTTATCGGTGATGGAATTTTTACATGTTGGGATATTCTTGTGTTTGATGTGTATATCTATATATTGATTTTGCTATTTTTATTTTACAAGAAAAAAGAAAATAAATCAAAAAATCAAGGAAAGAGGAAACTCATACCTGAAGCTAAAGGGCAGAAACGTAGGAACAGGTTCTGTTTTTCCACTTTCTGAAAAATCATTAACAAAAATCTGCAAAATTCTTGAAAACTCTATAAAAATCAAAAAACATCCAAACAAAAGAAATTCTTGTGCTGGCTAGATAGCTTCATTAAATAAAAAAAATACTTGCACCAAAATACAAAAAAATTTCATTCCAAGAATAGAAACCAAACACAACATGTTCTAGGCCATGCATCATTTAGCATAGAATTTTTCTTTGTTTAAATTCCTGTCATTGCATTTTGAAGATTGCGAGTGGCAAGGTACGTTCTACTTATCCGATTATGGCATGCATATTGCATAAGAACCCCTTGTTTGAAATTGTGGTGAGTATTTCATTTCAAAATATTCTAAGGGCACTACCTTTAAATAACATAAGGTGGGGATTTCATCATCTTTCCTTAGCCCACAAATCACATTTCCCTTGCATCTTTGCATGACCTACGCCTTAAATAAAAGTCAGTAAACATTGGCCCTAGGATCACACTGTGATTTTAGTACGATTTGAGTTTACCCTCTTATGAAAATCGGTGCCTAAGGCAAGACGGTCGGACGGCAAACGCCTTAAGTGGGTTAGTGGTTTGACATAATTAGGTCCCTACGAAAGTAGGGGGAGCCTCCCACTACCCCACCCCTTACCTGGCCGATGGAAATATTGAGGGTGAACTTCAGTTGCACTTTAGTTACTTTGTGAAACTCTATTTGTAGGTCTGAGTCGCATCTAGGTCATTAGATAATTTGTGTTAATTTGATTGTGTTTGCATAAAAAAAATTTTCAAAAAAATAAAATAACAAACCTGCGCCTATGCTGAAGCACTTTATTCCTTCTACTTACAATCCCTCAACCTGTATTCAACTCCCTGACATTCTTGTTGATCAATATGAAGTTCGCCCTAGTCTCATCCAGATGCTCTCATCTTTTTATGGGAATCTCAATGAAAATCCTTATAGGCATCTAGATGATTTTCTAGAAGTTTGCTCCCTGATAAAAATTCAGAATTTTAATGATGATGCCCTTAAGTTGATCTTATTTCTATTCTCATTGAAAGATAAAGCAAAATTTTGGTTAAGGAGTTTTGAAAAGATTATCAGGACTTGGGAAGATATGCAGTTAGAATTTTTGAAAAAAATTTACCCCATAGTCCGGACCAATATGATGAGAAAGGCGATTATAGGATTTACTCAACGTCCGGGAGAGCAAATTCATGAATCTTGGGAGAGATTGAAGGATCTAATAAATCAATGTCCACACCATGGGTTGCCCAAATGGTAAATTATATTTGCATTTTATGAGGGGTTATCCGATTATGATAGGCAAATGGTGGACATATATTGTGGAGGGGCATTTTTGAGCAAAGGTGAAGATGAGGCGTATGATTTGTTTGAAATTTTGAGTGAAAATTCGATAAACCGTGCCTCCATCTCATCTCATCAACAATTCGTAGGACATGTCAAACAGGCTGAAAACCCAATCCACACTTTCACGAAAGCTTGTGAATTATGTGCCAGTCTCACTCACCATGTGAGTGAATGTCCTACTATAGCACGACTCTCTCCAGTCATCCGAGCACAGGTCCAAAATGGCCTAGGATTCTCTCCACGCCAGTGTGATACCCTTTCCGATAAATCTACGTCTGGCTGGAGCAATCACCTAAATTTTCCTTGGATGGACCAAACAATCCAAACCCATTTGTCTACACTTTCACCCCAAGAAGGCCACGGGCGGCCCCTGTGTCCTCAACTTCAGCTCAACTCATCTCACCCAGATTTCGGATTCAACATTGATACTAGGGTGATTCACCGGGCCATTGCTTTGAACCTCAAATCATGTACTCTCAGTCTACTTATCATGACCCTCCTTCACTATTCAACCAACCCCCTCAATATGTGAATGATGATGATGATGATCTTCTGCCTGTCATTTTGGCTCAAGATATCACTATTGAGAGTGAGGGGGAGTGCGCATGTAATATCATGATGAAGGAAGGAAAGGAAGAAGGGGGTGACTTCAATGATAATGATGATCATATCACCCCATTCTATGAATGTTTTGAGATTGAGAATACTACAGTAAAGGATAATGGCCCAAACAACTCAATTGATGAGATAAATAAAGAGGAGGATTACTTTGTAAGTAATAATATTGTTGATTTAATGTAACAAAATTCTGAATATCCTCCTCCCCTGGAAGAACATGATGAAGGGGCCTTATTAGGAAAATTTACATTTCATCTATCGACCCCATTTTTAGAAAATTTGATTGATAATATTCAGTTGAGTGAGGAGTGTGATGAGGGGCCCGTCGTAGAGAGATTCACATTTGATCTGACCTATGATGAAAGGGCCGGACTGGAATCATTTGTATTTCCTCTATCCACCCCATTTTTGGGCAATTTGGTTAACAATCCTCAGATGAGTGAGGGGTATGATGAAGGGGATTCATTAGAAAATTTCAAATTTGATCTAACCCTGAGGCATATCCATTGAAGTCTGAATCTGTGAATGAGTTAGTGCTTCCTTCTACTTTGATTCCCCTCTCAGTTGAGCCTATCCAATTTGAGATTCTAGGACCTGAGGGGGATGTGCCAACCACATTCATCTTCGATTTAACTTCCTCTCAGGACGACAAGTTGATCAATACCCTTAAAGTTCATGAGGCTGTTACTGAGAGGAACGTGGCTAAAGATGACGATTTTATTCATACGTCACAAGTGCCTGGCCAAATTTCAGTGGAGAAAGTAGTCACTAAAGGGTTAGTCAGGAGAGATGATACAGGACAAGGGGACCAAGGGATTGATATGGTGCAAGGGTTCCACCTCGATCTTGACAAATTGCCCATTGATCATTTCTGGATCCCTAAAGCTGAAAACTGGCTCACACACAGGGTTAACGTTAAAATCCATAATGTGCGAGTCCTGCATCTTTCTAGCCCCGTCCGTACATGTTTACTCTTGTCTTCCAATGGCATAAGGGCTGGAATTTGAAGGAGGACAAGATCACGTGGTGGCTCATTCTGAATGCCACACGTTGGTTAGTGATCTACCTTGTGTCTGGCTGACGACATAAAACTTAGCACTTCTTGGGAGGCAACCCAAAGTTTAAGTGATTTTTGTGTGGTAATCAATGTTTTTTTTGGGAAGCTAGATGTGTGCAAGAATTTGAGAGGCCAGAAAGAAGCAGAGAACCAAGCATAGAACATCTTATTCCACTCTCAACAATAAAAACAACAAAGAGATTACATCAGGTTCCACCCTCTTTCTCCACATTACTCGTATTGCCACTCTCTTGGCAAGAAACTCTAGAGGGTGTTCCCACGCCGAGAGAAGCGGTATTCCTACCGCTCTGTGATCCTCTTTCTATCTCCACTCCTCGGCGCCGATCAGCGGGGGCAGCAAAGAAGCTACTAACACGAAAGTCACGCTCTCGTGCTCTTCGATAGCATTCTTCGCCATCCTTCAGCCATTGATCGGCAAGGCCGAGACTGGTCCTTAATTCAAATAGTTGGGCCTCCAGGGCCCTCTTCTCCTCTTTCTCGGCCAATCTCTTAGCCTTCTCTCTGTCTCTGTCCCTCTCTCTCTCTCAGCCCTTTCTCTCTCTCTGTCTTCTCTTTCCAGCTGAAGGGTGATCCTCAGCTTCACAGCGTCCCTAGAAGAGTCCTCATCAGGACGACACTGTAGTTCCTTTTCCAGCTCAGTTATTCTAGCTTCCTTCTGGGTGGTGAGCGCGAATGCCTCCTGTGTTTCTTTCTCCTGCCATACATATCATCTCAGGCATATAGCAATGCTTGCACAAGAGATATTAAATGGTGAAACCCTCACCTGTGCAGAAAGCATCCCTTCTGCCTCCGCAGCACGTTGTGTGGCATGAGCAAGCTGCTCGTGGAGTAGATCCAGCTCTGTAGTAGGAATCCATAGACTGGAAGAAACGCCATCTGCCCCCATCGCAGATGAAACTGCATCGAGCTGGGCACGCTGCGACACATATGAGGTGACATTAAGTGGTTAGCGCCATGAATCTCAAATCATACCTGGGGTGTACACAAAAACACTTACTGATGAACCCAGAGCCGCTCGAGTGTCACTCAACTCTTGCTCCGTGTCCGCCAAACGAGCTCGTAAGTTCATTATTATGGTATCACGGGCATCCTACAGTTATGGCTTATGAGTTCACAAAATGAAAAAAATCAAAAATAAAAAAAAATGTAAAAGATAAAAACATGGTTTCTTTTTACTTAACCTCTACAAGCCCTCCAGGCTGGAGCCTCTCTGCATACATTGCCCTATAGAGGCGTAGGTAATCCTCATTGTCTTGTGCTTGAGATTCCACGAGCGTGCCACCCCTTTGCCAGTCTTCATATTATTCGGGGAAGCGCACCCTCCAATCGACACAGGTTGCCGGTCCCCGCGTCTGCTTTCCGACGCTGGGAGATATGGTCATATCCACCCATTCCTGGGCCAGCCCTAGGGTCCTCATAGCTAATCTCAGTCTGAGGGGCTCGATTTCATTCAAGCAATGGAGCCAGAGGTCCCGTCCGAATCGGGCGCGGCTTCCAATAACCCACGGCTGGTCAACAGCGACCATGTTCGAGAAAGGCCTCCAATTCACCTTTGATGGGTTGTACACATCCTCTTGGTTAGCTAAAAAAATGATGATAAACAAACAAACCAAAAAAGGGAGAAAAAGTATCATACCATCGCTGCAGGGAACTCTTGCAACTCCCGCCTTAACACCATCAGTTGGTAGGATAGAGGTGCTGTGCTCATGATGGGTTGCCACCGTCTAGCAAGCGGGACCGTCACTGGCCGGCAGTGACCTCTCCCCATTGGAAGGTAATAGTAGCTCCATAACTACACCATCATGTGTCATTGATATCAACAAATTCAAGAAAAAAAAGGGGCATTAAACAACTACAACATTCTTTACCTGGATGAAGGGCGTAAACCCACTTATTGTCATCTCTCGGTCTGTCCTTTACGACAGACCTGTAAACAGATGTGCCAACACGGCAGCTCCCCAGGCATATTGTCCTACTCTTTCCAAGTCTACAAGCAGCTCTAAGAAACGATAGTGGATACTGTCTCCCTTGGAGCCCAATAGCAACTTGCCCAAAAGAAAGAGGAGGAACCTCCTGAGATCCATGTTGGTCCTCTCCCAGTTGCAGGTGTCCACGCAATATACATCACGGGCACCTCTTTCGGCCCTTTCCATAAATTCTTCGAGGGATTCGTCATCACGCGGACGCATGTCAGTAAGCCCTAATGCCTCTATGATCGATGCCCTAGCTACTGACATGTTCTTCCGACCGTCTAAATCCATCCCCAATAGCTTCTGGGCACCTTCTCGATAGTCCGCGTAGGTAACGCCAGTCACTGCTTCCCCATCTACTTTGAGGCCCGTAATCCGGACCACGTCTTCCAGGCTGGGCACCATGTGCCCCCACGGCATCAGGAATGCCCGACTCGCCGGGTCCCATCTTTCACGTAATGCTTGGATCAGGGCCAGGTCGAGCTTGATCGGCTCGATTCTAAGAAAGGCCCCGAACCCCATCACGTCTAACCTCGCCTTCTGGAAGGCCGGGAGACCTCGATAGGCCGCCACTACCAGCTCCCACGAGATGTGCGATCTCATCACGTTCTGCACATACATACAAAATGAGCAATGGGAGCTTTGCAAAGGAAGATAGGAGACGAACGCATGAAGTAAGGAATGCAAGGAGCCACTTACAAGCTGTGATAGAGTCCTCTCCCTCAGTTGTCCTCCGACTTCTGAGAGTCTCCTGGAACTACTGCCCGATCTGCTCCTCTTCGAGGAGCAAGAGGACTCACCTTCTGCTCTGAAGCTAGATTCACCCTCCATTCTAAAATTGAGCAACACTCACTACTTCCCTTTACAACCTTTCACTCCTAAAAATCTACTCTCAAGCCTTCGATGTGCCTAAGTTGAGCGGAAAGGGAGGTATTTATAGGATTGGAGATAAGGTGATCTGCATCTATCTCCGTCACCTTTAGCAACAGCTTTGGCGACAAGTCCTCCTCCCTTTACTCTCGCGCCCACTCTACCATGTGGACTGATCGAGTCAAAGGTATGCTTTATTGACTTTTCGGCCCAAAGATTCCATGTGTTCATTGTCCCGTTGTGACTGCCTTTCGCATACACATGAAATAGGGGGACATTTCTGCGGGAAATCCGGATCCGTAACCCAAGTTGAAATCAATAGTCGATTCCCTTTGCAACTCATGGACACGGTAAGTTCCCCTCCTTCTGTGCTAAGCAATGGCTTCTAGGAGGGAATCCAAGATTTTGTGATTTGACGTTTTGCTTGAGTGAGTGTGTTTCAATTGATCGGCCACGCGGAGCAGGAGCCTTCATCACTTCGCCCCACCTATCAGGTTGTATCCTTCCATCCCCACCATATTATCTATTTACTTGTTCTCTAATTTGTCTACTGCTTATGCCATTGAGGACAATGTCATTTAAGTTGGGGGAGGGGTAAAATTTTTCTTGCTATCTTGTATTGTACCGCTAAACAAAAGTTTTCCCCATATGGAGTTTCCTGATTCATACTTCTTTTGACAGTAATTCTGGAATAGAAAAGATTGGGAAAAGGATGATGGATAATTTATTTAAACTAGCCATGGAAAACTGATTTAAGAATCTCTTTAAAGTTCATGTGCACTTTAGAAAAATACAATCACGTTGCACGCTAATGAAACAAGTAGGACAAGCCTTCTGCTATATTAGGTATGTTGTCTGAAATTCAGCACTTCTTAAGGACGAGATCTATAGCTTTCTGCCAAGTGATCTATCAAACTTAGTGTAAAAGCACAAGTGACAAAATTTTGAGAAAAATACCATGAAAAATACTCCGATTCTGAGTAACCGGGCCTACTTCACCTAAGACGTGTTGAGGTTCGCGTCAAAATGAAAAGGGAACTTTGATCTGTGTAACCGGGCCTACTTCACCTAAGACGTGTTGAGGTTCACGTAAAACAGTGAAGGGTAGTGCAGCATCATGTGTGTATAAAAAAAAGAAAAGAAACGAAAAAAAAAAGGTAGATCCCAAAAGGGACAAACGTAATAAGGCAGACAAAAAACTATTATGCTTAATGCTCTGATTAAGAAGTGCAGAGTTGAAAGACACTTACTTGCAATAGCAAATGGGGGACCCAATTGTCTTCACTGTAAACTTAGCATTTCACATGCACAAGTGCTACTGAATTTTGATTAGAATTCTTGATCATGTACCTGAATTTCCTACATGAGGCTAGTATGTGATAATGATTCCAGATTCCTAATCTTTAGTAGATTCTATGAACGATGATCTGGAAATGAAGCATGAATATTTTAAACTCTTGTTGGTCCTCAAATTTTTCATTATTTGCATTGCTAAGGGACTAGCAATGAGTAAGTTGGGCGGTGTGATAAGTGTGTATTTTTACATATTAATTCATGATTATACACATTTTTATGAGCTTAAATAATAATAAATATACACGTATCACACTTACTGCTAATATAGAGTCAAATAATTAATTTTTGAAATTAAATAAATTTAATAACAATATTTACTTATTTATGTAGGCACTCGGTACGAGGAAAGTAATAAAAAGAGAAAATAAAAAAATATATAAAAAAGAGAAAATAAAAAAAATTAATTATAGTCAGAAGCCCAAGGACTTGTTCAAAAAGAAAAGAAAAAAAAAGAGAAATAAAAAATAAATTTATTTGCTATTTTGGCTTTTATAACATATATATGAAACATATATCAAACATATGCATATATAATATATATATATAACTAAGTGAATGTGTGTGTGCGTGTGTTGTTTTTCAAATGCAGGGGTGGAGGTCGGCGAAGGCGCCGATGCGCCTTTCGCCATGCGGACACGGACGACGAGGGGGGTCAACCCCCTCACGGGGTCAAAGGGCCAAGAAGGCCGGCGCACCGCGGCGCGCACGCGGCGGGGCGGCGCACCCACGACGCGAACGCGGGAGGCAAAGGCGGCGCACCGCCTTCACACGGCGGGCGCACGCGCTTAAAAGCGCGACGGATGAGAGAGAAAGCGGCACGCGGGCGCACGCGCCGGGGAGGAGAGAGAAAAGAGAGAGAAAGAGAGAAAGAGAAGAGAAAAAGGGCTATAAAAAATTGAAAAAAAAATAGAAAAATCAGAAAAAAAATGTCCAAGTGTGCAACACATGTTGGCACACAATATTGGGTCAAAAATAGCAGCAATTGGGTGTTCACATTGGCAAGAGTGTTCACATTTCCTAAGGGGTTGTTATGTAAACCCTATATAAAGGGCTTTAAATGTAGTGGTGAAGAGAGGTTAGCTAGGAGTAGTAAGCTATGGATTGATCAAATTTGTAAGTGTTCTTGAAGTTCTTCCTTTGTGGCTTTGGTAGAGATAGATTTAGAGAGCTTTATGTTTAAGTTTTGAAGTTTGTGTTAAGTTTGTATTGAATATTTTCATTGTACTCTTAGCCATTTTTGGCTTTTCATAATCAATTTACAAGCTTGTGTGATCCTTATTTCAATTTCTTATCTTCTGAAAAGTTGTTCATCTTTGAGTATTCTTCAACTTCTCTTTCTATCACTTCTTCCAATTCCTTCTAGGTTGAAAGTTATTTCTACTTTTCTTAAGTGCTGTTTTATGTGATTACTGTTCATCCGAGTTGATACCTTCTACCATTTCTTCATTTTGAAGTCTTTTCAATCATAATGTTACTCTGAGTTCTTCATTAAAGTTGTTCCTAACTTATAGATCTAAGTTTTCTTATTCTACCACTTCTCCAAATTCTTCTTATTTTGTGAGTTAGAATTAATTTGGTACTGTTCGGATTTCTGCTATTTTACTGTTCATCCGCACCAATATGTCTTGGTTTTTCATGTTTTTCACTATCTTCCTTTCATTTTCTGCTTCTGTGTTCTTCATCAAACTTCTTCATCTTTTCATTCTCTACAACTTTTATTTATTCCACTTCTTCTAATTCCTTCTAGATTTTAGGTTATTTTATTTCTTTCGACCCCCTATTTTCAATAGAATTCTGTTGTATTTTCAACTTGTGTTTGTTTCCATTTCTATTCATCCACCTTTCTTCACAAGTTCTTCACACACCCAAAGCGGTAGTCTTCTTCCAATCATCTCATGGCGTCGACTTCCAAGGCGAAGCGATCTTCATCCAAGGCTCGGCGAGGAAACGACGGCGTTCTTCATCAATTGGCTAAATTTCCTTAACTTTTCCCTTGTTATTTAAAGTTGTAATTTCATTTCATATTGCATTCTTTCACTTTCAAAGAAATACAAATCCATCTATGCAGAGTTTTGAAGTTCTCATCTTTTCACCTATTCCAATTTCTCTTCTTCACCCATCTCATATTCTTTAGTTAAGTTTTCAAAGTTGCAATTCATTTCCGTTAGTATTAATCGCACTCAAAAGATAAAATTTGATTTTCAAAACATAAGGATATTTTCTAACATTGATCTATAAAGATTATTTCTTCCCTGTGGGATCGACCCGTATTTACCACTTTACTCGTATTTTCAAAATCATTTAAGTGAGTGAGTGCGGTTGTATAAATTTTGAAATTTGTGTGGCACGACATTTTTAAACGACGGGTATCGAGCGCATCAGGCTTCATCGGCCTTGTTGTAATGCCCTGAATTCTTATCGGATTCTTATTAGGTCTTTCGGGTCCTTTTCGGAGAGTTTCGAAGGCTTTTGTGGGTCCTCGGTTGAGTTTTACGATCCGTGCGAGTTTTTCTCTCGTACTAGTTACAGAATCCTGCGGTGAGTTTATTTCTAAGTTCATCGACTCATGGACGCCGCAGTTGCGATGTACTCATCGAGAGGATCGTTTCGACTATTTTTTACATATTTTTCTGAATTAGTCCATTTTTGGACTAATTATCAATTTTTAGGAAATTAGGAAAATTTCCTAATTTCTTTTCCTTTTTCCTTTTTCTTTCCTTCCTCTCTCCTCCCTTCTCATTTCGCCACCGTGGCCTCTCTCTCCCGTTTTCTCTCCTCTCTCACCCTCCCGGCTCCGGCTGTAGACGGAGGAGGCTTGTGGGTGAGGTGGCAACGGCGTGGGGTCCATGAGGTGCGTGATCGGGCAAGGATCGGATCGGTTTTGGCATGATCCCAAACGGTAGATTCAAAGCCGGCGGTCGAGCTCACGACGTGGTTTTTGGCGTGGTTTAGTCGCTTCGGCACACGATTTCTTCGGCGGAGGTAGGGAGACGGATCACCTACTTCTCCTCTGTGTTTTCCCGGCAATTTTGTGTTGTTCGGTGCTAGAACGGGCGAGTTTGGGCTCGTTTAGGTAAAACCGTGATTTTAGGAGTTCATAGGGTTCGTCGGAAAACGACGACCATTCTTAGTCTAATTAGTATCAAACGAACCGCTGGGATGTCTGGATCCCATTCCGGCTAGTTTTGTCGTGATTGGTCGTCATTCGGGGCCGGTAGGAGTCCGGGAACCCCGGTGACCCGATTAGGGTCGATTCGTCGAAATCGTCACGATCTCTTGATTCGTCCGTTGCATGTGGCCCTTCCAGCTTGTGGAAGGCTTTTCTCGTTGTCCTGTACCGATTCCCCTACGTTTCGGCGTGAATGGGGCGTGGAACGGGCCGATTCGGCTTTTCCCTTATTTTCCCGCCGTGTCGCTTTAGCGGCCGTTCAAGAGACCTCCACAGTCTCTGGCGGCCCTACGATAGACCACCATATTCCTTGGCGTGTCGGTCAGTTCGAGGTTCGGTAAGGGTGGCGGCCCCACCTTGGACCGCCTCTTGCCTCTGGCGCCCCTATATTGGTGTGCCACAGCTTCGCTATTTCTCGATATTAATGTCTATCGATTCGTTCTAGCGGTTCTAGCTCTGACCGCCAGAGTGTTGTGGCGTGCCTTCCTTAGGCCGCCACATGTTGTTTGACCGGGTCAGAGGTCTATGTCGGTTGGCTCTAGCGGCCCAACCCTCATGCGTCAGAGTCGTGTAGCGCGCCTCTATTATGCCGCTACAGGTCCCTTTGTCTTAGGTCAAAGTTGTAGGGCGGTTTGTGTGGCGGTTCATTCTTTGACCGCCTGGTCCATGTAGCGCATCTATATTAGACCGCTACGGTGGTTTGACGGGGTAAGTCAGTTTGGGGTCAACTATGTCTAGCGGCCTATTCCTTGACCGCCACAGTGCCCTGACGGCCCAACCCTTGACTGCCAGAGTCCTTAGTACCTCCGTGAGTGCGGTGACTTCTTCCTTGACTACTTATGCTGTTAAGTGGTAGAGGGATAGATCGCTCGTCTCCCAGAGGCTGGTTTACCAGTGTTTTGGTTTTCGATATGTCTTGGCTTGACCTTGTGGTCTGCCCATTGTCCCGTGGATGTCTCTTGACATCCTATGAGGGCTAAGACTACATTAGAAGGTAGCCATGAGTTTTCTTGCTTGAAGTAGGATTCTCTTTCCTACTGTAGAGTCGTCATTATCTGGTTCCGGTCAACCCATGGTGGCCCAGTGGTTGACAAGCAACCTTGTGTGTGTCTCGGTGGTTCTGTCCAGCCCGAGACATGATTCTAGACGTCTTGAGATGTTATCTTACCTCAATTTAGGTGACCAGGTGTGTTGAGGGTCCTATTAATCCCTCAGGTCTCCGTGTGTCATTTTCTATGATTGTTTCTCCTGGCTTAGGATTAGACAGATTGGCGGCTTGTACCGCTTTGTAAGACGATCTTGACTCCGAGTCTTCTAACTCAAGGATCGTTGTGTTGGTGAGTCTAGTTGACTATCCTGAGTCCGGTAGCAGTCTGGTATGCTACCTCGTGTCCTGTGCTTCGTAGTACGTACGATAGTGCTTCCTTGCCTATCTGTACTACAACACTTTTGTTTCAGAGTTATGTGTCTAGTGAGCCTCCACTAGTCGTAGCCTGTCGACATGTTCCAGTGTTGGCCCACCTGGGAGTGGTGGTACGGCAGTTCCCGAGCTATGGTTTTTAGGCTAGTTTCTGTGGGCTCCCTTGCCTTGCAGTAGCATCTTGCTGGGGGAGAAAAATAGCTAGAGGCATGGCTCAAGACATTGAGCTTGTGTGTGCACACGTGGTCATGGGCTTGGACTGACGCCGACGGGCGTTACCCTGTCTAGTCACTCGTTACTATAATTCCTGTTCAAGTTCTGAGCGTGTCTTAGTCTCTATTGTGCTTCAGGCGGCAGCGTAGGCAAGACACTTGAGGCGCAGCATAAGATGTCAGTGGACGCAACTGGCTGTTCTTCTAGTGAGTGGGTGCTTCCGTCACGTGACACGTGACTCTCACGTTTCCCGTACGTCGTGACCTTTCCGGGTTAGGCCTCTCGTGGCCTTGCCCGAGGTCAGTGTTGTGTCGTGTGCACGACGTTCTAGTCATGTGTGTGTATGGTCGTGTCTAGAAGAGCGTGCATGGCAATCGAGTCGTGTATGCTTTAGGCCATCCGTGTCTGTCTAGGTCCATTCTAGGCTTTTTGCCTGTCTTTGTAGGCCCGGCAGATCGGCAACTCCTGACTTTGTTAGATCAGAGTTCGCCTGCCTGTTGCTTTGTGGAGTAGTTTGAGAGGCCGAGGCTAGTTCGACAGCCGCACTTGTTCGGTACGACTTCTTTTCCCTTTTCTTGTAGCTGCTCTACTCCTTCCCTTCTGGTTTTCCTTTACAGCTTTCTACTGGTAGTTTTCCTACTTTACTACTCCTAGTGTTTACTTGCTATTTTAGCGTGTTACTGTGTTGTTTTTCAGTGGGGATCTACGTGACCCCTACTGGGCCAGTGACACGAGGCTCACCCCTACTTTTCAGGTGGGTGGCATCGTTCTGCTTCCGTGATTCCTGGTGTGGTGTGTTCGTAGTTGCCAGCGGTACCTGCGTCGGCTTCCCCCGACCTCAGTGTACGTCCTTCTTTTCTGTTGACTGTACTACTTGTCTTTCCTTTGGACTGGACTCTGGTATAATTGTTAATTTGTAACTATTAACTAAAAAATAATTTTATTTCTGCTACTTTAGCAAACCGATCTAATGAAATTTAATTGCTTACTGTTGTATCTCTATGGCTTCAATGTACTACACGACAATCCTTTTATCCTTTCGGAGTTTTACCGCTCTTGGGAGGCTTCACGGGTTCCAAGTGGTATCGGGTCTGCTCAGTAGTCCTATCGGGTATATCCGGGATTCGGGTGGTCACACTTGTACTCTGGGCCATCTTCATACCCGTTGTCATCGACAGATGATGTCATTCATCTTTCTTCTTCTTCCTCAACTGCCATTGCCAGGTGATGTGCACTACACTCGTCGTTAAAAAGTCGTGCCATAATTTTAAAAATACTCGCCCTCACTCACTTAAAAGATGTAAAATCCAAGTAGAGTGGTAAGAACGGGTCGATCCCATGGAGAGGAATGTTTTTAATTAAGCAAGTTGGAAAATCCTTATATTTGAGAAATCTGAATTTTGAGTGAGTTTTATGCTAAAGGAAAATAAAATTGTATGAACTTGAGACTAAAATAAACCTATGTAAAGAATATGAGAGGGTTGAGAAGAGAACTTTGGAAGAAGATAGAGAGAGAAAAAAGAACACAATTTTAAACGATTAAATTTTTATTGTTTAAGATGAAAGATTACAACTCTATGAAAATTAAAAATGACAACTTGAAATAAAAGAACAAGGGAAGAAATAGAGCCAAGATAGTGAAGAATAGCGCTGCCCACGTCGTGCTGAGCCTTTGAGATG